>VMRM01000025.1:4932503-5532503 GCA_010277075.1 Poeciliopsis retropinna
ATCCAAAATTTGCAAAAAATGTCATAGTATTGTATGACATCCAAAAAATGTCATAGTATAGTATCACGTCCAAAAAGTGCGAAAAATGTCATAGAATTGTATGACGTCCAAAAAGTGCGAAAAATGTCATAGTATGGTATGACATCCAAAAAGTGCAAAAAATGTCATACTACAGTATAACATCCAAAAAGTGCGAAAAATGTCATAGTATTGTATGACGTCCAAAAAGTGAGAAAAATGTCATAGTATTGTATGACATCCAAAAAGTGCAAAAAATGTCATACTACAGTATAACATCCAAAAAGTGCGAAAAATGTCATAGTATTGTATGACGTCCAAAAAGTGCGAAAAATGTCATAGTATTGTATGACGTCCAAAAAGTGAGAAAAATGTCATAGTATTGTAAGACGTCCAAAAAGTGAGAAAAATGTCATAGTATTGTATGACGTCCAAAAAGTGTGAAAAATGTAATAGTATTGTATGACGTCCAAAAAGTGTGAAAAATGTCAAAGTATTGTATGACATCCAAAAAGTGTAAAAAATGTCAATGTATAGTTTGACATCCAAAAAGTGCAAAAAATGTCATTGTATAGTTTGACATCCAAAAAGTGCAAAAAGTGTCATAGTATTGTATGACATCCAAAAAGTGCAAAAAATGTCAGTATTGTATGACATCCAAAAAGTGCAAAAAATGTCATAGTATAGTATGATTTCAAAAATGTGGAAAAAATGTCATAGTATGGTATGACATCCAAAAATTGCAAAAAATATAGTATAGTATTACGTCAAAAATGTGAAAAAAAGAGTCATAGTATAGTATGATATCCTAAAAGTGCAAAAAATATAGCATAGTATGACGTCAAAAATGTGAAAAAAAGAGGCATAATATAGTATGATATCCAAAAAGAGCAAAAAATATAATATTATAGCATGACATCCAAAAGGTCCAAAAAATGTCATAGTATAATGTGAAAAAATTGTCACAGTATGGTATGGTGTCAAAAATGTGAAAAAAGTCATAATATTGTATGACATCCAAAAAGTGCAAAACATAAAGTATAGTATTTCTGCATGGAGTTTGCAAGTTCTCCATATATATTGTTCTTATGTTCCTCAATGCAAGCATTACTATTTGTCACAGACAAATGAACAAAAACAAAAACGACAAACCAATAGAAAAAACACATGAATTTAATTTACTTAACAGTGTACAAAACATGACTTAAGTTGGTTTTGTGCACAGTTTCACTTACAGATTAATGTTCAAAGGACTTTATAAACATAAACAAGACAAATGGTTGCAATAAGTTTAAACTCTTTAACAAAAATATATTGCTGTGTGGCAAAACCACCCAGAGTGTGTTTCAAATGGACAAAGCCAGTTCAACCAAAATGATTTATTTTAAATTAATTAAAACACACTAAATACCTAAAGACACTAAAGATCAAAATGAAACCTAAAATAATTTTGTTTGACTTCCTGTTAGACGTATATTTTGACATATTTGGAAAGGTTAATACATCGTGGGGAATACTTACAGAATATGTATTTTTTTCATATTTATATACAGCAGAAAGGCACAGCTCATCAAAAGTAAAAGGTAAATAGAAAGACATGTTTTAAGGTGAAATCCTGATAAAAATTCAGCAGGTCATTCTGTCCCCCCCCCCTACTTTAAAAATCTTTGTTAAATACAAGTTATTTTCATATATGTACATGATGCTCTCATTTTTATGCACAGATCTTTATTCTTTATTATGCAAACAGATTTGACTGCTCATACTTCTTTATCCTCAGTATATAGCCAGAATCTAAATCTGTGTTCACATACAAGAAATGTGCATGCTTCCATCAACATGACGAATAAGCATTTATTTCTGCAAAGTTCAGCTGAGTTTTGTTTGCTTTTTTCCCCCCCCCTTTTGCGTTTCCAACTCCTCTTAAAAACAATTATCCCAAATGTACTTCAAACTGCTTCTGGTCTCAAGATTACAGATGCGTATTTGACAGATACCAAAGACTGTATTGGAAGCACTTTGCTGCCCTCTTGTGGATGGAGTGTGAATGATCTTTGGCTGTGATTTTATACTATTAAGCTGTATTTGAAATCATTTATTAGATCAGAATGAATTGCACAAAAACCTCTGCAGCACTGCAATTTAAAAGGCCTGTTGAGCCATAGCAGCATCAATAAGTAAACTACATATTTGAGATAGGAAAAGTCTGTTAAAGAATCCATCTACACCTAATATCGGTAATTTGCATTTAACCTTTACGATACATTAATATCTATTATTTGTTCTGAACCCAAATGGAGATTCTCTACTTCAGTTAGTTTTTCCTGAACATCAAACATTATTTTTCCAGCGCTAGGAGGCTTTAGTTTTTAGGAGCTAACCACCATGTGTTCACGGTTCGTATAAAATGTCCACAAGGTTTGCAGTCTGCAGATAAACACGTAGAATCTGCTTCCAAAGAAGTCCACTTGAGGTGATTTGTGTGCAAACCTGTCTTGTTCTTTTAGAGTCAATTTTGTAAAAAAAAAATATATTAAAAAAAAAATAAAAAGAGGATGTTTTTCTGGCATCAGGAAACAAGAGCAACACGGGAGAGGCAGAGGAGAAGGAGAGGGCCTGAGAGACGTATAAAAGATGCGCCGCCACAGTCATTAGCATTCTCCTGGAAGAACAAAACAGACAAAATGTTGTGTTTCGGTCATTGTGTTCAAAATGACTTAATAGACATAAAAAAAATATGTCAGTACATGTAGGTGTGCTCAATCTACTTTTGATATTGTTTTACCTGTTTCCTGTTGACATAAAGATCTTATTTAAAGGAGCTCTATGATTTTAAAGACATGGCAGCAATCAAGGTAAATCATTTTGTTTTTAGCTAATCAAAGACAATGAATGATTTAACCAGGAGACAACTGGCCAATTAGATTCTCACACAGGTCCAGGTTTTTAGAATGGCATTTGACAATTGCATTTTGTACAATTTAAGTTTTATAAAAATGCAAAAACAGAACACACTTTATAAAGTGTATGTGGACACTATAAATTTCTGCATTAAATAAAGTGAAATATATGTTAACTATTAACTTACTCTACATGTAACATTGTGCGGCAGTACTTGCTCAACAGTGAGGAATCTGACCTGTGGGTGATAGGAGTGGCAGGACTCAGGACGTCTCCGAATCTTCTGGGACCTCATCCTGTCGCACTTAACTGACGCGTTATGTGCAATGTGGCTAAAGAAAATATTATAAAATGACAACAAAAGCTTCAAATTTCAGATATATGTGAGACATTATTATACTAATAGATTCTTCTGGGGAAGGATTGAAATAAGGAGCAAACCTACTCCAATTTACACTTTTGGTAGTTTGGGGCTGACCAGTTTTCAGGAGGAATGCTGTATTTTTTTTAATTTTTGTATTTTGTTTTATGACACAAAATCACACAGTCAAAGGATATATTTGACTTCTTTGGGCTCCAAGGTGATGGGTGGGTACTGTCTGGAGCAGTCGCAGTCTCCTTGTGCCACCAACATCAACAGGTTACTCTCAGGTATTTGTTGAACTACAAACATTCTGAGGCAGATAAAAAGTACAAAGTAGAAAATAAACAAAATGTCGAGCGATCTCCATAGAACACGAGTGGTAAATGTAGAGTAATACAGAAGACATGTTAAAATGCTGGTTGAGACAAACCCCAAAGGATTTGGTGACAAAGGGAAATATTGTTCTATCAAGAGCTGACTCTGCAGGGAGACATACAAATCAATGTTACATTTTTCTTTTTTTTTTTTTCTTGCCTGTATGCTTGGTTGCCTTAACAGGAAGTAGGTTATCATTCCTCTAACTTTATAGTAATTTATGCAACATGGGGAGTTTTCCATTATCACTCCCTGAAAGGAAACCAGACCCACCACTGTTTGCCTAATCTGACAAGATGAAAAAAAAAAGAAAAAGAAAATTATGTATTTTTTCCTTCCACTACTTTTTGTTGCCTCATCACATAAAATCTTAATCAATACTTTAGGTTTGTGTTAAAATGTGTCAAAATATAAACAACGGTCATGGATACTTTTGCATAAGAATGTTTAATGTAAAGGCCATAACTTGGTTGTGTGATACCACTGTTGTCCACATGAGGGCACTCCCACTCAGTTTGTCTTGCAAACCGTTTGCTCTTTTCCAACCAATTTACCTCCCACAGTTTTGAATCATTGTCTCCATTTCTCCATCTTGTCATTCAACCCAGTTGTTTCTATTTTAATACTCTTATTCACTTTTACTTTCTTCTATTTCTCACTCTTTCACATATCTCTCCTTACCACCCCCCCACCTCATCTAATTTTGATCCCCTCTACTTCTTTCCGTCCTCTGACACTCTTGTATAAATAGATGCCGATTTGAGTGAGCAGAGCGGAGGAAAGCAGTAGAAAAAGGATTTTAGAAAGACACTTTAATATGACTGGTCCAGGGCTTACAGAGGACTGCGCTGCCGTGTGTGTGTGCATGTCCATACACAGCTGTGTGCTTACTTCTGGCACCGTCCGCACTTAATAATGCTGTTGGTCTCCTTGACTGACGGCTCGTAAATGAAGCTTGGGTACTCGGTGTCACATGGCTGCAAGATGTTCCATTTTTTCTTGGGAGCATAAGCTAATAGAGAGATGGCAAAAAAGGGGGTCATTTCTTAATGAGTTGGACGTGCATGCATGATCGACGGGCTGAAAGCTCAAACTTTTAGGTTATTGCTGCCGGTCAGATGGAAGCACGCTTTGAACAAACCAAATGTACAAGATGAGATGATTTGAAACCGACAAAGAAGAGCTATGATGGCTGATTAAATTGTACACGTCTGGTCGGGATTCTGCTTAACTGCTCAGAAATTCCATTAGCTGAGATAAAAGTCTACGCTCGGGTCTTGTTTTGAAGGATTTGGCAGCTGCGTCTGCTCCCACTTGAAAGCCTTATGTAATTTGACACACTAAATTTAATTCTACTTGGAACGTCTCACAAACAACACATGAAACACAAAGGTCTGCAGAGCAACCCGGCTTCCTCTGAAACACCTGAAAGCAGGTACTCACAGCTGAAGGATGGTTTAGCTGGATGGATGGATGGATGATGGTAAGGATGAGAAGGTCGGTGATGGAGTGAAGTGCAGTTATAAGGAGGGCGAATGTTTGATACATGAAAACATGTGAAAAGAAACGAAAGCTGTTATTATATGAGAATCAACTGAAGACACGTTAAAACCAGATATGTACATGCGCTCTGCAGCCGGTCAGTTGGGTTTACCGAAATTATTTCTACTTGCTAAATGTCAGGATAACGAGGAAAATGTTTTAGAGGATTTCTTTTTCAACTTCCATCTAGCTAATAGTTACTCATGTTCCATTGGGAGCTTAAGTGGCAGCTGTGTGCTTGGGATTACTCATGTTGTTTTCTTCTGAATGCAGGGAAGACAGAAGCATTCTTAAAAGCCTTCCAGTAATACAAACTGAAGCTACATTTTACACTTGAGTTTATAATATCCCATTTATCACTTATTGTTATAATCATAAAGCGGCATTACTTATACTAGCAGATTTTCTCACAGTAATTATTAAACTGGCGATTGTTTTATTTCTAATAACTTACACTTTAAATGGCTTGGAAATGCCAAGATGATAATTAGTTAGCTTCTGATATGTTAATTTACAACATTTGAGTGAAATGGAATCAAACCTGAGCATCTCAAACACACAACTACCAAAATATCAGGAAGAAAATTGTGAGCCTCCTTCAGTCTGGTTCATCTTGTTCAATTTTCTGAATTAAAACGCATTTAAACTCTACTTTTTGTTTCATTTCGGTCAATTTTACTGCTTTGAGAAAAAAATACATACATTTTTTAAACATCGAGTATAAATCTGTATTTCTCTAACACGCCTTACAGTTATGATGAAGATGAAGTGGGTATTTTGAGTGGAATGTAAATAGTAGCGAAATGACAATGTTTGTCAAGGTCATCCATACTAAACATATAAAACAGTTAACATGGGAGATGTGGTACTTTTCTGAGTCTGTCCTTAAGGTTGTGTAAGACATGCAGAAAGAAAATATGGCAGGAATAAATGGAAACTGAACCAATTTTCAGGTCAGCGTGAGCTCACCGTCAGCAAAATGCTCTGAGTGCCAGAAGCTACAGAAATTGAACTCCAGTAGAAACCTTAAAGAGGAGAGAGACAGATCAGATGGAGAACATAGAAACTAGATAATATTTAAACATGGAAATGATAAATATGACTTCGTGGCACATTGCTGGTACATGCTTTAAAAGGCGAGTTATTCAAACTAAAGTAAAATACTTTTTGAACAGAATTATGTTGTGGTTGAAGGGAAAGCTAAAAGTCACAAAAGTGCAACAGTATTTTTAGGCTTGAAAAAGTGAATCTGATTTCTGTGTTGCTAACCAATAAACAAACTTTGCAGTGCGCTGATGGTTGAGAGCAGCCAATACTGATGCCTCTAGCAACACTTACAATAGGACATTAGAGAGGAACCACTTGAAGGTAGAAGCCAAAGCATAGAATGACTGTAGAGACAGGAATAAATGAAGTTTAGTGTAAAATTATTGTTTGAAACATATTAATGAAGGCTGAAGTCACCGAACTTACGCTGAGAAGTGGGCGAGCGCTGCTGACAGAGTGAGGGTTGGTCTTACACATGGCCTGGTAGTCAAACAATGAGACCCTGGAGGAACATAAGCATAACATGCAAACACAGTGTTGATCTCTCAGCATCTTTTAGATACTTTTATTGATTCCCTAACCGTCTCCAGGCACCAAGTAGCACAACAAACTGCAAGAAAAACTAATAAAAAAAGACAGATGAAGAAAAAAACAAAACAAAACAACCCGATGGATTGCTTTTATTTTTTTCTTGCAAGGACCAGAAACATTGCGATTGGATATCTGATCTCTGATCATGTAAACATCTGATGTTGCTTTATTTAGCAGATTCTTAATAATCCATAATTCAGAACATGTAAGTATTTTCTATTTTTTTATATAGTTGATTTGTAAAGTAGAGATAAAGGGGGGAAACGCATTTCTCTTTTTATACTAAACATAAAAATTTCAACTGTTTGCCATATTATTTCCCTGACAGGATGTTGAGAAGTAGAATGATGATCAGGGGATAAATATGTTTTAACAGCACTGTGTTGCCAGATGCATTTCCCACATTTTAGCATAAAATTATAAATGAAAACAAACAGGAGATAATCAGAAGCACATTCTTCCATGGACGTCTGATTGTGCCACAGCAGGGGATGACCTAATTGTCCTAATGTACTCCGACAGCAGAACAAACGTTTTGTGACAACTTTTCACCACACAGATACGCACATTAAACCCCCCGCAACACGACTGTCAGCAGATCGGTTCCAGTCCGTACCTCTTAAACATGCCCATTTGGATCAATGTGGTCATCACCGATCCGTCCGTTTCACCAAAGAACCTTCCCGCCTGTCAGGAGAGACGGACAGAAGAAAAGCAAAAAATTGCTATTAAATAAATTCCTGTAATCATAATTTGACAGTAGGATTGTAAATGTTTACGCCTCACTGTGAACTAAATGATTTATACTCTCTTCATGAGTAGGTTTTTTTAAATAAAGCCTGACAGATATTGCCAGCTGGCTTTTTACAGAGCAATTTAAAACCCTAATGTCTTTAGGTCTTATTAACTTGCCATAATTACATCAATTACTGCACATATTTTAAATGAAGACTGAACTCTGTAATAATTGTAGGCATAAAAATGAAATGGATATTGTTCCCGTCTCCAGAACTGATTTCTATTATGCAGAAATCAACATATTAGATGTAAGACAGTCCAAAAATCCAACCTTTTCAGAGCTCACTTTTATGTTCTGCAACAATCAAGTTGAAACCATGATTTTTTTTTTTTCATCTCCTTTTTTACTTTTACTCCACAGTATCCTTTTAGCACTTACATCAACTACTTGAGTTGGAGAAGAAACTGAAATAAAACAGGCGTGAAATTATGCAAAAGGTTATATCACTCCAGGAGGTCCTTGAAATGAGTTGTTTTTTAAATATCTTAACCTTTGGTCTTTTTGAACCTCAGACACTGAGAATGTTTATGAAAAAACTTACATATTTTCTCTTGTGGCAACAGGCCTCAGTATTCGTTAATGTGGTTTTTTGTGACAAACCAAAACTATGTTTTAAAACAATAGTTGTAATACAAAAGGAACATATTTTTTTTGTTACAAATTGTCCAGTTTCCCTGTCCCTGAGGGAGAAAAGCATCCCCACAGTATTATGTCGATACTACAATCATGTGACAGTGGTTGGGTAAGGATAATAAGAACTATTACTTTGCTGTCTAAAATGTTAAATTACGTTCTGACCAGAGCAACTCCCTCCACACGTGGACATTTACTAATTAATGACTGGTATCTGTCATTTACCTGATATGAACACATGCTGCTTTTCAGATTTTGATGTGTTAGTAATTTTGGAAATCATGTTTGATTTTTGTTCTTTTTGTTGCTGTATCACATAAAATCCCGGTAAAATACATTGAAGTTTGACAAAGTTTAACATGACAAATTAACACTTTCATAAGGGCTTCCAACAGCAGCGTCGAGGAAAAAGGAAAACTACAGACCATGCTGACCTTTCCATAAAAAAAGATGCAGGCAGTTTTTTGGCACAATTCTGCAAATTGTCTTCTCTTTTCAGCGTGGTGATAACTAACGGATTCAAAAGCTCTCAAACCCTCAAAGTACGACTCTAAAAGCCCGTTAATGTGTCAACTTACGTCACTGCGCCGTTTAGAAATGAGGACAAAGCCATTATTGTCAATCACGTAGCACTCAATGTCCTGATACAAGAGACAGAAAAACTAATTACTTTTAACAAAGACAACACAAATGTTTTTAAATCTTTTAAATCTTTCACAAAAAGACACAGAAAGTTTGTGCATTAGTGGCTCCATACAGTAGATATGCAGACTACTTAAGAGTTTTCTGCCCTGAATAATATTCATATAATCTGCCTAAGTCATATAACTAGTACACAGGGAGGAATATGTACTCACAAAGCTGTCACAGCGAAGAGGACAAACCCCCTCTATGGAGGAACACTAAAGAAAACAGAGTCTGATGTAATTTCAGACAACAGATAAATTTCAGTAACAAAACTGATGAATACGCTGAGGTAGGGAGTGTAATCTCTATGTATAAGTGAGAGAATGGTGTGCCTGTGTTTAACGAGGACATCTTTTAAACACATGCTTCTGTGTGTGTATTTCATCGAAGGCGCTAGGCTCGAACTGGTCGACAAGTGTCTGAGTATGTGCGAGAGAAGAAGAAGAAGAAGAAGAAAAAAAAAAGTGTCTGCCTTGGTGAGAAATTGTTAATTTTTGCAAGATGTGACTGGAATGTCTACCTGAGATCGACTGCTGAGCGTCTCGTTTGCGAGTCGCAGCTTATTTTGTTTCTGTGTGGATGTGTGCCGTCTGTTTTATTAATGTTGTGAAGCCGAGTTCACAGAGCTCAGCGGGAAACTGTTGATTTGGTTCCGTAGGGAGGGAGGGAGACTGCTGCCGTGGAAAATTATGCGCATACTTACGTCTGTGTCATTCGGCTGAGAAGAAGCAAAGAAGAGATGGAAGGAGAGCGTCAGGGGAAACAAAATGACATTAGATCAGTTTATGATGCTGTAAATCAAAGCAATAAATAGACTGTCAATGCTTCTGTTTACTGTTGAAAGAAATAAATGAGTTGTCGCATGTCCTGCATAAAACAACATTTATTTTCACCGTTTGACAATAAATCAGACTTAAATTTCTTGTTTTAGGTCAGATAGGGCTACCAACATAATGAGACTGTATTCTAGTTTACATAATAAGATTTTTATACCTCTAAACAACTTAGGAAAGCCCAGATGATAATGCCAAGACTTTGTAGACTTCTGATTGATATTAATTACTGCACCTGAAAAGATACCTTGCCTTGTGTAACATAATAGAAAATACAAAAATGTATTTTGTTTAATCGTCTTCAAGGCTGTGATTATTCCTGTTGCTGACGTACCTTTTTTCTTCCACTCAACTTTCTATGCTTTTATATGATCAATCAGCTTCTTCAGTAATGACCTTTTGTGGGTTTCTCTCCTTATGGAGGGCGTTAAGACTGACTTCTGGACATCTGTCATGTCATAATTGTTCAATATTACTGTGTAGGGCTGTGCATTTAATATGCATCTAAAAATGATCTTATGTAACATTCTAATACACCGAGACACTGAATTTTGTATTTTTACTGTCAGAATTACAAGAAATATGCTTGAAAGATTTCACTCTCCATGCAGCTTTCTGGAATGAAAAAAATATATTTAACTTTTTCACGATATTTAATATTTTCAGCAGTAAAAGTAGTTAATAGTTGCTATGAACGTCTGCGTAGCATAACAAGAGATCATGGAATGTTATTATATCACTGATGGGATTTTCACCTATCAGCTGTTTTGATTTTGCAACAGTATTAAACATGACATTTTAAAATTTTAGTCCTTAATATCACATTAATATCCAGCATGTTGGGTTCAAACTGTTCATAAGTTGTATTAAATCAATCAGAAGGCATTATGGAAGTGTGATTTTTATTTTACAGCATTATGTAAAAAAATAAAATAAAATAAAATAAATGAGTTTATTTTTGATGTTTTCCAAAACCATCAACATGTAAGGAATAAATGTGCTCTAATAAAAGGTTGGTTTCTAAAAATATTACTTTTACATGTTTTGACAATACCAGAGATGTTCATAAATATTTAAATCCACATAGCTGCAAAGAATGACTGAAAGTGGTCTATGTCCCTATAGTATCATCATAATAATAAAAAAGCTAAGTTATAGCTTAAAACTTTTCTTTCAAGAGCGAAGTTTGTTCTTTTTCTCCGTTATGGATCTGCCCATATGTCAAAAAAGCACTAAATGGTCACATCTCATGTCTTGAGCTCAATGTGTGGGTTGGCGTCTATAGACAGTACGTCTTTGGAATCATGGTCAGGTTAAACAGAGCATGTCGAACTGTGAATGAAACAATTTATCATCCTTTTCAGTCCTATTACAGCCGCGTGTCAGTCTTTCTCTCGTCCTCCCATCGCTGCCTCCTGGGATGGGGGACAATTCAGTGGACTGAGAGGAATGGCGGCGGGTCCCCCGCTACAACACAGGCACATGGTGAGGCTTGATGGGAGACTAAATTAAAAGGAAAATGGACTGTCTCATCCAATTAATTAAAGGGGAATTAAAGGGTAAGTGTAAACACACTCAGTTCCAGTTTTATTTCCACGTATCAATATTCAGTGTAATGTTATGGAGAAATTCAAAGTGGCTTTTGATTGTGACGGCATAAAGTTAATTAATAATGTATTATTACATTGGAAATAATGTATGTATGTATTCCAATGTATTGGAAATAATAATAATAGGCAGGAAAACTTAATGACTTAAGCATAATTGACATTCTGCTATAAATTTTCAGATTTACTATTAGATGTCCAAGTCTGCAGTGGTCACAAAGACGAGTTTTTGCAAGTAATAATATTCTTGCTAAAATTATGGCATATTGCGTGTTTTAGTGATATTATGGAGCTCCAACAATTATCTTTAAATAAGTTTTTACATCGATTATGTCAAAATATCTGTTATCTTGACAACACTGGTTGAGTTTCGCCATACGTCCCATGATTCCAGGCTTTATTGCAGCCAAGAAAGATGCAATAAAAATTGCATAAGAGGGGAGGAGCACAGACAAAAATCTAATTTTGACAGGTTTAATTGTAAAACTGCAATTTTTTCCCCCACTTAATGATCATACGCTATTTTTTATTAGTATGTGACAAAGCATTACAACAAAATACATAACATTTTGTTTTAATATTAAAAAAGTTAAATACTTGAGAAGGTAGGAATATTCTCCTTTCTGCTTGCCAAGCTATAAATTGGGACTGACCACATGTGCAGTAGCGTAATCCCTGATGGAGCAAGAGCAACATCACTGCGCTCACCTCTGCGTTTACACACATGGACACTGGTCTAACAAGCACATGCAGTGAGTGTACAAGCCTTTAGAAAGTACATGACAAGATAAGATGATTACATAAGCCGGCTTAGGGAGGATGAGAGGATGGAAGAGAGGAAAAGGGTGAAAGTGAATATATGAAGGAAACTGACTAAAAGAGGAAACTTGTGGAAAATGGGAAAGAAAAGGGGAAAAAGTTATGAAGAATTGTGATATATTCTTTAATCACACAAACCGAGTAAAAAATTAGAATACTACATTACATCACAAACAAAGTGTGTGAAGATGGACATAATAGATACTTTGGCACAGATGGTACAGCATATGCTCACTGTTAATCTGACACATATTAACAAGAACAGACACACATCTCGAACACACACCAATGTATGCAAACAGAAACACGCGTACCCTGACACACAAACATAAACATACCCACACACAGAGTCTCGCTGCAGGAGCTATCCATCACCTAATGGCCAGCCAGCAGCTCTAAATGGCCTTTTAACTGCTGTCATTTACAGCCATGGGAGCAGAGGAGAGGGAGCGAACCATCAAACACCTGCTACCGCAAAAAGCGTTACGGCAAATTAGGTAAGTTCTCCCGGTTCTCCTGGAGGTGTGGAAGGTTACTCACATCTTTCACTTACGGCTATTTCTGCAACTCCCAGCAGAGCGTGAATCGCACTAAACAGTTTCCATGATGGAGCCTAATCTGTACATATGCTCTAATAGCCGCGGTAGGCACTTATTTATCGGTGAAAGCAGTGAGATGAAGCACTACATTAAGCTAAACTAGATCTACATGTCTTAATTATCAGCTAATGAGGTAGAAATAACTATTTTAATGGACTAGTAAATAATTTGATTGAATCTTTTAGTAGGTAAAAATAATAATGGATTTATATATAATAGACCTGGTGGACTTTTTAGTGAAAAATTATCGATCTAATTGAACAACATTGTTTTAAACCTGGATACCAAACAATAATCAACATCTGGAACTTCTTGGGGTCTAAATTATATGTTAATTCTCATATTAAATGTAAATGTATTCATTTCTTCACACATTCTTTACCATAATTAACAGATAGGATTTATTTTTCCCAATTCCTCTAGCCGTAGTCTGGCCTGACTTGTAGAATCACTTTATCCTCAATTTCAAATAGAGGGAGCCTCAAAGTAGTGTTTATTATTTGAAGCAACAAAATAGGGGGTTGGAATTTAACTATGTTTGTATTGCACAAACACGCTTCAATAAAAGCAATTAACGTTTCAATAAAAAGTTGTCATTAAAGCCAGGACAATAAACTCTACCTTCCATATCCTACGAGGGGAAAAACTAAATTACCACTGGAAAAAAAGCAATAAAGTTAACATTTAAATTAAACATTTAAAGGTTTAATTTGACAACTCCAGAGGTCTAGAAATTGCTTCATTCCTTTCAAATATTTATAGTCATTCTTTCAAACTGCTCTGCTTAAATTCAGTTTAAAAACTCTATGCTTTAAATTATGTTTGTACAAAGAGTGATGCTGAGTTTTAAAAATAAAATTAATAAACAGAAATCTTTCTTCAGCTGGTTTATGGCGATGTAGGGGAAGGCAATGAAAGCTGCATCAAGAATTTCTAGTAAATTTTGTGTTGCCAAAAACGTCTCCGAAAAGCTTAATAATCCACTCTACATTGGTATAAACCCTCCAAAATATATTTTATTTTTGAGAAAATAAAACAAACAAAAAAATTAACAACTATAGAGCTGTTCAAATCTATTGTTATGAATGAACAAGTTATACTTTTTGGCAAGTCTATTTTTAGACATTTTGATATTGAACAATAATTTAAAAAATACAAAGAAATTCCTGTAATATCATTAAAATATAAAAACTTTTTTTAAAAAAAAAACCCATTTTAAAACTCACTAGAATAAGCAAACATGTAGTTTTCGCCACAATAAATGTATTGACACAAAAGACATAAAATATACTAGTCTTGTGCTTTTTAATTGCTAAACTATCTGAAAAGATACAATGAGCAACAGGCTTCATGAAGAAGGGATGCTTGTATATCTAAACTTTAAATAATCAGGTAAATCTAAACTCTGACTAACAGGAATGGTGGATGAGTTGAAGGCTTTAGCATAAAATACAATATCCGATCTGATTATTACTGACAGTGCTCCAACTGAACGGTCCTACCTGTGCAGCGATGGTCCGAAATTTGGATTCAAGCACCTCCAGAGTCATCTGAACCCCAACAGCTGTTGAGATACAAAGAAAAAAAAAAAGACACCAAAAATAACCCAAATCAGTTTTGCATAATTACAGAAGCAAATCTTCACATATAGACATTAACATAGGCAGTGGGAGCCTTAATTTACTAATAAAGCAAAAAAATATATATATTTGAGAGGTTAGGAAGGTTGACATGGAATTAAACTCACACATGATGCATACGTGAGGTCAAATTGTGCTTCAAGTTGTTTGGGATGAAAACAGGACACAACGATTCTATGCTTTTTCAGATCCAGGTAAAAACTCAAAACCAAACCAAACAAACAACAACAAAAAAAACCTGTGAATCAGCCCTTTTTGATTCTGTGTGACAAAGTCTAATTCTAATGAGGACATTTATATATTAATAAATGTAAGAAGGATTTTGGACATTTATGGTTTGTATTTCAGAAAACAGAACGACGCTTAAAAGACTCAACTCTTCACATACCCACACCCTAAAAAAGATAAAAGTATATTCAATATGTACCATTAGGTTAGATAATACCTGCTATTACGGCACGCAGAAAAAGCAAATTAAAGTTTTTAGTCAGGCACTTGCGAAAGAGAACATTAATAGCATTATTAATGCCCCAGCTCTCAGGATGGATGAGTAGAAGATGTCTTTTAGTGGAGATCAGCCCTGAACTCAGAACTCAACTTATGAAAATCCTTTTTACAGTCACTGGCCTTCAGAGCCTCCACAGCGCTGTTAAAAAAATAAAAAAAAATCCTATTCTTAGCCAGAATGTGTTTGAGTGCATGTGTATATCCAACGCCTCCATTCCGCAGCCCTCTCAGTCATAAAATGCGGAGAATTAGTGACCGTTTGAACATGTCCCACGCACGCGCAGGCATATACACACAAGGGCGAAGCGATTGCTTATGTCAGCTTAGGGTTGTATGTCTGTCAGCATTTCAGTCAGCCTGGTCATAAGTAAAAAAAAAAAAAAAAAAAGAAGAAGAAGCCATAATTGCATAAGTTCCCAGTACACACATATTGTATATACCACCCACGTACATACGCAGGAAAATACACATAACGCTGCGTGAAAAGATATGACTCTTCGTATTAGCATCAGAGACTCAGCGTTTTTCTTCCAGTGTGCCCTGGGCAGCCACTTAAAAGCCTCTCTGCTGATTACAATACACAAAGCTCACATCTACCTCCCCTTACAGACGTATACTGTGGGAAATTTACAGTGCACATCCCACAAGCTTAGTAACACCGATTCAACACTTTTAGGACATTAAGGTATACGCAGTAATCTGAAAAATCCCTTTTGAGAGCATCATTTAACCTAATACGTGCATTACTTTGGAGACATTTTAAACCATCTCTTATGGCTTCATTCTTTGCTTACAAGAAGCTTTTTTAATCATCAAGGTTGACTTCAGACTTCTTCAGACTTTCTCAGTTTTTGTTCGACGTTGACGTCTTCCGTGCCTTGCGAAACCTTTCACGACTCCTGAACTTTTGTCATGTTACAATCACAAACTTCAACTTCTCTACCAGTTTTGTATATCTGGAGAGAAAAACTGTCCATTTCCTCGTGTAAAATAGCTCGACTTCAGTCAGATTGGAAGATGAAGAGTGTATGTACACATCAGTTTTCTAAAAAGTCAAGGTCTGGACTTTAACCAGGCCATTCAAAAACATGGATGTGCTTTTATTTTAACAGATCCAGCGTAGCCTGTTAATAGTTCTTAACAACTCAGATAAGCTTCCCTGTCACTGTTGAAAAAAGCATTCCAACAACACTGACTTACTACAGTGCTGATGGTGTGTTATTTTTATAGATAATTTGTAATCTCACTGTTCTGCAAAAGCCAAATATGAGGAATGTAAGACTTGACTTGACTCTACAAACCACAGTCTGGTACAACGTAGACGACAGAGTAGCATATGGCAAACATGAACTCAAGAAAGACTAATGGTTTTCATAAAAGAAAAAAATACCAAGAGGTTGTTAATGTATGAAAACATCTCTAAAGTACAATATGTTAAAAGACGAACAATCATAAAAAAAAAAAAAAGGACCAAAGGCTTTTTCCTTTTGTGCTTTCTCTTGCAGCATTAGTACAACCTTTCAAAACCAAACCCTTTTTCAGGCATTACAATTCTTTTGAATCCGTCCACCTCTATGGTGACGTTGACCCTGAAGTCATCCCCCTCCACTGTAATCTCAGATTAATTGTTCAAAAGGCCATTAAAGAGGGCAGCAGTAATCTGCCGTCTTTCCTCCTTTGAGTTAGAGGCTGATAGGTCAAATCTAATTAAAGCCAACGCTCTGATCGCCTAGCATGGGCGTGTGTGCGCTGCAGTACTTAAAGCTCTTTCTGGTAAATATAAGTGTGTGCGTTTAAACGTTCCAACATTGCTTTCAGGTTAGTCTCTCCCTTGAGAGAGAAAAATGCTTGTATGCATATTTTGTATACTCCCACTCTGAGGCACAATTAGCGAGAGCTGCCAATCAACTGAGAATATTTTTAATGGAAAATGAGCTAATAATAATAAATAAAATAAATACAAATCTTTGGAGACCAGAGCTGGAGCTAATTGGCTATTTTACAAGTGAGCTAGTGACAGGAGAAACAAAGGCATCTTAATATTGAACAAGACGAGACAATTTAAGGCTGACCCTCGCTGTATTTTTCTTCAGAACAAATTTGACCCCCAAAAATGTGGAAGACATTTTTGGGGGCAAAAATTGTGCTGCAAATGCATAATAAATATAAGCAGTCAGGTGAAATATAAAAAAAATTTGAAAAAGAAAAACAACCGTTTCTAGAGACCAGGATCTTTAAAGAAATCTCAATTTAACAACTCATTAAATTTGTTTATTGTAAGACAAAATTCTGTTGAATTTGAATCAGGTTTCAACATCTTCAGAAACTGAATTAATGCCTCACTTTTCACTGCAACTCAAAGATTTGTTGTCCGTGTAACTGCATCATCTTTTACAATATAACCACTCTGTGGCCTAGAGTTGGGAACAGATGGACGCCTTTTCCTCCACACAGTAAATCATATTATATAATTAATAATCGTAAAATTGATCCATTGCGTTAGAGCCACAATTCTCGTCATTAGACTGACTCACCATCGTAACTGTAAACCAACCCAACTCTGTTTTCCGCAAAACAGAGTTGGGCGTTTTTAGATGGCACGATATTTTTTCGTAAGCTTGACAGTGAGGAATGAAGCAAGAGATATGAAGGTTGTTTCAATCTGCAGCTGGCATTTCATCCGACACACTGATCCTCTGACATTAACCCAATGTCCACATTCGGGGATCCGTGCAGCATGGAAGCTAAAAACGAGTGCTATTTCATGTTCACACATCGTTTGACTTCATTAAACATGTTTGTGTGTGTGTAAATGTGTGTGTGTGTGGTGGTGAGGTTGCATAGAAGGTCAATTTGTGTCAAATGACTGGTGTAGGGAGCGGGTGTTATCGTACAGCCCTGAATACAGATTAAATATATAGAAACACACTCAATAGAGTCAATAAACAAAGACAGAGGCACAGAAAACAAACACACTGAGGTGGAGGTCAGTGCATTCACATACTATACACACTATAAACAGAGTATTTAGTGTGACTCCTACTCCTCGAGCTTGAACACATTTTTTAACTTTACAACAACAAATGCCAATATATTTTGTTGGGGTAGCGCATGTTACCCCAACAAGAAATATTGTACAATAATTGTTAATCATTTTAGAAAATTCTTGCCTGGACTGCCATGACAAACATAAAAATTAATCACAGAAACAACCAAAGGGCCCGTAAAGAGGCAGAGATTCACATCTGATGTGGAAGAATCTGTGAACAAATTTGCCCAGACATTTACCCAGAGCTACAATGAGACATTTTAGCTTGGCCTAGCCAAAGTTCAGACCAAGATCCTTCTGAGAAACTGAGGTTAGATGTGGAACAGTGATAGAGCTATCTCTCAAAAGGAGGAAATACAAATGGAACCCACGCCTTTCACTTGGTTGTTGTGTAATAATTTGAAAATCATATCATATCATATTTCCCTTTGACTTTCTAATTTTGTTCTATTTAATTAGTCTATCACATAAAATCCTATTAAATTAAATTCCAGTTTGAGGCTGTGACATAAAATGAGAGAAAGGCACTGTATGGCAAAGATGGAGGTAAAGAGAAAATAAGACTGCAAGCAATTATCTGCAGGAAGGTCAAAGCAGCACTGATATTGTAATCACAGCAACAGATTAACTGATGGATTACTCAGGTCAAATAGGTGAGAGAAGAAACAAGACGGACGAAACTGATAAAAAGCTAAGAGATAAAGATAAATTCATTTTACTGATGTTATGATCTAGATGCTTTTTAGTCATATTCTCTTCCACAAAGTGGAGCGATCAAATGTTTCTGCATGAGTTTCCATCACATTAAACACCAATGTGTCATGTTTTGACTTTTGTCTTTGTTTTGCATGCAGACTAAAAAAAAAAAAAGGAGTAAATGTTAGAAATGAAAGGCGAGGAGACCGATGTCTGATAGGTAAGATGACTTTCGCTTAAATGAGATGACCTCGTTTACTTTGATGTTTCCACAGAGTAAATACATCAAGTGGAAAAACTCATGTAGCTTTTCTAGTATAAAACTCAGTGCAGTAACTCTGCATCTAATCTTCATACAGACATGTAATAGCAGAACTATAATAAATTAGCTTAAACAGTGCATACATTGTTTATCTCTAAATAATTTTGAATATCCCTCCAAGTAAAATTTACCTGAAAAAGTAAAAAGATATTTATGAAAAAGACAAAACAAAATACGTTTGATGAAGATTCTTGTTCAGAAGAACTACTTTGAGATAATAAAGTTTGTCTTGATACAGTAACAATTTAAATATGTTGTCTTGATAATGTTTTTTGTTTTGAATATGTCATTTTAATATATAAAACTTGCTTTCTTTATTTTAATAATTAAAAACCTTAAAAATGAACAAAGGCAAGAAGGAAATGGTTTCTTTTTTCATATAAAATAGGACAAAAAGTTCTAATTTTAAGTTTACCCAACTAAATCATACAGTAACAAATGCCATATAATTACAATTATAATTAAATAATTAATAATATCATAGGCGGATACTTTTCTGTTATGGATCATTAATGCATCAATTTACAAGAAAAAAAAAAAAAAAAAAAAAAAACTACAGCAGAAAAAAAAATGGCCACAATAAACTAGTAAGGACTTTACTTCTGAGATTAAAAATACTGTCTTAGTATAACCACTAGTATAAGTTTTCCACTTCTAGCTAAGCTCTGAGCCCATTTTAAGACAGTAAAAAGACTTTCTGAAAAAGATGCTTTGAAAAGCCTGTTAGCTTTGCTTGAAGTCCTAAAAAAAAGTGAGTGTGTTCTGTTTGCAGTGACTGTGGGCAAGAAGATTACTGTTTATCTCAACAGATGTCATTGTGTCTTCTCCTACAATGTCTCACTCGTCTCTGTTTGTTTGCTCTGCGGTACACACACAATGCAACACATCAAAACTGTCAACGAGATGGTCGGATTGAAACAAACGTGCGCGGATGATAAGCTTTCTGGGTTACAAATGCCATTTGTGCTCCGTTTTCGTCTGTCAGGCTCAAAAACACATAATTACAGTTTGTAGCAGCAAATGTCATCATAATAAGAAGATAGAAGAAGCAGTTCAGAGCACTGTTTCTTTTCTCTACTCCTGAGTACAATTAAACCTTTGGACTTCCTTTCTTTGTATCTTTGTCAAGGTTTCTAAAGGTTCTGCAAGTTTCTAGCGTCTTGCCTTCATAAAGCGATAATGCTCCAGCAATTACCGCAGGTTACCATGGAAAAACAGGACATTTTACGAAGGCAAAAACTTTATGACTTAGTAAAACCAGAGGAGATTAGAACAAAGCATAATGCGGTGCAGTGGTTCAGTCAAAGTCTAAACGTCAATCAAGCTTAGAACCTGTAAATCTTCAACTATTTCAGTCTAGGGGGCCACACGTTTTTGATAGTAGTTAATAAAAAAAATATATTTTAATAAGGTTGTATACTTGTTTGTGCTGCTGTAGCTCACAAAACACCAATAAAATACACTGAAGCTTGTAGTAGAAACACAAAAACATACATAAGATAAAATATCTACTACGTCAGATCCATGGTTCTTTGAAAATGTGCGACTATTATATGGAACAGAAGCAGAACATGTAAATATACTCAGCACAGAGACTCAGCTTTTAATCATTTGACATCAAACAAACAATTAAGCGCAACCTTTCAACCTCAAAGTTGCACAAGACCACACACATTGTGCAACTGCTCACAAACCTCGAAGGAGTTGACGGAGGCTGCACTGACATCATGTTACCAAAGCAACAGGCAGGAGCGAGGGGATTGGACAAAAATGATGATGACTCAACCTCCCTCCCTTGTCTTCCTCTGTCTCACCATGCTCTCCTCTCCTTCATAGACAAGTCTCTCACTTTATCTTTTCGGACATCGAGGATGCAAACCGAGACACGTGCCCAGGCACAGGCATGCCGTAGTTATAAAATGAAAGTGTAGACTGTAATCTTTCCACAGAATGGACTGTGGTGAACTCAGATTTCCAGAATAAAATCATCTGTATCAGGGCTGCTTCTTTTCTTTGCTGAATCCAAAAGTCGTGTTAAGGATGAATCTGTGGAGAGCAGAGGTGTAATGGCACAGGGACAGAGCTGAACGAGTTAAAATGATGGCCTGTTTCTTATAAATGGAAATAAATGCTGTTGACATTCAGCCTTTAAGTCTGCGGAGCCTACCTACCTCAAGTTAACCTAGTTTCCAAGCCCTCTTGAGTGGCCCTGTTGGAGGCGCACTCACTAAATCATTCATAGTGGAGAGATGAAGAAAAAAAAAACCCAACTTGTTCCTGTGTGTCTGTGTGAGGAATAAAACCATGAATTTAGAATGTGGTATGTTTCCTTTATTCTCAGTCAAGGAAGATGATGATCTATATATCAGAATTATTTTGTCAAAGAGCCGACAGGATTTTAGTTTGGGACATTTTGGAACGATTTGGTGAGAAATCCAATGACTGACTGAATCTTTAATAATGTAAATGGAGAAAGAGTTTGCCAGTCATTGTGCATCTCTTAAATTTGTGATGAACCTTCTTGCTTTTCATGTCTTACCTGAATTGCACAAAGAGCAATCTAAAAAAAACAACATATATATAGTTGCTCAACAATGACGCAGCTTTATAGTTTATTCCGTAAAACATCTAGTGATAGTTTAAAGGACAGATTTAATAAAGCACCCTGTCCGGCTGATTAATGACTGCCTGGGATAAAACCTAAAAAAAAATAATTAGAAATTAAAATCTAGCAACACTCAGGTAGATACCTACCTAACTTAAGGTGTCGCAGTAAGTCCATCTTTAATTAGGACAAGATTTAAAATACTGACACATATTCTGAATTTGAGATCTATATAAGACATTTTTGAATAAAACCTCTGCAGCAATAAACCTAAAGTGTAAACCAATGAACAGAGAGTAGCTTGAATCCACTTGGCAATTAAGAAAAATTGTTGCCTGAGGCCAAGGAATTGATTAAAGGTGCACTACATTCAAGGAGTTAAGTCTCATTCTAATCCATGAATTTGTCCATCGAATAATTTGCAACATGATTTGGATATATAAAGAGGGGATAAAAGTATCTAAACATATATGTGTCTTCACTTCAGAAACCATTGTTGGGTATTTGGAATGCAGAGATGTTCACTCATCATGATGGCAAATTATGAAAACATGGCAAAAGTGAAGAATAATTCAAGCAACTCTTAGGTTGGAGTACCCATGTATAAAACCCTCCTGTGTGTGTGTGTGTGTGTGTGTGTGTGTGTGTGTTTGTAAAAAGATAGATGACTTTGAGCCACTTCCCTACAGAGGAACCTATGGTAGTTGATACAAGTGTGTCTGGCCAGACCTGGTGTTAATACGATGCCTTGGGTCAATTCATCTTCACTGACATCCAATAGGAGAGTAAATTACAGAGCAAAGTAGGTGTATAGTTGAGTAAAGAGATAGAGATAAAGGAAGAGAAGCTTTTCTGAAGAGAGAGAAAAACAAAGAGGAGGCGACTCTCTTAACGAAAGAATGTTTGTAAATTTATATACCATCAATATTGTTGGCAACTGAAGGCAAGGTAGGGATTTAATCAAGGAGAGCATTAAACCGATACCCCTGAATGTATTAAACATAAAACAGAGAAATGGTGGGTAATACAATGGACGGCAATTAGAAAAGTGAAAAATAAGCTCTTTTGCTTTAGATGATTGGCACAAATGTTTTTCCATCACATAGTCCCTGCATCAGCGATGGAACAGAGCTGGCTTTAAAAGCTGCCTTGGCAGGAGGACTCTGGCACTTCCAGATGATTTCTGTGCCAGAAGCTCTGTTTGCCAATAGCCAAGAAAATTTAACATATTGCTTAGCTCAGCTTTTATCAGGCGTAGCTTGAATACTACCTTCCCCTCCCCAAGTCTTACTTCTTGACTGACTATATCTTGCAAAGCTCCAAACCCTAACAGAAACATATTTTTCATGTTCTCCCAGCTGCTTTATTATACCCACGGTTGTAACAGTGTACCACAGACCGAAGCAGTGATGTTTACTTCAATCATTCAATTTGACACATAAAACATCCATTTTGTGTCTTAGAAGTCAAAGCGGGAGCTTAATAATAATGAAGACAGGCTCACATGAAAGAGTTTTCTTGTTCTGTCCACTCATTACTCAGATTGCTTTCAGGTTACATCACAGACAGCTGTCATTTCATCTGCTGCAAACCGAAAGGCTACAGAAAGACGGGAAAACTTGAAACAAAGCGAAATATTAGCGAGGACTAAAAAAAAGATGTAGAACAAATGTTAAATTCAGATGATCATTTTCAAGAGACAACCAATGAGTTTTGGGCATTTTTTTTTAATCTGATACACCAAAACAAACTTCTGCATATGGAGACAGTGGGATAAAAACATTTAATCTTTTTACAAACAGAGGGTTGAAAGTGTGGCATGAGTTTTTATTTATGCTTTCTCTTCAGTTTATGGAGCTTTCGCAGAACATTCATTCATACTTTAATTGTTAAATGTTACTTTTTTTTTTTTTTTACTTTTCTCCCTTTTTGCAGTTATGTGCTACTTTGTGTTTGTTGCAGCCACAAAATCTAAATCAAATAAAACACACTAAAACTTGAGGTTGAGATGATGCAACAGAAAAGTTGAAAAGTTCGACGGATTTGAACAGTTTTTTCGAGGGCATCATAAATCTCCCTAATTACCGTCGTGTCCAAATCAGCCAAGTTTGACTTCGTATGACATTTAATTTGTTGCAGCTCTAAATGACTAAATCTCATCACTGACTGACAACCTGAAATACCACTTAATCTGCTAATTACAGTTTTTAATAAACACATACATGCAATACGGAGATTTAAAAGTAAATAACAGCAGATCAGTAATATAACAAAAATAAATGGAGACATTCAGCTAATCATCTTCCATAGAAACCAATGAACAGAGTGTCTTACTGGCATAAGCTACTGGCTGCGAAAACAGATTTCTACTGGCCAAGATCTTGAGTGAAAGAACAGGACAAGAAAGCAGAGAAATTATGACCAGACTGTATTTATGCGAGTGTCTTTTTGTGCTGCCCAGTGAACCAGGCTGCAGATTTACCCAACCTATAAAAGGTCCAGATTCATGCATTTAAAACTAAAACAAATTATTATCCAGACAGTTCAGATACCGGATAAATGACCACTAATAGATGGGAGTGTTGGATTCTCCCCCCCCCACCACATTCCCAGCAGAAATAAATGCAATCTTCGACTCATTTGGATTTGGATTTTATGGCCAACTGATTAATGTAAATCGGAGATTATCCTCTTCCTTTCAACTCTGCTTGGGAGCCAGATTTTCCAAGCCCGGCAAACGAGCACAAGGTCGCAGTCTAGCAAAAGAGGTGACGCAAGATCCCAGAAACCCAGAGGGCCCACTGGTCACTTCTGGAGATGACCTTATTTAAATGCAAACCGGGATGTGTCAGCAGAAAAACGGACTTCACAACCTTCAGATATCCAGATAAGCAAAAACAGGGACCAGCAGTAATTTGAGAAGGTGAAATGAACAGGTCGTGTCAGAGATGCAGAGCTGAGGCAAACCGCTATAAAATATATAAATGAAACTTGAAGTGCACAGTTAATACAGATGACTGAAAAAAATAAGCAATAGCAGATCCACTCCAATGAGATAAGCTAATTGCGTGAAATGAAGCCAGATAAGAGCAATACTGTTTATTAACTCTTTTCTGAAATATTTAAAGTGGAATGAGTAGCTGTTATAAGTGCTCTTGAATTTGTAACAACCATCGTTATTCGTTTGACTAGGTTTTAATCTCCCACCATGACACACAACTCTCTCCGTTTCATGGTTCAGGACCATGGACAGCACAAAAGAGATGCAAACCTTTTTCTTTTTTTTATTTAAACCACATTCTGTTAATGTTTGTATTAGTATTACAGTAATAGGAAATTGTTTTGTTCTTGGCTCTGCTAAAGCACTCACTTTAAATATTTAATAGCTACAAGAAATTGTGCTAAAGATTTTACCATTGGAGACCAACAGTCTGCCATGAATTACAGAAACTTGATTAGGAACAAGAAATGGCCTTCCCATAGCCATTAGCTCGAAGCTGTTCAGAAATTTGTGGTCTATGCCTGAAAGTAACGTCGGTACCAGGAAGTCAAGTGATTTAAAAGAACTTCCATTTCTCCCCAAAAGAAAGCTCAAATATCCAGAGAATAATGTCAAAAGCTTTCTGGTGGCTATGAACAGAACTTTGTAGAGGTGCTAGTTTTTGGGGGTCACCTAAATAAATATCATTGCCAGTTGTGAATGTATATATTTGAGACTGATTGTGAAGTTTGACCTTTTTACGATGAGAAGAAATCCACAATGAAGTCAAATGTGGGGACTTTGGCATCTAAAAATTTTTGAAATTGAAGTACTGTTAAGCTTTAAATAATTAAAATCTATCTTTTCCTCATCAGGGGATGAGTTATTCTCTCTGCAGAAATAACGTTAAGATAATAGTTAGATATTTTCTAATTTTCCTCTGGTTTGATTTTCTTGGGGAATCGGAATTCTTTCATTTTCCCACAGCCAAGTGTGCCAAATGATTCACATGCTCATTAACAGCATAATGTGTATGTGTGTCTCTGCTATGATTCACTGCATGTTAGGAAGCAGCCAAGTAATTATATGGCTGTGTGTAAACAAACACAAAATTTCACGAGCTGTTAAGAACAGAATCTCTTCCACAGCTCACCTTTGCCCATCTGCGTGTTCAGTAAATTTAGAGCTGCGTCACAAAACAAGACAAAAACCTAAATCACACTGGACACACACTGATATTTCTATATAGATAAATTAAATGATCGATCGTTCCCACAGGGAGGTGACTCACTAGTAGAACACAAAACCGGAACAAGCAGTTCCCCTCCACAACAGTTGGTGGCAGCAGTAAAATATGCTTAGACATGAAACATTTATAAATGATAGATGTCTACAACTTTACAATAAGGCTCCCTTTATAGAAGAACTATTAGTCTTTAAACACCTTTTAAATCAGTAGTAGCTGATTATTAGGCATTATTTAAGGTTGAGAATGAGACAAAATCTACTGGTTTCTTGCCAAATAGTGAGCCAAATCTGTTCACATATGTAATTTAATCTAGAGCTGTTATAATAAACATTTCAGACTACCTTGTAATGTAAGTTAGATTTGTAAATGTATATATATATATATATATACATATATATATAATTTTTTTTTTACCAAATAGCCTCATTCTCACTCTTGATTAATGCACAATAAAGACTTAATGACTTGTAAAGTGTCTGTAGATGAACTGATAACATATCTGTAAACTATTTATTACTCATTTGTACGTAGTTAGAATTTTCTGTTTGGTGAATTATTTGGAAAATACAGAAGTTGTGCTCTGAAGCAGCCCTGGTGCCGATCAGTTTTTGGGCAAGCCTGAGTGAGCAGCAGTCTCAGCCTGACCGCTCATGTGTTCTGGCTCCGCCACTGGACCTGAGGTCACAAATTCATGGCCGGAGATTCTCCTTCAGGATTTTCTGGTAGGGAGCAAAATTCCTGGTTTCATCAAGTCAGGTAAGGGAGCGGTAAAGCAGCATCACTGTTACCGTCGGTGTGTTTTGATGATTGATATGACATCATTTTTATGCCGACTCTAGCAGAATGGACACCTACATAAAAAATAACTTTTGTCTTGTCAGTTCAGAGAATAATTTTCCAAAGGTCTTAGGGATCACCATGTAACTTGACAGACTGACATAAGAGCCCTCTGAGAAAATTGGTTTGAATAGATCATTTAACTTAATAACTGAAGTCCTGTTTTTGTTTTTTTGTGTTTTTTTTTTTTTTTCCAAATTCCATCTCCAAAATTTAAGTGTGGACCATACGAAGTAAAAATCTGTAAGGGGATAATGCCTTTTTCATGGCTCTCTAAGTCCATGCATATGTAAGATTTTATCTATTTGGAGTCCCTCTCGAACAAACACACACACACGCACGCAGAAAGACACACAAAGCCAGCTGTTACGAGAGATGCCTCCGGGAATCGAATAAAAATGAAAGGCGAGCGAGGGAGATGTGAGGAGAGAGAGAGAAAAAAAGGAAAAATAAATCGAGGGAGGAGAAAAGCCCATGTGGCGGAGGGAGATTCTCATCTTCACTGAAATCATCACATCGCTCCCTCCACCTTTCCTTCCACCACAAGCTTTCTATTGAGGATCTCTGTTTCTTTCCCCCCCGTCCATCATCAACCTCATCCCACCCTGTCTTCTGCATCCCCTACCCTCCTACCTCTTCTCTATTTCTCTCCCCCCGCCCCATCACAGCTTTCACTCTTTCGTATTATCCCTCTCTCTGTATTCCACCTCCCTCGCCCTCTCTCTGTCACTGTCGGAGAGCTGCAGGCAGACGAGGCAGCATGCACTAATGTTGCTATATTTGACAAGGCACGCGCACACCCTCTTCTGCCACATGCACGGCTGCACACTCATATGAGAACGAGGAAGGGGAGGCGAGGGCACCGGGGCTTTAAGACGCACTGGATGCGGTCTGAGTGCTGGAATCACAAACATAGCGAAACACGGAGAGGGGGTAATGCATGACGCCAGCAAACCAATCGTGTTTTTGCTCTTTATCTCTCTCTCCTTCTCTCTCAGACACACGCTCACGCCTCTCAGACACACGGCAGCACACGAGCCAGGGAGCGGGACGGCGTTGGACGTATCATTCATACAGAGAAAAGATCAGAAGGAAAGGATTAACTCCCTCCAGCCTTCTCCCTCTAAGGATCTTATCCCCTCTTCCCTCCTCGTGTTCCTCTAAGCCTATCTTCACCTCATTTTTTTCCCTCTTTTTAACAATCCCTCCTTTTAAGAAAGAAAAAAACAATTTTTGTTTTTTACACAATTCATTTGTGGGCTGAGAGAAGCAGACAAGACACAATCACAGTTTTTACCCTGTGGATTGATTTAGCTGAAGCAGTGACAGTTTTTTTTCTGCGATATTTTGTCCTGTGAGACATTTTTTTTGATCGTTTGTTTTTCAACACAATTTCTCTGGATTAATGGCTGACAGCAGCAAGCTGTAAGGCTGCTGCCAACTGAGGTATCTGGTAAAAAGGTAAGTCCAGAGATGGTGCTAGTTATGCTTGCCACACTCAAAAGATAAACAAAACAACAACAAAGAAAACAAAACACATAATCTCAACATATTTGCTGATCATTCTAAGGTGAACTGCAGGTTACTTAGTCAGTTGTAATGGCCGGTAACTGGTGGTGGGCGCGTAATTCACAAACCAAGAGAAAACCAGCAGGAATGTTTGATTTAGGGGGGAAAGCCTGCAGATGTTAACAGAGAAAGAAACACCTAGAAACTAATAAGGAAAAAAAATATAAAAAATTAGATTTGCTATTCAACCAACTTCTCTATATAACAACTATAAGGTTTCTCCAAAAGTGTTTGTGTACTTGTGCAAGAAGTCCTGGTGCATGCCTGTAAGACTGATGCTAGTATTTTTTTTATATTAATGAGTAATAATAAAAAAAATAGCATATAGGTCCAACCACAGTTCCAAGCCAGCTTGGTCATTAAAGTGAAACTCATTTACTTCCTATGTTTTCTACAGTTTACTGGTGCAGAAAAAAATTGCTAATTGTATACTGCAACCCAAGCTGCGGACCCTCAAGTATTTTTCTTAAATTATTTTAAGAAGCATGAAAGTACCATTAACTTTTTGTTAGACATTATACATTAGGATAATATTGCAGTCTTTTTAAGTCTGACCTTCATATTGCATTATGTAATTTTAATCCATTTAAAACCTCTTGACTTCCGCTATTAAATGATGCTGATTTTCAGTCTGAGGCTATAGAGTAAAGTGCTGCAGCTGTTTTTTTTTTAACCTGCTCTTTTTACTTTTCAGTTCTAACAGTGATTCAGAAGGTGTGATGTAAAAGTGATTAACTCAATGGAGCTGCATTGTAATTATATGATGATGCAGTGAGCGTGGGGCCTCGCCTGTCTAATGTCCCTGAGGCTTTTGTGCCTCTCTATTTTGTCTGACTCTCTGTCAAGTAACACAGACACATCCTGACATCATTCCAGAGGAAACAATTAAGATCGCTAAGTGATTATATGGGTAGTGCAGTAATTTGGCATGTCTAATAAGCAACAAGGCTGCCACTTCAAACCAACTGGATGGCTTTAGTGAAAACATCCGTAAAATCCTCGCAACAAGCATTCCAGCTGGAATCGCTTTAATGACATTTGATGCAATCAGCCAAACTGCTGCACGCGACAATATTTTGTTCAAAATTACTGCGCCTGGAAAACCTCACAGATATTCATTCTAGTTCAAACTGACAACACAGCATGTATGCTAAATACTTTATACAGTGCTTTATGAAAGTCTCCAACTGTTTCCACATTTTGACGCTTTAAAAGCATAAATGTCAAAGTAGTGCCTTGCTGTTAAAGTGTGAGGGAAAGAATATAAGTTTAAACAATATTATATACATTTGTATTTCAAAAAATACTTAAATTACATTTTTTCTGTTGCTACAGCTGAGAATCTACTGTATTTGAACATCTGCAGACATAACATAACTCATATGTCATATTGGATAGAGAGCACATGTGATTCACAATTGGCTTTTTAGGTCTGGACTTTGACTGGGTCATTCTAAGAGTTAAGTAAGTTTGATCTAAACTAGGGCTCTTCAACTCCAGTCCTCGAGAGCTACTGTCCTGCAGCTTTTAAGTGCTTCTCTGCTCTAACGCACTTAAGCTTAAGAGTAAAGAGAACCGAATTCAAATGCACACCACACTTTTCAGTTTCTTATTCACAAAACACTGAGAAGCAAAGATAATTTCCCTCCATTTAAAGATTATTTGCTCCTACTTTGCATTGATCTCCAACGCCAAGCCTTAATAAATTACATTAAAGTTTGTAGATAGAATATGGCCAAATTTAGAGCTGTTCAGGATGTATGAATACTTACTGTTAAACAAAGCCATGAATAATAAAATGTTTGTAGCATGGTCTGTTACACTCAGTAATAAAGAAATGTATAAAACACCCTTGAGCTATTGCAGCTGTTCACAAGCCGACCAATCACAGAGGATGGTAAAATATATGTGCAAATTCCTGCAGCATGTGGCTGTCAACACATAAGCGAGTCTATTTATCACTGTGCTAGCATGCGTTGAGGTGTGTATGTTTGTGTGTGTATGTGTGTGAACGCCATGTTGCAAAGTCTCTCTGCTCGCCTGTGTAAGAAATGCATTAAAAATTGATTTAGGAAGCTTGGCTGCACCTCGCTGTCTTTGTTAGCAACAAACATTGTGGCACACAGCAAGACGGGCATTAATGAGAACATTTTGTTGTAACTATAACACAAATTCCTATAGTTTGAGTGTTTTATAAAGTGAGTCAACAGTGGAGCTCAAAGCGGATGATCTGATGCATTTATTTCAAAAGCTACTTGCTCAGGGGACCCACTTTGACACATCCACACACACACAGACGTTCTTCCACACCTAGATAATTATTCCCTTGTGCTCATTTGGAGGCACGGAGGGCAGAATTATAGTCATATTGATTAAAATCTATTAGTCAGGCCACGTATATTTGCCAGATGGAGGATTAAAAATCAGTAAAAGTGGGCTTAAGTGGGCTGATCTGACAGAAATCCACACAAATAATCACAAATACATACCTACTCCACAGAAGGATGAAACACTGGTTTTAGTAGTTATAAAAGACTCGAGAGACAGGTCTCTTGAGTCCCAATTGTTGCAGAGGACTGTATCGATTCCTCAAATGATTTGAGTAGCTTGATTATTAAAATTCTTAGAGGAAAATTAATCTGCCTCGAAGCTTCGTCAAACTATGTTGTATTTTTTATTCCGGCAGGATCATTATTTGTGTTGGGCAGCGCTCTCACTTCCGTGTATGAGTTGTTAAGTGCTATCAGCATAACGTCAAATTTTCCAGGTTTTCATCGTTTTTTTGGGCGGACACATTAACATTATTAAATTGCCGCGATGCTTGGAGTATGACAGCTTTCCTCCTACCTCGATAGAGAACCCGATTACTGAAATGTTATTTTACAACAACCCTAAAGCAAATACATGACATTATTTATGGCCACTTTTTCAAATACTGATTATCATAAACTGCCTTACAGGATAAAACAAAATGAAAACAAGTAAAAAAAAAAAAAAAAAAAAAAAGGAGAAACATGAGAGGTGCTACATGAGTCCCCAACATGTCGGTGCCCTCTCATGTATTTACACAGTGTGTACACTAAAAACATCCATGTGTAGATTTTGGCTGCCCTCATGTTCAGGTCAAATGGATTAAAAAAAGCCTTCTGAGAATCGCCTGGCTCACCACCGCATTATCTGTTCATTTAGACAGGAGTTGATGGCTGCTGAGGTGTCCTGCAACTGGGGCGGTGTAATTCATTCAATTTGTATTGTTTTGTCCTCTCCAAATTTTTCAACTGATAAAAAAACATATGCATTTTTGCAACATTCTTCCATGCAAGTTGTGCTTTTTAAATATTGTGCTTCCTTTACAATGCCCAAATAGGATGATGCCACTAGATTTGCCCTCGCCCCATACTTAAACAGCCCTGCTTACAACATAGAAATGATTCTCTTGTCCATTTGGAATGAAAGTAAAAACCCTTTCAGGTAAATATTTCAGCACACAGGGTGGTGCAGACTTCACTGCAAGCTCCTTAAATGTTAAAAGTGCATCAAACATTTACTCTAGACAATGTCTCCGACGCAGGAGGAAATCCTGGCAATTCAGAGTCCTTTTGCAAAGCTGAGGTGAGCAGAGCTAAAAATGCTGACTTTGCAAAAAGGCATAAACTCTGCAGCAAAAGACTGAAAAAAAATATACATCACTGGTTCTAATATGGGACCTTAACCTTCTCTTGTAAAAGGCCCTCACACTGAACAACAGATAAATCAGTTCACTGTGTACTGACAAATGATATTTAGAGGAAACTTTATGACACCCGAAGGCATGAGATGAGTAAGGATGATAAAAGTTTGGTCTGCTTGTAAAAAATGATGGATGGGCTTTGTCTTGACATAAAACATGTAGCAGAGTTGGTCCACCACAACAAAGGTGGCACAATTTATGGCAGCAATTTAGAAAAGCTCTCAGCCTAAGTGAAAGATAAAGAAAGCAGTGGAAAAAAAATATGTTTCTAAGAGTTCTTCACTTGCTCACAACATGAACTTTATCACAAAATGTTTCTCAGGATAGAAATCAGAGAAAATGTCTTCAAACAATCTCAGTCTTTGCTAGCATTTGATCTAACTGGTTGGGAATGGACCTGCATGATGGCGGAGGAGATGACGCGGTTGCCTAGCAGCTACAAGGTCCTGGGTTTGAATTCCGGGCTGCCTGGAGTTTGCATGTTGTCCCTGTTCATGTATGGATTCTCTCTGGGTAATCTTTCTCCCACGGTCCAAAAACATTAGTTAGGTCAAATGGTCTTCCTTTTATCCAGTTGACTTTTTCTAAGCAGGTGCAAATTGTTTGGAGAAACTCAAATCAAACAAATAACTATAAATATGCAACGACAAAAACGCAAAACGACCAGCAACTATTGCCGACAACGGGAACAACACACGCTTAATTCTGCTACTGATAATGATGTTTGGACACAATGCTGCCCCCTAAAGGTCAGCTGCAGCAACTGAAAATGGTCTTTGTGTCTAAACTTCAAACCTCCCGCTGCGGCCTAATCAAATTTATTCACCACTTTATAAATGTACCTGCATTTGGCAAGTACCAGGTGCTAATTACCACCTGTGGTCAGACTCAAGGACGGCAACAAAATATCTCAGAACCAACTGCATTCACTGCGTTGCACTAATTAGATCAGGGACTCAAACATTCTCATGGAGTCGCCTTCAAATACATTATGTACAGGACTGCAGTGCTAAGCCCATGCAGCCTAAAAAGAAACATTTTTGTCTTCAACTAAAGGTGGTAATTTCTCAAAATTCTTCCTTTTCTTATCATCGCTACGGCGCTCATTTACAAAGAATAACTAAATTTCCCAGCGGAGCTTAGCTAATGTGACTTTAATCACATGGAGGAAATTTATCTGCGGAGCTTCCTTGATTCATGCCACTGTTACTTCGTTGAGAAAAGGAAAGAAGATTCAGAGTGAGAACGAGAAAGAACACCGGGAGAGAAAACAATGACGAATGAAGGTTTAACAGATGGAATAAATGTTGGAGAAACGTGAAAGCTTAATACGACAACAGGAAATAGAGGCTTGGCTGCAAAGTGTCTGGAAGGGTCTATTCAGAGTTATTTCACCACATTTAGCTGCAGTAAGGTTTGAACACAACAATCCACAGTGACACAAACTCAAGACTAAAAGATTCAAGAGGTTGTGGAGGGGAATGTTAATGCCCTCCTTGTTTACCCCCTTGCACTTATTTTTACTTCCCCTCTCCTGCTGGGATTTCCTGCCTCATCTTCTCTTTCCAAATCCTTTCATCAGTGAGCTGTTTTCCACACTCAGTCATCTCTCTGACTTCAGCTATTCTTCTTCTCTCTCCTCTTCCTCAATTTCCATATTTAACCATCTGTAAATGACCTGTTGACACCCCTGACAGATAGATGAATGTTACTCACGGAAGTGACTGCTTGGCAGGCTCTACAGTCAGCTGCACTGTCACTGACCTCCTGTTCACCTTGATACAGTTTATCGCACCATTTTCTCTTTCATTTCTTGCCGTTTAATGTGCTGCAGGTGGAGATTTACATAATTATGGTGCACAGCACAAGCCCCAAATGCACATTATTTTCCTGTCAGCGCTACGGTAAGACGAGCCCCAAAGAAAAACACGGCATGCTTTCAAGTTTCCCCCACAAACATATTAATCTGATTAGTCCACATTTCACACTCCTCTGATTGGATTTCATGATGGTTGGAAAAAAGGCGGCATTTGAAAATTGCACTGGTTAGCCCATAGGCTGTGAGTCAACAGTTGTGCCATATCGAGGTGCAGACCAGCCTTTCATACCAAGGAGTTATTACACCTTATATCACGACAACAACAAGAAAACTTTCTTTTGTCAGACACATATTATAGTCCAGAGACTATAATATGTGATTTTATTGCGAGACCAAAAAGTATTCTGAAATTCCCAGTGTTTTAAACACATCTGCTTACATTTGTGATGATAGAAAAAAAGTTGATGCCTCCATTTTACCAGTTTTCCAACAATCAACTTTCTCTTAATCTCTCTTAATATTCCTGCTCACCTTATTTGCTGGCATCGCCACGTCTTGCCTCTAGCCTGTGTCGTGACTTTTTCCACCTCAGGGCAACACAAAATCATGGACTACTTAAAGATCACTAAAAACTCTGTCTTTAAAAAGTCAACTTTAATATATATATAAAAAAAATGCTTCTGTGACATTTAATTTAAAGAGACTGGTAGGGGTGCCAATAACTGTCCCACTGATGGTTTTGTTAAAACAATTATTTCTCAATGTGGGAGCTACTTCCTGACTGATTAAATACACTCATATTACAAGTTGGATGTTCATTAACTTGTCAGTGCGAGATTATGCGGCTAAAATATAACATTCATTTATTTTAAGGGTACGTCTTTGCCAGGGGGGTTTAATAAATCTGTCCTAACCTGTATATGAAATGCTGTTTGAATTACCGTTTGTTTTTCTGGGTGTCTTTGTTTCTGTGCCCTACGTTTCCTCCGTCATACGCCGCGACTCTCACACAGCAGCGGTCGGTGCTCTGTTTTTGTTAACGCAAATTGATTGCTTGAACTGTTAAAAACACATTTATTATTCATGCCTCAAAATGTCTGGTACGTTCCTGCCTGACACCCTCATACACATCCACCTTCGTGCACACAAAATGAAAATTGCAGACGTATGCACACACAAACACACTTTAATGAATGCATATGCAAACTCACTCCTGTGTATTTTTTTCAGAAGTCACGTATCATATCTCCAAAATAATGTGGTATGACCTGGGTTTAGGACATGTTTGTCTCACTTGTCTTTTGTCTCCCTGTTCAGGTGACTTGCTGCAGCTTTTCCTCAGTCACTGTTCATGTGGGAGCTGCAGGCATGACAGCTTGACCCCTCCACTGCCCCATTCCTCTGGCAGAGGAAGGCCGCACTCTTCTGTGTCATGCCCCCCTACATCCACCCCCCTGGGAGCACTGGTCTCCCCCCAACCGGCGCTACCATCTTCTTGACCAGACATGGTGAGTTGATGGAAAAAAAAAAAAAAAAACAAACCTCCACAAAGAAACACTCTGCTTCAATCCTACTCTACTCTGCTCCTAACTCCGTGAGAGAGCAGGAATACTGCCTGTTTTGACAGCTGCTAATGTTAGCATGCGCAGCGTGATCGAACTCACACATACACACAAACACAAAGGATGAAGGCTCTGACGGCACGTGCCAAAGTCTGTTGGTGAAATCCCAAAAGAGAGTATGTTTTAGTGCGGGCGGAAGTCTGTAGAAACAAAACGCAGTGGGAGGAAGACGAAGATGGATCTGAACAGTTTTTTCCCCCTCCCTTCTTTCTTTTTTCTCCTGTACCAAAGTAGAAAGCTGCAGCACAGACATCGCCTCTCTTTTCCGTCACTCACATTGTCTTTCTGTGGCTTAACCATGAGAGTTGTTGACAATAGAAGCACCCACTGCATTTCTGTGGTCTGACTCTGACATAATCCTCCTCATGTGTTGGTGTTAAAGTTCCTGTCCTAAGCCCTTGACCCATACTTAACCTTTACAACTTGTCTTCACTTGAACAGCCCATCTGCGCCTCAACTGTAACATAAGAACAGCTGAGCAGCAACACGGGAAACCGAGACTGAATGCTTCAGTAAACAATTCTGTTTCAGATGACACATTCCTCATGGCTTATTTTTATTATTACATGGTCACTTTAAGTGCCATAAAAAAAAGTTTATTATGGGACTTTTCCATTTTATCATGTTATGTTTTGATTTTAAAAGCCAAAAAGAATGGAATCAAAATTGCTTAAAAGTACAAATCTAAAAATTGTGCCTTTGTATTACAGTCCTTTAAATCTAACACCTTAAATAAAACAAAGTCTTAAAGAAGTCATCAAATTCCACTGTGTGCCTACTTAAATGTATGAATAAAGGCAGTTGTTGTGTGAAGTCCTCAAAGTTTTGGTGAACTAACATCAACAGAACCGGATTGGAGGTCATAAACTAATATCCCAAGACCTTACAGTGCATATATGGATTGATGTAAAGTAAATATGTATCAATACAGGAGGAAGACTTGAGACAGTTCTGAATAATGACACATTAAAATTCAATTATATACATTCCAATGTGATTCTGGGTATAATACATTAGAGTCAAGTTCAACTGGTTTTGCCAGTAGTATCCAAGGAAACCCAGTCGACTGCATCGAGTCATTTACTCATGAGCAATCCCACCTCCAGAGTGGACAGTGGACGGTTGATTACACTTAGTTAACTTTTTAGCAATGCCTCATGCTGAGTGAGCGTGCTGCAACGGTTATAAGGAATAGCTCCCTTTTAAACAAGTAGAAAACTCCTGTAGCAGCCTGACTGACCTCGAGCTATTTTGCAAAGAGGAACAGGTATAATTTCAACCCTCCAATCAGGAAGAGCTGGTAGAGAGACATATTAGAAAAAAAACTTGCAGGAGTACTTTCAGTAAAAGTGGTTCTATAAAGAGCTGATTCAGAGCAGCTGGATAGAAATGCTGGTATTTCTGAATGGAAAAATACTGACAACCATGTTTCATTTCTACTTCCTCTATGATACATTAAAGTTTGTGATTGAAACATGACAAATTTTAAAAAATTGCTTATCACTTTTCTTCCTTCCTTTGTCACTGCTCTCCTTTCTATTCATGTCTCCTGTGTGCTATTCTCCAGCAGACCTTAATCTTTCCTTTCTTTACGTATTTCATACACACACATGTTGTAGATTAAACAACATGACTGAAAAATACTGCAGAGATTTTTAAATAATGGCAAACACAGCACTACTCTTTTGCATCTGAAATTAGTTTCTGCTTTGCAAACTCATGCTGCTATCTGTGCAAAGCTATATAAATCTTAAACCAGAGAAAAAGGAAAAAGAAAAACACGGATGGTTCCTGGTAGAATTGTTGGATAAGTTTTGGATCTTCAAGAGGTGCCTTGCAAAGAAAACACCGCCACAAGCTGCTGTGGTAACACCAGGCACACTTAATAACAGGGCAACACTATCCATCAGAACCTCAGCACACCCACACAGATCATCTACATCTACATCTCTGGAGGCTGCGGCAGAGGAAAAAACGTTTTCTACTGGGAACCCTGGAGAAATGATCAAGAGCCTTTAATATGCCTTTCTGTAGTCCACAATCTATTGAAGTGAAATTCAGCATTTCTTCTCAGCTACAGCATCCCATAGCATGGTAAAAGAGATTAAACTGACTCTGACAACTAAATTGTTCTATATCAAAGTTCCTGCTTGAATGCAAAATCATTTTCAATCCAAATATTTAGTGGTATGAATAATTGTTCGTTTAATAGTAATTTTAATAAAGGGTACGGAAACAAAACATGCAAAAATATAAAATTAATATACTGGCTGTAGATGCTGCTTGTGTTGTATCTCTATTTGTCTGACTTACTAGAAATGCTAGTAAACTGAACCGATTTTCAGGAAAAAATTTAATCTGAAGTTATTTTGTAACTATTCATTGTTGTATGCCATCAAAGTGCAAGAGAAAGTATATACCTGGGTGATGGAGGATTAAAGTGAATTTCTAATTAAGAGTATTGGTTTTTGACGTTACATAGGAACAATCAAAATGTAATTATTCTATTGTAAAGTAATGCTAAAGTATAAAAAATTTAAAAAGTGCAAAGTAAAAAAAGTGAAATTCAACTCAGCAGATTGGAGTAAACTGGAGGAAGACAACAGAAAGTATGAGTGACAAAGAAAGGAAGCAGTCGGGGGAGCAGACAAGGACAAATGGGAGATGTGAGATCAAAGAAAAGGAAGCGAGACGAAAAGATGAAGGAGACGAATCTACAAATGACAGGGAGACCATATGGTGCCTTTAGGCTTTCACAATCCCAGCAGAGGGTATCAACACACAATTGTACACAGAATAATTCCTGTCCACAGCCTGAATAGACACTGTATCTGTGTGCGTGTTTGTGTTTGCTTTTGGACACTTTTAACATCCCCAAACAGAGCCCAATAGCTCATGGCTTTTAGCGAAAACTGGGAGAGAGACTGATGTTGTGTGAGTGAAAGCGGTTCAGAATTGGCTTTTAAACAGCAAATAATGCAGTCTGGGTCTGGAATACTTAGTTTGGAAAAGCGCCAAATAATGACAGCATTAAGCTAAGTGCAGCCATAATGCAGTTTAGTGGGTAAAAGAGCTTCATAAGGGTCAGAATAGAGAGATTACAGTCATTCATTTAACTGGCTTGTAGTACAGACACGGTAAACTCACTTCAAAGTTAGAAATGTCAGGCCACTTGAAGAAGTTGTTATATTGTGGCTGAACCACACTGTTTTTGGTGGTTCATGATCAGTAGCATTCAGTAATCCAGTTAACCTTATGCTGGGCTAAGTCCTTGCTGCTATCCATTCCGCTGATGGCCATTTGTTTGGTCAGTAGAAGAAATAAGATGCTTTCTGGGTAATGACAATAGTCAGTTCCCTGAAATATTCGGTTTGCATTACGATGCAGCAGTTTGTCATCGTCTGTATTTGACGAATAGGGTGAAACTGTCACATGCTGCTTTGTGAGGCTCAGGAGGTGATCGGAAGGACAGCTTGTTTGCCAATAAGCCAAATCAGCATGCAAAATTTAAGAACGCTTCCAGTTGACTTGCTTAGGCAAATTCAAATTAATTTAATGAGATTAAAATGTAATTTCGTGAAGAGTAATTTTTGTCCAGGTACATTTTCCATCTCTTTTAAATTCACTCATATTGACTCATTCTGTATGCAGTTTGTCATGCATATTAGATTTTTTTCTGGCCCTGGTTTGTATTTCGGAATTTAATTTAAAAAGAAAAGTGGGAATTTAATTTTTGTCATTTGTACAACAGTTTGGCCAGAGATTATGGGCTCTGGACCATAATCTGGGTGCAGGCAGGACACTAAATGTACATACATAGTGGCAGCTTCCCTTAAGTAGTTTGAGCAAGAATGTGCCTGGCAGAAAAACACCTGCCACATTCTGCATCAGTATTATTAATTTATCAAATAATAATACTGATGCAGCTTAATTGGCTAAGTGCTTAAACCCACAAAGAATATAATTTATATTATAGCTCAGATGTTCATCACCATGGCAACTGTAAGGGTGACAGAAATAAACTGACCCCAGTATGTAATAAACACTAGCTGGCAATGAATTTGCTAGATTCACTTACAAATATGCTGTGCAAGTGTTCAAGGCTCTGAAAAGGTGAGTAAACCTATTTCTCTATAACAAAAATCACAGAGAAACATACAATTACAATATCAATCATGAATACCCCATATTTTCCTGACTTTTCTCTATCATTACAATAAATACTGGGAAAATATTTAACTCCCCTACTTCTCCAGACAGCCACCCAATCAAAAGTCTTTAAAATTAAAACAACATTCCTTACAAAACAAATGTCTTATGTGTGAACTTAAGAATTCAGCCTTTGGTAGAGGTTTAGCTTAATTCATTTAGTTTAGCAATACAGTTTGAGGAATCTGTGAGCAGCACAAGACATCAAATGTGTTAAATTTTTCATCAAGAGTGTCCAAGTCGAGTTCTGTGGCGCTACCATACCATCCTGCAACCATTCCTCCTCCAACGCACCCGGTTTAAATAAATGGCGTGTTACCAGGCCTCTCCAGAGCTGAATGATGAGGGAATCCAGCAATTTGATTCAGGTGTGTTGGAGCAGAAATGCATCTAAAAGTGGCAGGACAGTAACTCTAGGACTCGCCTTGGACATCGCAGTTTTACATCGTCTAAAGTGTTCAAGCAATCACTTCTACAACTTTATACAATTTATCAAGGAAATGATGTGTTGAATTTATCCAGCAAACTTTGTTTCACTTTACGCTCCTGTAATTAAACACTAAAAAGTCACCACATATCAAACAATCTACAACCTCTATATCATGAGAACAAGCCCATCTGTCACAACAAATTGCTGGAAATAGCATAAATTGGAAGGAGACACGAGTATGTTCCCCAGCCACGACTGGAAGCTAAAATAATAGTACTATCTCTCAGGTGTAGGATTCATCAGAGGTGTAACTAAAATGGAAGACAGAGGGGATTACAGTGGAGATATTGAGAATAATAGAGAGAGAAAAACAAGAGGAAGCAGAGAGGGGAGTAGATGAAAGAGAAGACAAAAATAGGTAAATATTCTTAATACTACCAGGAAAAAAATATATAGAAATGTACAAGAACAAGCTCTTATGTGCTCTTTCCTCCCATCACAATGTCAGTACAAGCAGAGAATAAACCCAAACACCCTGTCCCTGCTGCTTATTCTTAGATCCTGCATGTTTGTCAAAGTGTGTTTGGGTGTCTGCATGTGGGAGACGGTGATTTCCTGTGTTTAGGTAAGCAATTATACTCCTATTTTAAAAAGAGAGTCAGGACGAACAGTTCAGCGTATGATGGAAACAACGTCATGTGGACTTAATGGCCGGGTTTGAAATCTAATGGCTTTGTCTCTTCTGCGTTCTCTCTGCATTTAATCTTATAGCTCTGCAGCTGAGGCTTCGTTCGTGGCTATCTGCTTTTTACGCGTTTCTTTGAGCCAACAGACACCGTCAGCCCCACACCTTGACTGCCTAAAATCTATGTAAGAAATCTACACTCCTAAACTGACTTAACTATTTTTAAAGGAAATCTGAGCTACAACTGCAAGAAAAGGTGGGGCTGAAAGTAGGCTCTATTGCTCAGATTTCTTACTTCTAAAATGCATCTATACAAAAACTGTCAATTTACTCATCCATAAATGAAGATCGAATCTAAAAAACTCAAACAAATCAAGCTGGAATTCGAAACGCTTTTTCTTGGATCATACGAGGGACCAAAATAATATGTAACCAGCACTGGGAGCCCCGGAGTTCAAATTTAAACTCCGAGCCGATGTGAAACATTGACGAGGGAAGAAATACAGACCAGTGCGTCCTCTGTGTGGAGGACAGCTGGTCATCCCCGTAACTAGATAGCAGTAAGTCTGCCACTTGCATGGAAAACAGCTTGTGCCTTGGTAACATGCAACTGGACTCAGTAATAGAAGTGCCTGTGGTGATGACATCATAGCTGGGTCCAGTGTCACCCAGAGGCCTCTGGATATAAACTTACAGACAGATGAAGCTCTGAAGGTGTCAAAAGGCATTGTCGAAGAGAGACACTGTCAGATAAAACTGATATAATGTGCTAAAGCTATAAATTAATATTGTTTAGGTTTTAGCCAGAAGAGCAGGTTTTGCAATGGTTCTCATTGCAGTTCAGTTCAGTCCCAAAGGACTTTTTTCTGAGGCTTGTTTCTCATTTTATTAGAAAGGCTCATTAAGTGTTGAGATCTTTTATCATACTTCATGTTATTCTACTGGTTCTATTTAAGCTATGTCTTTATTCTGCAGATTATTTTTGTTTTTTATAAGTATATTTTTGAATATAATCAGGATGTTTTGGATATGTTACTAGTTTTTCCCCCTTAAAAAAGTAAAACATCAAATGATGAAACCATTTTGAGTACAAATTATCTTAGTCAGATATTAAAATTTGCTAGATGATATTAAACATGTAAAGTATAACAAAAAGAGAGAGAAAAAAAACAGTTTAGGGCAAAGAACTTTGTAACAAAAATCAATTTTCTATTACATTGAGCCACTGACTGCAAAGCAATATCGACGCTCACACAATCAAGACCAACTCGCCTGAGGGTGATGAGAAGAAAAACAGATGAAACAAGAATTGGAGAAAATACAACTACTGACAGAAAAACACAATGTTCAACTATTAAGAAATGAATGCTAATAAGATAAAAGTGATAAAATCTGCAGGTGAGCCAAGGAGGCAGCATAAAGTCTCTCCCTCCTTTTTTTAATATCACGCTTTGTGGATGCTTCACACATGCATGTGTAGTTGCACAAGCATATGCCCACTCACACATAAACAGAGAGATAAAAGTCGTGCCGATAAGCCATTGGCTGGAAACAAAGTCAACCAGTGTAACGAGACACTGAGGGAATACAGAGAAGTGCTGAGAGGCTTGAAGTGAAGGGGAATGAGAGATATAAAGAGAGTCTGCTGGGAGGCAGAGACGCGCAGAGTAAAGACAGCAACAGTCCGATTTAGCTTTATATAAACAGTATAAAAAAGAAAGAGCAAATATTACCCATATTTATGAAGGAAAATTAAATCAGAGGAGAGAAAGGGAAGAACAGAAATCTAGAGTAGACCAAAGTAAAGAGGTCAAATAAAAAAAACAAAAAACTAAGAGATGACTCAAGTCAGCAGAAAAACAGCATGATTCACCCTTGCGAGAGAAAAGAGATTTCCCTCGCAAGGGTGCTTTTAACTTGAAACAAACACGCATTACGTTTCATAAACAGTGGGCTTTGGTTACGGTTCTTCTATGCCGAGACATACAGAGTGTGGAAGGAGAAATGGTCAGTGCAGAAACTAGTCTTGACATTTTGGCTCTTTTGTAACCTTTGCGTGATTTTTTTGTTGTCTCCATAATTTTTGCTCTTAATTGCGGACAAAGAGAAAACTGGGAAAATTATACGTCAGACTGTTGCAAATCTATGGAGATTAAGTCTAAGACTAAGCCCTCAAAGTTACAATAGTGAATTATATATCAAAGTATAATACTGATGTATAAGAAAAAAAACTAAAATGGAGGTTTTTCCACTGAGAAGTACTATCACAATTTCCAAAAAAAGCAGATGTCTGAAATAACATTTCATTTTAAGAACTGAATAATGAGTTTATCAATGTCTCTCTGTTTTTTGCTTTTTGTTTTTCAGTCTTCTGTGTCCTGAGCTTCTTGGCCATGTTGCTTTTCCCAGGATCCTCGTGCCCTCCTCCTTGTCTCTGCTCCTCGGACACCCTTGTGGTCGACTGTGAGGAACGTGGACTTTCCTCCCTGCCTCCTATGCACCTCCTGCCTCCAGGGAGCCGCTCCCTGCTGCTCGCCAACAACAAGTTCGCCTCACTGGGAGCCTCATCCTTCGCTAACCTATCCTTTTTGGAGGTCTGCAGTCATTTGTTAATCTTTTTCAGAACATATTTGCCTAATCTTTGAACAATTCCTGTTATGGTGTTGTTTATAATGGACAAACAGGTTTGGGTTTTTTTTTAAAACTATTTTTAAACTACACACTGAAACTTCATGGAAAGTCAAGTATTGAGTGACGAACAGAAAGTATCTGCGCTCAGCTCAATTATATTTGAAAAACTGGCTCAAACTGCAAACTGTGCCTCAATGTTGGCCTGTTTACACATGGGATTTCTAACTGAGCCGAGTGGCTGGTCCACAGTGAAATTCATCCCACGCAGTTGGCTCGGCTCGGCTCGTTATCAATTAGCAAAGTTCTGATCTGTCTGCCATCTCCTATTTTGGCCCTTAATATGTCACAATCGAAGTTCGGCTGCAGCTCTCAGCACAGTTAAAAAAAGATTGTCCTTGAAAACCGACACTAAATCTATTTTAAATACAGTACCATGTTGTTGACTGTGTTTGCAGATGACACTATGATTTTTTTTCAAAAAAGATTAGATGGCACTTGTGATCTTAATTTTACTCTTGGTTGGTAAAAAAAAAAAAAGGGAGAAATGCCTCAGCTCTCATTTACTTGTGCAATTCCAGGTGCACAAGCAAAGTGCAACTGGAATTGCACAAGCAAGTTGTAAGAATGTGATTGGCTAAGATTGAAGCAGACAGTATTATAAGTGTGTTTTTTTTGTTTTTTTACTTCTTATTTTGTTTGTTTTATCTTTCTACTATGGACCTTTTATGTGTCTGGAATAAAGAGATGATGATGATAACAGACAAATCGAGCTGAACAACCGTAGCAGACCGGACATTTGTGGTCCATGGCTTTCTTCTTAACTATAGTTTTTATCAGAAATCTTAAAAATCTTAAACAAGTATCACACGAGAAACAAAAACACTGATGAAGTGCATTTCTGTGCATTTTAGGAACTGGACCTTTCAAATAACTACCTGGATAATTTACCGGCCGGATTGTTTAGAGATATGTCCAACCTGACAAAACTGACTCTGCACAACAACTCACTAACAGTAATGGACAGAGAGCTCTTCCAGGTAGGCACTGGACATTATACTGCGTTATATTTTGTACATTCAAAGAATTGCTTAGGCACATGAAAAGATAACTGTAATTCAGCAACAACAAATAAGTCAAGCATTAAACATCAAATGATCCAAAATATTTAAATTATTGTCAAAACAAAAGAAGCTTCTTCAGCCTTGTAGATTACATTTTGTTTCTGTACTTTCATGTATCTTTATCACAACTAATTCAGGCAAATATGATGACTTACGACAATAGAGGTATAAAGTACTGCTGGAGTAGCCGACACCGCAATAGAAAAAGGTAAACTTCAAACAATGAAAGATCTGCTTTTGATGTCTCCACAGGGTTTAGGGAGTCTACAGAGTCTGGACTTGTCTTTGAATGGTCTGTCCACCATTCCCATAGGCTCTATGGATGAGCTGCAGCACCTCAGGTAAATATATAACACCTTGCATTATTTCCAAATGTCACAGACACTCACCTGCCCATATTATCAGTACACCTTTCTAGTACCGGGTTCGACTCCTTTTGCCCTTTGAACTACTTCAGTTCTTTATGCCACAAATGCAGCATTAAGCAACTGGTGCAGATTTGTCAGCTGCAAATTAAGGATGTGAATTTCCCAATCCATCACACTTCATAGATGCTCTTCTGAATAGACTGTGGACATCTTTGGAGAACAGTGAACTCATTATCATGTTCAGTGACACAGTTTGAGATGATTTAAACTTTGTGCCGTAGTGTGTTATCTTCTGATAGCTACATCCAGAAGTATAAGTACACTTTTGTCATAAAGGCATGAACTAACCAAAAATATTCATGTAGGCTGTGATGTTTACATGTCCAATTGGCCCTAAGTGTGTCAAATCGTGTCCCTAACACCGCCAGAATAAAGCATTAATTTGAAGTAATATGCATCTGTGTTTTCATTATGTCTATGCCAAACCCTGACACCAGGGCTGGATGAGGATAAAAATTGAGGTTGTGGGTGAAAATCCCAGTAGATCCCCTGTTTCTGACATTCTTGGGTGAACCCATCTGAAACTAACCATGCTGTGTTCAAAGTAGATTAATTCTGCTTTCAATCATATTCTGATTCTTATTTGAACTTGGAACTTTTTGGAAAATAAAAAAAACTTTATTGGGCTGCAATAGTAGCCTGAATTTGGTGGCTTGTGATACAGTAAAATTATTATCCTTATTTTTGGTGTCTGTTTTGCAAGAAACAAAGTCTGCTATTTTCCATATAGAAAATACTATCGTCCCAAGTAATCTTTTTTTTCTGCCCATTATTTCAAGGTGGCTCTCGCTGGCGGGTAACAGACTTCATGGTTTGGAGAGGGCAGCGTTTGAGCCACTGGTCAACCTGCAACACCTAGAACTGGGACAGAACCCTTGGGAATGCGACTGCAACCTTCGTGATTTCAAACACTGGATGGAGTGGCTGCTGTACAGAGGTGGATTTCTGATTACATCACAACGACCGACCCTGTGCTCCTTATTGCATTAAAGGAGGCAAAAGAATGCTAAAATATTGATCTAAAATTAAGGAATACTCAAGAAAGAGACAGCTGGATGCTGTGAAAGACTTTGAATGCTTAGAGCTCTATTATTTGGCTACACAGCTTTGCTAACGAACATTACAGCTCTCATTGTTTTTCTGCGTGCCTCTGCAGGCTGTTAGCACATCAGATAACCAACAGCTGCTCTCAGCTTTTCTCATTGTGTGTAAAAATCTACATTCACCTCAACGCCTGGGGCCTCAGCTGCCCTGCTAATGAAGCATCTCTTCTTTTTTTTTTTTCTACTCCATTCTGCTCTCCTTTTGATTCCGCTCTCTTCTGTCTAACTGAGCTGCTCTCTCGCTCAGTTCGGCGCTCTTCCGACAAAGACGAACAGGAACGTGATAATTTAATAATCATGAGAGCAGCAGAGAAAATTACAAGAAGGCATTTCAAACTTGAATATGAAATCATATGACTTTAGCCTTTACAAAGGAGAACTGATGCATAAAATGCATTCAGTGAAGCAGCGTTTATTTTTCAAGATGCTTGTTAAATTGCAAAGCATTTAAAGAGAGAGGACTTGTTTCTGTGAGGCGTCAAGATTAATAAACAACTCCGACCTAAATTATCTTCTCTAATTTGATCCTGCAACTTGATCACAGTTGTTGCTTAACTTATTTGAGGTCACACTGGCTTTCTGACATGCAACCTTAAGACGGACACCAAGTTTGGAGGCTCAGGCGGGATTTCAAGATAACAAAAACTCAATCATTGTGCTGTCTGTGGGAATTAGTGACTCAGATATTTCATATTTTTCACAAGGCACAGCTCTGCTGAAGCAAGGCACGTCATCTCATAAATTATAGAAGGGCTTAGTTGAGCACAGCAAATACTGTGCCTGTATTAAGAGCTGTATGACTCACGCTAGAGTTAGAACAGCCACCTCTGTTTCTTTTCCTTGCTTTTTTGTTAATCGGCATTGCTTTACATGCAAAGAGTAGTGTTTTTATTGTTAAACTCCTCTGTCTATTTCCTTCAGGGGGGAAGGTGGATGCACTGGAGTGCACACTGCCAAAGGACCTGCGTGGGAGGGACATACGTGGCGTTCCGGTGGAGATGTTCAACTACTGCCTCCAACTTGAAGATGAGAATGGAGGAGGAGGGGGTGGTGATGGTGCTCGCTCTGGACAAGGAGGCGGTCCTCCATGCAGCAGGAGTGTTCTCATCCCAAGTGGGGCAACACCAGTTTCTGACAACAGCGGCAGCGCCGGCGTTGACTCCTCTTCATCCACCGGAGGCGGCGAGGCCTCGTCGGATTGCAGCCGTGCCCGCTACCGACCCGTGAGCGTGCGCCGCGCCATCGGCACGGTGGTGATTGCTGGCGTGGTGTGCGGCATCGTTTGCATCATGATGGTGGCCGCCGCTGCTTACGGCTGCATCTACGCTTCTCTAATGGCCAAGTACCAGAGAGAGCTGAAGAAGAGGCAGCCGCTAATGGGGGACGGAGAGGCTGACGGGGAGGACAGGGAAGACAAACAAATCTCCTCTGTAGCCTAAAAAGAGGGATGGGACAGAGAGGAGCTGGCAAGTCAAAACGGGGGAAGGCTAAAAGGGCTCTAAGAGGAGAGAGATGGACAGGCTTGTTTTTCTACTCACGGACATTATTGTATCTCTCCCTCTGACTCTCATACTGACACCTCTTTCCCATTTTTTGTCTTCCTTTCCTCATCCTTAATCTATTTTTAACCTCCTCCAGTCTTGTCCTGCTCTCCAACATACTCACCCACACACAAACCTTATTTGTTCCCTGATTTTCTCTTCAATTTTGGGCCCATTCTCTGTCTGCAGTATTTCGTACCAATTATTCCTCCAAGTTGCCTGCCAACCACCTACTTCAACTAAATTTGCCATTATATTGGCAAGGAAAAAAACAAAAAAAAACAGATTTGGTATCTCCCTATACTATGAAACATATCATTTAAGATGTTATGAAGCACCCGTGCTGCATGGTCAGTAAGTATTTGCAAATCTGGAGTGAGAATTCAGGGATTCACAGTATGCATGGTGTTAATTGGACCAATGTTGACACTGACTCGTAGATTGTGTGCCATCACCCGACTTATCCTCTTCAAACCCAATGCTTACTTGGACAAATCTGAAATCCAACACATTTAGTCCTCTAAGCAAATTTTAACAACTACCTTTAGCCATCAACCTCGAAGGAATGACTGATAAGAAGCGCATTTGGGATATTTATGTTGAAACAAAAGAGGACTGATAAGTTGCTGATGAGACCAAAGTCGTAGAGAAAAAAGATCTGGTTTGTCAAAATCCAAGAGAATATGTCATCTACTACATCAACCTCCATCCCTCTACCTGAAGCCACTGCTTCGATTGATCTTTCTGAACTAACAAAGACCAACAAGCAGAAACTCCTACATAAGAAGCTCATTTTTCAAGACTAACCAGAAAAATACAGTAGCATTTATCTGCAATTTTATGCTGCTGAACTTGTCATATTCAGGAAAGATGACGTTTCTAAAAATGGTCTGGACAAATTAACATCTAAATCAGTAAAAGAAGTAGTAAAACTTCACTTGTGGATTAATTGTGAAAATTCCTGGGAAAAAGGACAACAGATTTTATTCTCCATTTATCCCCTCAAGGAGGTAAAGGTTTGTTACAGTGACATGGACAGCATCCTCAGAGAGCACCGTCCTCTGCTAAGGACTATGAAACGTAATCTATGAACTACAAATGTTGCCCTTCTGCACTTTATTTCTCTTATCAGATACCCTCTGGTTGTTCTCCCAGGCTCTTTCCTCCTGTACCTTTCAAAGACAGATAAATCACCCGGAGAGATTATAAAGAAAGGGATTATCCAAAAAAAAAAGCTGCTATTTTACTCCCTCCTCCCTTTTTCTCATCTCCTCACCCATCTTTCTACCCAGCAATATTTGCAGAAGCTTTTTCCACACTGCTTAAGGATTTCATCTGTCCCTTCCTTAAAACAGTTTTTCTTTTTATTTACCAAGATAGGTCTGCAATATGCAATGGAAATTGTCTCGCTGTTAGCAGTGGTGACTTAGTAAAGTCGTCACTGCTAATTTGACAGGAACATGATTGTGTTTATATATACATGTATAGTATTCAGTTTGTTTGGAAACGGTTTCCATTTATTTGATTAATCCCCTGAAAGATTTATGTGAGCAATTATTTTAGGTGCAGAGACAGCGATTTCAGTAGCATTCATTGCATCCCTGAAGTAAATCTAAGCTCCCTCTCAATTTTTGATTGGCTTGGAATAAACCTATAATATTAATGTGTTACTGATATCAGATTATATTGCAGATATTATTATGCTAGTCTACTTTGATGTGTTGGCCCAGAAAGTCCAAAAATGTTTCTGATGTATCCGTTTTTTGGTTTCTTGTCTGAACCCACAATGTATGTGTCTTTTGTTGTGTTGATGGATTCGGTTTTTTGATTTAAATTTTAATATCACTGCGATGGTTATTTGTTGTGTCCTTCCTACAGTTGCTAAAGTTTATGTAAGAAACTTAGAGTTTAAAGTGTCAGAATGGGCTTCATGCTGCCTTGTCTGTTATTTTGAATTAAATCTTAGGTTTTATAAATGACAAGACTTTTTTTTTTTTTTTTGCTATTTTAGCTGAACCTATGTGTGTTCACCCATGAAAAGCATATAAGTTATTCAGAAAAGCAATTTTTAAAAATTATTTTATGTCATTTTTTTTTGGCCATTTCTTAATTTTTTGCCATCTTTTGTGTGGTTTAACATCAATCTAAGAAGTAGATATTAAGTACAAGACAAAAGTGAACTTAAATCAAATCACACTGAAACTTCATGTCCCTTTTTACAAGCCACCTAGAAGGTATAGTCCGTCTTTATGATAATTTGGTACACACGCAGAAACAATAGCTTTTTAAACGGTTTAATTTTCAGGAAGCTGACACATACAAAAGGTCACCACAACCCAAAGATAATAAAAATAAAACAAAAATGACCAAAAATGTTTTCTGAAATCCATAGAAAAGGCAGCGATTTCACTCCATTCCCAAACTAAAATCCACAACAGCTCCCTTGCATATAAAAGTCATTGCTGGTTGTGGTAGAAACTGGACATTTCTATCATTCAAATGAAATCTTTCACATACACAGTACCAAACGTGTTACTACAGTGTTTGACAGTACAAAATGCAGGGGACTGAACAGTTATCTGTTTTTATTTCTAGAAGTAGTCAGGCCAGCATGCATATTAGTGAGAAAATCATTCTGGTTTAAAACTGAAATCTTGGAGTAACATCCAACCCAAAAGTGATCAATTTCAAAGATTCAAATGGAGCATAACATAAGAAGACATCAGCTCTGGCTCCTGGTGTGTTATAAGCAGAATTGGGTGTTGTCAGAAGTTTCTCCACTTTACTTTTCTTTTGAGAAGATTCTGATGTAGTGAAGATGATAAATGGCCTAAGGTTACAATTGTGTACCGATAAAAGCAGCCCAAGAATCAGCAGTAGTAGTTGTACAGCAGACTGAGACATTGCTCATATTTGACAGAGAAACTATGCATCCCCTCCAAAGTTAATGGATTTCCTGCTTGCATGAGGCCAAATGGAGGTATTGTGCCGTTTTCCGCCTTGCGGGGAATCTTCTTTACGACACAATGGGTGTCGTGCCATCATGTACCTATCATTTCTAACATCAGGTCACTGCAACCTCTCTACACCCTACATGGGAGGTAGCTGTAAGACCCAACCACCTGGCCTCATGCATTTCAAAGATGTAACCTCTATCAAAACCTGCCACGTGCCACTAATGCTGCATAATGCATCCCCTCTGTGTGTGACCTTCACACGTTGTTCTGACTGACTATCTGACACTTTGGTAACTTGTACCATGATGCTCTTTCTAGAATGGCCAGCATCTTCTAAATTGAATGATTTACATAGCAATATCTGGTCTGTCTGTGCACCACATTGTGTACAAACCAGATAATTCCTTATTGGTCCTTCACTTTTTCTTAAATCAACGAGTGTACAAGGTAGATTCTCCCTCTAAAGTTTCACCTGCATCAAAACATAGCAACACATATTAATGCAGGTTATTAATATGTGGATCAGCTAGTCAGTCCAATCGGCAGACTGACTAGCTGATCCAGCAGGATAATTCCCAAACAACTAGACCCAGAAATGTACAGAAGCAAACTATCAACAGTGCTGTTGCACAAATGGAAGCCTGTTGCAAAATCCAAAAGTTTACTTTACTTTAGGAAAACACAACTTGGACTCACAGCTTTGTAGAACCATGCTTCAAAAAAAATTAGAAATATTTATTTACTGTAAAACTTAGTAAGTGTGCAACATTTAGAGAGAAAATATGCAACGCGTAGTTCTGCTTTTACAATCACAAGTGCAGAAGGTACTGTTCAACACTACTTAAAATCTCCATGGGTGCTAAATGGTTATTTTGCCTTTTACACTTAATTTAGACACACTGCACACATTAGGGACTTAAGCAAGCTAAATTAACTCTAACACCAAGGTAGCAAATTAATTGAGAAAATTAGGGTTGTCTAATTTTAGAAACACATGAATCTGCAATATTATTGTGATGGTAACGCTGCTAATGTTTAGCCATGTTTTTTAATCCTGTCTTACTTTCCCATCATCATGAGACCTCAAACCAAATATATTAGCAACACTAAAACATTCTGATTTAAGATATGATGCTTAAGTTGAGCAAAAACATGTCTAAAATGTATGTAGATAAAGATTAATTGATTTTTTAAAAAATAAAGCATTTTCCTGTTATAATTTTAAAAAAAAATCAGAGACTCCAACTGTTTATGGATTTAAAAAGATTTTCCCATAATTCTCTAATCTGCAGGTCTTGTAATATTGACAGCAAAGTATGTTAGCTAGCTCAATTGTCTTCCTATCTAGCCTTTGTGTACAAGGAAAAATAAACTCTAGTTTGAGGGGCTCAGTGACTGCACAACCCAGAAATATACAATGTTGTGCTATTAGATTATTACAAAACTGATGTAGATAAAAACATATCACACGTCTCAGCTTTATGTCCACACTGCACAACATGATGCTTTCATTAAAATGTATAAAAGTAGTATCAATGCCTAATATTCATATACGTTTGGATTAGTCTGAATAAATAAACAGCCAAGCAGGAGTTTCTCCTTTTTTCATACCTCCCTGTCTATCTGCTCTCACCTCTTTTCATTTCTAATCTTCTCTCAATTCATTTTACTCTCACTTATCTTGTCTCAATTTATCTTCCAGTCGCCTCCTCTGCCATCTTTTTTTTTTATCCTTCACCTTTTTCCTTTATCCAGCATTTCTTCTGCACCATTACATCTCTTTTTCCCCACTGCCTCTCATTTTGGTTTTTATTTACTGATCCCTCGGTTCAGATTTTCTATCTGTCTTTTATTACCCTTTCAGCACCTTGGTATGGAGCATGACAAAAATTATTCACAGCCTGTCATTCGTGTTGCAGTGAAGAACTAATCTGTAGCTGAGCCCTGATTCTGGATCATCCTCTAACAGATGAAACCACTGGCCTTCATCGAAGAATATGAAATTAAATCAGCTGCTAAAATAGCATGAAGGAATAACATGTAAGTAAACAGAGACATCGATGAAGAACGTGTTCAGGGAAACACTGACACTCTGTGGTCATGAAAATAATTGTAGCTCCAAAGTCATTAAAATACAATCCAAAATATGAAGAGCATTTATTATGTTTTTAAAAGCTTTTCTCTTTCAGTTTTTGGTCAGCTTTGTAGTTGAAAAAATAGATGGATTCTTTTATATGACTGTGAAACTGTGAACAGAGGATGGAAATGTTTGGGATAAAAATACAGCGGAAGCTCATAGCACACTGTACAGTGGTGTTGAAGTCACGGCAGTGTGCTTTACTAGTATTGATTTAACAACAGTACAGAAATGTACCAAACATTATTTGGTCACTTCACTACGTTTTTCCCGTCACAGTAAACTGAGTAGTCCTAAAAAGTTATTGTAAGTTAAAGATACATGTGTTCAGTGGGAAGGAGGTGAAAATGTGCATATACAATCTGAATACCGATGCAGTCAAACAGGCTCTCATTCATTTGGCTCAGACACCAAGAAAAACTTTTGCTGCAGAAAACCAATTATGAAGAACATGCAAAAGATCCCTATATTCTGCGAGCTTTGATACAGATGTTACACCTTCTGTAGATCTGATTAGAAGCAAATTCTTCTCATTGGTAAATTTACCAAATTATCTCAAACACATACCAACCTTAAACCTCTGAGAAGAGTAAATCAGCTGAGTAAGGTGAGTCGGCACGTGGTTAAAATACAGTGGGAAAACGTAGGCCAAATTTAGTTGCATATGTTCCTGAATCAGTCGGCTTCTAAATGTTTGATATCCTCTCCTTTTTAGAAGAAAACCTCCTTTTCTTACTGCAGTGAAAAACGGAAGCAGAGTGGGAGTTTAGAGAGTGACACGACAGAGAAAGGAGAGTTAGAAGGGGAAGAAATAGGAGGAGCAAGGGGGAAAAAATCTGCCAAAGTGAAGAAAGAGATCTGACAGCTTAGTTGGAGAGGGAAAGAAAAATAGGAAAGATGCTTGAGTGGGTTTAACAGGGTAAAGAAGACAGTGAAATGTGTCTGATTCTACAAAGGGAGACGGTGGGGTGGGACACATGGAGGAAATGGCAGAAGGAAAGAAAAAATGAAGGACACGAGGAACCAAGAAAAAAAGCAGACAGAAAAAGCATTAAAAAAGGGGGACTACTTAAAAGAAATGTAGGACACAGGAAAGGAAGCTACAGAGGGAAACCGCTGGAAGAAAACAAAAAGGGAACCTGAAAATTAAAATGAAGGAAAGACAGAAAGAAAAATAGAACTGAAGGACACAAGGATGGACAGACAATAATGTAAACAAACAAAACGGTCTGTTGCTCTTCGCTGTTCATAGTTGTTACATCTAAGTGTAAAAAAAAAAGATTTAAATTGGATTGAAAATTAGCATCCACTGACACCGTGAAAAAAAATAGAATGATAAAAGAAAAACTAAGAAAGAATAGAGAGGGTTAAACTCAGGATCTCCAACACAAATAGAGGTTGACCTCAGCCCTATGGGCTTCCACTTACAGTGGTTCACAGACTTCAGAATTAGCAGTTCACTGTATTGTTGTTTTAAGAATAGGACACCATGCAGACACAGAAGGACACAGCATAAAGAAGGACAAAGAATAAAAAGCTGAAACATTTACTTCTTCCTGTTTCTCACGCTTAAATATATAACTGTTACACTTCAGATAGTGAACAATAGGTTTATATGATATTTTATTCAAGTGTACGTAGTGTTTCCCAGTCTGGTCTAGACTGGTTATCAGCACAGGTCAACCATGTCTGACTGAACCAAACGGAAACAAATCCAGTAACAATTTGGAGCTTTTTAGCAGATTTTAGGATTCTGCTAAAACCAGAACCCCTGCTGGCTATAGTCTTGCTTCTCTTTCATCTTACTTTAGATGTTTTCTTAGCAAGGAGTTTAATTCCTTTAATGTAAGAAAATCTGGCACAATGCCTCCAAGCAAGCCACTAACAGATAACTGTGCTCCACCATGTTGCTCTTGCAGAGCAAATGCGAGTTATTTTAAGCACGGTTCAGACATCGCATTTAACAAGATTCAATCAGAAGACAGCTCAAAGTACAGTCTGCTATAAACTGTATCCATCCAGTTGATTTTCAGAGACTGACGATTGTGGAATGAGAAATTAGCTGCAGGGTGCTGAGAAGTAAAAGTCCTCTCACCGAAACTAGTGAGCTAAGCACTAGTTTTCATGGTACTCAGAAGTGTAGATTTTGAAATATAAAACCTAAAGCACCCAGACAAAACAAAATCATCTAGATATTATGTCCAAATTCAATCGATACATTCCTACAAGATCTGAAACATGCTACTTCTCTTCTTCACCCTTTGATTGTTCAAATGTCTCAAACAAATTAGTAAAATATACCATCCAGTTTTGCTGACAGAAATTCCACAAAGTAAGGAAATCAAAGTTTAGTCATTTAAATATGCAGAGCTTAGAGAAATCAGTGGAGAACATTAAAAGAGGTGGAGGATTAAGAGAAGATTAAACAGGAATGGGAAGAAGAAATAAGAGCTGTCATCCTACCTCCAGCGATGGCTGTTTTCTTGCCCACCGTCACAGTCACAGCAGTGGAGCTAATCACAATTCTTCCTGCTGGTAGAGCAACAGAAACAATCTCAAAAAGAAAATCCTGGCCCTTTTATCATTTCATGCATAATGAGACATATGGATGCATGCATGCTTTTCTGACATGCAGAAGCACAATACATTGCTTTTTATGATTATTAATCAGAATTTTAGAATGTTACTGAAACGTATTTAGGAAAATGTGTGGCAGGCTGACTTGCACTATGGTAGGTCATATTAAGATTCATGCTCTTTAAATCTGTTTTGCATCCATTTGCAGCCTTCAGCACATGCCGACAGTCATCAAGCCTTTGATTTCAAATAGATTAACATTTCAATTGTGACATAACTGAGATTAGGAGAGCTAATTGAATGATACATTCATAACCAAAGGAATGCATTTGTGTATTTTGGGAGTCCATGTGCTCTCTGTATTTATTTTCCGTTACTTGTCCTGCGAGATAAGTAAACATGCACTGCATAGATTCTCTGATATAATTTTTATAATGATGTATACGATTGAAATGGGTCAAAATGAAGCAGCAAGAATCTTCCTCTCAGAGAAAACTGACAGGATGTTCTCATATTTAAATGGCATGCTTTATGAGTGGGAACCGGAAAGATAAAAAGGAAAAGGCAGGACCGAGCCAAAACTGAAAAACTAGAAACAGAAACAGAGCTACAGCAGTTTATATCGTCTTAAGCCCAGAGCCAAGGAAAATTATGGGCAGGATAGATTCAAAAGTGGAGGCATGCCAAGTATGAGAGGCAGTTCTCTACCCTCCACATGGTGTTGCACCTCTTCTGAACTGAAGGTGGCACTATAGGCAGCCTCATAATCCCTGAATATATCTGAAAATGACACTATCTTTTCTTCACCATCGTCCTAAAACATTTAGCTGATTTAAAATTTAACATGCACTATTTAACATAAATTCATAATTTGTATAAAACAATCTGAGAATGTGAATACATTAAAAAAGGGAAGAAAAAATGTTTTTTTTCAACTTTACTCAGAATACCCTTATAGTTTTAAACAGTCCTTGCCTTGTAAAAGTATTTGATCACATTGCGATTACTAACATGAAAGTGTTTTATTAGGATTTTATTTGGAAGAGCAACAGAAAGTTGAGAATAATTGTCAACTGGAAGGAAAGTGAATAAGAATTTTGTACAAATAAAGTCTAAAACATTGTTTCCCCATAGATTTATTCACTTTCCCACCACACGTTTTACATGTTGGCAAAAAAAGTTACATTTTATTCTCAAAATTACTTCAGGATGCATTAGACAGGATTTGATAGGTTTATTAGGAATTTGTAAGGTGACAAAATATTAAAAAAAGTTTCTTTTTCAACTTCTTTTTATTGTGTAAAGAATTAATACTTATTTCAAAATGGGAACATTTTAAAAAGCTCAAAAAGAAAGTTACTGTTGACTTTTTTTTTAATCTACTGCCAAGTTATTATCAAACCTGAGTAAATATTAGTTTAGAATCAACATAATGGAAGATGTTATGTTTGTCCAAATAAAGACTTTTCATAAAAAATATTTTCTGTGACTAAGAACGATTCTCCAGATTACGTCAACAAATACCTCCCTTTTGATAAATACTACATAAATGCACATATAGACACAATTAGAAAGCTGTAGGTTGCCAACTGTTGATAAATTAACATTTTCATAGAAATAGCTGCAATATTTGGAAATTAAAAAGATTGACAGGTATTGTATGTGTCTTTCCTAATTATTCTCTAAATTGTTTGCAACATGAAGGTGATCCCTCTACCTCTTGTGTCCTGTCTGGGCATGTAGTACAGAAACTGTCCAACCGGATACTCTGCTGCTCTCCGGTACCACACAGGGAAATGGTCCAGAGTGAACATATTTTCCTTATCTGTGGAGGTCAGGAAAGATCTACGGGGACAAAAGCCATTGAAGTTTACCTTTAGTTTAAAAAATATATACATGAAGAACAGAGAAATGAGTTGAATGTTAGTAGAAAATAATGCTTATTCTCAATTTGGAAGAGAACAGAGGGAAAATCAAATCAGAGGAGTCAAGTCAATGACCTGCCTGACTGCCGGGTAGATTTTATTTGAAACCTCATAAACATTGTAGCTGTTTAAATAAATACACAATACCGCTTCAACACTCACTTGCCAACTCTTTTTTCAACACCTGTGTACCTCAGGAACCTCTGCAAGCCTGAACGAGTTCCCAAGAAAGCAGTCTCAACGCCATCATCCATACTGGGAGAGCAGGAAAACACACAGCTAAAAGGTGAGGCCAGGTTGAAATATAAGGCTGGAAGCCCAACAGTACATCCAGAGAGAGTTTTCATGTGTTTTTGTTCACCTAGATGAGTTAAGCATGAGAGCGGTCCAGTACGCTTCCATAGGTGCTGTAACAACAGCATCAAATAGAGTCTGTTGCAACAACTGTCTATCACCTGTAAGGACAAAATAAGAGGGAGAAAACTGAAAGTTTTCAAAGAAAATATTTACATTTCAAATCTCATGTAAACAACATTATTCTGTAAATGAAACTGAGTGTGGGTTTACAGCGCAGATCTTTTTCTTTCCCAGTGAGATATTTTATGACAGCCTGCAGCTGGGTCAGTTTGCGATGTGCTGGGTCGATATCTATCTCACAATAGGTCCTGCAAAAACAAAATATGTAGATAAATATTTGTATGAAGAAAAACAAACTTTCCACTGAAGCTTTTAAAAAGGAAATTCAATACTGTATGTTTACCACTCATTGGCTAAGGTCAGATCTGGAGTGATTAAGTCATGAAGACCTAAAGAACAAAAAACGAAGAAAAGGAGAGACTGAAAAGATTTGTTCTCTTAAAAAAAAAACAAACAAAAAAAAAACAGATCCTTTAGATTTACCTTCATCCAGTGAGACATTTCCTGTAAAGATGTACTCTCCATAGCCTCTACTCAAGACTATACCAAGACTGTCAAAATAGAAAGAGAAAAAATGTGTAATAATAAACACAAGCATCCATATGATTACATCAAAAATATACATTGTTCATATAAAGTAATTCTAGTTATGCCAGGATTAAATATTTCTCACTATGGTGAGCATACAGTGCCTTTTTTCACATTAATTATGAAGTGGAGCAGAAAATACGTTTCTAAAGCTCATTTCTTTAAAAAAAAAAAAAAAAAAAAGAAATACCATCAGATGTCACTAAAATGCCATGAAGTCCTTAGAGGTCTGATCCAAAACATTAGTAAACAAACAGCATCACAACAACCAGGCAGCAGAAAGGTCAGGGAGGAAGTTGTGGAGAAGTTTAAAGCAGGGTTACAGAGCGCTAAAAGTGTGTTCACACTGACCTTGAACTATTTTGCATAAGAACAATCATCTTTTAATGTACAAAGCTGGGAGTGACACAAAAGGTTGGCAGCTGTAAGCGCAACGAGAGGTGGGTCCACAAAGTATTAACTCGGGAGTCTGAGTACAAATCCATGCCACACTTTTCATATGGAACAAAAATCTTTGAAAGTCATCAGATCATTTCCTTTCTAAGTCAGAATCCTGGACTGTCTTATATCACATTCACTCCAAATGAAGCACATTGAAGTTTCTGGCTCTAAAGTAACAAAATATGGAAAATAAATGTTTGCAAAGCATAGTAGATGCTATTCGCAAAAATAATCAAACAAACCTGAAAGGTGTCTCATTTATGACGGTGTAAAAATAATCATTCTTCAAAAAGATCACTCTCCTCTGCAAGAAAGAACCACAAAGATCACAAATTTGACAAGACTAAAATAATAATAATCATGCACAACTGATAAAACAACCATCTCCATTAATTAAGCCATATTCCGAGTTAATTTAGATGACAATAGATAAAAGAAATACTTGTTTAACTGGAATGAAAACCTGTCAGGAAACAATAAAAGATAAAATTACAGCACCAACTATTTCACAAAAGGAAAGAAAGTACTTACTCCTTTGTCAACTGAAGATCTCACATCTAAAGACATTGTGCCGGTTTCTCCTTTGACCATGGCTGTCCTCAGCTATAAACAGAAACACAACATATTCAGGACTCTTGTACAGCAGCCATTCAGTAAAAAAATAAAATATACATATGTGTGTGTATATATATATGAAATACAAAATTGTGCACTGACTTTCTCCTCAGTATCCTCCCATTCAACCTCTGACAGATCTACACTGTTGTAGTTTGGTTTAGGCTTCAGTTTCTTTCCCTCTTTATACTATGACAAACAAAAACACAGACATATGGGAGATGGTTTAATAAAAACTCAACATTCTCTCAGAGGATGTGAAGCAAATCTTTGCATGTACCAGAGGCCGTAGTTCTGGATGAGATAGGATGTAACCATTATTGGTGATGAGGAAGGCGTAACCATGGATACCCAGCTGGAGGAACAGAACAGCAGAAAACCACTTATATCTCCTTGCTATTATGACATTAATGATTTTACACGGTGTGTTACAGTCACATACACTGCTGTTTAAAAAGATCAATTAACATCAAAATTACAAATACAGCACAGCTGCAGATTCTACATAAAGACACCATGAAAACAGCACAGCAACAGCTTAAAAGAACACACTAAGAAATAAAATGGAGACCAGATTAGGCTGATTTTTAGCTTGTTCCTCCCTGATCAGTGATCAGCCAGTGGGAAACTGAAACATCTGATTATTGCTGCCAGTGACGTGACAAACACTCACTGTGTGGAAGTTGTAGTTTAATGTAAACGGCTCAGTGAACTATTTTGGGTATCAGTCAGAAGAAGACCAAATGGTGTGATAAGCAATTTAAAAGGAAAGATTTTTCTCAGACATGCTGGCTGTTTCTTTAAGCTGTAAATCACATATGATTTACCTTGTATCTTGGAGCTAATTTCATCAATTCTCTTAAGGCCACATCTGTTCCTACCACGCCCAGCAAAATCCCATGAGACAGCTGGAGAGAAAAGGACACCAGAGTTAAATTCAATGAATTATACAAGACCATGCTACCTTTAAGGTCAACAGACTTGCATTTGCACAACTTTGACAGGAAAAAAAAATAGAGCCAGACTTTGAATTCATTACAATCTATATTGATGTGCATACTTTCTTCCTTCTGTACTCATGCATCAGTATGAACATAAAACCATAAATTTAGCAAATTAAAAAAAAAAAAAGTCAACTTACAGTTTCTTCCTTCTTGCTGAAAACAGGCATGGCGACTGAGGTCATCAGGAGCAAACTCTGTGCCTGAGTGTTAAACAGCTGCAACGCAAAAGACGGATATACACTTAAACTTCTGTTGAAAAAGTGACTTAAGGACGCATTCTTAACTTGGCAGACAAAGTAGTCAAAAAAAAAAAAAAAAAAAGCAATAAAATATGACACTTGTGAAAAGTTGATGAAAATGAGGTGAATAAATGAACAAGTTCAAAAGAATACTTTTTGTATTTTTAGATTTGTAAGACTAACATACATACAAGACAAATATTACTAATGCTTAACATTCTCTATGGTCGGTTTCTAACAAATCAAACTGAGGAGCATAATTAGCCAAGTTCAGTTTTAGAAAAACATAACACAAACATCTACAGACAACAAAATACTGTCTGAAAGCTATTAGATGGAAAAAGCATTCTAAGCAAGACCCTTTACACAAATACCCTTTACTTTATATAACTAAGCTAAAACTCCAATTATGATTACCTCATCTTTATTGGGTAGCTGAATGGGATGATGGCGAAGAGGAGAAAATAAAGCAGGATGAAATGCAAGACAACAAAATGAAAGAACGACAAGGAAGGAAAAATGATGCAGCTGAACAAACATGATGCACTAAAACCTAAAGAGAAAGATTTGTCTCTGTTCTAACTCTATTACTGTATATTCATTCTGCCCAACATGATTGTAAATAATGAGAGAAGACGACTGACCACACTATCCATGTAGGCCTCTGTCCAGATGATGTCGTGGTCATGGTTGATAACCATTGGTCGACTGAGAACATGCAGATATTCCATGACGTTTTCCTGAACATCAGCCAGTGTGGAGACGTGTGTGTAATAACCTGCAGGATAATTCATATAAACACATTTCACTTACCTGGAAAATACAATAAATTTAGAGTCCATACAATATCAGAGCAATTACTAAGATAGAATTATGGTAGATTTTTTTTATTCATTAATCTGTTTGATTTCTATTGATACTAAAATAAAAAGAATGCATTATTTTTACCAGACATCTCAACATACAAAATTACCCAAATGCGTGTGTCGATAACTCTCCTGTGGTTTGACTTAGTCCAGATTTTATGTAATTATCAATGAACAGTCTTAGGAAAATACTAATATCTGTCAGATACAGAGTCCATTGCAAAAATATTTACACCCTTTGCAGATTTCTGTTAAACTGACCACCTTTCCATTCCCTGCTCAACAAAAGCATGATGCTTCCACCACATTTTGCTGAGGTTTGTGGTTCTAATATGACAAAATGTATGAAGATGTAAAGAATATAAATACAGAAACTGTACCAGTAGGGAGGAATTACCAGAACCAAAATTTAGTCAAAAGCTGCATCTTTCTTTCTGATCTGAACTGATGCAGGACACAATGTAATTCACAAGGGGGCAGCAACTGATAGCTACAAATAGCCTCAATTCTGATCTAATTGAAAATAAGGAACTTTCATCTCTATTCTAATACTGACATAATTTTTCCTAAGAGACTCTGGTTTAATTATTGGGTTGAGGTTTCTCCAAAATATTTCAAACAGCAAAACAAAAGAAACAAAAACATAAATTAGCTTTACCCTTGTTGTTGCAGGCGATCCATTTAACATTTTCAGCAAAAGTCATCTCGCGCCCAATGAGATATGTGAACACTCGAACCTGCAGAAACAGGTAAGAAGTGTTTAAGCGGCAGAAAACACCCCACATTCAATACTCTAAACAGCTGAATGAAAATAAATGTCACACCCGACGTTCTGGAAAGTTAAACTCTTCGAAAACATCCTTGAAGTCCTCCATGGCGCCGTCTGTTATCAGCATGATGGCCTGGTTGCACAGACTGCCCTGCCCCAGTGCAGCAGCCTAAACATATTAATCCACAAATAACTGCACCGTTTCACAAACAATTTTGCTAATATATGCATATACTTCTTTTTTTAGTAGGGGGCAAAGAATAGAGACTAACCTCGTTAAGGACCTTGAAAGACTCCTTCATTGCTTTTTTTACTTTGCCCTCTCCTTTGACTTGAAGCTCATCCACCAAAAGCTTGAAGTGCTGTAAAGTCAGATAAAATACATAGTCAGACAATATCACTATTTTAATTTTACCAAATGCAGGTAAAAAATGAGACTGTGCAGTCAAGGGCTTATGCCTGGTTCCCTGGCACACTGACCAATAAAAGCAAAGTTACTACAACTCTAGGAGGTAATCAGGATTAATTAACAGGTGCACACAGGCTATTGCATCCACAATGAGTAGAGGCTTCTGCTGTTGGACTTTACAGAAAATGTAGGTTAAAGATAACCCAAGCCGCAGACTCTATTTGATGCTGTCAATTTTTTCTAAATTATATAATGAGCAAAATATATTGTTAAAATGTACCTGTTGTCACTCTTTTGGTACATTTGCAGAAATATGTATATTTTGTTAAAATCCAGAAAAAAAGAGAAACATGGAAATTAAAAAAAAAATGTTATTTCACCAAAGGGAAAAATGGGAAACAAAATTGGGAAAAATCTGCAACATGCAGTGTCTTACAAAAGTATGTATATTCCGTGACCTTTTCCACATTTTGTTCCTTTACAAACACAAAACTAAAGGTGTTTTGTTGGTATTTGAACAAATTAGCAAGCAAAAATAATTTGGATGGAGCCTGTTCTCGAAGCCAACCATTTGGAGGCTGCAATAGACTTCAGACTCGATCTGAGGTTCACTTTCCAGCAGGATAATGACTATAAACACACAACCAGCACTACAGTGGGATGGTTCATATCCAAATATATTTATGTAGTCAAATGGCCTAGTCAAAGTATAGATCTAACTCTAATCGAGACTGAGGCGTGCCTTGAAAAATTGATGCTCACAAAGTGCAAAATACAATGTGTCTGACCTTCAGCTATTTTGCAAAAAATAAAATAAAATTTCCAGTTTCTAACTGTGTAAAACTGCAAGACACTGCAACAAAATGTGTTTTGACAAAATGTTGAATCAGGAATGCAAATTACAAACACACTCAATACTTTTCAATTTCTACTCTGGGAAAAAACAATTTTACTTTAACTTCACAATTACACACCACCCTAAAAATCCTTCACACATTGAACCTTAGCAAAATTGTTTGTTTCAAAATTTCAATGACTGTGGATGTTATTTTGGGCACTGTGTCTAACTCACAAAAACAAGCACTCACATTTTGACATGGTAGCTTGGAAAAGCTTATCATGAGCTCCTATTTCATAAAATAGGTTTTGGAAAGACATGACTGCCGAGCGTTCTTTAATAAGGACGAATAAATGTGCCAGCTAACATCTGTCCATTCTCCTGCAGCCCATCTCTCTGTGCATTCAGCCAATCAAATCCCACCCTCACATGCCACATGACGTGCTTATAAAACTGTCAGCGCCCAGCGACCTCACCTGATCCGTAACAATGTGGACGGGAGTGAAAGTAGGGCATACATCCAGCAAACAGACACGCACATACTATGGCACAGCAGACTGAGCAGGTGTTGGGATATCAAAACATGAGAACGGATGAGCAGGAGTAGAAAAAATGATTGCAAAAGTAAAGCAATGATATATTATTGATACTGCTTTTATTCACTCTAAAAATGAAATAAAAGATGTGGCTTAAAAGTAAGGGGTATAAAAAATTTTTCCTTTCAAATAGCGGAAAAGTTTTACAGTAAATGCTGCAATTACAGCACATTCTTATTTAAAGGATTTAATTATTCTTTATCTACTTATACATACCAATATTTAACAGGTAATTTAAAACGCTTAGATGTGACACAAGAATTAGAAAAAGCATGGAATCTGAGCTGTACCAGCAAATCTCAGTGCAGAGAAGATAGAAATGTTTCCAATAGTTTTCCAATTTACTGAGATACAGCGGACATTATGCTGACCTGCAGCCGGCGAGAAGCAGGATCAAAGACCTTGACTGCGAACTTTACCTGTGATGTTTAACTATCATGTGCATCTCTGTCATCAAAGGATTAGCAGGATTGGGTCAGCAGAAGCTAATTGTATTAACTAGCTGTGAGCCAGTATGTGCCTGGCTTTTTTTGTTTTTGTTTTTTGTGTGTGTGTGTGTGTGTGTGTGCGTGTTACCTCTCTGTTATCCAGATCAGCTTGTACCAGCATGCCCTTGAAACAGGGTTCCACGTAGCGAACATAGTCACTGTACTGGAGAGAAACCAACAAAAACATTTAGTAATACAGAAAGGTAATAGGAATTAAAAAAAAAAAAAGTTCATATTTTCATATTCAATCAAATGAAAGTCTTGCAATCTTTTATTTTTTAAAATAACAGCTTCACATTCCTGCACATTCTTGTACTTACAGCTATGATGTTTACAAAGTCATTTTCTCCCAGAGTGTCTAGGATGGTATTAATTGTGTGCTTGGCTATCGTCAGCCTCAGCCCCTTCATGCTGCCACTCACATCCACCACGATTATCACGTCTTTGGGAGAAGTGGCGGCCTGTATGTACCTAAACGGACAGGAAAAGATAAAGATGACATTAACAAGGAAGAGTAGGAACAGAGCAAGGCTTATCCTTTTATTTGTTCCTCCAGTCTTCCGTTCCTTGCGTACCATCATCCCTTTATTGTCATCCCCTGACTTTCTAAGCCAATTACACGCAAATGAGATTTCCACAGTAGCAGATGTGATTGGAAGCAGTCGAGACCATTTAGCGCCGTGATTTCCGCTTTCCAAAACAACAACCTGTCTTTCTAAGAACGTTGCAAAGTTCCTGGAACTTCATTAGCTGTTCCATGAAACTTTCGAGGAAGGCAAAATCTTGTTCTGTTTGTGCAGTCTTACTCCTGGGAATGGAAGTCACAGAATTACATGTTTTACGTGATTATTTTTATGAAAAGAGGTTATCTTTTCTCATTAAAATAGCACAATATTTGGCCAGACCATTGCTTTTTTAACAGAACATAAATTTAAAAAATGTAGGCTATCATACAATGTGTTCTTATTTTGTTGGCACCAAAGAATGGTGCCTGACGGAGAAAATTAAATATGCTGCAAGAAAGAAATTAATTGATAACAACCTAGAGGAGGCTGATTATCTCTGTCACAAAGTGTGAGAAGAATGTAGCTGAGATTTAAAGTGTTAAAAAAAAAAAAAATCTTTATTTTAAGATTTTTAGTAGCAGGCAACATGTTTGTTTTAAAAAGACATCACTGCGTGACTGATGATGGAAAAGTTGTTTGCTTTACCAGTTTCTGTTTCTGCAGTCAAAGGTGACCACGCCATTTTCATCTGGAATCCATTGGATTCCTGGGAATGTAAAAAGCAAAGCAAAAAGAAAAAAAAAGAAAAAAAGGAGTCAGTACACAGAAGAATTTAACAGTAGCCTTCTTTCGCTCAAAGGTAAATCATTGTACAACTCCTGCCATATCTACTGAAACCATACACTGAATTTTACATACAACAAATCAGGTAAGTACCCTGTTTGACTTTAGTTTAAAATGTATCTGCTGCTCCACTTATTGCATTATCATCACAGTAATGGGTGGAAATACAGCAGGTAAATATAAAAGCAAGGTACATTTGTAGGATGCAGAAAAGTCTCTCAGTATACCTGGGTAGAGCCTGAAGAAGCCTGTGGAACTGCCAAAATATTGCCAGGTGAGAGTTGGATCCTTCTGGAAATTATCAATAAAAATATCATTCAGAGCCTCAGACATGTAGACCCCATTCAGAATATCAGGATCTGTAAGAAGAGACAGAAAACAAATTTGGATTTCATAACAGATTTACTGCATTTGTAGGTAAATCCAGGCTTTATGATTTCGTTACCTCGATTGTAAACATTTGTAGGAACTTGGATGTTACTCTGCTGTGTGCTAACTGGAAGTTTATTGAAATGTTCATTTTCCTCCAAGAGGAATTCGCCACCAAGTGGTATTGGATTGCCCTCCTCATCCACAGTGTTGATCAACAGGGAGTTAAAGTAGTCAAACTGGGGGGTAAAAAAAAATAAAGAAGAGATGCTTATAAGGCAGGGCCAGCCTGGAGCATAAAAAAAAAAACTTTGTGACAAATTCACTTTCTTACACCACCAAAAAACAAAACCAACAAATACTGCAGTTGTTGTGCTTGGGCACCTTTTTCTACCATATGTTTTCCTTCCACTCAACTTTCCACAAATATGCTTTAATACAATACTCTGAACAGCCAATACTCTGAACAGAAGTGTTAAAGATGCAGCAGTCTGTTAGGTTAACAGTCTTTAACAGACTGTAGATCAGTCTCTTTGTTATGAATCTATGAAGTATAAAATCTTTGCAGAAAGGAAATTCTGCTTATTAAAAGCCTAATAAAAATAAAGGCATAGGCATTCAATCGACACTTCGGGGTTAATAATATAATTTTACACAATTTAACACAGCTCTGGTAAATTGGTATTGCTGAATATCACTAAAAATAAGTAAACAGGATAAAATGATGATCTGGATAAATGATTGAACCTCAGCACATTCTTACTTACCTCTAGTGTTTCGTTGTATTCGTGCCCAAGATCAGCATCTTCTGCTGCTTCTGCTAATTTCTGTGGCAAAACACAACTTCTTAATGACACTCAAAACTACGCTCATGTTACTGAAGCACTTACAGTGATTAATAAAGCAACAGTTACTGATGACGGATCAAACAAGCAGCAGACTCTCTGCATTAAACATATCGTCTGTTCACTTCTCTAGGATGTCGTTATTACCTTCACTGATTTCATTTTCCTTCCAAGCATCTCCTCCATTTCCTCCGCAAACTTCTTTACCAGCTCTTCACCGTTCACCTCCTCCATCTTCACCACGCCCTCCACATCCTTATATTTCTTCAAAACAAATTTTACATGTTTAGGCAAGTCCATATTTTGTACACTTAAACATTTACTGTTAAAAAGCTAGACTAAGCATCTACAAGCTAGGCTTGGTTTGCCACCCAAACGTAAATTCTGTAAAGTGCAGACTAATAAATTGAGCACTGGTAAAATAACCATCAGTGCTGATGGCTTTAATTCCTGTGCCTCCTGAATACGCGGTGGGAACAGATTCGGAGTTTGCAATTGGTTTTGTGGAGAAACTCGGCTGGTTTTGGGTCAAATTTGTTAAGCAGCTTTCCAAATCTACTTCTGCTGCAGCTTAGTGTCTTTATGTAAATCATGAAGCCAGACAGAATCTTATTCTGTACTATGACAGGCAAAATAAAAAGAACAAGTCAGATCTCGTATTCTGGTTAAAAACCATAAATCATGCCACCTGTTTACGTTTAAGAAAGTTACCTAAACTCTATAAAAACTAGGACAGCTTGCTAAAATCATACCCAATTCATAGCTCCACCTGAGATGAATGTGCGTGAGTTAATTGTTTTGACAGTTAAATATTTTTTAAAGCCTTTTAGGGATAATTGCTAAAAATGAACAAATCTAATAATGACTGGATATATTTTCTAAAATTTTCAATCATGTTAATTGTATTCCTCATCATATTTAGCAAATATGTAGGGGAATAAAGCATGTAGATACTGATAACCTATACTCATTTGACCAGAAAAAGGCTTCAAAAATGAATTATAAGACTTTGTGAACACACTGTAAAATCATTTATCAAACTCTATCAAACAAATAAATTTAAAACCTATTGAATGTATAGGGCTTTTTTTTACTTTCACAGAAACTGTTTTTAATTTTCCCCTACCTTGGAGCAGGAAAGCAGATATAAACAAGAGGAAGGATTATAAAGAAAGGATTATGAAGAGCTCTTTGCAGCCTACAGCACATAAAAACAAAGCTGTGGCTGATGAGCAAAATCAAAATGTTCTTTCATGATTTTGCATCTGAAACACATTTAATAACTTCGCTGGGTTAAACAAGCAAAGTTTGTTTAACCCAATGGCTTTCTGCAACTAGAAAGCCATTGATTAGACACAGGTAGGTGATTAATGGCTTCATGTTCAGAAGATTAAATGAATGCACTGGATGCTTTTTACACACCGGCGGCCGAAAACAGAGATAAGCTTCTAAAATATGAGAAAGTGACACGGTCTGCATAAACACAGCCAATAATAGTAGAGTCGCTGCGCAAATTTGTGCGAAAACAAAGGATTTACATATCTAAATGGGAAAGTTAATGTCCTGAACAAATGCATGCCCTGGATATATTTCAGCATCCAAATCTGTTGGGAGAGATCTTATTTTACAACACATTTAGTAAAAGATTGAAAAGTTAATGAAAGGTATAAGAATAAAAACACACAATACAAGTGTGGCAGATGGTGAATGGGCCTGTCAGGGACTCTGGAGGGTGGCATGCACAGAAAAATTGCATCTACTAATTACAGAAAAACACATCAGAGCAGTATTTAGGTTAACCGTGTCACTAGATTGGCCTATGGTTATCAAGCAGATGTTGTATAAAAAATGTATGCCACTAAACTCCTAAACTCCCTTTTAAACCTGTCTTTGAATATTGTTTTCCTTCTGCATAAAAAAAGCAGCAGCCAAGGTTAGTTATTTAATCTGACAGCTAGAAGGTTATGCAAAAAGCTTGATTCATTTCTTTGCACAACTTCTAATATTCATCTGTGAAGATGTACTGTAAATGTTTTTAATCCTTAACACGCATCATTGGCTTTCACTCAGCAAAAGGTGTGTGAAATTCCCATACAGAAAATGTTTCCCAGATGGCGAATGAAGCACTTTGGAAATATCTACTGACTGACATCTGTTTTGTTCAGAAATGGGTCAGTTAGCTTTTACTGCGTGAACATGTGGGTTATCTTACCTTCTGCAAAAGTTTAGCTCCAGAGTATCTATTTGACAAAGCAGAAATCTCTTTTCCAAAGGACGCGGCCCACTGCTGCACACTGAACACAGGAAAAAAAACACACAAAAAAAACCCATTCACTGCTTCAAAGTTGTTATTATTGTCTGAACTGCTCCAAAGTCAAACCAAAAAAACAATATCTAATGTCGAAAGTCTATAGAATCAGTCAGTAGATTTGCATTTGTGACATATGTCTAGTTCTAATTGGTTGATTAAACCCAAATCTTGGAATGTTGTTGTACAATGTAATCACACTAAAGAAGAAAAAAAACATACATAATTTTTCTTTCACTGCAAAATGACCAACTAATATTCAAATAAACATTGACATTTGCAGTTTTAAAAATGACAAAATGTAAAAAAAAAAAAAAAAAAAGAAGTTTAGATGCTGCTAACATTGCAGCAAGGTGGTTCCCCAATGAGATTAAATGAGATTAATGAAGGTGACAGTGGAAGAGGACAGACATGGCTGCCAGGCCAAAGGGTTATTCTGTGCTCAATAACATGCAGTAATTCTACAAATCCTCTATGTGAATGCAACTGAGATAAGGTCATAGCGCAGACAGGATGCGACAGATGGCTCCACCTATGGGGAGTCAGCCAGCTCACTGGGACGTAGACAGCTTGCTCCCCTCAGTACTGAACAGTCCCAGTATTTGCTGACTTGTAGACAGATTCATTTCAAACTCTTTATTGTACAATGACAGCTTTTAGGGAAGTTAAAAAAAAAAAAAAACATCCTTACTTTCTGAGATTTTAAGAATTGTAAGGAAGATTTTTTCTTTGTCACCCACTTCAGGAAGAGTGAGTGACAAAGAAAGGCACAACATTGATGACATGACGGGGTAGTGTTACTCTTTAAATCACAGTTTACGATGTGTAATAAGACTATTTCATTAATATTTGGTCCAATTTAAAACCTGACCAAAACCCAAGAATGTGGTAAGCCGAAAATACAGTTCATCATCTAAATAGATACTAGAACAGGAAGTACATTTATGAACTGAAATGTTTTGCGAAACTCATTTTTCATGTTTTTATACTTATTCAGATTTGGAAGTGATCAAATCAGATTCCATACTTCTCCAAGTACGACTTTAACACATTAAAGTTTGTTGAATGTTTAATATTTCTTTTCAATATGATTTTTGTCATCCTGTCAATCAAAAAAAAAATTTGATAGACTTGTACATAGAGGCGATGCCCATTTTTCTTTGTACAAAAACATCCTAACTGTACTTTTCATAAAAACACACAAGGCCTTAATTGAATTTACGGTACAGCAGGATGATGCTGCAAATCACTTAGGAGAAAAAAAGCAGGTCAGATTTTGAGAGAAAATACTTAATAAATGCAAAGTTCTGTCTACTCCAAAGTTGTGATAAAAGTGAAACAATAAATAAAAGAAAACCTGGATGGGTATTGAAAATAAAGAACAAAATGAAGGAGAGGAAATGAACAAGAACAGGAGTAAATGTAAACAGAGTAGAATTTGTCCTGGATAAGGATTAAAACATATCCATTCTTTTCCTAATGTTATCAGTATAGTGATGCTGCCACAGCGACTAAAGAGCTGACCCCTTCTGACGTGAAATGTAACAGTTGTTGCTTTGTTTACTTCCAGTGAAGCAACTGCATCGCTGCCAAATCTTCAGACGGCATAATGAATTTTGTGTCAAGTGACCTGAGGTGACCTGAAAAACTGCTGCTTTAATTCTTAGTCGCTCTGGACCAATGACACAATTTTTCTACAGCCATAAAACATCAGCAGCCACATTAGAGGGTTTCTCAATTATAAACAAATGATTTAAAAAGAGGGGCAATTACTTCTTTCACACATACTTCGGTTTAAACATTGTTTTTCTTTTGGTAAATGAAATCATTTGAAAACTGAATGTTGTATTTACCCATAACAAAAGAGCAGAAATCTGCAAGGAGGTAAATACTTTATCACAACAGTAAAGGATAAAACTAGATAACAGGATCAGAAATCTTTTTACTAAATTTGGCAACATCTAGTTTACAGATGTAGCAATATATAAAATTATAATAACTGAAGTTTTGTTATGGTCAGAAAACAAATAACCAGATTATCATTCTGTGGCAGCTGAAAGATTGTAGGACAATTTGGCAGTTCTTTGTATCCCACAGGTTAACAGATGGCCCATACAGTATGCTTAAGCCAAATTGGAAAAAACAATATTGAGTCATCCATAATGGCAATGGCTTTAAGAACAACCATGCTGCTGGTGGATTTAAAGCGAACATATGGAAACTACCTGATCAAATTGTCTGACATTAAGCAGGAAACGTTATCACTGCACAGCAGATCAATGTGTTTCACTTTGAGAATAAACAATAGCCACTGACAGATTCATTTCTAAAACAAATATTTATGTGAACTTTTAAACAAATTAAGTTGATTTGAGAGGGGTTTAGAAAATCAAGACCGTCATTGTTTTCTCCCTGGTTTATAGGTCTGCCAGAGTTGTACTTATCGCAGCTGTACTCACGTTTCTGGTGGGATCTTCATCTGGCCGTCAACCATCAGGCACAGTGAGCCAGAGAGGATAATCCACATCAGCATCATCAGCCTCCTTCTGCGTGGCCCACTTCTGCCCAATTTAATGGCATTCCCAGCGCTTCCCAAGCTACAACAGCTCATCCATGCAGCTGTTGCAATCTGCATTGTTCCACCTATTGCTGCAGACTGGCCCAAGCAGAACATAAATCATGGGGTTAGAGTTAAAAGAATTTAAAAAAGTAATTGTCATTTGGACTGCGTTCAAATTAGGAGATAAAAACTGGTTCCATTTTAATCCCACTTTAAAAAGGCAGTGTTAAAAACACATGTATATTTAAATAACATCATAATTAGATAATTTAGCTTTACTTTAGAGTTCGGTTTTCCCCTGGGAAAAGAAAAGAAAATCCGATTTGTTAGCTTCGCGAGCTACACAAAGAAATAAAATGAAAATAAAAAAAGCTGTGCAAACAACTTTGGTCCTGGACTCCCAGCATTAATTCTGACTGGAAGAAGCATTAAATATTTAAGGGAAGTCAAAACATTAGAAAAGTTATTAAAAATGTTACTGCTACCTTGGAAAATTGATTCATTTTAGAGAACTGCACTGCTAAAAATGACAGGTGGTTCAGTGAATTACCCAGCATAAAGTGAGCACAGCTGGTTCCTTAACGAGAGGCGTCTCTGACTTCTGCCAGGCAGGCTAATTCTGGTTTTCTTTTGTAATCAAAAACAAAGTCACATGTAAAATATAACATCTACTAATTAAATTAAAGAGTAGAAAAACAGTAATCTTAGGTTTTTTTTCTCTTTTTTTGGATCAAAAATATGTTCTTAAAACACTTTAGCTTTTAGGCTTCCACTTTTAAAAGAAAGAATGTGCTTTTCAAATTCATATTAAATACATTTCTATTTGACTTTGGTCAAATAGCACATTAATGACATAATGTAATTTTACTGTCTGATTTAGGTCTTCACTTGAAAAACTATGTTTCTTTGCCTTTGTGTCAATCTGAACACAGTAAAATCTTTCTTTGAAATAGAGTGTACCAAAGTGTAAAATAAATATTGCAATTAACCATAAGAAAATCAGAGAATTTCCAAAATAAAAAAATAACAAATTATCTTTAAAGGTATCAATCCTGTGGCGGAAAAAAAGAGAAACCCAGATATCCAGTTTCCCAGCAACAGTTTCTATCTTGTTCTGGGTTGCAAGACATTCCCAGGTCAAATAGGATGTAGACAAGACAACTCAACCTCCCTATAGCCACTTGGGAACAAAATACCAAGATACTTGAATTCTATTACTAAAAGCAAAGATTTTTATTCTGTTTAAGAACCATGCAGAATATCATGCACACTGAATCAAACGTGAATATGTACGACTCCAGAGTAACAGAACCACATCATCTGCAAAAAGTAAAGTGGAGCCTTAAATGTACCTTGACATTACATAAGTAGTAGCCACCCAACATGGGTCAGAAACAAGGGACCTCAAAGAGAGCAAAATTGAATTTTTACTGAGAACATAGAAACAGCTCTTATATTCAAAATAATGGACTGGAAAGCCGGATAAAAGCGGCTGAAATAAGCTTACTTCATAAGGTGGCAGGGCTCAGTCTGATGTATGGGTTGAGAGGCTCTGCATCAACAAACTGAAAGAAGTTTGTTGATGTGAACTGTTCATCTAAATGGGATCTCTTTGCAGATTTTCTGGGGAAGTCCCAGTGTGACTAAGGTGGTGGGTCAACATGTTCTCTGTGGTTTGGGATGACCTGTAGAGCATATCCAGGGAAAAGGATGACTAGGTTTTCCTTCTGAACTTGTTGCCCCAGCAACTCGATCTTGGACAGATCGAGTTGCTAAAAGATTAAAAGCATGTATTCATCTGCAAAAATTGACTGTTGTGTGGCCTTCTCAAGATCTACAGCTCTTTTACTAAACGCAAAGACTGAGTTCTTCCTGGTGGTAGTTTTAAGAACTCAAGAGTAGTTCATAATAATATGCAAATGAGCAGTGTTGTGTAAAAACAAGTAATACTGAAATGTAATATTGCAGTAGCAGATAGTACTCACTGTGTCATATTTTAAAGGTTTTAAGAGGCATGCTGATTAGTAGAGAAAGTTACTAGATGTTGAACAAAAAAAGTCTGAATGACTGGTTTGCTGTCAGCTGAGCTGGGTATCCCCGCACATGAAAGAATGGGCAACGTTTTAACCCGGATGTCAGACGTCACTTCTGTGCACAAGGGGTCCCATTTAAGTCCTGTCATTCTTCAACACCTCACTTTCCAGGGCTTTTGATCTGATCTCTATTACTTCTATCCTCCACTTCTCTCTTCCATGCTCCTCTTTTGAATCCAAGGGGGGAAAAAAAGAACTGAAAAGGAAGAAAATACTAGATACAAACTCAGTCCAGCTCAGAAATTAAAAAAAAAAAAAAAGGAAAGGGAGCATTTACATTTCCAGAAAGTAATGTGAGAATTTTCCACCGCTCTTCCAGACAGCTTCACATGGTCCTGGTTGAAAAACAAAACTGCCTGAAACAAAAGAATTAACATGCAGAGAGCCGATAGATGGACTGATGAATGGATTGTAGGGACATCCTCTCTCGCCAGAGTATCTTTTCCTTCTCTCTTCCAGCACCACTTTATACCATAATCCAACCAGGATTAAACCCCTCCTCCCGCCATCCCTCTCACAGTCCACACACACTGACACAATATCGCTCCATTTTCTCTTCCAGCCGTGCTTTGTTCCCTTCTTTCTTTCGCCCTGTTTTCTCCTAATCTTTCTCATCCACTTTTGCATTCTTCTCAGAAACATCGTTCACTACCTTAACTCAACTTTTCTCTTTTTATTTATTTTTTTAGCTTACTAATATTGCACTGGCTGGAAAAACACAGAAAGTGGGGAAAATGTGAACAACTAACAATGGTCGAAGAAGAATTTGTGTTGCACTTGGTAGGATGGGTTTTCTCATTGTATTTGCAGGTTGTTTTAGTGGGACAAGGGAAACTTTCTTTGCTGAGACACAAACACACTGAGACACCTAGTGGACTCTCATGGTAGCCCATGTGAACAAATCGGTTCTTTTAGTTTAACATATTTAAACTTTTATACTAAGATTAAAACAGCACTCATTTTGTTCATTTTCAAATACATTTAAAGAGCAATAACAAGCACCAAATGCATTATAACAATTTTTTCTATAGCAGTTAGTGTATATGTGATTTATGTTTTTCCGTAAGCACACCCACAATGCACTCGAGCAAGCAAAGACCAATTCAGGTAGCAAGTAGACTTAGTGAATTATACAAGCACACATCAAGATTTACAGTAAAACATCTGTTCGTTTGAGTTTGGCTTCACAACAAATACAGTCAAACTAAGATCACAAAAGCAGAAAACTAAAACAGTACTTAATATCAATGGTAACTGTGCAGTTACCACATACAGTAGCAGTAAGACTACTTCTTCCAAACTGAAATTAAAGCGTTCCACATAATAACATGCTTCATTGAACAATTTCTCAAAATCAAACTACTCAAATATCAAGTTAAGCAATGTCAATGTTGACTAAATGCTTAGTAATTGCATTGTTTGTTTTTTTGGTAAATAATCAAATGGTCCAAGTACATCAAGGTCTTCTAAGTTCATGTAGATAAAATGTGACTTTTTTTTATAGCCTTCAAATTGCCATTTGTTTTGTCCATCTTTCAATTTTACGTTTGATCAGATCTAGGTCTTATTTGCTAATTTAAGAGCAAATATTGCATCCAATATTAAAATAAACATGTATTTAACAGCAGATTTTATAAAATCAAGAGATCTATATAATTATACAGAGGGACAAAAAAGTATTACTCACCTCTATCACTGCAAAGCTGAACTGTTATTCCAACTTGTGTCTGTTCTGAGCAGCCCCACCGTTTGAGAATGATCTAAGAATAATAAAAATAGATCTTAACAGTTCAAAGTTTTATGTATAACATTGTGCCTGCGAGACCCATCAGATGTTGGCTGACATCGCCTGCACAAAGCCTTTCGTCTGTGAGTTCAGTAGTAAGGAAAGTGGTGAGCCTGCCTCTTTGGACTAAACAAAAACACACACACATAGTGTACACCAGTCATTGATTAGTCTAGGCCAGAGCTAATAGTCAGCCTTTACGTTTAGCGCCATCAGCTGAACCAGCGATCTGAAACCTTGTCTTCTTAGGGAAAAGGGTTGAGCGTAACTCCTCAAAAACAAGATTTACAAGTAGAATTTGACAGATTTAGGTTTCCATTATTTCTTGAAGCATGTGAACTGAAACAGATTCAGTTTACCCAATAGAAGTTTTATACTAGATAATCTGCGACTGTAAATCCTCATGCTGATGCTAAAAACAATGTCGACTGGGGAAAGGAAGCAGGAAGGAAAGGAGAAAAAGGGAGAGGCTGACGAAACCTTCAAGCAGAACGGGAACAGTCAGCCTCTGATCATTTCACATGTTGCTTACTTTTGTTTGGGTTTTCACTAATAGGGCCATTAGGAGCACTGAAGACACAAACAATTCACGCAAACAGCTCACAAAACATTTATTTCGTTACAATTATAAGGACAACTCTAGAGTCATTAATATGTTTAAACACACCCATCATTGGCATGTACGGTATTCACATTTCAGGACTTTATTGACTAACTGAACCATTTTTTCAGGGCGGGATGATGTTATGGCACACAGCAAATTTTCAAAACATGAATTAGATACACACGTTGGAATTTGTTGTGAATTTTCTCTAAAATATGCAAGATGTTTTGTATGTCTTGCAACATTTTTAGTGTAACTGGACACCTAAATGTGTTTAGATTTCAACATATTCAGGTTGGATTCCAACTATTTTACCAGCAACTAAAGAAGAAACATTGACTTTGTTGCAGTTAATTACCAAAGTCTTTCCATTCTGCTGGTTGTGTAAAAGCTCCTGATTAGTCACTCTGGACATTACACTGCACTATCGATTTCTTTAAAATAAGGCAATAAAGTGACATTAAAGCATTGATGAGGAGATATTTTTAGTGATTAGTGTTATCTTTGGGTTTCATCCATCTTCAAGAGGAATAATCAGAAAAGCAATGAACCAAACAGACAAAAGAAAAACACAGGGACCATGGGATAGAACATTTATTATTCGATTAACAAAATATCTTTTAGAAAAGAAAAACAAAAAAACAAGTAGAAACAATTCTTATCTATTTCTTTGAATTAAAAGAAAACAATATTTCAATTAAAATATAAACAGATCTTAAAAATTAAATGCAGCATTCTTTTTCCTGGTGTGAAAGCTACATGTTGTCCTTCTGGAATACAAAAATAATGTTTTATTTTAATAAAAACATCTGTTGTTTTTTTCTCTGACTGCTACAGTATAGACCAGCTGTGTACAATGTTACAGCAAAAGTTAAACACACACTGACCTTGCCAAGGTAAGAATTTCTAACCAAGTATAACCAAATAGAAAGTGGACAGACAGGATATGCTTAAACTTTCTCTGTTGCATTTTAAATCGTTTAAAACGTTCATTTAAGTAAGGTTTTACTGAGACAATACAGATCAGTTCTATCAAACTGAAAAAGTAAGACGTGAATAAAATGTTAAACTGTGCAAATCTTATATTGAGATAGTTATATTTTTGTTGCTTGTTTTATGAAGCTCACTTTGTGGCAACAACCTGAGCATTTCAGCATGCTAAAACATCGCTGCTATGAATACATTTTAAAACTAACGTTTTATTATTCTATCTGCTCCTATATTTTTCATATGTTTGCATTTCTTTTTTGTTGTTGTGAAGCACTTTGTGATTCTCATCTTAAAAGGTTCAACGTAAAGTTTTTTTAAAATTATTATTATCCTTAAAAACTGCTGTTTGTTAAAATAAAATCTAAATGAGCAAACTGTGAGGTAGCTGTGAATAGATTTCTGTTAGTTTATTCAAGTTGGAGTAAGAGCATAATTTGTTTCCCCTCATAAAAATAGGATGTTAGGACAAAGAACTACTATTGTCATAAAGAGTCATGAACGTCCACACATTGCATTTCAATAATGACCACTTTTCAAACAACTGTCCTCCATGTTTAATTAGTTTTTTTCGCAACAGTTTTCTTTTCTCTGTGTCTGAGCCAAATGACTGATTGTGTCAGTCAGCTGCTACTGTCAATTTAAACTTCCTGTTTACCTCCAAAAGAATAACTTGAACTTGAAGTGACTTTTTAAAGCCAACTTTCATGTTATTGTAGGAAAAAAAAACTGCAAATGTACATATAGAGCTTGAGTAACTGGCCGTGTCCTCAAACTAATATTTTGAGGTTTAATTACTGTTATTCAGTTTAAACCCCCAAAACACAGATTTGGACAAGTGAGTCTTTTATGACCACTGAATAGCTCAATAATGAAAAAATGTAGACTTTGTTGCCAACACTCTTTTCTTGGGTAGGTACTGTGTCAAGGACAGATTTTTAGTCCTTGTCCGGGTTTAGCAATCCAAGGACAATATATTGCTGCATTCTGGGGTGATTATTTCTTTCACATTTTTATAATTATTTTTCAGTTCCAAGCATTTGAAAGGAACGGTTGTGAACTACAAGCCTGAACACAATTGGGAAAAACCCCCCAGATATATGTCATTGAAATGTCACATGCCTAATTTAATCACATTTTTTATAATGTTAATTGACATATTTGCTGCAAATGGATTCTATAAAGAAAACCAAATCAAAGTCCAAGTTTAAAGCCTGCTGGTCGATGATGACATTTGCTAAAAGAGTGTTATATTGTTATGCAAGACCTGAATAAACTGCAGAATATAATTTGTAGTTGTCATTATCATTTTTTAAAAACCGTTACAGAGCAGAGTGTTCTTATTATAGTCGATATAATGTAGCTAACATTTGTAATTTAGACTGAAAAAGTGTATTTTACTGCTAAAAGCAAAAAATATTTTGCATTTCCATTCCTGTATTTATCCTTTAAAAGATTGGTCCAAGTGAGTTGGACTGTTGAGATTAAAGACAGTAAGTAAGATTTGGAGGAAGTGGTTCACTAAATATCAGATTCAGCCCTTGGACAGGAAGTGTGTGCAGACAGACAGCGGGTGTGAAGAGTCATCAGTACTTGCTGCCGGAGCTGTTAGCGAAGCGGCTGACGTATGCTGTATAGATGGAGTCCAGGAATGAGCTGTCAGTCTGAAACACAGTAAGCAAGCAAACTTAGCGCAGAAAGCTGTTTTTAAGCATGCGTGTTTATTATCACGGAGTGTACACGCTGCATTTACATTGTTTAAGAGTTAAGATACAATGATTCAAATGCAAAGTGTCAGGTATGGTTAATGGTTTTACCTGAATCAGATGCAGCAGTGCTGCTTGAAGCTGGCTTCTAGAAAGAGCTCTGACCTCCTCCTGCAGTGAGGGTTTGCATAAGGTTGAGGGTACAGAGCTGCTTTCTGGAGCAGCCACTGGTAGCCTGCTGCTGGACTTCGTCTGAGTGAACACACTGGGAGAGAGGAGCAGGGTGGGGGCCACTGTGGCAGGTATCCGCTGTGGGGAGATGATCTGCACAGACAGGGACAGGGATTAAAGTGGAACTCAGTGTACACATCCAGGCTGAAAGCCGTAGATCACCATGAACGATTTAACAACTGAGGACATAAACTCGCATGCAACAGCAGCTGGTAACTTATTAGATGGAAAATATGAACAGAAACCTTTAAAAGTATTCCTACCTCTTGCACCTTTATATAGTTTGTCATGTCCCAAAACAAAAATATTAACTTATTATGTTGATATCTGATGTGATACACATGGAAGAATATAACATTTTGTCACAATTACAAATTTTAAATGTCTGGCATTCATTTGTATTCAGAATCTCAGAATAAATTTTTTGCAGAATCGTCCTTTGCCGCAATCACAGCTTTGCAAATATATCTTCAGAAAAAAAGTTCAAGTTATTTTAATTTGGAAGAAGTGTGTCTGTGAACCGGTTCGGGAACTGGTTCTTTTTTTCCTTCAAAGAAATGTCTGATGCTGTAAAGTGACAAAATACAAAGAGTCACGAGAAGAGAGCTGCTGGTCCTTAATGACACCATCTGTTGGAAACAAGAACTACAATCCTTCCATTTCCTCATGCTGCACTTTTGTTTCAATCAAGAACAGCTACTGTTTAACCGCTGCTGTTGCTCTTTTTTCTCTCTTACATTAACAACTGTAAACTTTACCTATAGAATTTTATAGATGAGAAAAAAGACCTGTATTCAGTTTCTAACTGAACTGTTTTTTTTACCTGAAACTGCAGCTCGGCTTTCTGATCTGGGGCAACTGAAGTCTGGGTTGGGCCTGTGCCTAAAGATGAGCCTTGGCTTTGACTCGCACTGGGCCCCAGGAATCGAGGTGCCAGTCCTGGATGCGGATGGAGTCGAGGATGCTCGTGGGAAGTCAAGCTCTGTTCCTGCTGGACCAGCTGGAGTTTCTGCAGGAGCTCATGAGGAGAAACCACACCCTGCATCTGGGATGGCAAACCTGGTGAACAACCATAGGGCTTCATTACTTGGTAACAGCAAACACCGACACTGTCTGTCTGTTCAAGCATAAAGTTGAACAGACGGACATATTCAGAAGTCACATAATATGAAGTAAATTATTGGAAAAATATATTTTTTACATCTAAATCAGACCAGATTTGACAGAAATTATGACTGAAACAATTAAGCAGATTTATCGCGCTAAATCACCAACTAATTTAGTAATCGGTTAAACATTAACTGGCGTAAACCGACTCAAAAAAAAAAAAAAACATTTTCTGAAAAAGAACATATTCAGAGCAGTAATTATGCCAAAACTGCACATAATTTATATACATTTTGGACTTAAGATAAAAACACTCATACCTGTAAATAGGTTTTAAGCTAGATTAGCTAGTTATGTTTGTTAATCAATAATTCTTTTTTCAGAATTGCTGAATATATGTTTTTCTGGTTTGTCTTTTGATGAATCATAGTAAAATAGATTTTGCACCTGTTCCCATGGGAGCAGAATCTGTCGGCCCTCTCTTCTGTATCTCTGCCTGTAACTTCGTCAGGCCGAGGAGGAGCTGCTGACCTTGTTGTGCTTCGAGGTGGGAGCGTGACACAGAATCCAGGCCAGGCTGGGAGGCGGGATAAGGGTTCTGCTGCAGCGCCGGAGGAACCGCGGCAGTGAAAGAAGTGGCGAGCAGAAGGGGTGGATGGTTTTGCAGGAGACGCTTTATTGGGTCGTGCTGCTGCTCCTGGTGGTGGTGATGGAGGTGGGGGTGCTGATGATGGTTATGGTGGAGATGATGGTGGTGGTGGTGTTCTTGTGGCACCCCGTTGTCACACAGCCGGTTCTCTGGGGACTCGGACAGTGTCTGAAGCACGCCCCCAGCTCCTGCAGCCCCCCTCTGTCCCTGCATGAGCTTTGCAATGGCCGGACAGTGCTGAAGTTGGTTCGGCAGCTGGCGGAGAGCGTTCCCACTCTCTTCCCTGTCCGCCGGCCCGACTAGGGGGTCTCCAACTCCAGAAGGGGCGACGTTTCTGCCAGAGTTTAGTGAATCCTCGTAGGTCAGTGTGCGGGCAACAGGTGGGCGGGTGACCTTTCCTGCTGCAGCCAGAGGAGGAACTGGGTCAGATTTAAGAGCGTGGTGGTGCTGATGCTGAGAGCCTAACAGGGTGGTTAAGGTCACAGCCGTGGTGTCTGCTCCCTCATTGACCTGGGAGGGACAAAATTAACACAGGTAGAAATATTATGGAGAAATGTGATATTTTCCAGCCTGAAAACACACATTATATGTGTGTGTTTTACCTGAGTGTTTGGTTTAACTGGTATTGGTTTGATCAGATTAGGATTTCCACACAGTACACTGCTGCCCCCAATCTCCTTTGGCTCTGAGGTAGACTGTCAGTAAGACAACAGTGTTAAAAACACACAAAAGAATCCATTAGAACCCTTACAGATGATGTAAACCTTAAAGAAACATCTGGGTTCTGTTACCTTATCATACTCTGTTCGTGCCTTGGTCAACATCTGAATGATGTCGACCGCTTTCGCCTCGTTATTTCCTCCGACTAAGACACCTCCTCCTCTTGCTGCTGCTCTCGGGGATAAGGAACCACCCTGAGACTGAGCAAGGATCTGCTCCTGCTGGGTCAAACTAGACAAAGTGCAGATTCCCCCGCATCAGTTTCAAGCCATTAATTAAAGAAAAGTTTTAAAAGTTTGAAAACCTAACTCAGGTAAATGTTTCTCCACATTTTTTTTTAACACGCACCCGGGATATGTTTTAGCAAAAAATAAATGAAGAAGACTTCTAAAATTTTCATACTTGAAAGAAAATCAAACTTTACTTGGAGAACATTAATGCAATGAGAAAATAAATCCAATGCAAAACTAAAATTTTGAATAAATTAAGAAAAATAACAACAACTCTAGTACTATACTTATTGATACTACTAAGAATTCCTGTAAAAAATAATAGTTACTTAATTAAATTGACTATTAGATTAGATCAATTAAAAAGTGAAAACAGCTGGAACTGTGACAGAAAAATAGAGAGGGTCCAAGTTTAACTTGAAGCCACCCACTGTGAGGAGGAAGGTAAGAGAAATAAAACAAATCTCCAAAGATTATAAGGAACCGTAAGAAAGAAATAACTGTAGCAGCTAAAAATGTGTTGAAAGTTCTTTGACGTGGCAGTACTTTCAAATCCAACAGAAAATTAAGGAATTATGAAACTTTTTTTCATTTACGCCTCAAAGAACACATCTCTAATTCTTAACCTTTTTAATAAGAAAATTGTAACTAACTGTGAAACTGCCATCTATTGAATTTATACTTACATCCTCATCCTTTGTGCAATTCGCTGACAGTCCTGCTTATCGTAGAACCAGATCCCATGAATAACCACTGAGTAAAAAGAAAAGAGATAATGTTTAATCAGCCGAACAAACACATTTACAGTAATAATAATAACATTATAAAAAAGTATATATAAAAGAAAAATAAAAATCAAACCAGATTCTTTGCTTTGCAATAATGATTCAGACAATGAGCACAAAAATCAATTTTTATAAATATGACTCTACAGCTCTTGGATGAGCTCATTGGTAAGGTCAGCAGACAACAAAATGAGCAAATTGACCCACTCATAACCTTAAAATCAAATAAATACACAGACATAAAACAGCTCCAATTTTCAGCTATGACATCAGAACCCACACAGCCGAGGCTTTAAAATGAGTCATATCCCAGCCAAGCCAATGGGAACAGAGGCAGGCAGCACCATTAAAAAGTGAAACATGGGCCCCAGGAGTCTCTTGAACTGTATAAACATAGCGAGGACAAGAGGGAAACGATTCCAACATGGTTCTTTAGGAGGTTGCTTGGCAGCAAGTTAAATATGTTTTATTAATCAAGTTCCTATATTTAACTACAAATGATTTATATGTCTTTATGTGTGATATTTCCTCAAAATGTATCAGAATTGCTGTATTCTCCTTAACAGGAAAAAGTGCAAAACATTTTATATCTCAACGTATCTAGTTTGGATTTTTGATAAAATACAGAAAATAAGAAAAGGAAATGGTGAGAGATCAAAGTCAGAATGAATCCAGTCTTACTGTTAATTAAGAGCTTAAAAGAAATAACACAATGTTCAAAAACAGCATTTTAAAGTTAAACATTTTAGGTTTCTATGGTGTTTTTTGTATTATATTCTGGACATATAAGCGAGCAAGAAGAGCATTAATCAGATTAGCAGCCAAGAGACTGATAGTGACTCTGGAGGAGCTGCAGAGATCCACAACTCACATAAAATAATTTCGATAATATTAATTGTACAGTTTACAAGTCTGGCTTTTATGAATAAGTATCAAAAGAGAGCCATTGTCAAAAATAAGGTCACGAGAACACATGCTTGCGTAAATGAACATTTTGACCAATTTGGCAAATAGCAGAAAAAATGTTTCACATTGAGTATATCATCCCCATGAAACATGGTGGTGGAACCATCATGATGTGGGGATGCTTTCCTCAGCAGGAACATCATGAATCGGCCACAAAGTTCTGTTCCTAAACATCCAAACCTGGTTGAGGTATAACTCAAAGTACTAGCACTTTAACTGGAGCAAAAAGGTGATTCTGCAAAGTGTGAACCGCAAAGGGCTGACTAATATTTTAATTTGCAGAAGTGTAAAATAAAAAAAATCTTGTAGAAGTTTTCTTCTGCTTTATATTAATTTTTATCCCTCACATATAATTGAAACACATTAAAGTTTATGTTGGCAACGTGCAAAATGTGGAAAATCTTAAGATAGCTTGTAAGGGAATGTTTTTGTTTTCACACTAGTTTGTTGAACAATCTCAGAAAAACACAAATCTGTTTTGCTGTTTACTAGTTACAATCAAAATACAACAAATTTACTGGATTATTTTGACTAAAATAAGAGTATGATTTGTTCACAATGAGTGAACAAGAAATATTAGCTTATTATCTGTCTGTGCAATGAGCTGTTACCACTTTAATCTGTAATATATTGTAAATGTGTATTAAATAAATGCTCATTTCTTCATGTCCTTATAAACCAATAAGACATATTAAAGGAAACAAAATACTGTCTGGTTTAAACAGGGTACTATCGCAAATCAAACAAAAAATAGAGATACACTCCTTGTGTAAAGACAGAAAAACAACTGAAGTATCTATGTGGTAGCTATCAATACCACACAGAGAACATGTATTCCCAATCCGGCACACAGATCAGAGAGGTCAGCGTGATGTAGGAACAGACAGAGAAGGGGCCAGCAGAGACATACACAGTCAGTTAAGTAGACCCTGGGAAAAATCAGCCCTGTTCCAAATAAGTAACTGCAGTGGGAGACTTGACTGGTGGAGCCAGAGCCACTTAGCGCTCACTGGGGATGAGACAGCTTGACAGAGACGCCGGGACACACACAGAGTCGAAGTCAGACAGCTGGAAAATTTAGGAAAAAATTAGCAGGACTGATAGGAAGGAGTGAGGTGTGTTTGAGGGAAATAATCAACTCCATAAAAATAGGAACATGTAGTTCTTGCAGTGCTTCTGGCTGTCAGGTAACCTTCGCTAATGATGCAAAAAAGCAGAACTGAAGGTGACAGAAAAACAGCTGGGTAAGAATCTCTGACGTCTCTTTTACCAGTCCAAACGCAGCCGCAGAGACAGAGGACCAAAGTAAAGAGCACAAAGATAAAAAAGAAAAACGTAAGAGCTTATTTAGATGTCTTACCAATGTGTGGGATATCCTGACCCCTGATTTGTAGAAAGTGTCTGTTTTATCAGTGAAGAGGGAAGACTGCTAGAAGAAAGGCAGGAGGAAGATCACCAAAAACTGTACGGAGGAGAAAAAGAGGGGAGGCTCTAGTCTGGTCCCAGGACATTGGAGGGAAGAGGCGGAGGGGAGTCAGACATGTAACACCCAAGCCAAGAACCATACCACTACAACTGGTAAGACAGCAAAGTGACCATGTGGGAGGAAACCTTCAGCAGGGCATCTTCTGTTCAGAACAGCTGAAGATAGGAGCGAAACCTCCCAGATTGTCTGTGTTTCAACCTGGATGCCAGAAAGTTCAACCAACAACTGTCCGGTGAGGTCTGCAAGTGACAAGCTTCTGAAACCCGCAGGGACCGGGGAAATCCAACCAAGACAGAGAGCGCATGACGATTGCTCTGCATTCGCTTCTTAACCATTTACTGCTGGAAACGGAATCTTTATGAAGACTTTTTTCTGTTTTAGAAAGCTTTGTTGGCTAACGTGGAGGATGTGTCGTTCAAGACAGTTTGGATTGACTTTTACATCAGAATGAGACCAGATTTCCAAGTAAAGCTCACAGTAGCAGACTTTTCAAACCGCGTGTACATTCCTATCGGCTCAGCTCTTAAAGTAAGACACACACTTTTTTGGAGTTATTGTTGTAGTAGAAGACCCAGAGCTGTTTTTGGTTAGATTCTTAGAGGAATACATACTGAAACTTAAAAGTCCTCTACCTAAATTTGCATCTGAAGATGGGGCCTAAAGAGACCAGTGATTAGTAGTGTCAAATTATCTTGAGCAATTTTTCTGGAATTTTTTTGCAAGAAAAAGGAAAAATTAAACTCAACTGTTTAAAACTGCTCGACTGCTCTGGGACCATGCTGAGGGGCCTGTTTCAGAGGAAACTAAAACATGAGCGACTGGAGGAGGAACCCGAGGTCCGATTTAAGGGGTCGCTGGTGTCCGAGAGAGATTTGGGATACAAGTACGTCAGACCCGGAGGTAAGACTTACCCATACATGTGAGTTGAAGGAGATGAAAGGCTGTGACAGAAGCGAGAGCTTGGTTTTATGCACATTAGTAGTGCTGTGTCAGTTTACAATCAAACTCTTTATCTTATTCACAAAAGATATGTCAAGTTTGTTTTTGAGGGTAAACAATTAAATTGTGTCTTACACATTTCTAGTGGGTCAAATTATTACTGGAAGTTCAAGCTTGGTCAGACTGGAAGGGGAAGATCTGTGAAGCCCAACCTTCAAGTTTAGTCACAGAATCTCAAATCGACTGAAGTCTGGACTTTGATTGGGCCATTCAAACCACTGAACATATTTTTACCTAAACCATTTCTTTGTAACTCTAGCTGCATGCTTATAGTGTCCTGAAAACATTGAACCTCCAGTCAAGTCTTAATTCTTAAAAAAAAAATTTTTTCAGGACTACCCAGTCCTGTCCACTCATTTGACCAGCTTCAATTTAAGCATAAGCATCCCACAGCATGACACTGCAACTACTGTGGAAGTGGTGAGCCCACCTGGTGTTATGTTTTTGCCACACATTTAAATCTTCTTCTAGTCCATCTGACCAGAGCATAGTCTTGAACATCTTTGCAAAATGGCTAAAGGGAAACTGGAGGGCTCATTGTTTTCTTCAAGCAATTGCTTTGTTCTCACTGCTATTCCACAAAGGTCAGATTCGTAAAGTGCACAAATATAAGCTGCCTTGTCTTTTTTCATTGGAGCAGTGCAACTTTGTAGCTCCTTCAAAGATATTAAAATTAGGCTTCTTAATGCTCTCCTGATTTGACTGGGCACACATTTTAGATTTGTTTTTCTAAAAAAGAAACAAAAGAAAAACAACAATTGCTGAACACTGGAAAATAATGCATAGCTGTAGCAGGACTGTAAAGAAGAAGTCCTTCTAGTGGAGAACGTTAAAAGCTTCGTCCTCTTGAGGATGGGGAAATAATGTCTTGCTCACACTAAATGGCTCTTGCTTGAATCTTAGTCCATTCTGTAGTATATCTCTGCTGCTTATTTTTAGCCTGCGATGCCACTTTGTGCCAACCGCCATTCCAGGAAGTTACAGCCGCTCAGAGGGCTACATGTTTGTCTAATGATAAGATTCCACGACCCCTCCACCAGAGGTCACGATGCACTGGGACGGTCAGCTTTGCCAGCAGCTTATGAATCGAATGTCGGCCAGTGAAAACAACTCTTCAGCAACCTAATGACCCAAAACACCACATGAGAACTTTTTTCCTTTAATATAACTCAGAAGTGTTGGTTTTGAAGGCATATTAAAGCACTTGCGGCATTATTACTTGGCCAATGTGCAAAACTTTGTACTTTTATATATTTTATCTGGATAGTCAACAATCTTTTAAATCGCAGCAGCTATGGAGATAAAATTTCGTCTGATTACAACAATTATTCATATCTCCTCCTTTTGGTGCTTTATAATCAAAGTAAATTAAGGCTACCATTAGGTCTGATCATTATGTTTGCAATACCACACCCTCTTTGATTCGCATAACTTCCATTTTAGCAGAGGAAACAATCATCAGCTTTGTGGTGATTACTTGTTTAAAGTACTTTTAATTTTTTCTTTTTTCCCACAAGTGAGTCAGCCTCACATTTTTAATTTATTCTCCATTACTGAACGATTACATTCTTTAATTTGCACTTCAAACCATCAAAGGAAGTGCAAAAGATAACTTGGTAAACTTTATGTCATACACAGTCCTTCCCATAGCCTTCTGGTTATTTATTATTACTATGAGTAAGCACAAAATCTGTGTTGAGAAGCAGAACGATCAAAGCAGGCATAAGGAATCCACTTCCATCTGCTTCCTAGGAAGCCTCAAGGAGAATTGAAGGCAGGCGGGTGTGCAAGGGGAGTGGATGTGTGTGTGTCAGCAACTTCTGCGTCACTGGGTTTAGATTATCAGAGGCGGTTGAGGTGTATCTAATCTCTGCTGGCTGTTTTTGTAGTGCTGTCAGACTCTTGTCCCACAGGCACACTTAGGAACGTGATTGTGTGAGTGAGGGTCGTATGTAGGTCTCAGAGAGACTTGGGCTGATAAAATTTACTAAAACGTCTCTACTTAGTTCCTTAAATGGAGCTACTAGTTCCCACTCAGATGATCTATTTTCTCCCCTTTCATTATTTGTTATCAGACTTCCAAACCATTGCACAAAACAAATCTGTATTATGACCTAACTTGGCTTCTCAGAAGTATTGTATCCAACTTTGTAAGAGGAGTCTACATCTATTACAGACAGCCAAGGGAGTCAAGTAATTAAGAAGGTCTGCATAGACTGCCAACCACATTTTTAGCCCTCCTGGTAAAGATATGTACAAATCACACTAAATAATCCAAACAGAAAAACCTAGAAAAATGCTAATTTTAATTTGAGTATGTTTACTAAGTGAGTGAAAATAAATCCTGCATCTAGAAATAATTGTTCTATAAGTAATCTATGGCTTCTTGTGTCATCATCGTGTTACTGTGATGTGACACAAAATCCCTTTTTTGTTAGCCACTTGGCTGAATGACACCCATTTTATGCTGCTGGAATGCACAGTGAACTGGACGCTGAAGGAAGATCAGCATAATATCACTTTTAAAGAGCAGCAGCAAAAGAATAATTTTTAAATCATCAAGTTGTTTGGTACTGATGCTAGTACAAAATGTCTCTATCCTACTATCACAAATCTAGGACTATAACCGGAACTCTGTGCTTCAGTGAGACAAGATTAGGTGTGAAAAAGGTATGTATGCTTCAACTATGAAATATGTTAAAGGCTTAGTAAACTTTATATTTTATTGAAAATAAGTGATTTGATGAAAGTTTTAACAACTAAGTAAGAATAGTTGGGCTCCTGTTGATTTTATTTCAAAATTACCACGCTATTTGAGCAAACACGTGCTCAAATAGGTTGTATTTTTCTAAATTACTAAATGTGACGTAAAGCTAAAGCAATAAAAGATAAATAATTGTAAGGCATTTCACACACCTAAATAAGTGGTACCGCTGCACGCTAAAATCAATATAGAACAGATGATTTAATCCCAAAAATGTTACAGGCGTTAAACTAAAAAATAATTAAATCCTTATGAGCAGTTGAAGTTAACCACATTTGTTTTTTCTGTAAGGTTTAAATACAGTGTACAATACTTCCCCTTATTTCCTCTACTTATAACTAATACTGGTATACATACTCATTAGAGCAACTTAGCTTGTTTTATTATAACCCAGTTCCCAATCGATGTGCATGCAATAACAGGAAAACACTGAGGAAAAAACAGACAATATCAATGACTAACAGGTGAACTATGCAATGTGTGTATTTAAAGGTACACTATATATCAAATCACAGTCATCATCATAATACCAGCACAGATTATGTTGCAAAGTATCTTGTGTTAGGATAGCACAGGTTAAATGTCATGCATTAATGGTCTGCATACTGGAAATACACATGGCCAGCTGGATGAACTCTAACTGCCCTCACTCACCACAATCTGTTATTTACCGTTTGCCACCAGAGCTCCAAGTGTGTTGTGAGACATTGTGTAATGGTAAACAAATAAAAGTCTCCGACAAGTGTGGTTAAATTGTAATCAATATTGTTCTCACTGTTTTCAGGAATTGTAAAATTGTAAATTACTTGAAATCATGTGTATTGTTGCATATGTTGCTTACATCGTGCATTACGGTAAAGAAGGAATGGGTCCTGCAGCTGGAAGTCCAAGTCTTTTGTGATGGGCTCTGTCAGATTCTCCATATTAAGACGGTTCATTATTGTGAAGCCATGCCTGGGAGATGCCAATCTGAAATAAGAGAAGCATACAGCACAAAAAAGATCAATAAAAATTATTAATAAATATGGCTAGAAAAGCTACTTTTTATACTTTACTCTAGTAAACCTACATAAAATCCAGAGCAATTAATTTCCTTCAAAGGTTACCTTTAAAACAGAAACCACCTTCATGTATTTTGTTACTTCAAAGCCTGAGAGGTTTTCTTAAATAGAAAATTCATTAATAAACAGCAATGTCATAAAAAAATACTTCACTTGTTCTGCATTCTATTATCCTGGCCTTTATGAAATATTGACAATAATACAGGTTTGTGGAAATGATTTGACAAGACAGGCACAAATTAGTGGATAAACACAAACTACTCATTTAAACATTTCTGAGAACTTTTTTACCTTGTGTAAATAAACAAAGTGCCCTCCACTTCTGTCTTCTCCTGAAAAACAAGTTTGAGAACAAAAATAAATAAAACATTAAAAATAATAAATAAAAAGTGTAATTAAATATGTCAAACATTTTAAACTATATTTAAAAAAATAACTCCTTATGTTATGTTCATTAATAGTAAACCGGTAGCCCAGTTTAAACGCGCGCCTACCAGAGGGAAGCTAAAATAGGCTAAGCTAAGCTAGCATTTAGCTCATTTTTTCAAAACTTACCCACTCATTTGCTCGGTTATTATAAGTATACAGGGCGACTTGGCTGGCCACGTCCACAATGTTGTTAATGTAAGGGTCTTGTCTCTGCAGGGCAGACAGACTTATGTCCAGTCCTTTAGCAGCAAGGCAGTTGTTGCTAGCTGCAGAACTCATCGTTCTCTATGGAGAAGATATCCAGCTAGCAAGCTTAAACCTCAACACTCACAGAAAGACTGATAATAAAACAGAAACAAACAACAAAAAACGGCAAGTGGAAAACGCAGTTATATCACTAGAAGCCCCCCGACTGTCTTTAAACGAGTATGAGTAAAGTAAAAACCATTCTTCTTAGTTTTCGAGCTCTAACTGCAATGAGTGAGTTTCTGACCAGCCATGTTTAGGTCGGCAGATTGTAAACATCCCAGACAGAACTAGTTGCGCGTCGAGATGCAGATCCTGAAATTCAGCTTTGAAAAATCGATAAAAGAAACGTGTAAGTCTAAGAATCAAAATAAATAAATAAATTCCAATATGATAGGGATGCCAACAGTTACATGTAGATGTTTTAAAAGTATTATTATTATTATTATTATTATTATTATTATTATTATTATTATTATTATTATTATTACACATTAATATCATCATTATTATTATTATTATTATTATTATTATTATTATTATTATTATTATTATTATTATTATTAAAGTCTAGTATTAGTGAGCCTTTCTGGACAAAAGAACAGTTACTGATACGCATTTAAATTAAGCTGCACTGTGATGTAACAGCAGGCTTCCTAAGAGGGTATTTAGATTTTACCATCTGCAGCAACTTTTTTATTTTATTTTATTTGATTAATTTTATTTACTCTGACCTCACGATTTTCAAATAATTTATAAATTTATCTTTGAGTAAATAATGTGATTGTAGTTTTCTGAAGAATAATGATGGTGTTTAAGCTAGTTACATATACAGCCACTAGGGGGCATTAAAGAGATGCTTCTGACACGCTCCGGTTTTTAAATTATATGCCTGAACTGTAGTTAATTTGAATGCAATTGAATTCAAAACTTCACGAAGGAAAACTATTAAACACCACAATGTTTATAAGTCTTCTTTAAATATCCTTTTTATTGATCTTATGTAATATTCAGATATTCTGAAATGCTGGGTTTACATTACCTGTAAACCATAATAATCGAAATTGCAATAAAGATTTGAAATATTTCATTATGTGTGTACTGAAAATTTAAAATCTGAAGTGAAAACAAAATATAGAACCTTTTTACAATATTAAGTTTTTTGAGCTGAGCCTGTATGCATTGCATTTGTGAACAGGATTTTGTTGAATTATTAGATTCAAACTTATGTGACAAAAAATGGTATCTAAACATTTTAAGAAATGTTTAGATATATTTCTAAATCAAATATCTATTTGATGATATTTGATCTATCATATCATAAATAGATTTTGATCAGGTTTTGGTGGTACAGAGGGAGCCAGTATGATTTGAGTGATTCCTCTAACCATGGCTTTTTGTGATTCCTGTTCCCATTCATCTAGCTAATTTATTAGTATATATTAAGTTTAGGATGTATGCATGTTAAATATTTTATGCACATGGCTGTTGTATACAGTAGGTGATGTTGCTAATGTTGTGGGGAGGGAAGTATTGCCAAAAAAATAAAATCTTAAATCTTAATCTTAATTTTTCTTCCTTTTTTCTTTTTTTTTGCATTAATGTAAGCTGTATAAGTATTTCAAATACCTTAACTCAGTTTCTTATTTCCCCCTTGAATCAACTTTGTAACCCGTCACCAATCAAGTTAAGTGAACAGACTGAATGCAGCGGCTATAGGTGTTCGGAAATACGACACATCCTTCCTGAAAGGGACATTCAAGGACAAGAGCAGAAACTGATACAGGAAAAAAAAATCTTTAAAAAATTTGACTCAGCAATTATAAATTACAGTATCGGGTCAAGGATCTGATAATAAATCCTTCTCCAACTATACTTTGAATCAAGGTTGAACTCTCAGGTTGGAGTTTTAAGCTTTGTGGAATTTCCAAAATAATATTTTTTTCCACACAGCTTCTTATTCTACTTATAAAATGAAACCATCAGAGCACGAAAACACTATTAACCTTGAAAAACGAGCATTTAGCAGAAAGTCAAAACTATATTCAATAGTTTGACAGATTTCTGAGGATTTCTGACAAAAAAAATCCTCTCTATCCCTCTCCCTTGCTATAAATTGTAATGCTAACAATTTCAATAACAATTCTCATGATAGAAATAAAAATCTTCTTGGTCAACTATGTCTGCCTTTTCTTGAGAACCTGATGTATGCTCACATCTATATGTGCTTAAAATTTACTTCATTAGCTTCTAATGTTCTGGCTGCAAGGTACCAGTTTGCAAATTATAGTACTAATGAGTCATTTATCAGGGCATCAATACTGCCAATAAGTGCTCAGTCAAGACTGATTGTTTGTCTCCTGTTGGTAAAGGAAACATGTCACAGTCTATCAGGATTTAACCAATAGGCCAGGTGATTCTGGTCATTTTATAAACAGAATAAGTTACAACCTTAGAGCAACACCCATACATTTATAAAAGTCAAATTTGCTGTAAAATAGTACATTAATTTAGTTATTCAGTGGAAGAAAAAGTGATCAAGTTGTTAGAGCACAAAAACAATCATCAATACTTACTAAACACAAAACTTCACACACATATTTTCTGTTGTGTGCAGACAGGGAAGAAACATTGCATCTGAAGGCAAAGAGCCATGATTAATGGGTGATGAATAGCTTGCCTGGAGTGCACCACCTGGATTTACCATCAGGTACATCTTCAGGTGGAAGATAAATTAAATTCATTGACTAATAATTGGATTTAGAAACTTGAATTTATGATACGGCCCATTTTAAAGGAGGCGTTTAGACCAAATAATAAAAGTTCAAGAATATGAAACCATATTTGATCACAGTTTAAGCTAATTTTTAATTGTTTGTGAGTAATAAAATTGGTATATTTTCCAGAAATAAAAGTAGTAATTGTAGGAATCTAACTCTGAATACTTACTCTGATATACCGGCATTTTAGATTTCGAATCATACTTTTCAGTTGTTTAAAAAAAAAAAAGCAAGTCAATGATAAGATGCAATCTGCTGGGTTTCCTTAAATTGAAAACTTTTTCAGCCAATTTAAATAATGAACTGAGCTTGATGCACCCTTTCTTATCTAGGACCAGTTAGAATGCATGTGTGATTGGATTGAGCTGACTTGACTTTTTTACAAAGTGAATTGAGGTCATGTGTTGTGAAATGGCACAACAAGAACTTAACTAGATTAAATACCTTGATTCTAAAGAAAGATAAAACAATCTGCCTGTCTTTAATCTGGCATTTAGCAAATTGGGCATCTGAAAAGACAACAAAGGGTATCATTTTTGAAAGAAATTTATATATTTTTTAACACTGTAACAAAAAAAATGACATAGGTAATTATTTATACCTTACTCAATAATCAATTGAAAAGCATTTATTGGCTCAACAGCTATCAAACCCTTCCTGTACTTTTTGTATGATATTTTAACGATTTAACATCTTGATGATGAGCCTAAAGTGTTTGAGGTAGAAAGGCCTCCATGATTTCACACAAGATTCTGGTAAGAACTCTGGGTTTCTCTAGGGATATCAGAATACTAATACATGCTGTTTGTTTGCAAAACTGTAAACTTTGTATGATTTCGTTCCTCTATTATTAGTAGTTTAAGGGACATAAATACTCTCTTTGCAGAGCAATATATATATGTTAGAAATATTTGACCCCTCTGTCAGTTAATAAAATCTAACTCATCTGGCAATACATTTGTAAAAGGCTAACATTACAAACTATGCAACTTAGGAACTATTTCTTTTTTTATTTTATTAAGGGAATTACTCTTTGGTAAATCAGCAGATTGCTGGGGTTTTTTCCCCCCCCAACAAGAGATCTCAGCACTTCCACATTTGTCTGCAATTCCCACAGACAAACTCACTCGCACATACTAAAAGGTCTGGAACTGCAAATATAGAAGATTCCCAAATAGAACAGATATTCCATGTACAGGCTGGATTACAGAGGACATTAGTGTATCTGGTTGCGTGCGTGTGTGTGTGTATGTCTGCATGCTTGCATGTTCCCTGGGGAGAAGTATCTGTTCCCATGACCTGCCCTCTGTCCAGTCTTCCTTCTCCCAGTCTTTCCTGTCTGTCGATCTTCCATTCACAGACTAACAGACCAGCTTCTGCTGTCTGTCTGTGTTGCAACTTCTCCACAGCGTTGAGACGTCCGTCTGCAGCTACGAGAAGGTGTTTGTATGGTAAACACAGTTCAGGAACAGTTTTTCTCCAGTATACTTAGACCAACTTTTAACTTTTTTAACTTTCACGAGCTTTCAGAAAAAACACAAGTGCTCGAGGCCGACCGACAGTCAAATCAGTCACTGCAGATTAGAATCACAGATTGATCTTGTGACTCTTTTAATGGACTTCATTGGATGACTTTTTCAAGAGACCAGATTGGAAACACTGGGTACATTTATAAAACCGATTAAACTGGTTCCACAACGACCAGTTTTACTAATCTAATTCTATTCATGCCTCGATGCCTTTGGAATTACCAGGGTAAAACAGTTTATGTCTCTGTATCATTACCCCCAAAAATAAAATGGTTTTCTTCTAAGCAATTTAGACAGAGAGTTGCGGATAAAACAACTGCTAAATGAGAAAAGAAGCGAGTATCATCAAACCAAATTATTTCAAACATCATAACACAATTTGACTAGATTAAATTTAAGCAAAATTGAAAACAAATATTGAATCCCATGTTTAAAAAGTGGCCTTTGACTTTAGATTTTAACAGCTATGACAGGATCTATTTAGATCTTCAGCACTATTACCATCAACTTTCTATATTCGTTAAGCAGTTAAAATCTTGAAATTGAAATTACTTTAAAAAATTTGAAATGTTGGTAAATTTCTGGGTTTTGAATTTTGCCCTTTTAATATAACTTTTTCTTTTATCACACCATTTGTTAGGAAAGCCATCATGTGTAAGGACTTCTCTTAAGAAACTGGCTCATTTATCTGCTGTCTCGCTGTGTGATTGGACTCTCAGTCCTGATGCGTTACTGCATAAGCAGAATTTTAATATTAAAAGTCTCTAAAGCGGGATGCCTTTTATCTTTTTCATAAACTCTTTAGCGCTCCCCCGTCTTGAGATTAAGCAGCCGGTAATTTACATTTCGGGGAGTGTTTCCACTCGTTCATCAGTGCCAGCACAAAATCACTTCCCTCACACAGAATATTTATATATCATTCAGGACGGAAATCACTACGGATTGTTCTGAGAAGACAAACGGATTGTCAGATGTCGTCAATAGAATCGTTTCCGAGTTGACTCCCTGCCGCTGCTGTGTCTAGACTGACACATGCAGACAAAAGCTTTACAGTATTACAGAATAGTGGGTGGTGACTTTGCACTATGGCACTGAACAAATGAATACAGGCTGGGCTGAGTCATCCGATTCACCTCCTGATTATAGCCTGCAGCAGATTGACATGAGGCCTGCACACTGTGAACTTTGCATTCAGTGTCAGAGACAATTATGGAACGGCTGGTGCCGCGATTAGAATCCGGAAACACAGTTCAGTGTCCTCGTGTGTTATGAAGCCCAGTTATTATATTTTGTAAAGCTCTTTCTGTAAGTTATTTGTATGCATTCAGTAGATACATTTCGCCCTCCCCTGGTATGACATAATAAGTTTGGTAACCACACAGAGATTTCTCTCCCTTTCAGTAAAAGTGTTAATCTTGTGAAGGCCTTCAGATAGCAGCTTAGTTTGAGAGCTGACACGTTATTTGTGCAAGCAGCTTCATCCGGAAGAAAAAAGACGCTGTGAGCGACAGAGCCAAAGCCTTGCCGAGCGCTATTTAGCTAAGAGGTGATACTGTTGACTCCGTTTGACGTTTTACTCCCAGATGAGCCCCATCTCATTGTTTTGTTGTATGAAACAGCATCTGATGTCTCCAGACAGTAACTAAGCATGCTGCGCAGGGCAGACGAAATTAATTTCAGGACTCTGAGGGCAACGTCAAAACATACCTCACTGTCCTGTGGGGACGGAAAGAGAGGGAAAAGCCACAATCAAATCCCAATAATCTTTCTGTTGTCATTTGGCACGATAAGAGAGTTCCCACTGAGTTTGCGTGCCAGTCTGGATGCACTGCGTTAAAGAAACGTTCATATGTTTTTTGATTTTCTAAACTTTTTACACATAAAAATCTGTAAAGTGTGGCCGGGTTAGGTTTGAGGGAGAGCATGTTTGAAAATTGTTTGGTGTCTTGGAAGATATTCGTCACTGGATTTAAGAGTGGAATTTTATTGGAGAACAAGAACATTCTGGATCCCTGCTGAAAAACAAATCATTCCCACAGCATGATGCTCCCTCCACCCTGCCTGGGATTTTGGGGTTGTTTGTTGCAAACTGCAAACAGGATTAAACAAACATGCTCTCATCTATCCTCTTTTCCATAAAAGTCATGTTTTTTTTGAGTGCACAACTAACAGCTTCTCCCACCTGAGTTCTGATCGCTGTAGCTCCTCCAAAGTCACCATGGGCTTCTTGACTGCTTCTCTGATGAGTGTCCTCTTTGCCTCACTTGACAGTGTGATAGGTAGATGAGCAATTGTGCAATACATACAGACACACAGGTGTCTAAGAGCATGCATTTTTTCACTCCTCTGTCCTTAGTGTAGTTCTTTCACATAAACTCCAAACAAAACACACCAAAGTGTTTTATTTGGAGTTTGTTGTGATGAAATGTGAAAAGACTAAAAAGGTACACCTTTGCATAGCATTATAAATTTAAGACCACATTTGTACTGCTTCAAAACAGAAAAATAAGAGAGACGGAGAGGGAAAAAAAGTCAACAATGTGAGCAGCAAACAGATCAGAGGTTTAGTCATGAAAGAGTCGAAAAACCAGATATTTAGTGTGTGTGTAAACACAACCTTGGCCAAAGAAAAGAATGGAGCTGAAAGGCTCCAGATGTGAAGGGACCACAGACCAATGAGATGTGCAGGTCTCTAGTCTCGGTTTGTTCCTGGGCAAATTGGAGTCTGTTGGTAAGCTTGAGCTCCGTATGGATCATTATCCCCCCCTTCACTTCCTTCTTTGCACACTCTTTCTTGCTGCGTTTCTTGATACTCTCAGGTTTTAGCACTTTCCCTTTTTATTTTTAACCGGGGGAACTCTGTACTCCTCCGTTTTTTCCTTCATATCATCGTCATCATCATCATCATCATCATCTGGAACCAGCATATACAGCTTCCCTCCCTTCTTTCTCTCTCTCACTCTCTTTTGGCACACACTCAGCCAGGCACACACACACATACACACACATCTGGAAACAGTCAAAGCGTCTACATGCACTGGGAGGGGGGCTACCTCTCTCTCTCTCTCTCTCGGTATCACTGCAGAGCTGAGCTGCAGGGGCAGCAGAGCCAGAGAGAAGAGAGAGCTCCAACTCCCGACCAGTAAGACAGACAGACAAGGCAAGGCAAGCAGGCAGGCAGACACACAGCCGGACCATCATGGACTGGAAGAGCGCAGAGAAACCAGTATCCGAATGAGACAGGACGCCGTGGCTTCTGTTAAAAGGGGGGGACTCTGCTGTATTTCTGCGTGGAATAACCGACAACCCTTTGGGAGATTTAACCCCGTGATACCCGTGATGGAATACCCACACTCTTCTCATTCCCTAATTTTACTCCTCTTCTTCTCATCCTCCTCCTCCTCTTCCTTCTTCTCCTCCATCACCCCCACCTCCTTTCCTCCTCCATCCTCTCACATTTTGACACGCTGCTGAAGATGCGCACGAATGCGTCTTTTGCGCACTTGCATTGCGACCGCCACTGAAAAGCGCCTGTGATTTTTGTTTAGGATTTTTTTCCCTCCCCCTCCTCGTTGTTCCAAGAAGACAGGAGAAGGGAGGACGATAGGTTGGATACCTGAGCGAAAGGCAAGGTGTGAATTGAATCCAACTCGGCGGTGCTGGTTTCGTGTTTCTCGCCTATAGGGCCCGGATGTACCGAGGGATGCACCGGTGCGTTTTTCCAACCGGTTCCGCCGAAAGCTCCCTCTTTTTTCTCGCCTTCACCTCCATCATGGGAATTAGGTAATATTCACTCCATCCAAAGAGACTCCCATAAACACAAACAACGGGAATACCCCCCCAGAAACTGTCCGTGTCAGACAGTTGGTTCTTGTCCCCCCTCCCCACCCCCTTCCTCGCCCCCTTTTTTTTCTTCTTTGATTTCTTTATTTTTGGGGGGCTTGTTATTTTCCCCTCCCTTTCCATTCACCTATACGAATAACGCCGGACTACATTTATGGTAAATGAAAGCAAAAACATGTACATCCCGGAGGACACCCTTGAGAACCATCAAGGTATGTGGTGTCTTTTATTTATAACTAACAAATATCCAAGTATGCATGAAGGAAGGAGGGGGACGGGGGCTATGATGGTCTCCAAGTGGAGATGGGATGCGTTGGAGGGAGGGAGGGGGAGGAAGAAAAAACATTTCATTTCAACAGATGCACCTCTCACTTTCTCCTCTATGTGCAGTTTGTTTATTTCACCTTTCCTACTCCAACCACTCAACTTGTGCTCGCGTAATGGCGCAAGAAAGCTGCAGGTTGGATATGGATGAGGCCATCTTTTTTTTTTTTTTTTCTCCCCTTTCCAATTTCTTGGTTCGCTCCTGCACTTGTGGGTTTGACAGGCCTCTTCATCGGAGAACTGTGGCATAACGGGTGGGCAGTGGTCATATTTAGCCAACAGGCTGTTGTAGGCGGGACCATCATTGGTTTGGACACATTCTCAGTGCGGAAAATGACAGGAAAAGCGTGTGTGCCTGAAATATGTCGACAGATCCCCGCTTCCAAGAATGTTATTTTCACGTAGAAACTTAACCAAGAGAATAATAATGTTTCACAATAAGTTTTTTTTTTTTGTCTTTAATATCACACATGACAGGTGGCAGCAGAGGAGGGCCTGCAGGAGTTATTTGTCTGCTGAGATTGTGTTGATGCTGAGGGGAAGAAGGCAACAACTGTACAAAATGCGAACAAAGTTGGCCGATTTTCCACCTTGGTGTGTTAAAATTGCATCACAATCAAAAAAGTGCACGAAAATCCAATGTTGCGATCTGTTTTGGGGTCTGTGTGCGTGGCGCAGTATTACGCGACGCTTCTTCCACCCACGTTGCAGAGAGGGAAAGACAGCGAAGCCCGGTGATACCTTCATTTAGGGCAGATGCTATTTGCTCCATCACGGTTTGCTCCATGACCACCATCGAACCCGCCTTCGTTGATATATAACGAAGGCACTCTGTGCCCCCTCTTCTTCATCCTCCTCATCTGCCGCCTCCATCACAACCACATACCTCTCTGCCTTGGCGACAGGTTCCATAGCAACAGGGGATAAGAAGGAAAGGAGGAGAGGGGTGGCGTTGCTTGTCCATGTTTATGTCTGTGCGGGATGTGCGTGAACGTTGGTGCGTGCGTGCGTGCGTGCGTGTCGCAGCGTGGCATAGTTTGCACCGAGGAGCAACTCATCACATGCTGTTGAATGTTACCTGCAGGAAGCAAGAACAGCTGTCATGTTCATGCGCATCTTAAACAGAGAGGCAGCTCTCTGTGATCAGCCTGAAGTATTCACAGCCTTGAACTTGTTGATAAAAAAGAAAGTAGTGCGTGATTGTGGGGAGACAGTTTAATAATTAGTCCGCATGTGTTTATTTGAATTTCTCTATAAAAAAGAGCTGATCTGTACAAGAGGAAAGACTTAAAAGTGTGGCGTGCATTTATGTTCAGCACTCGCAATTTATAAAACCACCATTACAAATATTGTTGGGAATGGCTCCACTGGCTTTGGATGTCTAGATACGCACATTTTTACCTGCTTTGACGATCAAAAAAACAGCACAAGCTTAGTTAGATTAGCTGCAGATTGAACAGGAATTTTAAAGTTTTGCCAGAGATTCTCAATAGGATGCAAGTCTGAACTTTGGTCTAAATCATAGAAGTCAAACTCCAGTCTTCAAGACCCAGTGTCCTGTAACGCAGTAGTGTCTCTCTTCGACACACCTGAATAAAATGAATGGGTTATTGACTCTGTAGAACTTGACTGCGTGGTAAGGAGGTAATTCAGGCATGTTGGACCTGGGATAGATCCAAAAGTACCAGGATTTTGGTCCTTGAAGACGAGAGTTTGACGCCCGAAGTTTTCTCTTTCTGAAAGTAGACAGTTGCAGCATTGACCAGGTTTTCTTCCAGGATTTGTTTTCCATGCAGCTTCCCATCACCTCTGGGCAGATTATCCATCCCTGTTTAAGAAAAGCAGCATTATGTCAGAATGTGCAGAATAACTTTGCAAGTCATTCTAAATTATAACTTTGAACCAGGTTGGTGGTGCAGACAGACGGGCAGGCTGACTTGGTGAACAAGTGGTTTTCATAGCCCAACATAAGATTATAGTACTTTCACTTTATTTCAGCCTTTTGTCTTCATGTTACTAAAGACATACTTTAGATAATGTTTCAAAAATAACTGCTAACATGTTTTCTATGGTCACTACAAAGGAAGGGAAGGGATGCATTAATGGCTTATTTTTCAAATAGCTATAAACTTTAAACCAATCCCAATCACTTCCAGAATCACAATCGTATTAAAAACTGACTATAATATAAAGCTGGCCAGATTATGATTTATTTTTTTTAAACAAGTTGATCTGAAGCTGTGGGTCAGGTTGGTGGTTTCAGCACCATGGACAGTTCAATCTTCATTGGTCTATTGACAGCCATGTGACAACTATAATCTATCATGCAGCTCAACAGTTACTACTTTTTAAATGAAGCTTTTCTTCACTTGCTGAATTAGCATCTACATGGCAAATTTACTTGTGCAAAATAGATGAGCCACGTTTACCTCCAGTATTTTAAATTTATTGGCCTTGAATTTTTTTTTATTTAGTTTTTTTTTGGCCAGGGGAAGAAAAGGCAGATGGATATCATGTCAAAGACCCTCAGTGAGTTTTAATTAAGATGAAGGATGGCTTCATGCCTGCGTAGCAAAATTATCTCAAACTTTCGGAAGAATATTTATTTTGGCTTTGTAATGTTAACGTTTCTTAATAGAGTTCTTCCAAGCCTGGAGATGATATGCTATATCTGACCTCGACCTTTTTATCTGAAGATGAAGTTAGAAGTCATTTTATTCCTGCACAAAAAAAAAAAGGAGACGGCACAGACGAGGCGAAAGATTCAGAGGATGAAGCTTGGGTGCTCAACTATCCCTCCATCATCCATCTGCTCGTTGCTAACATCTGTTCTGCATTTCAAACAGATAATAATACTCAGTTGCACTGAACGCTTAACTGCGCTACATCTGAACAGCCTCATATCTGCAGGACTTTTATGAGTCAAGAGTTCATGAAGCATGCATGAGCAGGTAAAAAAAAACGTTCAAGAAAGACATGGGAAGATTTGTTATCACTGGTTCTACATGATGTGGTTTCAGGATGAATACGCTCACCTGTGGAATAGCATGTTAGCATGTGCCTGAGAATTTCCTCGTTTTTTTGTTGGGGGAGAGGTTTTCCAGCAGAAGCGCAATCAGTGAGTAATTTTCTCTGTGGGCACTGTGCCACGGGCATGATGAAACCTCCGTTAGGGATGGTAATTGATTTCTGATGGCTACCTGGGGGCTGGACACCTGCCAGTTCAGCTCACTCAAATACCCCAGCTGGATATCCTCGATGATTCTGGTGGAGACAACCCATAAGACGGGTTTTCATGTTTCCCTCCAACTAATGTGATTTAGTAAAGAAAATAAAACTCTGGCCGGCCAGCAAAAATGTTTGCCTCTTTTAAAAAGAAACAAAAATTACGTATGATGTAGAAGGAAGTAGTTCACCATCAATATATCAGCTGACTTAAAAGAAAATGCGTTTACACTTTGAGTTTGCTTTTTAAGTTTTGGTTCTGAGTTTCATCTTGCAAGAGTTTGGAAATTAGCTTTATTGTATCAAGCTAAAGAACATTTTTCCTACATTTAGTTGTTTTTCCAGTCCAGGCCGGATAGAAGTGTCATTTTCTGGTAGCTCAAACAACATGTGTAAAAACATCCTCTCTTAAACTTCTTTTGTTGATTAGTTATCGGCATATTTATTTTAGTTGCACATCACAAATGCTTAAGCAAGAAATTAATTACTGTTTGGGCTAACACAAGATTTTCATTATAAGTTATATTTTGTTCTTTTTTAAAATTAAAGTCTACACTGTTTTACCTTTCAGCTCTGGATAAGAGGCTGCAATGAGATAGAGTATGTCTAAATATTACCGTTTCTTTCAAATATCTTCTTTTCACACTGTGGCATCACTTTTTTAGTGCCAAACCTTCAGCTTACAGTAGTTTTGATGTCTGTTTTTAAGCACGTGTGAGTCAAAGCAAAGTTATAGTGGCTGTAGTGAAGGATGTAATTAGTGATTAAAGGCCAATCAGTATTAGCAAAGTTTACTTCAGCGCCTCATAGCATGGGAAGGCGTTAACTTGAGGATGTGACTCAACAGCAGCTGCTCGTAACGAATAAACCAGCTCCGGAGCTCCGCAAACACGAGGATGAAAGAAAAACGGGGAACTGAAGTCATGAGACCACAAAACATTACAGCAAAAGACGTAATTGAACTGGAGAAGAAAGATAAATAAAAAAAAAACAACAGCATAGAAGACTAGCATAGAAAGGGATTGACGGAAAGGATGACAGAAAGGTGAGGGCAGAAGAAGAAACAAAGAAGGGATAGACAGAAGGAGGAGAAAAAGGGCAGGGGGATTATCTTGGACTGTTTCTTGCTTAAGCCTCTGGTTGGGTATTGGAAATCTATCCAGAGGCTGTCCTCTACCGTTAGCGCTATCGGGCCCCAGTCTTCAGTTGTGGAGGGACAGTTTGCCAACAGCAGCAGCCCTCTGTGTGTGTGTTTGCACAAGTAAAAGAAGTGCAATTGGCTGCTTGCCCACATGCATTGTGTCTGCCTGACTGCCTCCGTCTGTGAATGTTCATGTGTGTGTGTGTTTCAACATATGTCCGTCCCTCTTAAACACACACACATTTTCCTATTGATCTGCCTGAAGCCACTAGTGGAAATAATGACTCTAGACCTGTAGCTTCTTTAAGTTCCCCACTTCTCTTTCTCTCTCTCTCCCTTGGCTCCCCTTTATGATTTTAATTTGTTGTCCCTCATTGTTCACTTTATTTAATAGTCCAATCATAGCTCAGTTGATTGACTGTTAACTGTTAGCTTACTGCTAAAGCAATGCCATCCTGGTGTAAGTAATGGTAACACAATGCTAAGTCAGTTCAGATTCTTTAAAGGTGTTTTAGTCAAGATTTACTTTAGCTTTATGTAACCCCTAAATCTGTTATGTAACCTCCTAATGTCTAGCAATCCGCCCCATCTGCAAAAGCTCACCATTCTTGATGCTCCTGGTGTCAATTTGACTACTTGTACATTTCCAGACTTTTTCAAGTTACAACTTGTTGCACTGCTAAAACCAGCAGGATTAGATAATGTCTTATCTGCATCTATTGGTTTTCCCAATTTTCTTTCTTTATATATTTATTGGCAGTTAGTTAAAAACCAGCATGATTTTTCCTTTCTCCTAGTTTTACTCAAGTCGGTCATGTTCAGATTTCTCAACAAACAAATGAGGACAACATTTACTCGATTCAGTGTTAACCTGCATCAACCTTTAACAAAGGTCAAATCTTTTCCACACACGTTTTTTTTTGCAGACCTCTGCTAGTTTCTGGGATAATACTGATTGGATATTTGACCACTCTTCTAAGCAGAAATCTAAAGGCAAAGAGGTTGTCCTAGTTGCACACCATCCTCTGATACATAAAATGACTTTTCCCATGTCAAGCAAAAAGAAACCACCAGTTGTGCTCAATGTTTTTAGGCACGTGTTTCGACAAAGTTACTGTGGAAGCTGAACGATGAAGAGAGACAGGAGTAGAGAGATTTCTGTATTATTCATGCCCACAATGCATTTCCCCACATCTACCATCTAGCATGCCCTCTGTTGCATCTGCTTTTCCCCGTGGATAATTTGCTTTGTTTTCTGCCCTGCTGCTCTATCCATCAGCCAACCATTTAGTGTTAGTTTCTACTTTTCCTTTCTTCCATAAATTAATTAGTCCATCTTCATGCTTTTACTGTAATGGTCTTTAGCATTTTCAGGGGAACTAACCACCAAAAACCAAGATACAAAACATTGTATCTCGTCTCGGGGGAGGATTCCGATGGCAAGATCAACACGTAAGACATTGTAAGAGACAATGTGGAAAAACCACAAGCTCATGCACTTACATTATTTGCTGTTCGACTGTAAGCATTAGCAACAGAACTTTGTTTTGCCCAATGTAGGGTTCATTGGGCAGGGCTGCTGAAAGGCTGCTGGGAGAGGCAGCTCTTTCTTCTCTGAAGGCATAGCTGGTTTGTGATGAGTCCAGGACTGTTTGTCCTGGTTGCACACCTTCCTTAGATACATAATGAGTGTGCAACTTGGGTTGGTGGGATCCACAGCAAGGTCAGTTGTTGCAGTCCCACAGATTGCAACAACTGACCTTGCCAATTTTTCATATGCGAATGGTGATAGTGTAGCTTAACTTTGTGGCATGGCCTCTATTAGGGGCACATTCTACACTGGATTGCAGTTGGTGAACGGTTGCAGACACAGCGTTGGGAGGGGTGTGAACAGATTGTCTGGTGTCACTGCTCAGCATTTGGGCTACTCTCAAGTCTCTTACATAAAAGTAAAACTTTTGGAATTCTGTGTGGCCCATTATATCTGCCATGAAACTAACTCCTTCAAGGACGAGGTGACTTGTTGTAGCCAATGGAGCCATGAAGTCTCCACTTTACCAGAAGATCCTACAGGAGAACGTTCAGCCAACGGTTTGTAGCCTTAAGCTCAGGCTTACTTGGGTTGTGCAGCTGGACAATGGTTCACAGGACTCTGGAAAACCCAACTCTGAATGACTAATGAAAACCCAAAATGAATATTTTGGACTAGTCTAGACAAGGTTCAGACCTAAATTTGAACAGAATGCTGAGGCGTGATCTTGAAAGACCCTCCAATGTGGCTGAATCAAAACAATTCTTCAAGAAAGAGTGGGCTAGAAGTCACACATTGACAGGTATTTGAAAAGGTTAATTACACACAAGCCGTAATTAGATTTAGGGATCAATCACATTATCCCATTGTGCCATATGTAGACACTTTTACCACATTGGCAAAAGATGTGAATAAAAAAGGATGCACTTTTTTTGTGAGAATTGACTTAAAGAGCTCACATGCTGATATAGCAAGAATAATTGCTACCAGTTTTCTTTATTTAGAAGGGGAGAAAAAGTCTGGAGATTTACAAAAGACTCAGATTTGACTTCGGCTCGTCTTGCACCGTTCCCTGCGGAGTTGGATGCGTTTGTCTTTGCGTAACAGGAGGGAGGGTGGATCGCACAGAAAGTTTGGCACTTTGACATCAGTTGTGCAACGATAAATCTCAGCAAACAGCGTCGATGTGATCGCATTGGAGGAACAGAGGGGGTGATGTCCAACAACGATGATGGAGATGTTTTGAAACTGAACACCATAAACTTGCATTCTTAGGCTGACAGTCATCTGTTTGGTGTTGATCAAAGAGCAGCATGGCTCAATTTGTCAAAATGTGTTGTCATGCATCAAACAGATATACTCTTTTTAAAGAAGCCCTCTTAACTGACATTAGTTTTGTATCTCATTTCTGGATCTGATTACAGGTTTACTCTACTTAACCACAAATTAAACATTCAAAACAACTACTTTTGAAGTTTAATACTATATTTAAAGTTATATCTTACATGCAAAACAAACATTTAATCAATTTTCAGCTTTTGTTGTGCAAGCTTGACATAACCTAGTGTTAAGGCATCTGTGTTTTAATCAAGGTCAAAAGGAAACACAGCCTTAAAGCAGTTAATTATAAGTAACCTGAAACAGATGGAAAGTTGGTTAAATTATGCTGCAAGCTTATTCGTCTGACTAAGAAAGGTTGAAGCCCATCAAAGCTCACTACATTTTTTCCGTGTCAAATAATTCAAACCCAAGCAAATTAAGACTAATTTCAACAGTTACAACAACTCATGTAGCTTAGATTTTAATAGGACTTGTGTTTCCGGGGTTTTTTGTACAATGCTGGTGTTATAACACACAATGCAAAACTATGTGACACAAATTGTCTGTGTCCACATGTGAAGTTATTCCAGTTAATACATTAAAAAAAATTATTTTAGAGGGCTGAAAAGTAAAAAAAAAACTAGTAAAATTCTAAATAAAAAGTGTTTGCCTTATGAAAATATTTTAGTAAAGTCCCTTGAGGCAACATGTGTTGTTTGTGAATATGTGCCGTATAAATGAACTCAACTGAACGTCTGACCCAGCAGTTTGATCCCCTTCTTCTGCTAAGATTTAAATCTTTTCAAAATAAATTTCTAGAAAAAGACATTTTTGCTAATGTTAGGCTTCACTTGAAAGTTTGAAAACAAATCTAAGGTCATTTCTTCACCTAAGATTTATAGGTCATTCATGGATTAGATACAGTTTACGTCAGTCTAATGCAAAGTAACGCAATATAAAATAAAACCATAACAGCAATATGTTGTGTTATCTTAAACCTGAAAGGATGTTGAAACAGATGCTCCAGCATGTGAAGCCAAGATTCTGTCGTCACTCCACGTCGAAGATTTAGTCAAATTTCCCTGCGACTTGTCAACTATCTGTGTGTTAAGCCCGGAACGAACTAAACTAAGCCTGAGTGAAGCTGCAGCTTTGGAGCAGCCTTGCTCTCTGTTCCAGTTGTTCAGGCTCCTGAGGGGTGAAGGTCTGCAGTGGGACAGTGAATTCCCTGCCCTCATTAGCAGTTCTAATCCAACACATCTATATACACACCAGGACCAGAAGTGGCCCATGCATATTCTTCTACTGAGAAGATTTTCACCGCTCCTCCTTAACATAGTGAAACACAAGAGAAAATGTTAATGTATCGGCGCTTGCCAAAAAGCTAGTTTTCAACAGCATCCAAACAAGAATGAAAGCAAAACAGCAAACAAAGATAGAAAGATAGGAGGAAAGAACAACAGATGAAAAAAGTACAAAAGATAAAATCTAACGCTAATTGCTAATTTCTAATTTCAATAAAATAAGTCTATTTATATAGCACATTTCAGTAGCGAGGCACTTCAAAGTGCTTTACGTCATAAAAACAGAAAATTACAAAGTTAGTCAGTTAGAACTTTCATTGTCAAGTCTGATCAAATAATTTGATAGTTTTTGTAAAAATTTCTGCAACATTTGTGGGACGTAGCGCTATTATATCACTCCTGGAGAAAAGGTTTTTCATTCCTCAAAGATTTTTTGATTTTGCTCTTAAATGTTTCAGATCATCAAACGAAATTTAACATCAAAGGAAACCCGAGTTCATACAAGATGGAGTTATCAAATGGTGTCATCTAGAAGGGGGAAAAACTACAAATCAACTTGGACTTAAGAGAAGAAAGTACTATTCCCCTGAGTTAAATTATGAAATAGCTACATTTCAAGTTCAATTTTCCTACCCAACTCCAGGCATGATCACTGCCTGACATGTAGGATCAAGTAACACCTTAAAATGAAACTGTACTGCATCAAGAAGTCAGGTGAATATCCCAAAAAGCAACACATTATGCACAGGTCTAATGAAATAAGAAATAGGAAACAAAAGGCATTAACATCCATCTTTGTTGAAAAGGATAAGAAGCCTTTTTTTCCACTTTGGAGCTCAATCAAACCACAAAGCCATTATTCGCAAATGGAGAAAAACAAAAACCGGTGGTAAACGTTCCAAGCAGTGGCCAGCCAGGATGACTCCTATAGCTATAACGACTCATACAGGAGTTCACAAGACAGCCCACAACAACATCCAAGCCACTTCACCAGTGATGATGATTCAGCAATAAGAAACAGACCAGATTAAAATGGTTTTGGAGAGTCCTCAAGTGAAAACCCCAGCCCAACAAAAAGAAGGTTCGGATTGACCCAGAGGGCACTTTTATTAACTCTCTTTTTTTTCAGCATTTCTTTTTTGTGTGCTTTCAGAAACTGACGCCTCCTTTGCATCTCTATCATCCGAGCATAACATTTGCCTCCTTTTCCTGGGCATAAAGCTAAGACTGAGGCAGAGTTTAAATCTGTTGGTTTGCGACGAACATTAATCTCAGTTATGTTTAAAAAAAATCTGTCATGAAGTGATTTCCACAAACTCCAATTTTCTTTGGCATTGTGGTTGGGACGTTGTCATTAACAAGTAAAATAAAGTCATGCGGTTCTCTTCTCCGTCACTCAGGGAATGTGCATGGACAAACATGGTTCATCGCATAGAGCGATAAAACCAGCTGACCAAACATGCTAGTCTTTGGAATGTGAATTGCTCAGCTCAGCTGATACTAACCTAACAATCAGGAAGTTTTAGTAATGGGTCATTTTCCAGACACCAAAACATTTAGTTATTACCAAAAAGTTGCTGGGTGTGTGTTTTGTTTTTTATTTATTTTATTTTATTTTATTTATTTGGCACTTGGACTGTTTCTAGAGGCAGTGGAGACAAAACTATAAGTACAAAAATGTGCCAAAGGACAATTTTGCATCACAGGTCCCCTTTAGATTTTCCCTTTCTCCATGTGGGAGACATCACATACAGCTCCTTTAGCAACACATGACATAAAGCTTGCTTTTTGCCTCATTTTTTTTGACACACTTGTCTCTCAGGAAGCGAGGTTTGAAGCACAAAAAGTGTGCTCAGCCATGCTTTCAGCGGGTTCGGAGTTCCGGCAGTCTCGTTAGTCAGGCCTCTGGTGGGCTTGTCATGGATGAATAGCTGCACTACAGAGGAACGGGGTCTACACGCATTACCGCAGAAACTCACGTATCATCACACACGCAGTACGCTGCAAGCATCCCCCTGCTGGGTGACAGCACCCAGGAAAGACAGATTAAACGAAGAGAGGAGTGATGCGACTCTCTGTTCATTTGTCACTGTGTGTGCTGTTGTGTCTCTGTTTGCGTGTAGATTTGCTCATTCTGGGGGCATTTCTTGGGTGTGTGTGTGTGTGTGTTTTGGGCCAAAACCTGTCAGATCACCTCTTACAGCTAAAGAGTCATGGGCTACAAAAGCCTGTTGCATAGCTTAGGGCATGGGGCACTGTCTGCTGCTTTTTCTACTGTGCAGCTACACAGACAGTCTGAAAAGGTTAAGTAACACTTCAGCTTGAGAGAGCAAAGGGCAGTTGCTCTAAGGATGCCACCTTTTTTTGAATAACAGCTAAAATGACCTCTTCGAAATGCTGAATTGTATCAAGCAGCTCGGCTTTTTTTTTTTTTTTTTTTTAAGTGAAGATGCTATCACACTATCTTGTTGCATATTGGTGTCATATAAAGCCACTTTTGTTTTTTGTTTTTATCTAAGTCTAGATGTGAAATTCTCATTATGAAAGTGAATCATCAGCAGAAAGAAGTGTCTTTTTTATTACTGGCATGTCAAGGAGATCCTACTGGAGATGTGGAGGCGCCATCATGACCAGGAGAGCTGTGGAGCTTCAGGTCATGCAGATGCCTCTGGCTATGTTTGGTTGATGGCCGGGTCTTTTAACAGAACAATGCAGCACTTTAATCATTTCTCTTTTGGACCACCCTGCAGTCTGATGTAAATCTCAGAGAAAATGGAGGTTTATGCTTATTATATTACTATTATAATATATTATTTCCACACCACAGATGCTCTTCTTCACCCTGATGGGAGGTTTCTTCTTACTAAATCCTTCTTGACTACTTCTTTGGGTTGTGACCTTAAACATTTAAGCAACTAATAAAAGTCTGTTTTTATGAAGTTTTACATGATCTGTTCAGCTTTTTGTTTTTTTACATTTTGAAGCTCAGCTTAAAACAAGTAACTCAGTCTTTTCTTTGTAAGGATCACTAACTTTGAACTTTTTTTTTTTTACGCAAATATAGAGTTTAAGACAGAATTTAAATCCAGAATAAACAGCAGGTCTAAATGTTATCTGTCACACTTTAAGAAGCTTTAATCTGTTTTTAATTTAAAGAGAAAGAAGCTGCAAACCATGAGTCACTCTGAGAAGTGTGCTGCTGATTTTGAAAATGGTTCATCAATTAGGTAGAACATTTCTCATTCTTACTCACATGTTGTCACTCCTGAACCCCCCCAAAAAACAAAGTTTCACATAGGAAAATGTAATATAAACAATTTTTCCATATAGTCGGTGGACCATTAGAGTGAAATTATTGTGATTTACTTTTCAACTTCTAATGTACAAATCTTTATTCATCCTCTTTCTCCAAATCCTGTCTTTGAAATAAATATTCTAGTTTTAATATAGTTTTCTGTTTCTTTCTCCTCCATATTTTCTGTTACCTTCATCTTCCCTGCGTTTCACAAAAAGACAAGAGTAAGATTTGGTATGAAATGACCCAACTATGTAGGCCGTCAGAATGTCCTTGACTGTCCATGTGCTGAAAGAGAGAAGGCTGTTATGTGTTTGTGTCCCCTGCCATCCCGTCTATCTAGGCCAGTCTTGATGTGTGTGCTCCATGGACCACTTCCCTACAGACTATACTGTATATGTGTGTGTGTGAGTGAGAGAGAGGGTATGTCTGTACTGAGCGGTCCACTTCCCAAAAGACCAGAGTCACTTTTACACTCGAGTTATAATGGCTAAAGCAGGCTAGTTACAGGACTTCTTTAACAATGTGTGTGTGTGTTTCCATTTCCAGACCTGCATCTATAATTAGGTCCAGAAGTAGGAGACTGTTTAAGTGTTTAGAGGGCTTATCTGGTGTCTCAGAAATATGTGAAACATCTGCTGACATCACAGAGCTTCTTCCTCATTGACTTGTTTTTCCAAGGCGATGAATTCTGCCCCATAAGGCGGTCATGGCATCACCACTACTGTAAAAAAGGGGTCAGTTTTTAGTAGCACAGCACATAAAACATTGACATCGTGTTCTTTCTTGGAATACAGCAGAAACTGGTTGTTTTGTTGTTGTTTTTTTTTTTTGTTCAAACCCAACCAAACTGCATCTACATTTTTGGATTTTTAAATAAAGAATTGAAAGAGCATCGGATTTATGGCTGAAGTTGGGACTTTCCCAGATACAAATGGGACAAAGTTACCAGAAAAGGCCACTGAAGTGGGAATTCAAACTTAGAAGGCTGAAAGCCCCTCTGTAATTCAGAGTTTAGATTCAGTCTGAAAAACACTGAAATGCAGTTTATTTGCACCTGTGACTTTTCTATGTGATTGAACCAATAACACAGTTGAGAAAAGTATTCATGTCAAGAATTAGGTTTGAGTAATCTTTCAAATTTAGCTTCTGACTGGAAGTAATAAACATTTTGGAGAGGCCCTACTAGACTGCTGATTCTTTGAGGTCTTACAACCTTAAAAGATGTCCACTTTGATAAGCCAAAAGTGATTATAGATCACCTATAATTTGTGTCTCTATATTTCAAAACTAGGTTTTCTAGTAATGTGTATGTTTTATTTAAAAATACATATTTCTGATATTTCTGGGGAGAAAAAAATACAGCAAGGAATAATAAAAAAAAGGTTTGCATCGTCACCCATAAGAAACTAGCCAAACCGTCACTAAATAAGCAATACACAGTCGGAAGTCTGGGGGAAAAAAGCCAAAGTAAACACTTCTAACTACATGTAACCAGCAGTTTCTGCATTGTTTATCATTTTCTGAGCATTTCCAGCAGTGTACAGTTCAGTGGTCTCCAAGTCTTTCAACGGAGCATCACTGGGCCTGGTTTCAGAGGTTCAAAAATCTGCTTTGATTTGACCAATCTGTTGGTTATCTGGTTGTCCAAAGTGATGTTCATCCGGGCTTTCCTTGACCGCTGACTCTTAATTATTGAGTACTGATGTGGCCATATTAGAGTAGGACCCACTGAGACGATCCTCCTCCTTGGTCCTGTGAATCTAAGTAGTCTAGTCATTAGTTGGACAGCCATGTTGCATTTGCAGGGGACTTCTTTGATCTGCACAGCCAGCCATATTGATGTTAATGGATTTTGCCTGCCAACAAATATTTCTAAGCAAAAAAGAATTTATTTTCTGGTACCCAATTCTAATTTTACAGTGACACAACAAGTAAAAAAAGAAAAATGTCTTCAGTCGAGCCTTTCTCATCTGTAAGCAAATTGATAACATTGTTTTTCTCCATTCCACAACATTTTAAAGTTAAGGACTTAAAAGCAAAAATGCACTACATCTCAGACATTGGAAGTAAGGTGGTAGCTCATATATAAGTGAGGCTATCCGTTATTCTCTCCCCCCCATTTTTTCCATCCATTCTCTGTTCTTCCTCCACTCCAACTCTTTTTTTTCACAACCACTTTTCCACCAGCCCGTTTTATTGCATCTGTGATTTGTATTCCAGATCAATATGCCCATGAAGGAAAGAACAAGGAAGAGAGAGAGAGAGATGATAAAGAGGTTTTTCGGGGATTGGCTTGGCGCCTGTGGTGATGTCACCAGAGCAGGAGGCGCGACATTGCCTGTCTGTTGTCATGTTAACCAAAAGAGAGCGGGCAATCTCAGGAAGAGATGGAAGGGCATAAAGAGGAAAAAGACGAGCATTCATTGTACTTCAAATGTATCTTCTTATTTTGTATGTGAAGACGCAGACGAACCTGAGTCTGCTCACTGTTACTTTTTAATATTCTTAAGTGGACCACCCTCCTGCCGTCTTCCTGCTGTGTAAAATGCCGTGGCCGGTTTTCTGCATACATGAGTCTCGGTCGCAGCATGATAAAGTTGATGATTAATGACATTACATCAGCGTGGCAGACGGGTAACCATGGAGACACCACATTAAACAAACACGCTGTTCCAACAGGGACAAAGAGAGAAAGGAAGGGAGTGAGGGGACAGGGGACAGCCGTGGATGACACGAGGAAAGATGGTGAGGAGGACAGAGAAGGGAAGATTTCTCATCCCGGCTGATTCAGGAGGGTTGTTTGACGTTTGCTGACTGGCAGCGGAGGAGGTCAGAACACAACTGGGACATTTATTGGGTCACCCCAGTTTGATATAATGAAATTAGCACCATTTAAAATATGGATGACCTAACTGATTTTCAGTTACTGGAAATTTCTCATGGTTTGTTGTGCATTGCATAATATAACAGCCTTTGGTTTCTGAAAGCTTTAACAAACCACATATGATCAGACATGACTTCCTGTATCAACCCCACATCCTCTCAATCACTCCATCATCCTTTGTTCCTCACTTCTGCATATGAAACTTTTGTGTTCACTTACAATGAAAAGAGACACGATGTTCAGAACGGAGAAGTCTGAAGCTGTTAAGTACTCATTCCCGGGAAGCGGCCGGTGGTCACCGTCTACCGTTTGCTCAGCGTCTTCCAGTTCTCTGGGATCAAGTTGTGGGCATAACCCAACAGTCTCTGCCCCATTCTGGAGGAAGCCAGAATGGGGCTTGTGTTTCCAAACCAGAAAGTGAAATGTGCCTAGAAAACCTTTTAGTGAAGCTACTCAGGTTTTGATCAGATGCCTGCCTCATTTAATCGACCCCATTCAACACAGACGAGCTGCAGCTCAACTAAAAACTCCCACCGAATGATGGAGCTCCTGACACATTCTGCAAGGCCAAGTCCAGCATCTCATTTTAGCTTCTTTCATCCTGGATCTCATCTATTGTGGACACGATCATCTTATGTCCATAGCTGCGTGTCAGAATCCAACACTTCACGTTTTGGTTCATCTCCATCTTCACTATGATAGACCGGAGCTGCACTCACTTGTTTCTCTGCAGATGAGGGAACATTTTGGCAATGCTTCTACCCCTCCAGCCTACCATCACACATAACATATTTAAGCATGTTCACTTAAGACGCAATAACCCCCAGCCTGGAGGAAGCGGTCCACCATTTTCTAGTTGAGAACCATGGCCTAATTTGTCTCCCTTAGTCCTTACTAGCAAAGAGCTCAGTTATTTTTGGAGACATTGTGCAAGGCAAGGCAACTTTATTTACAAAAGTTTCAGCCAAAGACAATTCAAAGTGCTTATACAAGAAAGTTAAAAACAGCACACAACAAGAAGATAGTAATAAAAAAAAATCTAGCAGATTAAAAATAGACAAAGTAAACATTAAAAATTTTAAATATAGTGAATGAATAGAATTAAAAAAAATAAAAATAAAAATAGGCAACTTCAAATAAGAAGGTTTTTAACCTTGTTTTAAATAAACTCAAGGTGGGGCAGTCTTACAATGAGCAGGAAGTTTATTCCACAGCATTATAGCATAAAAACTAAAAGCTGCTTTAGTTCTGATTCTCTGAATATTTAATAGGTTTGATTCTCATGATTTTAAAGGTCTGAGTGGTATACAGGGTTGGAGAAGATCAGAAATGTAGTCTGGGTTTATATTATGAAGTGCAAGGTTAAAAACCTTCTTATTTGAAGTTGCCTAATCTTAATTTTTAAAAATTCTATTCATTCGCTATATTTAAAATTTTTCATATTTACTGAGTCTATTTTTAATCTGCTTGATTTTTTAAAATCACTATCTTCTTGTTGCATGTTGTTTTTAACTTTCTTGTACAAGCACTTTGAATTGTCTTTGGCTGAAAGGTGCTATATAAATAAAGTTGCCTTTGCTTTGCCTTGCTTTGTAAACTATTAAGGAGATTTTAAAGCTGTTAAAATCTCCTTAATATGGGAAGCTGTTGGACTCTGAGTGAAACAATATAGTATAAGACCACAGAATCCCTCCCAAAAATTTGTTTTGTATTTCCTCAAGCAGAAATTAGTGGTGTTGGCGCCATAATTTCACACTCTGCAAGTTGCAGCTCAGTGATTAGAAAATGCATCTGGGAATTTTTAAGTGAAAATGGGTTTCCGCTGGGAGAGTCTCAGGAGACCGGTGCAACACTCTGTCACGCGACCTGCCAATTAGGCTGAATCATATGCAGCTTGCCACAAAATATTTTTTTCTAATGGCAACTTCGGTTATGTAAGAATTGCTAAGTGGAAAGTTCATTGTTTTTCTTTACATCAACATTTTGCAGGACGTCTGGTTCTCATTATTATACCTCAAAGTGCTGTTATCAATCAATAAATAAATGAACAAGGATACCACCAGTGGTACTAGATGCTTTGGAAAAAAAACTGAAAACAACTTTGTGCTGTTATTGTGATTCATTCCAGTTTTAAATGCCACTGAACTATTGATTCTTTTATTTATTAGCTTGTTTCCCCAAAACATCTGCAGACGCCTTATAACAGAAGCAATTCATACATTTTCTCGTGTTCCCTGACTGGGTTGTGTAAAGTAAATTGAGCCCGATTTCATGTCTCAGCACAGTTGGGTCCTCACTAGCACAAAGGTTTCTTTCTCTGGTCTAGAAGCTGATCATTTCGGGATATTTTGTGGCCTGAAAGAAATTCAAAGACATTTTGAAGAATGAACTCCCACATATTCCCCCATATTTCTCAACACTGACAGTTGAGAAATATGGAGTTAAACTGGATTTTTATGACAATTCTGTGAAAACTGGTGACCAGTTTCAAACATCTGCATGTTAAGCAATAATCTGATATTAAATATCTTTTAGTCATTGTTTAAATTGGCCACATTTATTTGTGGGTTGAAGAGAAAGAGCAATCACTTCAACACTGACTGATATTAGTTTTACGGAGAACATTTTTTTGTAGACGGATTGAGAGATGGTTATTTCCCAACTTTCGCAGTTCCGACATATTTCTTAGATGAAATGATCAGTTAAAAACATTGCATGGATTCTGAGACGTGACAAAGAAATAACCTGCTACAAAACATCCTACATAAGTCTTCATTTCATTGGTTGAATATTTTGTAGTTTTGAAATGTAATTTTGTTTCCCGGCCCAGTGTCCGTTAATTTTAATTAATTTTATTCATTTTTATATCCCAACCCTACCCCTGAAACCTAACATACATTCAAGTAAGATCTTAGGCACAACCCTTTTACTGAAAAACAGTACTTCTCATGGGGTCCAAACAAAGGGTCCCATTAGGAGCAGTGGGTCCTCACAAGGTAGCATTTGTTGGAAAAACGGGCCTTCCAGGGTGAGAAATGCTAAAATGTACACACACAGACAAACACAAATGAATCACAGCACAAACAACATCTGCAGCTTGTGGCCAATCAAAGCTTTGATCTGCGGTCGCATCCCAGCCAGTTTGAAGAATGTGACCGTCACCTGCCTTCACTCAAATGCCGTTTGTTCTCCAAAGCATAAGCTCAGGAGGAAAACATGGCATGTTCTCTTCAGAGAACAAAGCCAGCATTTACTGCACACAATGTTCCAAATTCACAGTTTACCTCTTGGGTTCCTTCCCCTCCCACCCCGCCCGTTTATTCACTCTTGATCCCTTGTGTCAATTTCTATTGCTTTCATGCAGTACTTGTCATACATTGCCGTCCATCTAAATGTCTAAAACGTTTTCTGGAAGGTTATAAACTGTGATTTTACCTCTAAGCCAAGCATCTGGTGGCTATCAGAGTTAATCGCCCAGGCTTCCTTTGACTGCCCGTGTCACAAAAACACACAGTGTTTATTGGAACGCAAGCACACGGTGCACCATGTTGGAAAGGGTGTTCTGCACGGAGGTAGAAAAAGTGGCAAGAAGAAGACACACAGGCCAACAAAAGGTTATGAAAGAGAGGAAAAAAGAGAAGGGGGGGGAAAGGAGAAGAGTGTGGCAGGATGTGTGAAACAGGCAATGACACATTTGGGCTTTTGGGAATGAAGAGACTTGATAATAATACGGCTTTGCTGCTTAAATAGATGTGAAACAGAGGTGTGAAATGCTCTGACAGCAAAGGTAGACCTCATTTAGTTTGTGTGCTGGAAGAAAGCAAGGGATTCAGGGAGCAAAAGGTCCAATCTCCTAATCCAAATCATGACCATAGCAGCACTTTTATATAAGCTGTTCAATCTGCAGCAATACGGTCCCTTGCAAATACTGCTTCAAACTTTAATTTTATCTGATAGGAAAAAAAAAAAACTGTAACAAAGTATTTAAAAGGGCAATGTGTATTTGAATTGAGCCCATTTACTTTGATAAAGTGTGAACAGAACAACTATCAGTCATGAACTTCACAAATCTTTCCCTTATGTTTTAGTTGGGTGGAGAAACCCCTTGTTGAAAAAAAGCCATTAAACCCTTTTTTAGAGTGAGGAATAATCTAATAAAAACCTTAAATATATAGAAGAAAGCACTGTGGTCATATCGGCCCTAAACTGAATTAGTAAATTGCTTTTTGCTTCAAACTAACAGGTGTGAACGCTCAGAAGTTTGATGGGCAAAAATGTCAGTCTCTAAATGTTGATCTGTTTAGTATTAACTCAGTACAATACAAACGGAAACTCCACTGGTATCTCACATGAAATCTTAATAAAATGCACAAAAGTATGTGGTTGTAATATGATAAAATCTCCAGAAGTTCAAGGAGATTACAATTTATGTTTTTATAAGTTACAATATTTAACAGGAAATTCAGCAGGGTAGTTTTAGTGCAACCTTGTCAAAGAACCAAATTTCCAACAAAATGATTCTAAAACCCTAATACATAATCACCCAATCCTCTCTTCATATTGCTGTAAAAGCAGCCATAAAAACTAAAAGGAAGCATTGACAGGTTTAGCAGCCTTGGAGCCATGCTCTGAGATCACAGGCCGTGTGATTGGGACAAAGACGTTTCATGGTCAGGGTTAGCGGTAATTTGCAGGGCTGAGGCGAGGCAGGACCATCCTTTCGCGGAGGACAGGTCAAGGCCTGGAAATGATAAATCCACTTACAAATATATGACAGCGAGAGCCAGGCAGGCGTCTGCTCTCTGTTCTTTTCCACAAACACCAACATTCTCCGGCCTTTTCGGAGTTTGTGAGGACCAGCTTTTCCAAATTGTCACTTTAGAGGAGCAGGCACATTGCTGTCCTGGAACTCTTTGACCAGATTGTGAAAACTATAAAAGGCAATAATAGCTTTGAGCTGAACTGTCATCATTGATAAATTTACCTGCAGGAGTAATGCAGGAAATGCATGGATGTCTTTGCAGAGTTTTATTTGATTATCCTACTTTAAGAATATTTCATAGGAACACGTTGTAATGCGGTTACAGTATGACCATTGTCATGTGTATTTTGTTCACTTGGGCAAGCTAACGCTAACTGCATGCGTCTACATATGTTCAAGTATGAAAACTGGCTTGCTTTGTCCAAATGCACAAAAATAAAAACTGCAAGAGTGACGGCAAGAGCATTATACTTCGCAATGCAATTTCTCTGCAGAAATTGTATTGCGAGCTGCAAATTGCAATTAAAGTGACACAAGATCGCATTGATTCTCCAATTTGCATCAAATGACTTGAGTGAAAGCTTTCGGCGATTAATTACAGCAGACATCATCTGCTCCCCTCAAATGATGTTTGTTTCTGTATAAAGGGAACAGTTTGTCTTCTGTGGCCTTCAAACTTCAATTGCAATGTCATGGACAACTTTTGCTGTTTACTAATCATTTTATCTAAACAGAAAATGGACAATTATTCCTCCTGTTAGTAAAATAATAATAAATTGCAATGTGATAGGTTTTCAAGTTAAGTTGTCTGCTCAGATCCTGATGACAGAATTTTTTAGCTTATGGACAATGGAAAGATTTAGAAGGCCACTTTCAGCCAGGTTACTGGCTGTGCACAGCAACAAGTGAGAACGGGGAGGCACTGGATTATTTTATAGACCGTACAACAAACTCCAGTCACTCAAGCAATTCCTCTGGCACTTAAATAAAATGACTGTAAAGCTTCAATCAAGCATAATAACACTCACTTTTGAAAATGACTTTTGGTAAACCTTAAGTGTGATTTGTCCATTCTTAACCTATTTTACAAATAAGTGACTGCTCCATCATTTTTATTTATTTTTTGCTGAGTTTCTATTTAGTTTGGTGGAACTGTGTCAATTTGCTTAATTTTTAAAAGTGCAGAAAATCCTAAATAAACCAAAGAAATTAAACGTATAATAGGCTACATATTTAAATCAAAGTTTCATTAATGAGTCTAACATTTAATTATTTGTATGACTGTTTAAGAAATTATTTACACATCCAACAAAAATGAATAAATTCTTGTGTAATTTATTACATTTTATTAGTATATTATTGATAGGTATCACTTATGCAAGTATTTACTTGAAAATGACGTCTTGATTTGTGCTTTTGTTATACGTTTAAAGACAATTTCACAGTCTGGTGTCAGACAGCAGATGTATTCATGAGTTGTGGTTATAATGTATTAAAATTAGATTTTCAGCTGGCTCCCAAAGTGCACAATTAACAAGCAAGTTGCCTGGTGGGTGCAGGACTCCATGGGAGGTTGCCATGCATGCGTACTGAATTGTGCCGTTTTTCACCTTTCTAAATTAGTTGTCAGATTTCTTAATCACCAATTCCATCATCCTTTTGTTCGTCGTATCGAAGACAAGCGGTTGTCCTGTGATTCTCATCACTGAGCGTGCTCACCAGCGTTGCTCTGATTGGGCGGAGGGAGAAACACCATAGCAACAGCCAGTTGATGGATTAAAGCTGTAATAGAGAAAAGAAAGTCACTGTGATTACACACACATGCACAGACACAGTTTCACACACACAGTGTCACTTGATTAAAAGAAAATAGGAGCCAGAAAACAACTCACTTCTTCTTTGTGTAACAATTTTACCCCCCACATACAAACACACATATACCCGACCAGTCTGTCAATCATTTATCTGCACTGCAGGAGCAAAGCATGGAGGCTTCCCCTTCGGCTACCAATCTGGTAATAACGAGGGATAGCTGCAGTGTTTCCCCCATGTCCCTCCATCATCTGTGTTAATCAACACCGTGTGGAGCCACTCTACATTTATTACTTCTTGATTAATACAGTAATTATGAGGAAAAATTCAATGTAACTGTCACCTAGCAATACTGACGTCTTTGTGTGTACGGTGGGACGCTGTGTTTGTTTTACTGCGTCCGCTATCGTGGAGTTGTGTGCACAGAATTAGTGCAAGTGCAGTTTTCAGCAGACTGGTGGAAAGACAGGCAGACGCAGTCGTGCATTGTAAATCATCGCAGCTGGCCAGTTTGTTTCTCAAGGTGACATTCAACCTCACCTAACAAGGTGTGTGTTACTGCGGGATGCACTTTTACTTTGAAGTGGTTCTGCAAATGAGAAAACCTGTGGAGTTGTGATTAGCAAGGGCTGTGTGCTGGAGCGCTTACTTGGAAAATGATTTGGATCTTTCTTCAGTGAGTGAGAATGGACTTTTAAATCCTTTTTTTTTTTTGGTACAGCTTGGTTAGTCTTGGCAAAAGTTGTACTTTGTAAGAAGCTCATTCGATTGAAACCAGATATTTACATACTTTGTATAAAAAGACACTGAACCTTTTTATATCACTGTCTGACATTAAATCAGACTTGACATTTCTCACTTAAATCACTAAGATTGTGTTGCCTTTAAAGAATGGGATAATGTCCAGACGAATGTCAGTTTTCTAAGCCTGCTAGTTTATTTGACAACATGGGTTAACTTTGATAACTTTAAATTCTGTGTTTTCTCGTGACAACAGAATTTAAGGGTACATCTCAAACATATTAAAAAATCATGAAAAAGTTCTATATTTTTATTTCAGAAAATGTAACTCATATTACATAGATTCATTATAATACTGAAAAATATCAGTATTATATTTCTTGTAATATTGAAGATTGTGGCTACAGATCAAATGCATACATAAAATATGCAAACTAGCTTCTTACTCAACACAAACAACAATTCACTTTTAGGATTTGTTGTAGGATTAATGTCTAAGCTCTGTTTTGTGTTTTTTTTTCAGATACAAACACCCTTATACATAAAAAACTATTATATTCATATATATATATTCAAATGTGTGTTTATTTGAAATAAACTCCACTGGTGAAATCACAGCTAACCACTTGAGTCCTATTACTATTTCAACTCAAAACTCATGACCAAAGTTAAATGTTGGAAGGACGATCACATGGCATTTCTTCACTTCCGACTCTCCTTCCTTTTCTTGAAAGTTTCAAACCGAGACTGCTCAACTGTAGGAGCAAAGTCCCAGCATGCCATTTTTCTAACACTCTATCATTTTCCTGTATCCAAGACCATATCAAGTGCTTCACTCTCTGCTAGAGATTATCTTTATAATAAGGAACACCTAATTTGGAAAAAGTATTTGACTGTGTCTGGTCTTTGTGTGCATTGTTAAAGATCTTCCAGCCAACAGACTCATAGGTAATGCAACTGAAAGCAGAAATTTAAATAAATTCATACTTAAGACAGTAACTATGATTGCTTCACGTCCTATTTTATTCGACCTTATTTTTCTTGCCAATTTACATCCTTTTGTTGCATCCATATTTTCCCCACTTTTCTCGTTTCTACTTATTCTTAATCTCTTGATTTTTCTTTTCCACCACCTCTTTTTCACTCACTCCTCTACCTTTCTTCCTCTCTCCTCCATCCCATCGCCGCTGCTGCCTCTCTCTAGCGGTGGATTATTTTTGGTCTGCCTGGATAATTTCAGTAGGAAGTCAAGCTCGGTGCCAGAGAAAGTGGAGCGTATATAAAAGAGCCACAAGACAAACAGAGACATCAAAACGCTCCTGATCTTTTTTCAGCACCTCAGCAAGAGACAGTACTGAAGATTTGCTTCCAAAATCTTTGTCTTTTATTCTTATTATAAATTAAATAACGCTTTTGTCCATCCAATATTTTCATTATGACCAACATTAGATTACAATAGCCTCTCTGTTGACAACAATAATGATAAGCATTAACACTATTGTGCATTCTTGGTGTATCTAAATTCTGCACACCCTATGAGATTTAAACATTTAATAGACAAGTACTGGTATCCATCTCAGAACATGCATCCATATTTCCCAAGCAGTCCCAAAGATCTACTCACCCTCCTCTAAAAATGCTCATAACTGCTTGTATTAATAGTTAAAAAACCAAATATGCTTTAACACTTATTAATACTCATAGTGGATATTGCAAATACATTTTTCACACTACATAATGAATTGATTATGTAGCGTGCAGTGTGTAGTACAAATATTCCACAATCAAAATTGTAGGGCATGTATTCTCTTTCCCATAAGGTTACCTTATAAAACCAAGGTCCTAAGGTCCTTTTCAATTCTAAGAAAAGCAAGAACATGAGTCCATTGGGTATCTTGAGGTTTAAGTATCGCTTTATGACTCATTTACTCTATCGACCTCTGTGCAGGATGTTGAAGGATCTTTTTGCGAGACACTGAAAGCCTACAAACTTACTGATTTGGTTTGAGCCCCTCAAATAAAGTGCAGCAGTTTTAATGACATTCTAGAACATTTTTTTTTTCTTCCCGTCTTCTGCTTGGGAATACCAAGGTTTAGGAGGTAAGAAATGTGTGCGCTTAATAATTCAGCCAAGAAGCGAGATTGGTGCTGATGAATGTCGATGATCCCGTCACCCGTCGGAGAGGCCTGAGAGCCTGACTGGAGAAGGCAGATTATAGCGCATTACAGGCAAAGAGGATGATGGCAGTTATTAATTTAATAACAGCTAATGGAAAGATGACATGTGTAATGTTTGAGAAGCTCAACATTGGCTTTGTGTGTTTGTGTGTGCGTTTTCTTACTGCTGCTTAATGCTAGCTCAGTTTTCGGTTAGAGCTCAGTAAGAGGACAGCTTACGCAGTGTGCTTTGCTTACTTAGCTTATTAAAGACTCTTTTGAATGCCTGTGTGTGTGAGCGACAACCACCAGTTACACTTTAGATAGTCTCCATATGTAGGCGGCACTTGATTGGCTTAGGGGACAATACTCTACAGGACACACACACATACAGATGTTAATATCCTCTTGGGCAGCTCTGACTCACACAGTCTACTCTCCGTCTCTTTAACAGTGGTGAGTCAGAGAGGTAGATTGCCCTCAGGTGTCATGGTGTAAGATGAATAATTCACCCCAAGGACCCTTCCCTACTCTCATCCTCTCTTTCTTTTTTCCTCTCTTTCCCTGCCCTTTCTCTCACCTCTTTTCTCTCACCCTTAGAGGCTATGTTATATTTCTTCCTCCCTTTCCTACACCCATAATTAGTCTGCGTGTGAGGAAAGTGGCAGCATATGTTGCAGTGAATCAAAATGGCAAAGGGGGAGAGAGTGAACGACAACAGAGTTAAATGATAAATGACAGATTTGGTCCAGAAGGTTAGGCTTGGCAAACAAATGAGCACAAACAGGATCTAACAGTTACTTAAGGGGTGAATTACAAATGGAAAAGCAGTAGAAAAATATTTAAAAATATCAAAAGTCTTCCCATTTATAAAAAGCTACAGCTAAAGAATTGATATAATCATGTTACCTACAATAATAAGCCAACATGATTGTAATTTCTGCATGATTTTCCAAAACAAAACTTGCAGAACCAAATTATACGAGTCACCAGTTCAATTTTATGACTGAGCCGAGGCTCAATTTGTCTCCCTGAGTTAGACATTTTTAACATGTACTCCAGCTTCCCTCCACAGTCCATTCCATAGTTACAGTGCTAATGTGACTATTTCTATTCTCAGATTGTCAGTTAACCGCTACAAAATACATGCATACATACATAGCCTCAGAGGCTATTTGTTTTCTTAGGCCGGGCTTTGTGGTGCGAGTTTCTCTGATCTCCCCTCTACATTGTCAGTCTCGCTCATGTGTTTACAGGACCACTCTGCAGCCGTGTGCAGCAGAAATGTCTGAAGGAAGGCATACCCTGCATTTGATGAGGCAGGGCATGAGGTATTGTGGTGTCCAAAACAAGAACATGCTGCGTGACTGCATGCCGAACATCACAGCTTCTCCATGGGCTAAATCACCAGCCCATTAACCCACCGGCTCACCAGGAAGTTCCCGGTAGTCCCATATGCCAGTCCATCCCAGTTTGGTGGCTTTAGCTCAATACGTCCATGGAGATGGTATGAGCAGTCTCTGATATTGTTTAGTGTTACAACCTTAATTATGCTTTTCTGAGAGATGGAGCTGTCAAAAGTGTAAACTTGAAAATAATATGCTAAGAAAATAAAGTGGATTTTGTGGAACATCAACTCATGTCAAATCTTCGAAACACAAAGATTCATTGCACTCCCTTTCAAGTGCATGTGGGAGTACGTAGGCCTGTTAATTTTGTCATGATGTCACAGTCTCATTTAATTACATTTTCATTTCATATTAAGTGATCAATTGGCTATGTCAATTAAATTGAAATCCTCCAGTAGCGCCTGCAGGAGAGCCATTTTATATATTAGCCAAAATGAATCAGAAAGTAAGTTGTGCCACTTTCAAGCATCCACCATGATGAGGTGAGGGAAATGTTCAACTAGCATAGTATGAGACCCAATATTTTGTTTGGGTCATTGCTGTCATACTGAAGGATTCGCTATATGGCAGGCGACATCACTCCTTCTTCATTTGTTTCCTACGTCCTCCTTCAGTCAAACAACCAGCAAAATTTGTGCATGTGGAATTTCAAGAGACATGGGGACCAGCGATGTGATACAAGAAAGTTTAGAATTTGTCTACTTTTGTTGCTGATGCTGCTGTGCCTATTGTGTCTTGTGTGTTGGGTTCACTCCGAGTGTCAGAAACTTTTGCTTTCACTGTCGTTCCGCGCTCAAATTTTTGGGCCATGTCAATCTGTATGTTCTTAAAGGGCCAGTTGTGCCAGAACCTATTTATCAAACTTATTGAAAAACAGCAATAAATAGCTGTTTGGGTTCAGCATTCAATAGGTGTTGCTTAAAGTTTGTGAAGTGCACAATTCACAGACTGAGCTCTAGACAAAAGTCAAGGAGCAAGAACAATCTTTAATACATCTGCAGACGGAGAGCAAAAACACAGTGCATTAGGCGAAAATCATTCTGCTCTAACAAATTCAGAGTTGCATAGTTACTTTATTCACCTACCAGAGGCGGAGACTCAATCTTTTAAGACCAAACAAAAGAAACAAAGGAAAACAGATGGAACAGTTCAACCTTGTATGCTCATTCACTATCATGTCTACGGGATGCGAAAACTAAACACTCTATCTTCGTGCAGGGGAGGCTACGGGAAAAACAGCAAGTTCCCAGACAACCGGTCTGGGAAAGTTCAGCAGACATCTTGTTCAGTTAGTTTATACACCCTCTGCAGCTGCACGGAAAAACATCCTATGATACACTGTATGATGCAAATAAAACATTTTCTCTTTAAAGAAAAATCTACTTCACAAGTTAAAATAACATTAAACACCTTTTCAGCTTTTCACCTGGATTTTGTGATTTTTTTTGTGTGTGGGTTTTTGCAATCAAATTCACAGATTTTGCTGTGCAAATTTTACAATATTTGTAGGAAATTTTTACCATATTTGCGCTAATATTTGAAAAGTGATTTTTTTTTTTCAAATTGCCGCATCGCTCATGATCACGGACTATAACTTGACTTCAAGTAAGGCTGAAGCAGCAGTCACTTAAACCCTATGCTTTTGGCCAATTTTGAGAACAATGTGGAGTAAAATCGGAAAAAATATTGATTTTGTGTGAATTTTGCAGATTTGTTAAAAAACTAGAGGGACTTATTGATGTAATTCGGAGTCTAGAGGGCCAAATAAAAAGCTGCAGCGGGTCAGATTTGGCCCCCGGGCCTTGAGTTTGACACATGTCCTAGTCTGTTGAGCCTATGTGTGTCTGATATGTTCAATAAGTGCGGCAGTCGGGCATAACTGGTGAACTGTGTATACAACACAATCAACTGTGTAGTAAAGTCATACTGAGAGTTATTTTTCTTATGTTAAAATGCAAAATGTTGCATATTTTGCTCTATTTTTCACAAAATTTCCCTTCTTGCTTCTTTAATCTTAGTATGCGTCTGTATTTGTTCTGATCCACTAAGCTGTTCTCATTCTGTGTCCCTAATGCATCAATAAATGTCAAACATGAAAGACGAAGAGGATAAAAATATCTGTTTGGACAACTGCCGATGCTATTTCAGTGAATTCACATTTCACTTCAGCTTTGAAGCTACTTAAGAAGCCTTGTCTGTCATTTGCTATTTCTTTATCTACTCGTGTGAAAACAAAAGCTTTTTCTTTCAATATCAGACAGCAGAAGGACAGAAGAGTTGAAAACCTAAACAGTTCTACGTATTTCAGAGAGGAGAAAGAGAATCATAGAAAACTACAGTTTACGTCTTTTCTATTTTGTCACAAGTTCATTTCCTGTCTGGCGAGGTCACATCCTCTCTGCCAAGATGTGGGTGAACAGGTGCCAGCCTCCCCCACCTTCTCGATCACTTATATTCAAACTCACATTCACATACACTGACATTTTTTCTCACCTCACCCTTTTCATTTCCAAAAATACCTTTAAAACCAATTAGTGGGATTAATTTCACTTATAGTAAGTTAATTATTTTGTGATGGATTGTGGAAAGGAAGAGGCCAGGAAGAAAGGGAGGAGAGCAAGAACCTGAGTAGAGTCCTCAGGGGAAGAGCTAAACTTAGTCTCTCTTTTTAGTATTTAGTCTCTCTGATGCTTGCTCTTCATCCAGATTTTCTGTTTGTCATTTTTGTGAGTCAGTTATAGTGTTTTTTTTTCCTTTTTGTCTTGGAGCTGTTTTTTTTTTCTTTTAGATTTTTACTCACTTTCAGTCCAATCTCTGAATCACTCCCAGAGGGTCCAAAAATGTATTTTACAAAGGCACTCACCACTGAAAATCCATTATTTGCAGAGTAGATGTCATGACAACAGGTATTCAGGTGGTTAATCATTAAATGTTATGAATTTCTATACATTAATATTTTCAATGAGATTAAGATCTGCGCACTTCTGAATTTTCATTTGGTATTTGGACGGTCCAGTTCTGCTTCTGCTTTTAATTTCTTACTGACAGTCTTACATTTTCCTCAAGCACTTTCTGATGGTAGAATCATGGTGTTTGTATGATAGATGACGTAGTAACAATCTCCTAATCATATGGCGCCAGTGTGACAGATACATCTGTGTGATTTTAGCCACTTTAACAGAAAAGAGAATGGGAATGCCCCACTTTGTATCTCACCAGAAATTACATTTTTACAACATTTTAAATAAATGTTTAATAGATATTTTCTTTCCTTTCTTGGCAATTAAAAGGTTAAAAGAAATCAGGCCTGGTTCAGCATAATATGTTGTAGAATCTTATTCCGTGCTTTAGTGTAAACATAGAAAAATGATCTCTGTTCGTGACAGTTTTTAAAAGCTGGTGGTGGCAAGTATCAATTTGTTTCAGGTCTAGCTGAGCAGCCATTTCCAAGATATTGAAATAAATTTTAAGTATTCATTTGTACAAATATGTTAGACTGTAATAAGGTGGACTTTTTTCTCCACAACTGTAAGTGACCCAGACTCACATTTGGGTATGCTCAGTCAGTATATGAGAAAAGAATGCTTGGTTTTAAAGGGATAACTCAGCAACCCTGAAGCTAACATCTTATCTGGTATATTTAAATGGTATATATGGTATATTTAAAATATACCATGATCAAAGTATATTTTTACCGTCTTTTATGGCACCAATACCATAAAAGATAGTATTGGTTGGAACTAAGGTCTGCCTTAGTTGACCCTTTAAGATCAGTATAAAATTGGCCATGTTGTATTTTAAATATGCCAGGTGAACGTAATGGCATGCATGGGTTTTTTGTAGTTAAACTGCAGTGAACAGATAAACATCCATTTTTAGTTGATGCTGGTTGTGAGGCTCTGGAATCCCGTGCTTTTCTTCTTCCTCCTTTAAAGCGTCTTTTGAGCCACTTAGAGTAGTTTTCAGGATAGTAAGCTCTTTGATTGGCCCACTTTTGTTCTGTGAAAAGCCGGGAGGCGAGTTGGCCTGTGTGTGTCGTGAATCCACTTCTTTACCGTGCTGCGGAGAGGCTGCTGACCAAGCTTTGCCTTGATGTGCTTAAGCTTCTCCACAAGGCAAGACAAAACAGATAAATGTTGCACACACAAAGGTCAGACCTCCATTAATCTTTTCATGTACTTTGTCCACAAAGCAGATTAAAGATTTTGTGCTGAATACACAATTATCCCATGAAAAAGACATGAAAAAGACATATTGCCTCTCAGTCTGAGCAGTTGGATACAGCATAAACAACCTACTGGGATTAGGTTTGCCAGTTCTTCACCCTTTTTTGGTTTTCCTCGAATATATTTATGCCCCGCAGCCCCCAACAACAGTCATGCTGGTAAAACTTCCCCTTCAAACTGCCACATGGCATTCAAGTATTCCTGATTATTTTAGCTGGAAGCACCAAATTCCACTAGAAAATAAGCTCAGTCATACCATTACTGCTCTACTTAAGAAGTACCTCTGGAAAACATTTCAAGCTGTGTGTGTGGGTATGTGTGTTTTTTTTTATTTTTTTTATCAGTTATTCCACTCCTTTATTGAAACCAGTTTAGGAGAGAGACACACAGTAGGCTGTAACAAAGACCAGTTTAAGGATGACACAGAGGCAGACCTTTACAGAAACCGACAGATGTATGTGTGAGATGGTGGAGCTGGTGAACTAAAAAGTAAATGTTTACAATACGTTTTGATGGTTTTGAAAGGAGGAATGTGTTGCACAAAGAGGTCTGTTCATAGCTTGGTATCCAATAGCACCATGACTCAGAAATACTGGCACTTGTTTCTGTGCATACTGTGTGTGTGTTTTACACTCTACTTTTGCAGCCTAGCAGTACATGAGAGTTCACTTGTTTGTCAAAAAAACAAAAAAAATACAATTAAATTAAGAAAATTGCATTTCTTTAACATGTATCACAATTCTCAAAATGCCACTCATTTCATACCAAGGGGATCTGCTCATTTTGAGTTGTGGTGTGTGACTGCATAAGTTTGGAACTAGTGTCTTAAAGTAACATGCACAGATCCTCAAACATAAAGCACTTTGCTCTAGTTACATGACACCAAAATTCTATATGTGACAGAAAGCTAACTGCTCTTTTTATTATTGTTATTATTATTCAATTTAGTCAATTTACCATAAAGTTCTTTGAGGTAAAATCTCTTTTCTGGGGCAGACTGAGTCAAAAAAGTACACTTGTCTTCTGCATACAAAATAAGTAAACATAAAATAAATGTATAAATGAAATAAATATTTGCCATTTGATTTTATCCTAATTATACCACTACAAATGGTATGATACGCATCACTGCTTTGCTGAGCAACAAACCTTTAGAAGTTCTAATAAATGGTTCAGACAGATAACTTTCACTTCATGTCAGTGCAGTCATATATGATACTAAACTTGGCATTTCTCAGCATTTTCAGAGTTAAGTTCCAGTTTTACAGGGCCTGCTTGACATCTGGCCAATACTAAAAGAAAACTTGTTACAGACTGCAAAAAGCTGCAAAGGTCCACCTGCTACAATGGAATGGTTTAGATCAAAACATAATAGAGTTATCTTATCGAAGTCCAGACTAAAACCCAATTGAGAATTTGTTCTCAGAGATGGAAATGCCTCTTCACACAGATGCTGTCCATTTGATCTGCCTGAACATGAGCTGTTTTGCAAAGAATGGGTAAAAAGCTGTAATTGGTAGCTTGGTAGTTTTGCCAAGTGTGATTCAGGAGGGACAGGAATCCAAACACACACCACACTTTTCAAAACTTTATTCCTGAAAGATTTTGATAATTGTGTGTATTAGATGTAGAACAATTGTGATTGCATTGGGTATTTTGAGACAATGCCCTTGCCATGCTTGCATAACTTTCCTCAGATATCTCAACAAGGACAAAAATAAGCATAGCTCTTTTCCTTCAGCCCGTATTCATAAAAGCCGTGTTTGTTTACGTGTTGGATGAGGTGAAAATATGAAAACATATCCTTGAGAGAAGGTTGTTACCATGTGAATTTTGAATACACACACACACACACACACACCCACACACACACATGCTGTAGGATCTCTACCAAACAAGCTGCACACACAGAGGGAGTGGTCAGAGGGCATCACAGCAAAAACTGTGTGAAGAAAAAAAAAAAAAAGTGACATAAAAAAAGAAGGGAAAGAGTGAAAGAGAACAAGAAATCGGGAAAGTTGGAAGTGCAGTGAAAGGAGAGAGATGATGTTACTGGAGCGCTTCAGGATGACTCATCCATAAGCTAGTGATGCCTCACAGAAAAACACACACAACAAGTGCACACTAAAACACACAAAGTCGTGTATCCTCAGACACACACATATCCACTGCGCGCAAATATTTAGTCACACGCCTGATCACATATCCAAACGCGCGTTCGTATGCACACCAGTACACCAGTGATCCATTAGCCTGATACTGATTCAGAGAGACGTGCATGTTGGTTCAGCAGCTTGTTTCTAATGAGCCAAAATGGCCGCTACCGAAGTGGAGTTTCCAGGGCAGAGCAGGGAACGGCCCATGGGGCAGAGAAACTGGGCGAGAGGGAAGGATCAGAGGGGCTGGATTTAAATGGAGCTCATTAGCTCATGGTAGCCGTGAGAGGTCCCTGCACACAAAGGAGAAGCAGACACACACACCCCCGCACACACACAAAAGCAAACACACATGGATTTGTGCACTAAAGTTTTTTTTTTTACAAAAGAATTACAAAGGAAAGAATAGGAAGAATAGGAGGGTAAAAGAGGGTGAGAAAAACAATCTAATTTATGGCAAAAGAGAACGACTGGCAAAGGTAGTGACTCCTGCAGATGGTGAAGAGACTCACTTGTGTTTGTGATTTTTTTTTTACCCCCTCTCCAGCCTTCCCTGCTTGTCCACCCACTCAACATATGTCTTCCTCTGCTCGCCTCTCTCTATTCCTCTCCACCGTTCCTAATCCCTGTTTAATCTATGAATTTTATGTCAGTTTTTTTTTTACTATTGACAGAGCAAGAAGTGGGTGGCACACATGCTTTTTTTGTCCCATCACAAACAGAAGTGAAGTCTTTTGTGCTTCACTTCAGCTTTGTGGTGTATTTATATCCATAAACTGTCTCATACACACACAGTGCCATTTTTCACTTGGTAGCCAAACTCTCAGCACAGGGCCGTTTGATTTCTTCTACTGCAGCTCAGGCCCCACAGATCCCAGTAGACTGGGGGTATTATAGAGCACGAAGAGGCTGTGCTGTAAGCCCAGCCTCTGCTATGATCCAAAATTATAAATCTGCACCAAAATAATGATAAAAAAAAAAACTAAAACTCTCATACAATTTGCAGTCAGCTTCGCTTTGTTTATTAAATTGTTCTTTTGATGTGAAATCAAATATAGTTTTATAGTGCCTTCAAGTATTGACACTCCCTAAATGTGTTATATTTTGTCATATTAGAACTACAAAGTGTAATGTACTAAATTAGGAATTTTTGCTTCATCAAAAATCAATGAATTATGATTATAAGGCAATCGTGGCAACTGGATTTTATTTGTGTGACTCAGTGTGAAAGGGGTTGAGTAGATCTGCATCAGACACTTTTCAGTTTTTTATTGGTTAAAGACTATCCACACCCTATATCCTCTTCCTTTCTCTTGAATAATAATTTTTTGGAGAGTGAATTTCTCAAAACAAAAAGAGTTAATCGGACAGTAAGTGTGGCAATGTTCATTTTGAGAAGTTTGTTGATTTTGTATAATGTTACTGGGCATATTATTAGAGTTGGCTGTCCCAAAACTGGATTGGAGCAAATATTCATGAATTAAAGTGCAACACAAAGTCTTGAAAATATTGCTTAAATTATTTAAATTCCACACTGGATGCTTTTCAGGACTTTTCTTTCCCTATAATTAATTAAAAATGCTTAATTATATGAGTAAATTCAGATGTACAGCTGTCTGCTAACTTTATGCACTAACTTTGTGCGTAGTTCAGAGACATCTTTCCACACGTTGTGATTAGCAAGCGCAGAAAATATAGTTAAGCTAAAATTAATATATATTTTTAAATTCACATTGATTTATTATTATTTGTGTAAGTTCAAATGCTGAAATGTTTGGTGTTGTTGCCTTCCTAGTTTTCAGTTGTTTTTTTTTACTCATTTATTTTTCTGAGCAGTCTGTGCAAGCAGATGAAATTAAATACAATTTGTCTGTTAAGTTAGAAGTGAGGATTAAGTGAGGAATGTACTAAACACTGCATGTAAACATTATCTGACAAAAATATTTATCACATTTAAACAGCAAATTTGTATCCTACGTATGTGTGTGGAAAAATAAATGGCCACACAATTATGGCAGCTCTGGCATCCCATAAAAAATGTCAATAAAGCCACTGGCAGCATTCTCATTTTCAGGCTTGTGATTACATACATACATTATTGCATACAGGCTTTTTTTGCTCCAACTTTGCACACACGGCTATGAACAGAACCTCTCTACCGTTGTCTGAGTCTATACTATCATGAGATGTAGAAGAAAAGCATGTAAACAGCAATCCCTGCAGCAAGAGGAGAAAATATTTGCATTCGACTAGTTGGTGCCACAGCAGACTGGATCATACAGAAAAATTATTTGCAGGAAATTTGCTTATTTGCTGAAATTTTTTGGAAAGCATATTGAAAAGAGAATGTAGTTTGGGAAGGTGAAATACCGTGGCATATCGATACCTGACAGGGTATTGGCTGGGGTGTGCAAAATCAGCTATTCCAGGAGCAGCAATTATTGTTCTTGGCACTGATTGGCTGTAACCCAAAACCAGAGACAAAGAGAGTAGTGCCAAAATGTTTTGAATATGAAGGTATATTTGGCATATAAGCAGTTCTAGGTATTTATTTAAAGTTATTATGTATTTGATATCAAGTGTCTACTGTAATTTAAAGAAATCATGATGGTTTTTCATCCATCCATCCATTTTTTTCCGCTTATCCGGGGTCGAGTCACGGGGGTAGCAGCTTAAGAAGGGAGGTCCAGACTTCCCTCTCCCCAGCCACTTATTCCAGCTCCTCCGGGGGAATCCCAAGGCGCACCCAGGCCAGCCGGGAGACATAGTCCCTCTATCGTGTCCTGGGTCTTCCCCGGGGTCTCCTCCCGGTGGGACGTGCCCGAAACACCTCACCAGGGAGGCGTCCAGGAGGCATCCTGACCAGATGCCCGAGCCACCTCAACTGGCTTCTCTCGATGTGGAGGAGCAGCGGCTCTACTCTGAGTCCCTCCCGGATGATTGAGCTTCTCACCCTATCTCTAAGGGAGAGCCCAGTCACCCTACGGAGAAAACCCATTTTGGCTGCTTCTATCCGAGATCTCATTCTTTCGGTCATGACCCAAAGCTCATGACAACAAATGAGGGTCTGAACGTAGATCGACCGGTAAATCGAGAGCTTCGCTTTTTGACTCAGCTCTCTCTTCACCACGACGGATCGGTACAGCGCCCGCTTCACGGCAGACGCTGCGCCAATCCGAATGTCGATCTCCCGCTCCCTTCTTCACTCATTCGTGAACAAGATTCTTGAACTCCTTTTTAAAGTATTGAAATAAATAAATATAAAACGATCATTTTTAAATGTTCATTTGATAAATTATGACAAATTGTTCAATCTCTAAGCCACAGACTGACTATCTATGTATATTATGTGAGAAAATATGTAATTTTTAGACTTAGGCATTCAGAGGTGTTGAGTTGTATTTTCTATTTAAAATTACAGCTAGAAAGCTATGAATTGTTAAACTGACAACAGTTGGGTTTACCTGAGCAGTGGTAACCCAGTAATATCAGGTTGTTGTACTATGTTGAGAAGAACAACAAAAATGTCTCATACTCAGAGCAATAAGCACCAAGATTATTATCTATACTTACTCATCAATAAACTACAAAATAAATGAGATCGATAACAAAAGCTAAGCTTTCAAGAAATGCGATTTGCTGCTTCTCAAATTGAAATGAAACCAATTAGATCATAATTTGCTTAAATGTTTCTACAATTGCTGCAACGCTGTGATCTTTTTACCCAAGATTCCATATAGATTGTGTAAAATCTTACATCAGCCATTGCCTCTGAAGTTAACGGCCTTTACCGTAACTCTAAATACCCTAATGAAAAAAATATATTGTCACATTCAGTAACTTGAGGCCATTTGATCTATTTCATTTTAGCTATAACAGCTTTGATTAGGAACATGGTGTGCTGCTACGTCTATTCCCAGGGCCTCACTTCTCCTGTGCAGGATGGGCAGAGCCTGAGTCATAAACTTAACACTCCCTCCGAGACCATGCCAAGCCAGACTCTCCTAGCTAAACTATGAACACACATTCATTAGAGCTTTATAGCTTTGTAGGCACATTGGTTAATTACAGGCGTGCACACAGATTTTTTTTTCTTTTTCTTCTTTTTTAAGGTTCTGAGCAAGGCTACACTCATCTTTTAAATCTGCAAAGACATTACTACGACCATGCTTTGCTTGATGGCTCACCCCGGTGTGTTGCTCGACCTCAGACTACAGCTTCCCCTTTGGATTCACAGAAACACCATTGTAATGTGTAAAGCTTGCGAGGGCACTTATTGACTCCACAGTAAAATATCTTCACCTTGATGGCCTTGCAGCACTAGAAAGATGGCTTAATTGATGGAATTTTTATGGTAATGTCTTTTATAGGTCACAGCCATTCGTATTTGCAGCTGATAAGTAATAAAGAAGGTTTTTATAGCATTTTCTTTGTAATAGCCATTTATCAACCCCTTTGATTTGCAGAGTATCTCTGAATTTTGTCAGAAAACAGCCAGGAGCTAACAGTGCGATCATATGCTCCAGGAGCACTGTGGACTTTTATTTTTTGTCAATTCATGCACAAGCAAAAGCATGCCAAATTATTACTATTCAAACTGGAGCGTGAAACATCCACAGAGTGTAGCACAAGGACTTTTTGGGAATATTTATTTTCTGGAGATTTTCTTCAAAGAACTGCCCTAATTCATGCTCTTCAACCCGTGACCATCTAAATGGCATCAAACCGTATGAAAGCAGCATGTATGGCCTGATCAAATGATCAGATCTCTTGTTAAACAGCGTTATTGCCCGGATTGACAAGGCCTCCAAAGATGTGAATTGTTCCAATATTATGAAAGCTGGTTCTGTCAAATAAAGTTCCAGGTATTTATTTAAAACTGTTTGAACTGTTTTGTAGCTGGAAAATAAAATGTTTCAGCTTCTAGAGCAATTTATGTTTGACTTTATCTGTTAAAGGGATGTGCAATTAATTGGCTTTTTATCTTATTCGATATTTCTTATTACAAAATTCTCAAAAACGACTACAGACAAACATGCTTTCTTAAAGTCATTTTGCCACATTTTGTCATGGTTGTGATTTGAGAAATTTGTTTCAATTACGAAGATGTTTTGTTACCTTTTTTCACATGTTCAGGTAAAAAAAAAAACAAAAAAACAAGTTGACTACTGAATGGTGGCGCAAACAGAAATAACTGTCTTTATGTTTAAACCTATCAGTCTGTTTGATAAGTTCAAGAAAATTGGAGAAATATAAGTATTTTATTTTGGTTAGACAATAGTCTTGAAATCTGTTTGATATCTCAGGTGGTCAGTACCAATCAAAACTGACCCAAGCAGAAAGCAGTAATGAGATGGCTTATTGATGCATGCGGGGGGTGAAGACTGACCCGTGTGGTCTGATCCAACCAAAGAGCTACTGTAGCTTAAATTACTAAAGAAGTTTATGTTAGTTCTGACAGAAAGGTGGCAGAACCTGCAGTTTGATGCATACAAACCTGCTTTAAGAGCAGATTGACTCAAAAACCTGAACCACTCTGATCTACAGTATAGCTTATGGATTCAAGAACAATCCAGTTATAAATGTGTTGCAAAAAAGGCCTTAAACTGATAGTGAAATCAAATTACTCTCAGTTTGTCCGGGTTAAATGAGTTATTTCACAAGCATGGAACCAGATTGACCACCAAGTAGACATTGATAGTACTGAGCTGAAATTATTGTTTCCTCTGTATTGTTTACAGTTGAAAAGTACTAATTCAAAAGGCATATGTGACTTGCTTGTATGGATGATGTTTGTGTTCATGTTACCTGCATTTCCGACAGTTCTCTGTTTTATGTTGAAACAGCTAAAGACATTTCTTTCTGCCTACATAAGTCAGAGTATTCTAACTGCAGGAGTAAACACAGGCTACAGTCTTTGCTCAAGGTAAAGGGAGATTGATATTCAGTCGCTGACTACAGTGATTTTCCTCGTCTCTAAAATTAACACGTCAATTTATTTATTTATTTTTTTTCAAATTTCCGGAGTTTTGGCTTCCCTTAAACATCTTGTTAAATCTGAAGCATCTGGTTGAAGCACACTTTTCTTTGCAGCTGCATGCCTCTTGAAAGAGTGAGAGCAATGAGTCCTGCCGGCAGGCTTGGCAAAGACGTGAAGCCAGAAACGGAGGGGGCGGGGGAGTCACTGAAAGTGGAGGTTGGATGTTTGTGCTGATATAAAAGACAGTGCATTTTTCTTGTTTTGTTTGACGCAAAGAAAATTGCAAGTTGGCTGTTTGACAGGTTTGGAAATAGGGTGTCAGGGATAGACCATACATGAGGTACATAAGTCTAGGAAATGGTGGGAATGTTCACTGTGTTGTATGAAAACATGTCATGTCCATGAACTGCTAAAATGGATGTATTTTTGATGGTTATTTATAGAACACGATACTTTCAAACGATCTGTTCTATACAAGACTTTTACTTTTCTAATGGAAGTGTCCCTTGAATAGCTATAAGAAAACGCATTGTTCCTTCAAATCTTCCACTATGAAATACAAAGAAATATGTGAAAACGTTTTACATTTAAATTCAGTTTTGGTTACATTTGCATAACTTCAGACTGAAAGTTTTTCAAAAATCCAACTATTAGTTTCAGTAAATTCAAATTAATTTTCAACATTGAAAGAGAAGTAGTAGTTTAACTCAAAATATACTGAAATTTGTGCTTGATTTATTTTGAAGTAATCAGAGTGAGTGGGAACAATGTTTCTCTTGGTTACAAATATAATATGAAACACAGGCTCATTCATCTTACAAAATAGGAAAGAAGAGAGAACATGCCATGTAACTAAGCAGAGGATTTTGCTCTTCATATCAAAACTCATTGTGCACTATAACTCTCATGTAGAAGGCATTGTCTTTTGCTGTTTTGTAAATTGCAGGAGTGTTCACACTTTATTCATACTGTTTTGATGCGGAGGTACATGCGCCAAAAGATCCAGATTTACCTATTGTGCTGCTCTAAACAACATATTTTGCCATGTTTAGTTTGCAGGAAACTTTCACATGGGCACAGAAAGAGCTCTAAAAAGAAAGTAACAGTGAAATGTAATTTGAACACAGATGACAGAGCACAACTTCATAACCATTATGAGGTGCTTAGAGGACATCAATAGAACCTGGAACAGACAAGGACTAGGATAAATATCAGTGATATGTGGCATAAACTGATTAGCAGCTTAATGGAAAAGCAACAGAGAACTGAATCAATATATGAGTGAGTAGCTGAGAATTGTTAATGACTGGTAAAACTATGTTCACAGAACAAGTTGTTTAATAGAGGAGTACTAATTAAAATCCAAATGGTCATGTCACACATAAAAAGAAAAGTAAAGCACTAGACATAAATAAAAACTAAACATGTATTTTTCATTTCTCCTACACGTAGACTCAATGATGCTGAATAGTCTTTTAAATGCAATATGCACAATTCTACTAAAGGAGCGCCCTGTTGTCAGATTATTTCATCCGAAGACTCTAGGTGGCTGCAAGATGTCGAAGGCCTTTGCTAAGCAGCCATTACCATTGGCTGCTTGTTACCAGTGGATGCGTGTGTGTGTGTGTGAGTGTGTGTAGGTAGTGTGTGTGTGTGTGTTTACAAGATGAATGAACTGAGCAACTGAGCGGGCAAAGGATAATTTGGTTGGCTGCCAAACGGGCAGTGTTAGGAACCGATGTATGCATCCATCAGTCGCTGAAATCTGTGGATCATTTTCAGAGCCAGACTACCGGAATGATTAAAATACGAGAAAGTCAACTTTGTATTATTCCTCCATGTTTTTTTCATTTGCTTGTTGGCATTACTGTTGATTATTGTAAAGAGGGCTATGCTGCACACATAAAAATAAACACAGACACAAAGTGCTTCACACATAATGAACATCATTAGATGAAATACGGCATGTGCTGAATGTGGACAAGACATTTGTGCTCAAAGTCACTCTTGATTATGGGTTGAATGAAGCAGGCGGGAAAACTCCTGCAAACACATCCAGTGATTCTGTCCAGAGAGTTCAATCTTTGTCTCATTTGTCTGTCATTGCACCTCCCCAAAAAAAGGAGCAGCAGTTCAAAGGTTTCAATAAAACCCCACAACAATTCAGTCAACACATTTTGTGTTGACTGAAACACAAAATGTTTTGTGTTTCAGTCACGTAAAACATCTGATCGGCACCGTAAGTAACAGTCGGACATGGACACCCAGCAGAAGAGAGAGAAAGGATAAGTTGCAGGCAAATTAAAGCTAACCAAATGGAGCTTTGAAGTCATCACAGCATGTCAGCCCATCTAAATATATTTACATCAAAAAAAAAAAAAAAAAAAAAAAAAAAAAAAAAATCAGAGCCCACACATCAATTTGGAGTGTCGAATTCTTCTCAAGGCAGAAAGGAGAGAAGGTGCTATTTGAATTTTATCAGTCAAAGCAAACTGGATAAAAGTGTCTGCTGAATGTTTAATGTATACATTAACAAGAGAGCCATCAGATGTGAAAAGTAGCAACGTATAGAGACTCCGGCAGGCAGGCATCTCTATCTGGGTTACTCTAGCCTCACATCCCCTCCACTGCAGATGAATATTAATAAGCAGTTATTAATATCTGCTGCCTGCTCTGCGTGCATGAATATGTGTATATGTGAAGTCTAGATGTATCCTGTTCCTTTCCTCTTGTTTCCTCTTCCCCGTACTAACTACCACTTCCTCATTTTCTGTTCAATCTGTTTCTTTTACATCTTCCACCTCTTGCGGAGATCTCATCGGTGTTGCACTTATATTGTCATAAATCAAGAAAGATTAACTCAATTTACCAATTTATTTTTGTGAATTATTACAATAAGGCTGTCAAAGAAGAGCAGACGTCATCTCTGATGTGATCATATTTGTACGTCCGTCATGCTGTGACTGATTGTGAGGTTCAGAGTTTTGCTTGTTGTATTTGTTTTAAACAATACAACAAGCAAAACTTGTTAAACGTCACATGTTTTCCCATGCAATCTAGAAATCAAATTGAGAAAACCAGAAGTAGGAATGTGCTCAATTTTAATCTGCAGGGGACTCATAGGAAGATGCTCATTTTATTTAAGCATAGAAACTTTTATCTGTCTGAAATAATGCTAATCAATGTCATATCTGTCAAACTTTACAGAAAGTAATCAGATCCATGTCTTACTATGTTTTTCAGAATAGGGATATTAGCGTTTAATGGGAAATTGATGATGGAAAATATTACATGTAGAATCAAAAACTAAGCTGTTAGTAGTCACAATTTTAGTTTAACCCTTTAACAACCACGAGGATACCGCTGTCCTCATGGACCCATTGACTTACATGCTAGTGCTTTAAGGGCGACGGTTGGAAAAGCAGCTAATGTGCCTGCTACTTATAGAAACCGAAATTAATATTCACAAAGAATCATCAGCTGATCAAAAGTTTAACTTGATCAAAACTCTAATCTGTGCCTTTCTTTAAAAAGTAATCGCTAATGTTTCACACTAAATTTGGGATCCTTTTTTCTGACTTAGGTTTTTAAAAAAAAAAGGTTGGTAGAGGAAAAAAAGAAAAATGAATTTATCGGTGTGGTAACCACAGTGAACTGGTAGCATGACTCTTTATTTTGGGCCAAAATCAATCTGTTAAGTCGCTTCTCTCTGGAAACTCCATCAGCAGGTGGAGTTTCCACACCTATCTTGCACAATGGTGACGGAAAATATCTCCACCACAGAGCTATTTTTCGGCCGGAAAGGTTATCCTCAGACTGACCAGCTGTCTCTCCTGGGACTGGCCTCCTAATGGAGTTCTTGATTGCAGGTTGGAACTGAATTGACAACAGTGCAAGAAGTAATCTTGACAAATCAGTAGAGTTCTTGTCCCCAACAGGTGTATGAAGGAAAAAACAAAACAAATCAAATCAGAAAACATTGGTGATTGGTCTTTTGATTGTGATTTTGTTTCTTCTTCCGTTGAGTTTTGTTGTGACATCATCAAGCACCGGACCACCCTACCAGGGGATTTTAGGAACACTCGTGGCCATGTTGCAATAAACAGTCAATAAAGCTGCAGTAGGGAGCTGTGAGAAAACTACCAACTGCCTGAAATTTTGAATAAGGGGGAATTCAATAAATTGTTAGTTTTTCTGTAACCTCAGGTTGTTTCTGTACCTTTAGCACAGCTGCAGCACACCAGCAATCTTCAGCTTGAATCAAGGTGCATGCTGTGCAGAAGAAGCATGTGAGCAGTGAGTACACGTGTGTGATTGACACTGCTAAGACATTCCTCCTTGTGCTGATTGGTTGTTTCTGACTGGTAGAGGTGTATGTAGAACCAATAGGAGGAGTCAAATTTAGGAGCTGTTGCTTAGATGTGCTTTTTTTTAAATAAGTTGAACTGGTCATTTTGATTCAGTTTCGCTTCTGTTGTCTGAGAACTTCATCATCCTACTTGGAAAGAAAGTGATGCTCAGTTGCCCAGAGAAGTAAAACAAAACAACAAAGTTGTGTTTTAAAGTGGATATCAAAGTCATGCCTAAAAATGCTAGAATTTTAAGCATAAAATATATTTTAAAGCTATATAAATACATATTTTTGCTTTGCCTTAAATATCTTATTAGTAAAAACAAGTCTTCTCACTTTACTAAGTCATAAAAAATAAAGACTTTTCTGGGTCTTGCTCAGACCTCTGAGGTTTCCCACTGAGACACTTTTTTGACTTTGACTAGTTATATATTTAACAGCCTACTGAGTCTTATCTTTAGCTTGAACTGAGCTTTCTGGGGAATTTCTTTGACATGTATAACATTTTTCACTTGAACAAGGGTAAATGGCAAGTCGCGGTTTCTGTGGGTGCTGCTATGAAAAGCAAATATGATTGAGAGGGTTTCAATTAATATTTGCATATATTAATCAATTTATTGGAAAGCATGTGTTGTGATGTTATTAACCATTTTAAGAGAAAAAGAAAGAAATTGACCTCTATTTTCTCCAAACAAAATACAAGGTCAATGTTTGAAAATGTTCCTAATATAAATTATGGATGCAGAAATAATCTTTTTCTGGCAGTTGTGTGAAATTGAAACAGCATATTTTTACTCCACTATGCTAAACATGAAGCACATAAGGATCTTTAACAAGGGTGCCAATACTTGAATAAGATTAGTTTAATATAAAAGAAGGCATTGTTGTCCATTTCTGTCTTTTCTCATTTTCATTTTGTGTCACATCAAGATCATCAATGTCTTCACAGGGCAACATAAACATACTTTGATTTGATTGATAAAATATTATTTAAGCACACAACTGTATAAGAAGTATAAATAAGTGTACTACAGGTATGTGCACTGTTCCATTGACTGTAAGCCTGAGTGCAACTATCTTAAACATTATGTCGAAAACCAACCATAGACCCATTGTTTCTGTTTTTCTTTGAGGGTGACTGAGTAAGGATTCAGTCTTGTGATTCAGAATGCTGAAGGACTAAGCTTGTGTTTTCAACTCTACAAATGGCTGACAGAAAGTATGGAGAGAATAATTTCCAGGAATTTGAAAACGACTGATAGGGAACTGATGAGAAAAAGAGAAAAAGCTGCAAAGCAGGGGAAATAAGGAGCACTGAGAAACAAGGAGGGGTAGATTGATTAAAAAGGGTGGAAGGACTGAAAATAAACTGGTTTGCTGCTAGAGGATCAATGGAGGGAGTGACAACTGTGTAGACTGGGTGACGACGGGGAGAAGCCAGATTAGGAAGAGGGAAGGTTAAGTAGGATGACCAAGTAGGACAGCACCATATGAAGAGATGAACAGGAAGCAGAGCGGATGAATTGTTTTCAAGTGAAAGTAGTGGAAGCTATAGAAAAAGTGGTACAGTGCAAAAAGGAGGTAATCTTTTAAAGGAAACGGTAATTTAGTCAGGCTGGCAAATGACTGCACTGAACTGGAAAGAAGACCAGTGGTGAAGTTTCCCGAAACCTTTACTTCTCATTATCAGAGCAGCTGTAAAATACACCAACATGCATTTGCAGGTGTACCTCTCATATTAATTAGCATGTGATTAGGTGTCATTGTCAGTTAATTGAATGATAATTACGTCTTCACTGTCCACCCGGACAGTCACGTTGGAATGAACGCAGGGGCAGAAAGGCAGATGGAGGGACAGAGTTTGAACAGAGCAGACAGATGAATGTGAACAATGAAGGGCACACAGAGGAGATGATGTAGGAGACTTATTTAGAGTCACTGGTCCTCCTCTTTGTACATCATCTGGTTGAGCCAATTAAAGTGACAGGCCCACGTAAGACTTTTAAAGCTCTTTGTTCCATTAATGCCGCATTTTGCAGAGGAATTGCATTGTTACTGGTGACAAATATTAGGCTGAACAATCAGCGGCATACTGATGGTGAAAATGACGTTTTGAGGCAGAGCGCTTAGAGCCGCGGCGATAGCATCTGTCTGTGGTCTTTATCATTAAGCAGATAACAGCTCTACTGACTTTAGCTTGTATCACAGCTCATTACAGTGCGCAGATCAGCTCTCAGTGAAGTTCAGCTCAGTTAGGTTCACTTCTGGTTCAGCTACAGTGAATGCTGACAGTCCGCACAGTCAGTGCACTGATAAAAAGGGAGAAAAGTCTGACGAAACACTTTGATTAAAGAATTGGAGCCATTTCAATCAAGGAAGTAGCCTCCGCACGTTTAACTCAGTTACAGTCGATTATTGGGCAGTCTACATCAATTTATCACAACATTAAAACTACCGATAGGTGAAATGAGTAACAATGATTACCTTGTTATTTTGGCACCTTTGAAGGTGTGTAGGAGAGTGACATGTCTGTTCTCAAAGTTTAATTCATTCCAGGATTAGGGTGCAATGGGAAATTGAGTATTTTCTAAAAAAAAAAAAAAAAACAAAAGACAAAAACAACAACAACAAATCCAGTTGTGAAATATTCCTAAATATTCTGCAGTCAACTGTGTGTATTATTGTAGAAAACTATAAACATTTAGAAATGACAGCAGCTCTGCCACAGAGCAGACGCTAAAGAGCATAGTGCTAACATCCAAGCCTTGCAGCAGCAACATTGGATATGTTGGTGGAAAGTACACCAGCGGTGGATCAAGAGCTGCAGAGTTGTGTTTCCCAGAGTGACGACTCATCCCTCTCGATCAGGCAATCCGATAAATGAGTCTCGGTCTGGCAGACTCGAGAGGAACAGAATTTGGCTGGCTGTATGATGTCAATTAATGTTTGGTGTAGAGGGGAGCAAATACTTTTAGGAATATGGTGCACTTGTGTGTATTGCTACTGTATAACTGCTGAAAACCACTATTGGAGAAATTATAAAACTTCCAAGTTATTCTCAGTTTAATCGATGTTCATGTACATTTAACCATAATCGCAAAAGCTTTTATCATCCTCCCTATAAAATAAATAAATATATAACATCTTGATATTATTTAAATGAGTCTTATCTCTAGACGTTCTTTAATATTATTTTCATAAGTTGCTCGCTGGCCTTAAATGCAGATGTGCTTATCTCTTAAATGGGTAGTTAGTATACGTTGAAGGCAAAGTTTAATGAAAAATACTGACAATATTCTTGTCTCCTGCTAGGCTACACGTTGGAAGTCAAATAAAGTAATGCAATGCAGATTCTGGGTGGGGAGTTCAGAAGGCTGTTTAGGTTTTGCAAAAGGGTGTATGACATTTACCCATGGTTGAGTTAGTGGTCGTTAAAAATGGCTTATAGTCCCGTAAAAGTTTACCAAATGAACACAAAGGTGAAACATTTCCAGGAAAGCTGTTCTACTGTTATTTAACACATACTAGTTGACTTCAGTAAAGTATAAAAAACTATAAAACTGTTTTTATCATTGTTCTGGGTTTTTGTTTTGTTTGTTGCAAGAAGAGAAGATACAACACTAACTCAAGCCTTTGCCATTCTCATTTTTTTTCCTTTTTGTTTCTTCAATAGAAATGTTTCTTCTGGTTTGGCCTAGTCCCAGATTTATTCACTGGTTTTAATATAACTCTGGTTTTCTCTCAAATGCCTGTTCCCTGTTTATTTAGCTGATTTTTCTGCATTCTTGTGACACACATGATAGCTATCAGGTTTCAGATCACAACACATGTTGGTAATGTGTATATTTACATCTTAGTCTACACTTAATTCTTGGAGCTATTTGTATATATATCAAATAGTTTATGTTTTTGGTACTACTTTTTATTATTTTTTTTTATTTTTTTATGTTTTTCTGCCTGAGCTTTTCTTACCAGAACCTTGAGGCAGATTTACAAATTGACCAGCCTTTTAAAAAAATGTTTGAGCATGGTTTTTTTCTTGACTGAATGATATTATAATTTGAACTTCAATCTCACAGAGAACCCTGGAAAGACCTAAAGATTAAGGTGATGGCAGGGTTGGATGTCAACACCGATAATAAATCGTCAGAAAACAAGTAGAAACTCATCAGTCAAATTTGTGCTTGTCCGTGGGCTTGTGCTTGGTGCATTCACTGCTTGGAAAAAGGGCAAATTTTTAAGCTTCATGGCTGAAAATCTTCCAATTTTTAGAAGATAATTTCTCAGGGGTTCTCTCTCCATTTGTATGCATTAAAATAGTTTAAATTAATATTTATTATACCAATTTGCTTCATTTTACAAGCACATAATACCCTGCTTCCTTCATGTTTGAATATTAAGACATATTTTCTCAGGTATCCATGGCTTTATTTCTCTCAGTAGGTTTTTTTTAATGTCGTTATTCTGGATTTGTTGCTCCTATTTGGTTCTCTCTGTTCCTCAAGTACTGATCCCACCCCATCTCATTCTTTCTTCTTCTATCCTTTGAACCTCTGTTGCCCTTGACTGTCCTTGTAATAAAGGCAGATTAATAAATCTGAACAGCTATGTTCCACAACACAGATAGCAGGAGAACTTAATCTATGGGGTGAAGCACACATGCAACTAAACGGAGACCCAGTGAGAAAGGCAGAACAGTGTCACACTATGCTCTGATTCTCACAGCTCACACACAAATACCTCAGAAGCACATCGTCTCTCTGAGGTGAGCTTGCTGGGAGAGAGGTGAGCAGTGAGAGATAAACTGATCAGGCAGAAGTCAATATACTGGAAGTGATTATGTGACAGTGCATGTTTGTGTAAAGGTGTGTTTGTCAGCGATAGCGAGCCGAGAGAGACATTGGTGTTCGAGAGCCGCCAGGAAGGAGACATTAAGAGAAAGCAGTCAAAGGTAAAGAGAAAGCGGAACACAAGGACTAACCTGAGATTAGACATTTATATGTTGTGAATTTATTAGTTATGAAACAACATATGAAACAATAGCTCTGTCGGTCTTTAAAAAAAAGAAAAAGAAAGCAAAATATCGCATAAGTTAATTTGGTTTCACTACTTTATTGAAAACACACTTCTCTGTATTTCCCATGCTTTCTTGTGTTGTTTTCTCAGTCCATTTAATTTAAATACACCTTCAGGGCACTGCAGCTTTAACACTGCAATGAAAGCCATAAAATGTATTTATTTAGCATTCCTCAAAACAGCTATTGCATCACACTTGCTGTTGTTTATTTCTGTTTCAGAGACAAAAGAAGAAACCCTGGTTTTACCACTAAGATTTTAAATCAGAGATAACCCCCCCCCCCCCCAAAAAAAAAAAAAAAAAAAAAAAACAGGATATTGATGAATTAAATGTTCAAGTTAAGGAAGATGTGACTGAACCATATATATTTTTAGTCTAATTTATAAAATATCTTAAATTAACAAGTTAAAAAACACAAAATTGATAGTCCATACCATATTCTCCCTCTTACATAGTTCTTCTTACGAGTTCGTGTGAGAACCATTTAGCTGAAGTCAAAGTTCTGCTCCAACACAGCTGATATAAACTGCAGGATTATTTCATTTTTATCAAGTGTTTGGAACCAGATGAATGTCTAGAACATGCAGAACTCCAGTTCTCAACGACCAAAGTGGGATGCTACAATGACAGACTTTGAAATATGTGATTGCCCACAAGATTCATCAGTGAACTGAGAGAAAATGGATTTTAAGTCTCCATTAATTGTACTTACAGTACAATATGTAGTTATGATACAGAGCCCGTCTGCATTAGAATCTACGTTTGTTGTCTATATTTTTAATTTTTGACCAAAGTTTTTAATTTGAGTTCATCTTTAAGTAATTATATGCTGGAATATGCAGACTGTGGTTTTGTACTCCTAGGGTTAGCTTAACCTGCTGTGTTGTTAGGATTATGACAGCTACTGCCATGATTAAGGTTGACTTTAACAAGGGGTATTCTTACCCATAAATACCACTTTTTGCAGTGAATCCGCCTAATTGTATGCAAGCACAATTATGAAATAAATAATCTAATTTTAATGGCACAAGAGCCTGCATGTGGTTCAGGGAACAAACTGAGACAAATATAAACAACAATTATAAAGACAAGGAAAGCAGAACTTTGTAGAAAACTGTCCTTTGGCATTCAGAGAAAATTTCAAAAAGCAAATGGAGGGTAAGCTATTATGTTAGTGGTATCTGCAGCTAAAATATGCAAATATGTAACCCTGAAAATGACTTGGTTATGGCACGTACTGTATGAACCATTGTAGAATCCAGCCTTGGATGTTGATAGAAAAAAAAGGGGGATATAGCTGTTTTTAATCTGGCTAAGCATACTGTATGGTAATCCGCTCTGGCTCACTTCTTAGTCTTATTCCTCCTATTTCTATTCGCAAAAATGTTTAATCTGACAAAGATTACTGTTGCTCGCTGCTCATGTCTTTCATTGTTTATTCCCCCACATGCGTTGATATCTGCAGTCGTGTTCTCTTTGTATTTCTCCCAGCTCATCTTTAATTTTGTAAATACATGGAGACATGGTTAATGGGATTATTTTTAAAGGAAAACATAAGAAATGCAACTGAATATGTAAAAATAAGAAAACTTCTTCAATTATGAAAAGTTACGACCACTAATTCATTGTCTCAAAAACTGATGAATAGAATTTAAAATTTTAAGCACATGCAAGATGTACTTATCTGTAATTTAAGACTGACACAGGTACAACATAGATCAATTTAAAGATTTCTTTTTTTTTTTTTTTTTGAGTTGGTATTATCTTGTTCTCTGGCATAACCTATCGTTGAAGGACAGGAACAAAGTGATGGGAACTACAAACAAATAGAAGCTAAATGGTAAATCTCTGTTTACCAACAGGCTCTGTGTATCAGGCAGGATGATGGTATGCCTTATTCAATCAAGCCTTAGAGGGAGAACATCAGCTTTTTTCTCTGGATTAAGGTTTGCTGTATCAAAAGGACAATGTTGTGTTTTTAGAAGCCTGCATATCTGAGCATTTCCCTGTGTCTGTGTTGATGTCTGGTAAATTGGCTGCCTGTTCTTTTAAAAGCAATATCTAAGAGTATCAATAAGGGAAATGAAACTGAATTGACAAGAGATTATTGAAGTGTTGTGTGATATGAATGAATGTTTAAGAAAAACAGAAACAAACTGGTTAATAGGTTGTTTGCACTTACAACGTATGCATTTCACTTTTTCTGTTTCTAATGAGATTTCTGTAGAAATGAAAATAAGTAGGACATGATTGTTTTTGGGGTTTTTTTTGTGAAGCTAAATGAAGAGTGCTGTAACCTTCTGAGTTCGAAGTCACAAAAGTAAACCTTTTGTATTATAGATTTGGGAGAGTATTGAAAAAAGATCAAAATAAATTCTCCTATTTCAAAGCAGAGAAAGTGAGGAAATGTTCGTCTGTGTAGCTAAAACGATTGCGCCAAACCACAGGGACGGTAAAACTGCCCATGTTGTGTTTTGTTTTATGTTTTTGTCTTTAAAGTTCAGCCTGATGAAAACTCAGAGCCCAGATGAATGGTTAGCTAAACACAGCATAATTAGCTCTGTTGTACTTGCAGTACTCATGGGAGGACATGTGCATCTGGCCTGTTCTTCAAGGACATTGAAATATGCAGGATTCAGTCACAGCTGAGACACTTGCAGCATTCGAATTAACCTACCAAACAGAAAATTAGGACACTATGTCAACATTAAGAAGCCATGCGTAATCTCTTTAATTAATCCGGGTGCCAGCAGGTTACTGAGGGAAGTGATTTTCTGATTTATTGATAATTAAGGTGCATGATTTTCTAACTTGGTGTTTGTCTCTATTTTTCTCCATTGTAGGCTCCGACTACTCTCCCCCTCCCCTTCCTCGGCCTCCTCCAGTTGGCTTGACGAACGAGCACAGAGGCGGCGGTAGCCATGGCGACCACAGCGGAGGGGGAGGAGGGGTCAACCGTGGGGTGGGTGTGGTTGGCCTTGCACCGGAGCACATTCCCACCCCGGGAGCAGCCCTGAGCTGGCAGGCGGCCATTGACGCCGCGCGGCAGGCGAAGATGATGGGCAACGCTGCGTCAGGCGGAGGGGCGGGGCTTGGGGCGGGCGGGGGCGGCCCCATTTCCACAGCCAGCTCCACGCAAAGGAAGAGACAACACTATGCTTCTAAACCCAAGAAACAAACCACGACGACGGCCACAAGGCCGCCGCGGGCCCTGCTTTGTCTCACACTCAAGAACCCCATCCGCCGGGCGTGCATCAGCATCGTGGAGTGGAAGTATCCTTTAACCAAACATCAATAATAGATTATTTTTAATCTCTGCTTTGAATGCAGCTCTATAAAGCTTCTTTTTACGCAAGCTTTATGAGAGGCATGGTTACCCCAAACCACTGGACTGTGTTGATCCAGCACGACATACATTTAAGTTTGTGGCAACAGTTGAAGCAGTTTAAGGTCTACGCTTGAGTGAGACGATGTGTAGTTTGTTTGGGTTTTTTTCAGGCAGCTTCAAGTCCCACAGAAATCAGCACAATGTAAATCAGGAATAGGAACTAAACATTTTTTCTTAGTCACCTAAATATACTTACAATTACAACTTCTATAGGACTTACTTTTCCCACAGTTTTTTCCCAGACAGATACATTATGTTTGCACACTTTTGACAAATGTGACTAGATAGACAACACTCACAGACTGGGCCAGATTTATGCTGCTGAAAATTTTAAGTGTTTTTCGAGGTGGATAGGTTGACCTACATGTCTGTTGCCTTATTTCTTGTTTCAAAGCACCTTAGAACAAGGAACAGTTGGAAACCCCAGAGACTGTTTTATCTTTCTCTACAGATGATAATGTTGGACCCAAAACAATCAAACCCATCTCATTTATTTCATAATAAGAGTGACGTTCTCCCATCTGATTATCTGCCTTTGTTCATTTCTTAACTTTTCTTTTTAATAATTTAATCACTCCTTTTGTCTTGTCCTATCATTCATCTTTCTCCGTCCGCGCACATCCTATTTCTTTTCTGTTTTTGTTTTTAAGCTCTAAATCACAATGGCCTAATCTAGCCTCGGGGTGATGAATAATAGGGGAGGCCAAGGGAGGTGGAAACGATCAGTGTCACAATCGAAGTAATCAATACTGGGCGCGGGGTCCCCATCAGCGTCGCCTCTGGAATACGTAGCTACAAATCGACCTCGGAGGGACAGGAGGAGAGGAAAAGGAGGCGTCAGGGAAATGAGAAGGGCAGGGATGTGGGCAGGACGTGGATGTTGACAGGAGAGATAATGGAGTAGAGAAGCTGAGGAGGCTTGGGGGAGAGTGGGATGGAGGGTAAACAAGAAAAATTATATGGCAGGTGGAGGGCAAACAATCAGTGAAGGGAGGTAGAAAAGCAGTGTTACAACCAAGGGAAGTGAAGGGGGAAACTGGTAAATTCAGAAAGTTACATTTTAATTGTTTTTGTCGCGTGCTGCATTAAGTAAATAATACATGACAGTGAATGTAACAAAATAGGAAAATAGGAGTATGTTATGAGACAGATTTTCAGCACTTAATTTATGATTTTTTTCTTCTTATGGCTCTCTCTTACACAACAGAGGGGAATTATCTGTACAAGAAATTTGTTTATAATAAATGATGGCTTAATTACTTGTGACATTCTCGCAAAACAGAAAATATATCAAAGCGCGATAAAAACTTTGCACTGTCCAATTTAGTTCTGCATAATGTTTGTTGTTCTGAATCCTGTCTCACTACACCTTCGCAGATATTTCTAAAAATAAAATATCCTCCCAAGGGATCAGTGATATATTTTTAAGTATGCTAATGTACTTCAGCACTATAAAACTGAAAATATGGATTTTTTTTTCCCTCACCGGTCACCTTTTACAACAGTGGATCTAAAAAAAAATAAATAAATAAAGATTTTATGGAATAGAAAAGCAATAAACCCCGAGTGTCATTTCAGCAGTCAAACCCAATGAAATATCAGTCGCTGGATCATTTACAACTCCCCGAATCATTTATTCACACATATCCAAAGGCAGAGATGAAAGAAGATGACAGGAAAAGTGATGAAGACCAAAAGATGTGAAAGGAAAAAACAGCGACACAAACGTGCTGCGTTTAATTTCACCTGTACTAACCAACATGTTAGCCGTCACATGTTGTCCTTCTTATTATCCACTGAAAAGTCATCGTATGGTACAACAAAAGCTGTGTGCAGCCAGTAAAAGGTGATCATAATAGACTAGTATGTTGTGATGGAGCTGGTTAGTGCCACTATTATAATTTTCAAATCACCTAAAAATTTCCTCTGACATCTCAGTTGTTAAGGGGCTCATCTCCTTCCCAATATAAACAGAAGAATTTAGTCTTTGCTTTTAAATCTAAAACGGAAACAAAGATGTATAATTAATTGCCATGTTTATATTAATCTTTCATTGTGCAATAAACATTTAGTTTAAGAGAAATAGCTGCAAACAAACAATCGGAAACACATAAAAATAACTTGGCTAATTATTTGAATCTAACTTCAAAGTGTAAAAATCCCCAACAAACTGTAAAAAACCCAAACTTTGTTTAGGACTCCAAGGCCTTAGTTGGCATAAGAAGTGTTAAAGTTCCCCAAAGGAAAGGCAGCTATTTGCTGAGGCACATAATGTGCAGAGGTAACAAACTTTCTGCAGAGTCAATAGTTACAGGCCTCTAAACTTCATGTGGCCTTCAGATTAGCGCAAAAACAGGGCATGGAAAGTTTCATGAAATGGATTTTCATGACCGAGCCGTTGCACCAAGTCTTACATCACCAAGTCAACACAAGTGTTGGATCCAGTGGTGTAAAGCATGCCCCCTCTGGAGTCTAGAGTAGTGGAGATGGGTTCTCTGGAGTGATGAGTCATGACTCTGTCTGGAAATCCACTGAAAACGTCTGGGTTTGGCAGTTGCTTGGAGAACCGCAATTGCCCAACTGCACTGTGTCAAATGTAAAGTTTGGTCGGGAGAGGATCTAAGTGTGTGGGCCTGTTTTTCAGGAGTTGTGCTTTGCCCCTTAGTTCCAGGGAAAGGAACTCTTAGTGCTGCAGCATACCAATACACTCTGAACAATGTCCTGCTCTGAGCTTTGTTTGGGAGTTTCTCATTCAAAACAAGACCTGTGAAGACATGGATGAGCTACTTTTGTGTGGAAGCAGAACTTCACTGGCACGCAGGGAGAACTGACCTCACCCTGACAGAAAACCTTTGGGATCAAAAAAAAAATATTTGTGTCTGATCTCACATGTATGCTAATGGAAGAATCATGAAACATTCCCATATATGCACTCTTAAATATTATAGAAAGCCCCCAGGAAAACTCAACGCCATACTGAATGTTGAGGAGAATTAACCGTTGTCCATGCTGAGTTTGTGATGCATAAGGTTGAAGAAGAGTCAGTGAGCTGAATTCATGAATTCCATTTATTGTACCAAAATACAGCTGGTCCATTCTGACGTGCTACCTTTAAGAGCTAACAATCAAATGGCGTCCCACATTCATTCCCTTTGTCTCTCTGAGCTACGCCCCAGTGTGTCATTTCCTCTAAGCAGAGCTCTCCTTTGCATGTCATGTCCTGTAGTTTGTCATAGCCTGTAACTAGCTAGAAGAAATAGAAGGAAAACAGAATTTATTTATTCTTAACAATGTCTCTCAACTTCATATGTGTGAAGATAGACGAGCAAGTACTTTTGGCGATATATAGTATTTATGTGTAAGTAAATAAAAATATATATATTTACAAATATATATAAGTCATTTACACGCACTAAGATATCATCATAAAACAACATCAGTATATCTGAGCTTACTTATTGGGTTCTGGTGAGATAAGAGATTATCTATGCTACTGAAAGAAGCATGAGGTGTTTATGGGAGCCACTTGCCGTATCTGTGAAACAGCTTCTTGGTGTTTGTGTCTGGGATGCAATCCCACTGGGAAAATATGTCTTGAATATATACAGCTGGCTGCTTGAGATGCTTAGCATAATGTTTATGTTAAGTTCTAAAAAGTATTAGAGAGGAAATATCATGTTGTATGGGCTTAACAGTGAAAAGCACCTGAATTTTCTTTTCAGATTTGCTACAGTGATATGCAGAAGAGACAGTATGGCACTCAGCCTTATGTTTTTTTTTCCATGCTGTTGAAAACACAACGCTGATTTCAGTCTTGCTACTTGATTTGATTCCTCGGTTAGGCCTCTAATGTTTTGCTCTCAACACTACAGCAGCCAGAAGATTTATTATCATGTTGATGGAAGCAGGCCTCCACGGTTTTTTTTTTTTTAATTATGGGTCAGAGACCCAGCGTGAGTCACAGACTCAACATTTCTGAAGTTAGTTTGATGAGCCCTCGGTACAAGAGCGAGTGATTGACCTCAAATGCGTCTTGGTCCCAGGCTGAATGAACATGTGGTTGAAAGTGATCAAAGGTTCTCAACCCAAATATAAACTATATTTAGAAAAACTTTTTTTTTTTTTCTTTTGTGACTTCAGAGCTGATACTAAAACAACTATAGGAAATCAAAAACTATAGTTAATCTATTTGGAAGACCACACAGAGTTGTTCCGATGACTAAATGCATAAATAATTTGATTTTTTAAGTACACTAATCTGAAAAGGCAAAGTTATTACAAACTTACAATAAACAATGTTTAAAAAAACTTGTGAAAAAGAACAATAAAAAAATGTTTACTACAAAACTAATGAAACTTGAACAAAAACCTGACTTGGAGGGAGGACAGTTTTTTTTTAAATGCGTTTCTTTATATCACATTCTGAGTCTACCTTAGTTTAGATGTTCAAAACTCTCATTGGAACCATATGTGGCAATTGACAGTCTTAGGGAACTATTACGCATGATTGTTAGGTTGTTAAGAAATGTTAGGTGTTGAAGCTTTTAGATTTGTCTTCTGAAATAAGATTATTCTGCAAGTAATATTTATTCATGGACACTTTTGGGATGTTCACCTGGAACAAGGGAAGTGGCTTTGGAGTGAGGCAAAAACAAAAGTAGAGCCTGATTAATCTATGGGTGTACTTGCCTTGTGTAGGTGCAATAATCCACCTCGCTATAATAGGGACACATAAAAGTAGTTTTATTATTCTCTGACACCTAACTAGCAGCTTTGTTAGCTAGCTTCAATCTCCAATCATTCTTTGTCACCTGGCTGCCATCTAAGCCGTTGTCTAACAAAATAAATATAAATTCTTCTCCGTGTCTGATCTAGGAAGAAATGAATTTGTGTTGAATTTTTTTCATTGTAACAATGTTGCTTGGCAATAAATCCTGTACTATTTAACAACATGTTTGTTTTCCCTTAAATGATGCCACATGTCTTAAGAAAATCCATGTGTGGATTGAACAGCAGAGCTAAGTATGTGGGCTGGGCCCGTAAAAACTTTGCCAAATCCTCTCTGCCAATGCCAAACTGCTTTCATAAAGGTAGCGTGATGTGTCTGGCGACATCTCCCTCTTTGGAAAAAGACAGACTTGTCATCACTGAAATCAAGCTTATATCACCTCGTAGGGACCAAAACCCAACCAATTTTTGCAAAATGAATAAAAGGTTTTGGATATGTCCACGCTCTGGCACACCTGAGGTGGTAATGAAATGATTGCATTACCTCCTTAGCATGTCTCAAACTGCTCATCAGAAGCCTGATAATCACCCCTTCATGAGTGCGGATACAATGAAATGCTTAAAACATGCAGGACAGTATAAAACCATGTATGATAGAGTACATGGAGCCATAACAAAAGAAAAAAAAAACATCAAATTGAATGCTTTGTTCTGATGTCACTTTTTGCTGTTCTGCACTGCTGACTTCATTTCTGAAAGCTTACAACTATGCGGTATATTTATTTGTGAAATGTGAATTGCCAGTGGCACATCAGACAATGACTTAGGTAGAGCATTTAGGATGTTAATAAAAGAGGTTCCTATTGCCAAAATACCTTAATAAATGTACATAATGTGATTGGAGTTTTAAAGTATAACCTTAGACTAATCATAATTGAAAATTTCCTCAGGAATTTCTTTTGTTTAAACCTTATCATCTGACCTTAAAGCTCGACTGTAATTTGCTGCTGACTTCATAGGCTGTCCTGAGTCTGGGCTAATTCTACATGAGAGAAAATAAAAACTGTTGTGTAGGTAGAACAGAAAGGAGGATAGAGTAGAAAGGGAGGTAAAGACGGGGCAAAAACAGAACACAGGAGTTGACGGTGGTGGCAGTTTGTCGTTGTGTTGATGAAAACCAGACCTCCTCCATCTCTCGTTCTCTGTCTCCATCTCTTCACTCCCCACTCTCCCTTTCTCTCAGAGGCCTGAAATAATGAGGTCACTCCCCTCTCAAGGATCGCTCCAAATAAAAACCCTACGTCTCTCCTCTCATTCCATCGTGGCCTCTCCCTCTCTCTCTCTTCTCTTTTCTCTGTCCGCATCCTGTCTTCCACGCGACAGGCCTGCTCCTTGTCGCACCCATATTAGGACATGCGTTGTCTCAGAGTTTCCCCCGCCCACACACTTCAAGAGATTCCAAAGTTACTCTAAGTGTCTTATTATTCACTAAAAGACAAGCTGAAGAGCTCTGGTCTCCCTAAACAGAGGAACATTGCTTTCTTGGCTGTGTATGAATACCTTTTCTTGTGTAAATGTGTAATAGCTCTTTGATTAACAAGAGCCATTTCTGTGAAAAAGATCTAAAACCAGAACTGTAAAAAGAAGATTCTAGGTTAGAGAATATCTCTAAAAAGTGGAAGTTGAGTTTTCCACATCTTGACTTTGGACATTGTGGAGCTGTCATGGTTGATAGACCTCTTTAATGTTGCACTTGGGCCTCGGGCTGCACCTGCAGAGTAGCAGATCGGTGTGGCGGTCACAATCTTTAAGAAAAGGGACTGAAGACTGTTCCATCCATCAAAGGGAACATACTTCATGCTTCTCAGCCTCACAGAAAAAGGGTGTGCCGAATGGGAAATGGTGAGAATGACCGTCAGCTCCTCTCAGTGTTGAGGACACGGTCCTCAACCGAGAAAAAAAACGTAGACTGATCCGTCTGTTTACTTTCAGCAGGGGACTTCAAGTATCTTTGTGTCTTGCTGATGAAAAATGGTGGGGCAGAACATATAATCCTGGCACTGCTCCGGTTTGTCATGAAACAAGTTGTGCTGTATAAGGTCTGACCCCATCTCTGACAAAGAGATGGCGTCTGTAGGATGGATGAATTTAGAATTATAGAAGGTGAGAAACTCTGTTTTCCGGGAAGACTTCAGAAAAGAGCCGTTGCTTCCCCACATTGATCAAATGGAGTCAGTCAAGGTGGTTGTTATGACTGATCATGATACCTGTTGGGTACGAACCACCAAGCGAATCAATTTCCCTCCTGTCTCTTGACTTACTGGGATTTTCAGATTAAGCTGCATAGATGAATGGATGGATCTATGTTTTGAATGGTTTGTACACATTTTGTCTTGCACTTTACTTTTCCTTAACTGTCCACTCAGACCATTTGAGATCATCATCCTGATGACCATCTTTGCTAATTGTGTGGCCTTAGCCGTCTACATCCCCTTCCCTGAGGATGACTCGAATGCCACCAACTCCAACCTGGTAAGCAGCATATCATTGTATCGGTTTTCTGAGCTGCTGTTCACATTTGCTGCCACTATTTGTTTTTCTTTGCTCTATCTGCTGGGTTTACTTTGCCGAAACACAATTGACTTTGACTTGACAGAGAAGAACATCTTCTTTGTTTGTCTTGGGGTTTGCTATATGCGACTTGTCCGTGACAAGCCAGTCTCTCTATGGCATTTATATTACCTGTCTTTGTAATACAAAAGATGTTGTTAGAAGATGTAGAGAAATCATTGCATTTTGATGGGAATTAAGAAAGGGAATCCCACCTGAATGACACTCGTTCAGAATTACACAATTGTTAAGCCTTGATTGCTCATATTAGGGTGTGGAGGTAATTGGAGCGCTTCAGTTATACTGAACTTGAATTGCTTTTTGCTTGGATGAAAGAAGATCAGCTGTGAGCTCTTGTGTACTGCTGATTTCACTTGCTTTAATTGTCTAATTAGATACAATTTATGAGAAGGGCTGAACAAGTACCTGTGCTGTATTAGTAATTTAGAAGGAAGGCTCACTAAATCACAAGATTCACCATTACAGACAGACAGATAGATAGAAACCTAAACTACTGGGTAAACTACTTACCCAGCATGTTAAACTGGCATGTTTGTCACTTCAAATTACTACTAGCATGTACATCTCTACAGCATTTATACTTGCGACAGACTATAATTCTTACATCATATTTTTAGGACATCCGTACAAATAAATGAATTCCCCTGTTCTGACACTAGCTGCCAAACAAGCAGTTGCTTTATAAAAGCTGTGATTATGAACCTGACAGACAGCTGCTGATTGTGCAGTTTGATGCAACGTGTTAGTGTAATAGACAGGTACGTGGGCTGTATTTATGGTGCTCATTTCCCATCCAGTCTGCGAATAGCCACCACTGACTAGTCAGTAATTTGTTAAATGATGTGTTGCTAGTAATGTCACATTGACATCAAATATTCAAATATATTCTTATTGTGGAGTTGTTGTTTTCTTTAAGACAAATTTGAAAATTTATATTTCACAAAAAAGCCAACTATTCACAATGCCTTTTTCCTTGAATTTTTTGTGGATCAAAATAAGTTTCCTACTGAAAGAAATTGACTTAAATATTTCCCCCTAATTTCTGTTAATATTTCAGTTACTTTGTTCTGATGCCAGGTGTTTTTTTTTTTATTTTTAGTGAGGAATGCCATTTTCAAAAACAATGCATTGATTAATTAAAAATTAAGTGTATTTGTATTTCATCAGATATAACTGAGGAAACTTTAGCTCAAATCTTAACTTTGACCTGAAATATGGTATTTTCCAGGCTTTGTCTTGCTTTTAGTTTGTGTACGTTTTACTTTTTGCTTTATTGTTTAGGTGGAGGTTATTGCATCAAATTTTTATACATGACTGTGTGGGATTCATGTTTTTCTGAGCAATGTGCCGCTGTATGTGTTTTAGAAAAAGTTGGACATTTATCTCTTTGATTATGTGAAGCAGCCATCACTCTGACTGTTTATGCCTTCGCTTCTTTTGAAAGGAGGATTATTTTGACACAGGTGCTCATTTTTAATCCCCCAAGCGGCACTTTGCGACTTTATCCAAGTTGTGTACTATTGGAGAAAGACGGTATAACCTGCACAGTATTACCAGAAGCACAGTTGTCATTTTTATCAATTTGACGAAATTAATAACCACACCTGCCTCTCTCCTGTTTTGTTTTGCAGTTTGAGAGCAGGTATATGAGTCAGAATAAATCAACTGAAGGATATTTCTCTATAATATCCGTTAGATGGCATTTAAATTCAAACTGATTGAGATCAAGGCAAGAAAAAAAGCCTGTCTTGTCCTACTATTAAAAAGATAAGTGTGCTAGGTTTGCTAAACTTCACTGGGACTTTAACTGGAACCACATGCTTTGGTCAGGTGAGACAAAGATTGAGGTTTCTGGCAATAAACGCTCAGATGTATCTGAAGTAAACCAAGGATGTGGTAGAGGATCTGTGATGTTGTGGGTCTGTCTCACTTCTAAAGGCCCTGGGAGCCTCGTTAGAATGCATGGCATCATGAACTCGTTTAGAATCTAAATCCTACAACAAATCTTTGAGGTAGGCAGAGAAGAGACATCCAAAAATATAAGAGGATCCAAGATCCTGGATGAAATAGATAATTTGTTCCATGAGTGTGACAAATAAGTGGGGATTATTAATATGCATAATTATTGGCTAAAATAATTTAAAACTTTCTACAAAGCTTTTTTTATTTTAATATATAACCTTATCTCATAACATTTGTTTTTGGCGGGCTAGTTTTTACCTTAGACAAAGAATTTAAGACTCCATAAGTTATCATATACAGAATGCACAAACGCATAAGCCACTCACCGCCACCGCAGCTGTGGCTAATTAGTTTTATAACCTTCACACATACAGGAAGCAATGTGAAGATAGATGGGGCAGAGGCTTAACTATGCGGTTGATCTGAGCATCTGTCTGGGTGCCGGTTTGGCAGACAGAGCTGGTTTCAGACAGGCAGCGTTTGAAATGGAGAAGTTTTAAGCAGTGTCATGTGATAACGATTCCCGATTTGCAGCGTACATCATTAAGTTGCTGCAAAGTGCTTACAAGTTAAGAGACTTCAAGAAAACATTCGTTTGTCTGTTAATTTATCGGGGCTTTTTTGTCATTCTCATTACGTACGTCTATAAAAACCATGGTGTGTTTTTTCTGAGTCTATCGTTGCTGTTTTCGCAACACTAAAACCCGGTGACAGTCCAGGTACAGTGCAGTAAAATGTGTTTTACTGCACTGTAACTTTTTGCTTTTTTGTCAAATTTAAATGTGTAAGATCAGCAGTCATAACACGAGTAAACAAAAAGCAGTTCTCGAACAATGCTTTCAATTATCACATGAAGAAGGATAGAAGCTGGCCATGTGTGAAAATAAATTGACCCCTAATCTTCATAAGTGGTTATGCCACTCTTGGTTGCATCAGGCATTGCTGGCATTGGGTCTTTTACATCACTGTTGATGGATTATTTGGTTAGTTCAAAGTCTAATTTCCAAAAGTCATTTTTTTTCTTGATGAATCCTAAGCAGACTTCAAATGACAAGTGATGTCTGAAGTACTTAGGATGTTTTTCTGGACTCTTGTGATCTCTGTTATGCCAATAAAGGAGCTAGGAAACTTGTTTTGGAGTGACTTTGGTGGGTCAACCTCTCTGGAAAGTTCACCACTATTACATGTTTTCTCCCTTTGTGGATTTGTGGATAATGGCTCTTAATGAACAAACAAAAAATGGCTTTGTAACTCCTTCTAGATTTATAGATGTCAGTGACTTTGTTTCTCACCCATTATCTTTCTTTTTTTAGATCTCCCCACAATAAATTGCTTTGTGAGATCTTTTAGCCTATTTGAAGAGAAAAAATGTGACTAATCACAATAATTTCATGATTAAACAAATCATGAAATTATTTGTTTGGTTGATATTTTCTACTTACTAAAGTTATCTTTCACATTAAAATTTATTTGACAGGGGAAAGAAAGCAAAAACAGAACAACCTGTGAGGGGTACACACTGTTTCAATAATCTGTGAATTTATAATGTCGTAAGAAGGAAATATATTGATATTTTTATGTTCAGCACACTTATTACATTGCATCTTTGCATCAAAATGTTGAAAACTACAAGGCGGCTCATTAAATTCCCATCATGTAAGCCCTGAAGCTTGAAATAATGCTCTGAAAGAAAGATCTTAGTTCAGATCACTTGTCAATCATTATTTTTAGTATTTGTTTAATTGTAATATTTTAATAAGCATAATGACTGTGGTTTAGTATCCTGGCAATGAGGTTTTATTTACCTCCAACTCTGCAGTATATTTGATTAATGACAGCCCTCCTTATATTTATAAAAAAGTCTCTTATGTAACACCAGAGATCTGTTGAATTGCTTCCTGTACAAGATTTCTATTTCAGTCTGCATCCCATAATGCGCTGCTTTGTCTCCTTGACGACATTCCCAATAATAGCAGCAGGAGAGGTTGTCATGGATATGGTAACCGTAGTGATGCTCCTCATGTGCACTTGGTTAAAGAGAGAAAAAGCAGGTAGGAACCAAAGTGCAAAAAACTCTTCTCTGTCAGGGAGAAAATGTGAGCTGCACTTCAAAACCATTTGACTAAATTGTGGACTTTCTTTTTTCTCCAGACCCTTTCTGCCATCGCATTTCTTCCCTTCAGTCACTCTCCACAATCGATCTTAGCGAGGTCGATAGGAATTCTTTGAAATCGACAGAATGATGATGTCATAGCCAAGCAATTAGCAGATCGATGAACCTGATTAGACACTGACTGATGAAGGGCAGAGCCATGGACACAGACACATTTATACCTCAAATAGAAAATTTCTTTTGAAACGAAAGCTATTTTGACAGTATGTGTTGGAAATCTGTACATTATCTGAATGATGTCATTTTTATTATGAAGATCGACAGGGAAAGGGTCATTTTTTCCTTTTAGGACTCAGAAAATCTGCCCCAAAATGCAGTTTGCATAACGACGATCGTTCTTTGTAAATAAAAGCGTTAAGTGTGTGATCGAAAAAAGAACAACAAAACAGAACATGCATAACGTGCCGCTTATCTGGGCAACAAACGGAGTGCAGTAAAACGCAAGCTGCAGGTATAATATAAAGCAGTAGCCTTTTAAAAGGTAAAATATAAAATTTAATTAATACAGTTTGTTACGTGTTTAATGTGATTTCTGTTTACGGACATCACTGGACAGCTTCAACATCAGGATTGTAAGATGTAACTTTAATCTTGATGCAGCAGCTAATGTAGCGCCTTCCCTAGAAATGTCTTTCCACATTACTGAATTTTTGGGACTATAAGCCGCTACTTTTCCCCTATGCTTTGAACCATGCGGCTTATAGCCCGGTGTGGCTTTTATATGTACTTTTCCAGTTTTTTTTTCAAAATGTTTGTAGGTGCAGCTTATAATAATGTGGCTCAATAGTCCAAAACGTACGGTACGCTTTATGTTATTTGACAACTTCTTGCTACAGAGCAAACATTCAGGTAATCCTACCACATTGGCAATGAATGCAAATGATTCGGTCCATGAATTGTAGACCGAATTTTTCTCTTTTGCTATCCATGGCCCACCACACACCTGTCAGGTTGTTTACCACAGCCACCTGCCACCAGCTGAAAGAAAAGTGACAGGCTATGACGCAAATCTTCCTTGACAGAAATATAAGGATATTGGTTGTAACTTAACCTTGCTGTAAACTTCACTTGATATTGTTCTGACAAACTTGTCTTTGTGTTCATTGGTCTCACTGTGCTTTTTGTTCACTAAAATTATCTAACAAACTTATTAGACCTTAATAGAACAGCCGCATTTAAGCAGAAATCAAACTGGGCATCAATGGGCTAAATAAGTAATTACTGTAACAAGTGGTCGCAATAGTTTTTTGTAAGACCAGATTTTGTTAATATATCATTTTCTTTCCACTCTAAAATTAAGCTCTAATTTGTGTTGATATAGCACTCAGATACTAAAAAAATAAAATAAAATGAATTGAAATTTGTGGTTGTGAGTCTTTCAAAATATGAAATTGATCCAGAGGTATGGATAATTGTTCTTGGCAATGAATCTCCTTCTTTAAGAAACGCACCACAAAGTAGACATGGAAAAGACAAGTTATTTTGTTCTAGCTGAGATACAGATATTTATAGGGTGTTCTACAAATGAGCTGACATCCATGATGTTTCATTTACATTCCTGAGAGAAGAAAAAATTATTTTGTGTATTTTTTTTTATTGTGTGAACTGACTATAGAAATTCCACAGATGGGAATTTGGGATTCTTACATGATGGGAATTCATTGCAGCAACAGCTGATTTGTATTTATGGAGTCATTTTGTAAGTTAGCTTTTTAACTAAGAGCTGGGCTCTGTCTCAGTTTAATTTTTCTATCCTCCCGTTATTTATTTCTGTTGTGGTTCAAGGTAACATGTTTCTATGGGTGCTGTTCTGCTCGTTGCCAGGAATGTCTATTTATAGATGCAGAGGTATGATCTGTACTTGCTCTTATCTAAACAAATTTGCTCTGTGGTCTCTTGCGCTGGAGACACAATCTGAGTGATCTCAGTGGAAATCATGCGTGAATAGTTATGCTAGTGGTGGCGTATGTGGATCTTTTAAGCAGGCATATTCAGATGTTAGCATGGATTTGATAATTATGATTACTGGGTGTGACAGTGTGTGCTTATGTCACATGTAAACAGATGTGATTTACTGCAACATTTGTCATGTCTTCCATATAATTAGTGGCATATAATTAGTAGATTGGTTGACTAAAGTCTGACCAACTTGAGCCATGTTATATCCCAGCGAATTATAGTTTAAAAATTATAAAGCGACTTCCTTTCGTGAGAGAAAACAGTGGACAGATTTGCATAAACGTGAACAAAATTAAATAATCACATCATTAAATCATTGATTAAATGTGCCATGAAATAAATGAATATCTAATTAAATGTTTAGGTAAATTATTTAAGTCAGTTTATTAAATATGTAATTAAATCATTAATATGCAAACTTATAATAGCCAATGCAGATACTCAAATATGTATTGAATTATTTCATGCTTCCCATAAAATAATTTTATTTGTCAAACTCACCCTTCAAAGTTGAGGAGCAGGACGACAGGCGGGGTTGACTTGCCGATGAAACCTTTTAAAACAATAAGAGCAGAATTAAAATAAGTTGATGACAAATCGCTGCTGTTGTGTGATGAGGTACTTCAAGTTATTAGCCTGCAAAAAAAGGGTAAAACTTATTAGGTGATTGCATGATTTTCCTCTCTCCCATGCTGCCTCACTTTTAGACCACGCCCGGATTTCCCCTGAACTCACCTGATTGACCCGCTGTTCAAGCTGATTCCTTTCCCTCCAGATCATCTGATGGCAACAACTGCCGCCACCTTTCCGCTTATTTTATTGTACTATGATCATTTTACCCATTTGCTTACTTTCTTCAAAGATAAGTCTACTTTGTTTACCAGGAGTTAAGAATAATTTGACGTTTCTGCTGGCTTTCAGAAAACAAGCAAGCATCCATTGTGTCTCCATTAAAAGGATTCTGATCATGACTGGACATGTCAAATAAAAGTCATATAAATTTATTCCAATCTTTTGAGAAGAAAATCAAGTTTTGAAACTTTTTACCCTTGTTTTTTTTTTTTTTCCTTTTCTTGCTAAATATGTGCATAATAAATGTTATTTACAGTCCAGAGACCATCAAAGAGGTCTCTGGGTTAAATCAGGTCAACTTGTGAAAACATAATTGATTTTAGCTAAGGTTCAAACCAATGCCTTATTCATTAATATTGTAAGAATGTGTGTAAAAGGCTAGCAGTGAGGGGTTGCATTTTTGATCATCTGCATGAAGCCTCAGATGTCCTGAAGGCAAAATGTTGGAAGGTGCTGATGTTAAATCGGTGAAAGAGGGAAGGACAAAAAAGAGAGAGCGGGATATTTTTACTGAGCTAAAAGTGTCCACCTCTGCCTCACATCGACCCATATTACAGCTCAAACAGAGCAACGCAGGGAGATGAGAACCTAATGTCTCTGTCCATCACGCTTACCAGAGGGAGCGACGTCTGTCTTATTGTCCCTGTTTCTGTCCTAGTCAGGCATTCTTCTCATTGTTTGCTGAAATGACAACCAGATTAGGATTAAAGACTGTTGTTCCGCACATCTGGGATAGCAACTAATACTGGATCTATTTAGAGAAAAACAGTTGTACTCAAAGTAATTTAAGCTTTGCAACTTGCCTATTATAAGCCCCTCTTCAAAAAAAAAAAGAGAAAAATCAAAAAAGAAAAATGAATGCTACATAAATGTTTGAAAAGCATCTTTTCAGTATAGAAAGGAACAACATTATATATATTTCAACAATGTTAAGTAGTGCTACATAATATATTGGCTACAAAGCCATTTTCCAAAGGTTTGAAACTCTAGTGAAATAAAAAAAAAAAAACAACTCATGGAGGAGATCATAAAAGAACCAAACAGAATGATCCAACGTCAGTCAATTAAAAAGAAAAGAATGGAAAAAATGCTGCGGAAAATTTTCAGCCAAGGCAAAAACCACTGGCGAACTTGTCATACACTTGTCAAAAAAATATTATGATTTCCAAGACTTCTGGTAAAGAATTGTATGAAAACTTTCTGATAATTAAACTATGTGTCCTGAACATTTCCTGTAAAACTAAAACAGACAACAGACATGGCCGCATTGATGCCTGGAAAACCTGAACTCTGCTCACTATCAGGGATATTCAGTGAGCAGGAGAACGTCTGGTCATCTGTTTGTGAACTTAAGCTCAAGCACGCTTGGGTTATTCGACAGCAAATCCACCTCTGAACTGATTAGACAAAAAATGGCTATGGAGTGACCTAGTCAAAGTTTAACCTTGAAACCAGTCAGGATGCAATAGGTTTTGCCGGTTATTGTGAAAGCTCAAGGACAGTTGTTCCCTCAAAAAAGTGAAACAACCACTTATGTTTAAAGGCAGTTTTTTTTCCCTTAACAGAGCCAGGTTGGTTTGGACAGCTTTTTTTACCCCTTAATGAACAAAAATATAATTTAAAAACAATTGTAGTTTGTATTTATTCACGCTTCTTATGTGTGATATTAATAATACAGTGTGACAAAGAAATCTACAAAGGGGGAAAAAACTTTTGAAACATTGACAAAACGAAGAACAAAACTGAAAAAGCTTTATTCTGTTCTCTTTCCCGGCTTTATGGACATAAAGTAATAAAGTTAGGATTAAATCTCTTAAGATGAACTACAGTCATGTGTGTTTTGGAAGTCCTCAGATTTGGAACAATAAGCAAAATATCTGACATATTAGGTAGTGCAAATGTCCCAGCTCTCTTGCTCGCTAAATTATTAGGTGATGCAGTGTTACACAGTGTACAGCCTCTTCTAGGGAGGACTAGCAGTCATGTTTGTGTGGCATTCACTGACATTTAGCCATCTGGTCTGGGAGCTGAGTCTTTTTCCCTTCTGTCTTCTTACTCTTGAAGACACGCTGGCACAAAAGCCGATGGTCAGCACATATTTCTACATCTGGGCGAAGGCTGTTTTAAAGGTGTATCAGTGAGATCTGTGCGACACTGGGGGTTGTGTGATTATTTGTGTATTTCCACACTTCCTTGGGTGGTTTATGTGTTTGCCAGCATCATCAAAGAGCCAGGTTCCCATAGAAACAGATGTTTCCATTTTCCTCCTGGTGGCAACATGTGGCAGACTTCCAGCACTGCATTTTCTAAGGTAACAGTGAGGAAGATAATCTTGGTTCTGGCATTTACTTCTTTTTAACCAGCTGTGTTAAAGCTATAGTTTCAGATGCAGATCTAGTCAAACAGTTCAAAGTTGGGAGCTTTAAGATAACTTACATGATTATTGTACCTAAGGGGATGCCTTAAATTGCCTTTCTGTTGAGTGGTTTTATTAAACGTATTTCATAAAACCATGTGTTAGATTTACCTTTAGGGATATTTTCACAAATTAGATTAAGAACAGACACATACTATTCTGTAAAACAAATTGTGAATCTTAACTTTTATCAATATGTGTCATTGTTCTGCGGTAGATCTCTTCACACAAACGACAGTGTATGAATTTGAGATGGGTTTTTGAATAGATGAGCTTTTGGAAATCCCAGAAATTGTTTTACAATCATAATTTTCCCTTTGTGGAACAGGCCCATTTTCTGTATCTGAAGTGTTGAATAAGTGATAATTATAAATGTGTCCATATCCTTCAAACGTTTCCAAATTTTGTCACATTGCAAACAAAACATCAGTGTATTCTATTGAGCTCTTATCTAAAACAGCAAAGTTAGTGACTAAATGCAAACAGATCCTTAGATATATTTTTCTTTTAACCAGTTGCAGTGAAGTTAAACTCATTGTTTTGTATGGATTTATATGAAGTGCTATGTCAAATTTACAAACATTTTCACATGTCATGCAAAATAAGTTGCATGTAATGAGAAAAACCTGCTCTGTCTGGTTCCCTCAAGCTAAACATTGTGCAGTCAAAGTTAGTTAACACTGATTGGGCTCCAATCAGCCTGAGTAAGGGAATAAGTCTCAGAGCAGAAGCAAAAGCGTCCACTTTATTCGGCAAAGAAGCTGTTTGTTTTCAGTCAGTTATTGTGTCTGGACCATTAATCAGTCCGATTGCTATTCCTTCCGCTTTTGTCACGCTCATCAATTTTTCTGTTTTCAAACAGTCATGCTGTGTAGGACAATTGTCAGGTGTGTGGACACGTGTGTATGACGACGGCCTCCCTCTGCTGCACCCCCTGCACCCTCCCACTCCTGGGAGGTGACCCAGTTTCCCATGATCCAACACGGCTGCTTCTACTGCGTTGTTGCCGTAGCAATATTGCAAGGTCCTCTAATGCCGGCTGTGACTGTGCCATGAATAATGGATGGAGAGACTGACAGAGTATTAAAGTGTGTTGAGAGAAAGGAAAACGGATGAGGGCAGAGAGAGAGAACAGTACATTGGAGTAGCAAGAACGGAGGAAAAGGGAAGGAGTGATATTAGAAGAGATATAAGAGAGGAGTCAAAGAAACTGAGGAATGAATCAGAAATGGGAGGAGAACCAGCACAGAAAGATGAATAAAATACTATTTAAAGTCCTCAAGTTTAAGCTGAAGGTCAGCAGGAGAGATGGGAATTACAAATAAGTTCAAAGTGAGGTGGACAGATGTCAATTGTTGAAAACCGCAATGTGAAGATGTATCCCTCTGGAACATTCAAGGTTAGGTCAATAATAATGAGATAAAAACTTTTTCTTCCCACCACAAACCAAACCTGTTATCTTGCGGATACAAGATAACTGATTGCTAACAAAGACTAGCAGCAGTAGTCCACTTTGCCCTGGCTCTGAGTACCAACGCCTTAGAAATTACTTGTAGCCTATTCCACATTGATTGATTGTTTCACATTTGTCTGTGAATTTCTTCAGATCTGGCATCATGAGTTGCTTCTTGAGGTATTTGGGTCTATTTTCTGTTGTCAGATTGTTTTGGACAGAAAAGTAATTTTTTGTCAACTGTTCAGAGATTACTTTTCACCTATGTGGACATACCTACATAGGAATGTAGATCACATAAGTGGAAAAAAAAGAAAGAAAAAAAAAAAAAAAAATCAACAATCTGTCTTAGCACCACTGTTGGTCTTTGAGAATGTGTTGATTGCAGATGCCTGTTTAGCAAGTTGGGAATTTTGGGGGGAGGATTCTTCCTCCTCATTACTGACTAGTTCTGTCACCAGGGTTTGTCTGGGTACCTTGATTGACATGTACTTTGGAATATGATTGCAGGGTTAGGCGGGGGGGTTTGGTACCTTGCATCTCTCCCTGGCATGGGGACTACTGGCTCCTGTGCTATGCTGCCTGCATGCTGAGCTTACGGCTACTCTGTGGGGGGTTTCTTGGGGTCTGTCTGCCTGGGGCTCCTGGAGCCTCAGGGACCCAAAGCAGGATGTTTCTCCTCTACTCCTCTAAATTTACACACACATTCACGTACGCGTATACCTTTACAAATAACCCAAAGAGCTTAAGGTCATTCGAACACAGGTTCATATTTTATTAACAGACTGTCTACTCTGATGCCAGATGGAACTCTGATTTAATAGTCAATCAAACAATTAGGATTCCGTCTCTTCTCTCTAAAAGCTGCCCTGGCACATGTAGGCAATCAGGTTCTTCATATTGCAGGCCTGAGAAACAAGGCAGGACAAGTAAAAGAAAAAAAAAAAAAAAAAAAACTAAAAATAACATTGATGCTTTAGCTTTTACAGACCTAACTAGTGAGTAGACTTTGTATGAATTTGTTTTTGTGAACCTTTGTGCACTTTGCCTTTATCGCTGTTGCTGGTGACTGCAACAAACACCGGTTTTGTGGCACACACTTTCTTTCAGCAGCAGCAGCAGCAGACCTACATACAGGGGCATATAGAGATGTCCACCTATCACCTGTCTGCCAGAGCTGTCAGTCTGTCAGGGCTTAAAACGGAAGAACGAAAAATATGCAAAATACTGAGCCAAGCTTGCAGAACAGATGTCAGCGAGCTTAAAGTATGTCCAGCCTCTCATTTTCCTATAATAAATGTTTTATTGAGCGAACTGCTTGAGGAGGCAGCTGTAAGTCTATAATAACATCCATGTCTTAATGTAAACCAATTACAAAGATGGAGGAAGTGTTATTTTAGCTATGAAAAGTTCCTTCTTTTCTATTCCTTACTTCAAAAGGGATACAGTCGGTAACGATCTTATGTGCAAAATACCACACTGTCTATTTTATTTGAGCTCATAAGGAAGCATGAGCTCATAAAGAAACCCTCGCAATATAACTGGAGATTAGATGTGCTTTATGAACCTGTAGCTTTAAACATGGCCCCACATGTTGCCATTTGCTTTTTATGGACGTCTGGAAAAATGTTGACTTCAATGGAATAGGCAAAGAATAAGGATTAGAGCAGAATATTAAAAGCTAAAACAGCAAGAAGCAAATTGACAAAGAGAGGGTTAACGAAATCAGAATGATGAACAAATTAAAAAGCACAATTTTAATTGTAATTCCGACAAATAACTGCATTCAGAAAAGTATATTATCAGAAGATATGGAAAGTACGCATTGCAGAGTTATGTAGTGATCTGTGCTTCCTCCGATTTATTTGAAGGACCTCACTGATACTAAAATAGTCAAGATTTACATAAATCTTTTAACCTACTTATTGCAGCCACACTTAAATTGTTGTTGTCAGATCAGGCTAGTAGGGTATGCATGGCATTCACTGATCAGATTGGTTTTCTGAGTTTATGGCTGACTAGTCAGAGGTATGGGGCCATCGATATGATCTGGCCGTGTGGTGTATCTCTGGAATTTACTGATGTGTAAAAAACAGTAAAAAAAATTCCCAAAACGCAACGACACAAATGCAAATGGAGTAGTGCGAAGATCAGCTGAGGCTCATGCAGCAATCCCTGCTGCAATATAGCCTATTATTATTAATATACAGTATGACAGGGGAATGAAAGAAGATCAGAACATTCTGTACACAAAGTACGTTCAGTATGATTGATATGATTAGAATCCCAGCCCTGCTAAAGGAAGATTCAGCATGAACCTTTTTCCAGCAGGTTCAGTGTCCGGATTCTTAGCTGCTGTGGTGAAGTGAAATAATTCTGCAGTTACACTTACCACATATTTTTGATCCATCATTGTGTGTTTTTTTTTAAACTGTCCTTCCAGGTAGCTCTTAGTATGTTGCATTACAGATGTTTGTTGCATTCAGCAACTCCATGTTGTATGTGTACAGTACTAAGACTATCAACCTGTCACGAGCATCCATGTTCTACGCTGTGGTCTTTTTAATGAGCTTCTGCACTTGTCCTTGAAGCGGTCCATATTTTTTGGTGCAACAACATTCTGTGCTGTAAATCTCAATGTCCTTTCAAACTTCAGAGTCGTTATAAAAGGATACAGCCTGTTTCACTGCAGTAATGACTTGACTGTGAGTCAAGGCAAACTGAGGTTGCCAGGCGACTTGAGCCACGACGACCATATTTGGGTTGTTCTTTGTCTTTGCTCTAGATTTCCTGTCAAATGATGCTCTCTTTGTGTTTTTGACTTACATGTTGAAGTCATAACAGATGGGAGAAAAGTTTAAGGTTGTTTTGAATGTAAAAATTAAGATTTTGGTTACACATTTGTTCTTACATTCTGAAAAAACTTTAGATTTCTCCACTTCCTCACACAGGTGAATAATTAGCTTCAAATATTGAAAAGTATCCTTTATTTAAAAAAGAAAAAACACGGTAGCCTTGTAAGCCTAACACTTGATCATCTTCTGTCTTGTTTCCTCTTGCACCAGTTGATAATTACACAGCTCGAAAAGAAGATTAATTTTCCACTAATTATACAGCGAAAGGGTAACAGGGTGATATGAACTTGAAAGCAGACTCTCTCTTCTCCTATTTCTCTGCTATCTTCTGTTTTCTCTTTACTTTTTTATCTTTCTCCCTCTCTCCACGTCTGCTCCCTGATCTAATTAAAATGCCATCTTGAATTCACCGGCAAGCCCCCTCCCCTCTTCCCTCTGTGCTCCTGCTGCAGTGTAAACATGCTGTGTCATGTTTAAATCCTGAATCCAACGTGCCATGATGTGGTTCATCGACTTCCTTTGACAGTTTGTTGAGCTTGTCGGAGAGTCACTGGCATCTTTGAAATGATAAAAACAAATCTCCTTGAAGGCACCAGGCATAGATTCGGTTTTGGTTACAGGAGTTGGTTTGATGTCGGTAAACTTAGTCTACCATTTAATGTGCCACTTAAAAATACAATGATATAGACGGGTCTCTGGAAGTGTTGAGATTGTAAGAGGTACTGTCAGATTTACTCACACACACATAAACATGAACAGCCCCACTAGTATTTCCACCCCACTCTGTTCACCGCATTGCCAGTGTGTCAGCTCCTGATGAAAGCTGACAGACTGACACAGTGTGAAGCTGCATTCCTATTGGTCCAGAGCTGTGATGTAACCTCGTCCGTGCGTCGGGTTCATTGTCAAATGAGAGTTAAACTTTAATTTAATTCTAATTCTTCTGCGGCCTTGAAGTCAGATTTAATTGGGAGCTCCAGCACTCGCATGTTGATCGAAGCTGTCCAGATCCACACGCGGGAACCTGACAGCCTGCGGTCAAAAACGAAGGCGACTTTCTGGCAGGTGTCTCTGTAACATGTTGCTACACCTGTTTAATTTTGTCTTCTCTGTCTGGCTAATTGATCTTGTAGCTTCTCCCCTTCCTCCTGTCTCTGTCTCCACATCATTACCTGGCAACAAGCTGGTCTCCTTGGTGATGAAGTCTGGTGGCCTCGTATTTACGCAGACACTTAATGTGTATGTGTATGTTTGTACTAATTACACAAGACATTTATTTTGAAAATGAGCTGATATGACGCAGACAACATTGTTTATAGTTAATTTCTTTCCACAATTTTTGTTCAGAATGACTTAAGCCGATTTTTTGAGAAAATCGTTTTACCTTTTGAAGCTTTTATGACTTTTTTTTTTAAGTATCAGCACACTGACGCATTTGATACATTTGCTTTGAAGTTGCTAGCCTGTAGCACAAGAGTTTCCAGCAGTTACACAGCAAAGTTTTCAGTGGCATTTAAAAAGAATGGGATCTGGGCTGTGAGAAGGAGGGGGTTGGAAGTTGTTTGACTCAGAGAGACAGAGGAAGATGTCTATCTACCTCTCAGCAGCTTCGCAAACGCAAACACACATGCATATTCTCTGAGTGTGTTGGTGCAGCTCTGATTTGTTTACCATGTTTGGCGAAAGAAGGTGAACAAGTGACCGAGAACGGTGGGAGTGGAAGAGAGGGAGAGTTTCGTCCGTGTTAAGATGACATTTTAATGAGTCAAACCATCAAAAAGAGGTGTAAATTTAAAACCACACTGCGAAGCATGCTTTTACTCTTACATTTACCTAGTTCAAAGACTTTATGCATTTGTACAACAAGTCATTCAACTAATTTATCAAATTAAATTCAAAAGTAGTTTAATTGTGTATATCTATGTTATTGTCTTTTACTACAGAAAATCTAGAGCTTTGGATTCCTTTCAATCCACTTGGAAAATAAATATCAGGTTGGAGGAAGGAACAAAAGAATGACTGCATGAGGTAGAGAGAGAAGGAAGGTTAGAAGGACAAACAGATCGATGCATGGATTGAGAATGCATGACTGGATGTATAAATGCATTCATGAATGAATGAATGAATGAATGAGTAGACAGGATAAAGGAAGGATGCAAGAGGGGAAATCTGAAAACCTTTAGAAAGTGGAACATTAAATAGTGACTGGAAATATTCTTCTATACTCTCAAGATTTTTCCATATTTATCCTGACATTGAAAATAAAATAAAATTCCATTATTTTCCAAATTGCATTAGAGTCTCATTTGTACCATTAGTTGAATGGCTGAGAAATAACATAAAATAAAAAAATAAGAAAAATACAGTAGACAAACTTTCCTATAAAGCAGCAAAGAACGGGTCATCTGGGGCTTCTCTGCTTAGGGTGCTGCCCCCAAGACCCAACACAGGATAAATGGATGTTACACAGTGTTTCTAATTCCACAGAAACGTCCTCTATTGTTGGCTCTATTGTGACTCTTAAAGATATGCATTACTCTGTGGTTCGCCACAGAATAATGTCGCTGTTGTTCCTTAGTAGCGCTGGTCTTAAGAGCAGCAGAGTTAAACAGCTTAGGGAGGATCAGACAAGATTGAGTGCAACATGGCAGCAGCTCTGAGTGGCCTAGTCTTTTTAGTCTTTTACTGATTTCTCCTTTAGCTGGTACTCATAGCACAGACAAGCTAATTGGAGAGGAATTACCTCAACAAGTCTTAATGACATGCTAGCAATAGACACAGAGGGTTCTCCTAAAGCTGGAATGAGGCAAACTGCAAAATAACACAACACAACGATTTGTTCTGACTGACTTAATCCTGAACCAAATAAGCTCTATTTGAATTGAAAACAGGCGCGTTAACTATAATAAAAATGTATTTTACGCTTTCATATGAAAGCACACGTACATTTAATAAAGGCACACAGTCGTAAACAGACACACACACTGAGTGTATCTTTCTCAGTTGGCCGCTGACCTTGGCTCAGAAGCTGCTATGATTGCCCATCTCCCGGTAGTCTGAGTGTCGTGTGTGTGCATGTGTGCGTGTGTGTGTGTGTGTGTGCCTGAAGGCCTGTTGGTGTCCTTGCCTGGTGTTGTAGTCCATCTGTCCAGGCTGGCAGCCAACTAGACCTTTCTGCTTACTTTTTAGTCATTTCATCATGATTGGTGTTAAAATGGGTGGGGATGGAAATAATTGTTTGCATCATTGAAAATATACTCCTGAACTAGTTTGTTTTTATGATGCAACAAAAATGATAATATTTTATTTCAGGACAAAATGTGCTCACAAATTGTGCATGTCAGTGTTTTCACTAACATGGGAAGACTTAAATTATTTACACTTTATTACACTTTTGCACTTTATGAAAATAGTTATTCACCTCTGACACCACATAATTGATTTTCAAGTAAAATACTGAGTATGTTTTTTAAATAAATAGCTGAAAAACCAACAATCTGTTAATCGGCACTAAGATTAAATAACTCTAAAGTTCAACTAACCCCAGCCACTAAAAATTAGAAAATGGCTGTTTTGTTTGGTATGGTGATTGCTAAAAGGTTGATTTTGAGATTTTGGAAAAAGGACTCTGTACCCACATTTGATCGGTGGTTGTGGGAACTCACAAATACTCTGCATCTGGAAAGACTGAGATATTACAATGAAGATTCCTTCAATGATTCCTTAATGACAGACCTGCCACTGGTTAGTAGCATACAAAAATATGTCTTTTTTTGTTTTTTGTATGCTTGTGGAAGGATTTGGATCAATTTGTGGTGTATTTATCATGTTGTCTTGACTGTGTAAGTGTTTTATGACGTGCCGATTTGTGCGGGTAAGCGATGGGTGGGAATTTGATCTGTTATGTTAATTTATGTATGTCAATTTGAAAAAATTTAATTAATAAAAAAAAAAACATTAAAGTAATTTTCTGTGACATAATATTACAAAAGTATGGAAACTACTCATTACCGTAATTCAAATTATTCTAACCCCTTTTAGTGTAGGGGCAGATTTAGTTTCCTCTGATTATCTATAAGAACTCTTACATTAAATGATTTACAAAAAAGTTAAGCTTCTTTTGTTTCATTTCTCCAATACGTTTCATGTTTCAAGCCCTAATTAAAAATCATAAACACGTTGTCTTTGTGTTCTAATAAAACTCATTTTCTCAAACGTCTTCCTGTAAATGCAGTGAGAAATGTGGGATCCACTGATTAAGTGATTCCACAGAAACACCATCCTAATTGTGAAGTACATGAATTGCTTCATCATTTTGTGGGAACATTTTGCAGCAGGAGGGACTGGTGCATGACACAAAATAGACGGCAACGAGGAAAGAACATTGTGTAGAAAAACAGGAACATGTCAAGACATCATTCAGAAAGAAAAAGTATGGGCATAAAAAGCTCTGCCAAACTCAGTGTGTATTAGAATATAAATTAGATTACAAAGTGGCCTAAAAACAAAGTTTGTAGTGTAGTGTCCTAGTCCTGTAGAAAACCTAAGAGCTGAAAATGTGTATATGAGCAAGGCAGCCTATAAACCTGACTCAGCTACACCAGATGGAACAAAACTTCAGCAAGCTACTGTGAGAAGCATGAGGAAGAAAAAAACTTGTTCAGTTTAAGCAATTTAAGCAGTTTATTCAAATACTAAGTGAATGTGTTTTGATGTATGAGTAGAAAGAAAGCTGAGAAAATTATTTTCAAAAAAGTCCCAAATTATTTTGGCATCTGGCAAGTAGAAATAATCTTTTTTTTTTTCAGCTTGTTATCCAATAGCTCTACGCAAATCCTCTTCTTCATATCTGTTGTCAATAAAATTGTGTCATCTTTGGTATATCTGTTGTGAAGGAAGGTGGCAAAATAAACTGAACAGATGACATCTAAATATGGTTATGGTCTGATGTGTGTACACGCAACAAACCCCTACTTCATCCATTGAGGTAGGTTTCTTTTTGTAAGATGGGATGATTCATAGGTCAGAATTAAGTGGCTTAAACTCCCAAACGCCTCTGAAAAAAGTCATTTACAAAGACCGCACAGAAAAGGAGTGAAAATGCAGCCAACATTCAGACAGAAAGTTTAAAACCCACATAGCTGCCTGAAAACAAAATCTAAAGATGCAATAAAACTTCGGCGCATGAATTTAAGCTTCTTCTTTTTTTTCCTGTGAAATATTGACATCACGAAGCTTAACCTGCCACAGTTTTACAAGGAGATACAAGTCATTTTCACTTTTTTTAAGTGGAACATTATCCTTCAGCAAGACAAACAATAACGCCAACTTCATACTGTTGGCTGCCCATCTTATGGATCATGGACACTCACAGAAATACTCAAAAACATAAATAGGAAGAAGCAAAGGAGCAACTGGAAGATGCAGCAAAGGGAAGAGTGAAGCCAGGAGTTAAGACAGAGGAAAATCAATGAAGAGGGAGGTATGCTGGGTTTTATGTGAGGCTGACCTAGATAGACAGAGAGGATTGGACACACTTTGTGTCTAGAGAGACACTGTCGCAGCTGCTGTGGACAGAGTGTATGTGAGGACTATGTGGATATTTATGTAGTGTATGTTTAAAGAGAATATGTTATGCTCGTCTGTATTTTAAACAATTTAAGGCATAAGAAAGGTCAGCAAATAAAACCCTCTCGTGTTTTCAATCAGGTGTATTTTTATAAAGAAGAATCTTGAAAGTTTGTTTTAGCATTTTCAGTTAAAATGTGAAACTCAATACAAATTTTTCCACCAAAATGAACATAAATTTCCGCACGGGAGGCAGTAAAGGACATTCTATTCTATGTAACAAAATTCTAAATTTCAAGGCAAAAAAAACATAATTGGTTGGAGGTTGTTTTGTATGAATTACTGCACCAGTGCAGGAGGTCAACCTATGGCTCTTTCGATGAGTTAAGGAAGCCCAGGATGAATAACATTCTTCTTTATCAAAGGTATTTTGTGGCTTAGCCATCTTGTTATAGTGTCAATGACTGTCGACTGGAGAGCTGCCCATTCTTCCCCACTGATGTGCAAGCCTTAACTTGGACCCAACATAATATTTCTCTCTTTAAACATGATCTTGTGTAGTGTTATATGCTTCATAACCTCCTGTCATTAACCTCATGTGTTTTAGTGTATTTCACAACTTATAACTTAAAATATGTAACGCATTGCATCAATAAACATTTACAAGAAGGCCTGTGGGTGGAGGATTACGAGAAAGGTGACGGTTAAGAATCATTAAAAGAATGAGGCACACAGTCACACACGAAGAGATACACACACAACACATAAAAAATTAATACCTAGGGATAATTGCTAAGAAAATCAACTGTTTATTTACAGAAACTGCCTGGCTTTCAAGTAGGTGACGAGACAAGCTGCCAGTAAAACAGGCCGCTGGAAAACAAAAGTTAAAAGCTTTTGCAATGTTAGTCAGTTAAGATAAGTGGAATAAAATTTGGTGCATTTCATACTGAATGGGCCCAATCAGGAAAGTGGAAGTCAATTTGCTACAACCAGAATTAACTTTATATTTTCAGATTACATGATTTGTCACAAAATAAAATCAGATGTTGACAGTTACTCAGTACTTGAGAAGTCATCTTACCAAATGCTTTTGTACTTGAGTAATTTTTCTGGATGTTTACCTTTTACTTATACCTTAGTAACATTACACTGAAGCAGTGCTACTCCTGCTTAAGTACAATGTCTGCCTATTCTGAAAAATTCTGGAGAAATGGTTTTAGTATGACCTTCATCAATTCTCAACATAACATGGAAATGCGTCCAGAATATGCTGCACACAACTGATTACTCAGAAAAACTGACATTTGCAGCAATATCTCAGGAGCAAAGCTGAACTCTTTTTCGACACTTCTGAAATCATAGTAAGCACCATTTTGGCCATAATCTAGAAGCGGAAAGAATATATTACCATAAACCATCCATGACTAGCTGCTCTTTACTGATTTTTCTCTGACATAAACTTTGTAGACTTCTACAAGCACTACAAGAGAGAGCTTAAAACACGAGCTTTACCGCTTGCATTTCCTTTTCTATGCGCTTTGACTTTCCTGTCTTTTTCCCAAATCTGAATTATTAACCAATTGTACGTCAGACACTCAAGTGAACAGGAAGTTCAGCATGGTCAAAAATGCCCATCAGCTCCTGTATGTTGCTCCATGGGGAACATTCAGAGGAGAGGAGAGGATACAACTAAGCAGAAAATGGTGACGCATAATGGGGCAGTAATCTTAATATTTCAACAGGAAACATTAGTGGCGTCTTTTTTTTTTTTCTAGAAATCTATCTTTTGTACTTTTTTGCATTCTCCTGTGTCTGGTTTCCTCATTTTCCGCTCAGGGTTACTGGGGAACAGTCATTAGAGTCATGGCGACAGACTTTACTTTGAGTGCAAACACATGGTTTTCCTGTAGCCTGATATGCAAATGAAATCAGAGGGTAGACAGCTGGGTCAGGCAGGACAGAGTACACACAACGATGCACAGACTCACAAAAAGAGGTTTCTTTTTGGTTTCCTGGAAAGCTAGTAGAGTTGGTCCAAGTCTGGTTCCCAGTCTGAGGTTTTCACAGGGAAGACATTCTGCACTTGGATCATTAATGTCTGTCTTTCAGTAATTGTATATGCATGTGTGTATCATAATCCCCGCATAAGGAATTCACATTAGTATGCGTTTGCCTTTTTTTTACTTGGTGTTTCATAGTGCCATACAAAACTATTCAAACCCCAAGGATTCAGTGTGTCTTATCCACTGAGATTTCCTGTGATGCACCCACCAACAGAAAGTCAGAGCATTTTTGTGACGTGAAAGGAATGATTTGGCTGGATTTTTTTTTTTTTTTATACAAAGGAAAAATCTAAAAAGTTTGGCATGCATTAGCATTCAGATGCACTAAGTCATACTTGCAGAAATACCTTTGGAGCAATAACAGCTGCAAGTCTTTATGATGTTTTTACATGTTGGGAACTGGATTTTTTACCCTTGCAGAATTTTTGAAGTTCTTTCAAATTGGACAAGAATGTCTGTGATCACCAATGTTCAGGTCTTGCCAGAAGTTATAAATTAGCTGTACTTTGACTGGGCCCTACTGAACATGTCTTAAATTCAACTGTTCTGTTGAAGCTCTCGCTATATGTTTAGAGAAGTTGTCATGCTGAAAGCTGGTGCAAAAAGGTACAAAAAGGTGCAAGGAGGATGCATACTTTTACAGGCCAATATATATAATCATACAAACATAAAGACTTTTACTCGAGGTCTTCATGTTTGTTAAATGAAGCTTTTCAGAATGTAAGAAAGGAATAAAACAATGAGAGACAGAGGGAGACTCCTGCTTTGAGTGAGTGTGTACAACTTGCCAGCAGAGACTCTTTAATTCCATTACTTCCCACTTCAGGAAACAAAGGCAGCTCAAGGTTTAAACACACTTGAAAACACACACACACATATACACACACACACACACCCCCGCACACACCCACACACACACACACACACAAGCTCCACCTGGACTCATCCTCTTTTGGCTGACCATACTGTGAACTTTGCTAATCGATAATCCCATAAACACAATAACACACCGATACTGTTGGCACAACCATCCTCCCTCACCAGGAGAAGCAGGCATATTCTGTTTTATCGTCACTTCATTTATGATTTCTTTACATCTTTCCGACTACATCGATCTTTCATGAAACCTTCTTCTCACTTTTATTTTTACATCTGTGTCAGCATTGGGTTCTTGTTCCCTTATTTGTAGCAGTGGTGTATAGCAGAAGCTGGATCACTGGAAATCTGCTAATACGGATTAGCAGATTCTGTATTATCTGCTAATATAACATATATATTAGCATATTTCATGTGAGATTTGCTTTCTGATTGGATATAAATTAAAGTGTCTTGTGAAGACTTCTATTACCAATTGTTTCTGAAAACATTAATTAAACCCAAAGGAGTTGAGTGGGTCATGCTAGTTAAACTAAAAATAATTTCCAAAATGTAATTTCCTAATTACGCCTGCACAGTTTGAGTCTTTTTTTCTGTTTTTGGAAATAGTAAAAAAGTAAAAATGGACAATCAGCTCAGTTGGAGAGTTTAAAGTAAAGTGCTGGGAGATGCCGCTCACACATAATACTGTAAAAGATTTACCACCACATTATATCGCTTACATCTCAACTGTCATTTACTTAGATGAGAACAATAGCTGGTGACAAGCTGCAGATGTCAGCAACCGAGCTGTCAGCGATGAACAATTAACTCGTCCTTAGATCTGTTGCATTTGTAACTTTCCAGGCCCATGCACACTCACAAGAACGCTAACTTTACAAACCTGTTGCCTTGGCAACACTGAAATAGGCTCTCTGCCATCTAGTTAGCACAATGGAATTAAAGCCACGTGTGTGTGTGTGTGTGTGTGCACGTGCGTACGCGTGTGTGTGCGTCGGAAACAGCAGTGAAATGCTGTGCTCTCTCCACGTGCTGCATTGCCGTTATGTTGTCTCACTGCCAAAATAGTGATCGCTTCAAGATGTATGAGAGAGACTGGAGAGGGGGGAAAAAATGGCACAAAGTGTACAAAATGAGAAATAAAATGAGGCAGAGACATTCTGCTACCGCTTGCTTGACTGAAACCAAGCCCCAAGAATTCAGAGGAGGCTCACAAATCATCGGCACTGGTTTTAAAAGGCAAAGTTAACCTTCTCCAAGGAGACCATTTATAATGAGCCAGAGTGAGCTCAGTGCTGTTGCATAGCTTTATTACACAAGCAAGATGTTCTTGTGTCCACCTCCACGACAGTTCTTTGGAAAAGAAATAAAGTTGTAAAACAAAGGAAAAAAAGTTGGAAATAATTGTGTCTTAAAGGAAGTTGAAAATCTTTTTGAAGGTGCTTGTTTTTGCTGTAAACATTAAGACTGAATAATGACTTCACAAATGCAACACTTTTTGTAAATCTGGAATGCTTTTGCTTAATCCTGTCACCATTTTGCGAGAAAATGAAAAAAAAAAAACTATTTTAAAAAAGGACAAAAGGGGTAGTGACTTCAAAATATAAATAAAAAATATAAGCAGAGCCAAATGTCAGAAAATATTTAAATGTATGCAGCGGTACTTACCATTTAAACTGAATTATTCAGTTGCTCTGAGTGTTATAAGGTGGTTGTCTGTTTTTACAGTTTTCAAAATTGCTGCTGTTTAACAATCCACTGTCTTTGTTGCATGATTTAACTGTTCAAGATGAGCTATTCACTTTTAATAAAGAACGAATCCAGGCTGTTGGCAAGCCAAATAAGAAGATCCAGTTTGCAGTTCATGGATCTGCACTGTTCATGTGGATGAAGCCTGATATTGTCCTGTTAAGATAAAAAAAAAAAAGTCCCTGCTGCGTTAATAGTAACGTTTGTCTCCCTTCAGAACATGTCTGAAGGAATCTTTACTCTTGGCAGGTAAAAGCTAAAAATGCCAAATATTGTTTAGATTATCTGAAATCAATTTGGTATGAAACTCTGCACTTATAAATTCCTTCATGCAAAATGCAGTTTCATTCTTTTTTTTTTTTCATTTCAGAAAGCTTAAACTGTTTTGCAGTAGCTGAGTGTAAAACGTAAAGCTGTTTGTCTTTTGGTGTATGGATGAAATAGACCCACATTGGTCTACTTAGCAGTGAAAATTGTGTCCCATGTTTTCATGTACTTAAAATGACTACTGTGTCATGTTTTTTGTTTGTTTGTATTTTTTTTTTTTTTTTTTTGCTGCAGCCTTTTTTAACTGGGCTAATGATGACATCATATTTAAGGCTTGCTTAGATTTATGTTCGTAATCAAAAGCATACACATAAAAAATGGTGTGTAGTTTGGAAAGCTCAGGGTCTCATTTCCAGTTTTTGAAGAGAACGTGGTTCTGTTGGCATCTTTGGACCATGACCCAAGCATGACCCAAGCATGAATGCTTCGCACTCACTGAAAGCTGAGTGCGAAGCATTCAGGGTGAGAGCCAACCTACCAGGGATTTAATCAAGCAACTTTGTAGGGCATCTTAAGACAAATAAGACAATTTCCTAGTTGAGAATGATATATGTTGAACATAAGTACTTATAAACAGCTCATACAGACATGGTTGTCCTCTTCATAGTTAGCCATTCTCAGTTTAGGTACTTTCACGTCTAGTTGGTAGAAATCAAGGCGCAGTCAACTGGACCCGGTGCACGCTCCCGATGCAGGTGGAAGTAATTGCGTAACTACCCCGGCGTGACACTCTTTGCACTAAATGCAGTGCACTGTATTTTCCACTTCACTGTATCTTAGTCAAGGAAACTCGTCAAGCCTCTTGTCTTCGGAACGTTAAACACTCCCCCAATCCCAGTTTAATTTCAGTGGCTCTGGCTTAGAGTCGATCGCATGTGGCTCCTTATCTGATGCTGTTTCCGATTCAGAGCTTTGACATTACCTGGGAGGTTGATACAGATCTCGTTGGCTGCCGCTCTGCTGTGTGGGTATCAAAAGTTGCGACAGGTGCTGCTCCCCTCTTAAGTGGTATTTACTCTGCGAACATCTAAAATAAATCCTGCTTCATTGAGACCTTGAAGAAAATATAAACTAAGATGCATTGCAAGTTATTTTATATTTTTCATGTTTAAGAAAAGAAATAAGAAATGACTTTTTAATGAGTGTGTCGCAGCTTGTTTACATAATCCAACATGTGGACGCTCTGGCTTTCAGGTTCTGTATGTCTGTCTGCAGGCTGTGAAGACATATGCTGTTCAAGCTTCAGTGTGTTTTGTATTTTTTTTAGCAGCACGTAAGTGTGCAGCTTCATAAATCTCAATCATTTAAAGATGCACAACCTGGGAGCAAAACATTTTCCGATCTTTAGTGTTTGTGTCGTCATTGACTCACCAATGCAGCAGCACACGGCTCAGTTTTGCAGAATCGTAAGACAAAGAAAGAGAGGCTGATGGCATGTAACTTAGTTACTGCATGAGAAATGTCGGGCATGTATGTAGATCGTGTTTTGAATGGTGTGGGGTTTTTGGAACATTTTGGAGTATTCTGTATTTTTTCATGAGCTCTTCCCATTTTGGCCCATTGTTGAGGTACAAGTACAAAAAACATGCTAAATTTAAGGTAGATATTTCTGTTCAGGTCAGGATTTTTCTACAAAACTGTCAAAGAAACAGTGGAAGAACGGAAACTAAGATGGATGGTTAAGTAATGGAAGGATGGATTATTTAGACTGGATGTCGAACCCTGGTTTCATCCGTTTTTATGCGTTATATGAATTCTCTGGGATATTACAGACAAACCGATTTTTGAGTTATGGGAAAGTTAAATCTTTTACTTGCTGGGTGCATTTTTAAAAGACAGAATCAAATGCTCATGCCTGCTAAGAAAACCCAAACCTCACTGCTGGATCTATAAATATGATTTAGTGCCCCTTGAGCACGGCGGTTAACCTCTGCTGCTTCAGTCAAGGGCACCATTCAGGGCTGAAGCACACAAGGTACTTTCTGTGAATAAGTGTGTAATGTGATATGCTCTGGGATCTCCATTTCAAATCTGAGAAGATACCTGCCAGATTTCTGTAAAACCAGAGCCTCGGAAATTCTTTATGCGCAAACGCAAAATCTGCATTCTAGAATCAAGAATCAATACAGCAAGCTTGCATATATTTCACTGTAGAGGGAAAACTGCGTGGAATTAAACATTTATCCTTCAAGTTTCTCCAGATTTTCTGTACATTTTCCTTTAGTAGTGTTAAAACTGAAAAATCTGCATGTACTTGTGAGTCCTTGGCCTGCGCATTGTGTCTCTAGATTGTTGGAGTATTACATGAAGCCCCATAAATCAATCTGCTGAATGCCTATTAACCTCCGTGCTCTTTGCTGTGCTTTTAGCACATCAGCAGAACCATGAAATTCTGCTTCTAGCACTGAGGAGCTACCCTGCCAATTTTGGAAAACACACAGGGAGAGAAAATCGCATGACAAAACAGCGCTATTCAAGTGTTTGCATTAGAAATAAAGGGGGTGGGGGAAGCAGGTGGTCTTCTTTGCATCTAAAGCTTCACAAACATCCCTTTTCCTATAATTTCTGCAGCACCTGCTTATGCCATCTTCCAACTGTTTGCACAACCTCTCTTCTTTCCTAATGGCAAACATCCTTATCGGCTGCCTACCTGTCCTTTCCTCGCCTCTCCTGTCCTGACAGTCATTTTGGCTCCAGGTGGCCAGCAGAGACCTCGCCCTTTGGTGCCACTTCTTCCTGCCAGCTGGAAGGAGATTGATGAAGTCGAGGTTCTATGGCGACTCCAGCGAGGCCACTTCGGGGACTGACGTGGCGGACAGGCCCCATCGAAGACCATGCAAGCAGAACTAATAGACATGCTCTGGAGGGGAGGAAGGAGAGGTGTGCATTAATATAAGTGAATTGGTAGATGAACTGATGAGACATAGAGACATGAGAAAGTCGCAGAAGCTTTGAGCAACAACTTGTTCAGCTATAGTTAGAAGATGGTGTTAGGGGCTGCAGCACAGTTTAACGCGTCTTATGATGAAGACGTGTCAACATAAAGGACAAAAGGGGATGATGAGTTCTATTTCTAATGCTAATGGCTCTGACAGCTTGGTCATTTGCTAATTCTTGATCATGCTGAGTGTAGTGTTTCCTTCATGTGTCGCGCCATAAGTAAAGTTCTTCCCCTTCAACTCTGTTCCTACCTAAATTTGTTTTGACTCCTCATCTTCATTTTGAGCCCCATCATATTTTCTGCTGTCTGATGAATGTTCTGTCATTTGATTGCCGCCACAATTAGATTCAGGCAGAAGGACAGTTGTTCGTTTTTCTTTAAAAAAAAAATAATAATAATCTGTCCACAGGAACGTGCATGTATGACCTAGTCACTGTACACCTGTAAGTCACCGTGTCCAGACGAACACAGTGTGTCCTCTCCGGGGAGGCGTGTCCCCGTGTCTCGTCAGCCTCATGACATCACCCTCGAGTAAATCACGAGGACACACTGTCCTACACAGGTTCTTCCTATATAAAAGGGATGTTCATGTTGCTATGGTGACTGTAGGAAGTGTTGCATTGCTGGCAGGTGAGGATTATCATTCAATGGGTTTATGTTTTGACCTTACATCGATCATAATTTATACAATGATTAAAGCAGTAACTTGACTAAAACAATATCATTTTTTCCCATTTTTAATTTTACCTCAGTTTTCAAATAATAATAGCAATAAAAAGTGTTTTACTGACACTGATTTTGGTGAACCATACCATATGTGCGCCAACTTTTCGTAAAACCTATTTGCAAACTAACAGCAGTTCAGCATATTGGACTGTGTCAAGCACAACATTGCAAGCAGAAGAAACAAAGCCTGATAACGACGAAGGGATGGAATGTGGGAGCTGGTCAACGTGCCAGACTCAGCAGGAGTTCAGATCACAACGCTGGGTAGATAGTTAATGAGAAGCCAAGAAACAAAAACATCCACTGGAAGACAGTGTAATTTAGGCACCTTATACACACAGGGTGCACAGTGGAGCCAATCAAAACAAGTCGAGAAGACATAAACTTACAAATCACTAGTGTAGGACGACACAAGCAGATGCACAAACATCAAAGAGAAAGTTTGTACAGGAAGTTGAGATAGAGAGAGCTAAACATAAACAGAGAGAAACGTTATGTAAGCCTTGGTGAGAAAGAGGAAATTTCCAATAACATACAGTTATAACATATATGTTGTGGATGACTGAGAATCTCAACAGCATATTTGCATAAAGCCTTTTTAAACAAGGTCTTCTTTTTCCTGAGACAATGCTTTGTCAGGGTAGCAGTACATGTTAGCGTGCATATGCATCCATGTGTCTTTCAGAAACAAATGTCCTTTCACAGACGTTCATTGTCCTTGACGTACACAACTAAATTACCCACGAGTAAATTATGGGTGCTAGCAATAAACTCAAAATAAACATTGTACTGTTTTTTGGTGTCATACAGACATATGACTATAACAAAGTTGTAATTCTTCCAGTGGTTCATTGTGCTGTACATGCTACAAAATCGGTAGCAAGGCACTAAAAAATATGTCCACACTCAGACTTATGATACAGCAGGCACACACTTTTCCTGCGCTTGCACTCTGGCTGAATCACTAAAAACACAGGCCTGTTCTGATGCCTTTTTAAGAAAAAGTCTCGTTGTCAGCACCATACTTACTCTCTTGGTCACTTCAAAAAAAACAAGAAACAAGAAAAGAAAATCTTGCACAAGAATCTGACAGAGTAGCACCTTTTTTTTTCTTTTTTTTTTGCAGCGGTCAACACGTGGTCATGGTGGTAATAAAACACTTCAAAATCTAGATTGATATTTCGTCCAATTTTACTTCTGCAAAAATATTGTATTATTTTATGTGTTGATCCATCTAAATCCATGTAAGTGAAGTTATTCCGCCAAATGTGGGACTTAAAATTTGCACAACATCCAAGATGGTGAGGATTACATGTGAGGTCCATTCTCATCTTTGTCTATCACGTTGTTAATTATGGACACGTGTTTACAGGGACCCAAACCACATGCAGAGTGTTCTCCACTGAGCTTAAAGGGAAAGTGTAGGTTGGGTGTCGGTGTCCGGTGTTGCCTTTGATCTGAGAAATTCATATGTGATGCACAAACATCACAGGACAAACATATTTCCCTCTTGTTTTGCTGCATTCTCTGGAAACTTTTGCATACAGTCAGAAAAGAGAAGCGCTGCATACACAAGATAATGGAAACTCATAACCGGGAATTACAGTTTTGCTTTCTCAACATGGGGAATTCTACTGGCAAAACAAGCTCACTAAATACTTCTCAGTTTCAGAGCAAGCGGACTGCACATGGCGAGAGGCGCAATCGCGTACTGAGTTTAGCATGAAATCATCATCGAGCTTAATATGGAAACATCGGGATGGTGCTTGGGTGTCGGTGCAATAAAAAGACATAAGCAGCCACAGCAGGAGCAGCATGAATGATCAGAGAAAGAGAAATCAGCAAGCTTGTCAGATTATATAAAATGAGTCAGCTGATACTGATCAGCTGAGACTGTCTGCAGCTTCTGTGTTCTGCATAAACTGGAGCGATGCGCTGCGGCTTTAATTGCCCTCCTCTTGCTTTTTCCCCTCCAACATCTTTGTGTGTCTTTACATTTTTTTTTTTTTTTACATCAGTAGAACATTTATGACTCGGAACATTTCGTCCAACCAGCTGATCTCTCGATTGGGCCAACAATTGGCCTCATGGACCATCTGTAGTGTTTGCAAAGTCGTCGCATTCATTTGTACTGAATGGGAATTGGGTGAATGATGTGGAATTGTGCATTTTAAATGAACCATTTAGTGTTTAAGTAAAAATAAATGGGTTGTTACATAAAGCTTAAGGAGCCAGTTTCTGATCATTTTTTCAAACGTTTTCTGTCTGATTTCCTAAAAATAGACAAATTTTAAGTGCTCTCTTTATCTGCATCGCATCTTAGAATATTGTTAGTACAATTCGTCAGCTTATTGGACACAGCTATAAATAAAAAAAGTTTAGAAAACATTTACAGTGTATCTTCTTCACTCCTTTGTAGGATCTGTTGTAGATCTATAGCTTTCTCTGCGAGAAGAGCACTATAAGCTTTACTTTTTTGTCTGCATACAGGGGCGTCAAACTCCAGCCGTTAAGGTGTCCTGCAACCTTTAAATGCTTCAACACATCTGATTCAAATGGCTGAATTGCTTCCTCAGCACGCAGTCAAGTTATACACACAGTCCTAACCCCAATTCAGGTGTGGTGAAGCAGAGACATATCTAAAGGTTGCTTTCCCTCAACAACCGGAGTTTGATACACATAGTCTAATATGGAAGATCATTTATAATTAGATAGAAGCTGAGTCCAAGGTAAAATTTGAGAGAAAAAGTCTCTGATTTGCTGATGTGTGTTAGATTGTTAAATCATTTGGTTTTACTTGTTATCATAATGGAGCCTTAGATGCCTTTCTGTGAACAATTACAGAGTATTTATATCAAGATCAGAGGTGACGTCACACCATGTGGGCGAGACATGAGTCAGAGCTAAACAGCTCTGCAGTTAAACTGAGTTTCATTAATAATTTGTAAACTAAGACGGCATGATGACAGAGTTGACATTATAAACAGTTTTTAGTATTAAAAATCAGCAATTAGCACAATTAAAACTGTAAGCATTATTAACAGCAGTCGAGGGCTTTTCATGTAGTTTGTCGCGCTTTACGATGAATTAGAGATTTTGTGAGCAGTTTTCATGACAGATTGAATTGAAAGTTTAAAGAGAAAAAAAATGGAACTAGTTAACAGCTATTTTCTAAAGCGCAACTCTGATTTTCCAAAGAGGCAACATGGCATTGTGAAAAATACAGAAAATACTTGATAGGCTTTAAAATATCATTCAAATCCTGCCTACTAATGAATACTGGGACAAATAGGTGACATTCAACTGTCTTTTATGCCTACATCTAATTTGATTTATACACCCAAGATATAAACGCTTGTCCAGACAAATGAAGTAATCATGACAAACACATATCTGGTTTTAGTATCCAATAGTAATGCGGCAATTTTACGTAACCCCTAACATTCTTCAGTCCAAAACCAACAGTCGAATTATTATTATTATTTTTTTTTTTTACAATATTCTTTATAAATCTTTTTAAGATGTAAAACTTTCCAATTTACTAGGTTGCATTCACTTTCTAAATGTTGGGAAGCTCTGAGTTGTAGATTCTGATTTGGGCCTGTTAAATGATGCCTTAGTTTTTTTTTTGTTTTTTTGGGGTTTTTTTGACCCAACATTTGATTGAATATCCATAATGGGATCTAGTGGGCATTGCATACTACTCAACTAAATGTGCATTGCATCATTGTAGCCAAGCAATCTCCATTTCAGGCTATCAGACCCTGCCATTTTGTCAAAGCTCATGGTGTCTTTGACATATTCACAAGATGTTCTTTGGCATCAGTGCCCTGACGCACCAACCATAGCAGCGTATAATTCCTTTTAAGCAAATACCTATCAGACACACACAGACATGTTTCCTCGCTGACTGTCTTCCCCCCCAGATACACCATTAGCTGCAGCGTTTTCATAGGATTTTTTTGTCTTCTCTCTATTTTTGGTTATTTCACTGTCTTGTTTAGGCTACAGCCATCGCTCTCAGATCTGAGAGCTTCCAGCTGTCTCTCCCTTTCACAGTGTACTGTCAATTTAATTGAATCTCCTATGTGCAAACATCAGGAAGGCTTTAGATTCAATTGAACAGAGACTAGTTTATGACAGTGTGTTTAGACTGATATAGCTTGGAAATAAATGGTAGCGCATAACAGAACTGAGTTTTCTTAGTGTGGATCAGATTCATCGTAGAGGTTCACAGTTTTACTAAAAGAAAAATTCAGAAGTCTAAAGAACTGACAACTGAAGGACAACACATTTTATCCATTTCCACCTTGATCAATAGGGGTGTTGAATCTTTCTGTTTTCCTTCTGTCTGCCTCAGTTTTTCCTGTCCTGTCATTTAAAATGCACTTACAAGATAAGTTGGCAACCACTCCTACTTTATATGAATCACATTATTATTTTTTTTTATATATTTCAAATTTTCTTAGTTGAAGCTCAGTTTGTCTTTTTATAGCTTCCGGATCGCAGTTTAAACAGTGCTACTATGGTAACAGCAGGGGAGTGGGTGTTAGCAGCTAATCCTGTTTGGGTGTCATGGTGACATTGCTAAGGCACCCAGCAGAAGAGCTACACCAGCTTCCTTTGCTTTAATCATATTTCATCAGTGAGGATTTACTAGGTTAGAGGGTAAGGTGCTACGTTTTCCTCACAAATCCAGTGTCACTTAAAGTGCTCAGAGTTTAATTCCACTGTACACAGAACTCCTCAGTGTCAACAGAAGAACACAGACCTTTTATTATAAATCATTTGGCCACCTGCGGTATGTATACAATCACTAAAAACAGGCTTTGACTCTTGTTTATGTAAATGCAGGTGTATATCAGTCATAGAAATGAATTTTCATTAAAAAAAAACCTCAAAAATATCTAAATATCAATAATATCAATATTAAAGATTCAGCTTTACAACCTTGAATTATTTAGTTCATTTCCCTTGTATCTGACTCCCTCAGAACAACAACAAAAAAAAAGCACAACATAAAGTGTTAAAGTGGGTGAAAGGAGATTAAAATAATTCATGACACATTTTATAGGCTGCAGAAACAAATCTTTGAAGTTTAACAAATTATTCTTTAAATTTCTCTACTGCCTTTTTATGAGGTTTTGTGTCGATACTGGATTTATTTTTACATTTTGTGGACCCATAATTTAATCCAGCTTTTCTGAACTCAACCTTTTGTTGAGGTTTTAAAAATTATGTTCGCACCTTATGCTATAACATATTACTGTCATGAAGGTTGCTATAGAAACGTATATTTCACAACATCATAATTCGTTCAGACCTCCAATTTTGCTTTGCTTGTTAGGATTACCATTAAGTAGCATGTAATTCTTGGTAAGCAAGTCTTTAACTATTAAAACTGAGCAGAGAAACACAAAATGATACAAAATTAGCTGAAATACTGAAATCAAGTTTCTATGCAGTAAAAAGTACAAAAGAACTATATCTTGTAAAGGAGGAAACATTATAGTTGGAGTTGTGTTGATTTTCTGTCAATGGAAGAAGCAAGCCAGAGACAGAAAACGCTTCATAAGTGCACTGTCTTTTCTATTTGGCTGACTTCCTCTGAGATAACTGATAGGTGGGATGTAAACTTATTCTTTCTCTTTTCTTTTTAACGATGTTCAATCTAATGCTGTTTCTAATTTTTTTTGAAGTATTCATCTGAATCTTCGAAGGGGTCCAGGCTTCAGCACATCCGATTCCATTGAATGCTAGATCTGGTCTAAGTGACCCAGTCATGTAAATCCGGTGTGAAACAAGACCAGGAAGGGGAACCAGATTCTGTCGAAAACCAAAAACCATCTGTAGCCTTTGTATCAATACTGTATCCACACTGAAATGTTGGTGCATATAGACTAAAGTTTTTAACATCCAAAATTGAAAATAACAAAATTGTTAATGAAATTAACTGCTGTAGCATCCTGTGTTAAGTGAACAAGCAATGGTGCCACAATTCTAGTATAAAACTAATTATCAGACAAAAATGTCAGATTATTATTTTTTTTAATAATCTTTAGCCATCTGTCTATGGTACAAATCTGAAAATATGTTGTGTCCCTCTGTGTTAATTAAATATATTCATGCAATCATTATGACACCTTCAAAACAAAGACAAGTAGATTGCTGCCACACATGGACAAACTCTCCTAATTGGAATATATGAAACTTGATCAACCCCCTAAAAGGGCTGGGTTTTAATTCAATTAAGAGTTTTGATTTGATTAAAACTGGATTTTAAGAAAACCTGACCACCAACTGGATGGAAATGGATATACTGACACTTGAAAGTTACATGGCTGAAACTAACCAACAAAAGGACTTACAATGAAGGTTTACAGAAAGTAGAAAGCTGATTTCATCCATTAATAACAGCTGAATCTATACAGGTCTGAGAAACATGAATTTGAGTTAATGAATTAAAATGTTAATAAAACCCTATGTTGCATTTCTGGGAATGGGGACAGATTGCATGTCACATAAAAAAAACATAGTCATGACATAGACATGACAACTGTCAGTATTTTCTTGTTGAATTTCTGTTTCTACATTTGCCTCGTATTGTGCTCCAGTCTCGCTCCAGTGGACACTAACCAGAGGGGGAAATGATGGAGCAATTCTTAACAGACTCACATTTACAGGCATGGCTGTTTCAGCACACCGTGGGGAGATAGAGTGGTGTGTTTGGCTCTGATAGGAGCAATTCACTATGGATGGAGAGGGAAGCAAAGGGAGACACACAAAGAAAGAGGGGGGTTTATGTTTTCTTTCATTTGTTGACTTGAAACCATATTTTCCTCTCAACACTTGCAGGATTTATTGTTTTAAAGGTGATTAATCCATTCTGAATGGGGATTTTTAGCACTTTCATGTCCTGAAAGATTTACTTAAACTCAACCTAAAGATATTAATATTAGGTTTCCATCATTTTGCCATTCTTCTTCTGAAGCCCACTTTTTAACTTATCAAACCAGATTTTTTCCTCTAATATATTTAGGATGGTTATGCAGATCTATTAGTCTCTACACAGATGTGGTTATGATTAGACATCAGGCTGTTTTGTCATTGTATTCATACTTTTCTCTTAGCAGCTCAGATTTGAAAGCTTCAAGTGTCAGATGGTTTGTTACTTTCAAGTGGAGGAAAGAGTAGGAGCGTCTTAAAGAGACAAGACGTCAAAATGCAAATTCAAATTTATTTTAAGTTCATATATATATATATATATATATATATAATTCCCTTCTCACCCACCGCGGGTGGTTCTTATCCTCTGAGCTCAGGTCCTCTACCAGAGCTTGAGGGTTCTGCGCAGTATCTTTGCTGTGCCTAGAACTGCACATTTCTGGACTGAGATGTCTGATGTTGTTCCTGGGATCTGTTGTAGCCACTGCTCCAGTTTGGGGGTGACTGCCCTGAGGGCCCCGATGACCACAGGCACCACTGTGGTCTTCACCTTCCAGGCCCTCTCCAGTTCCTCCCTGAGGCCCTGGTATTTCTCCAGCTTCTCGTGCTCCTTTTTCCTGATGTTGCAGTCACTCGGTATTGCTACATTCACCACAACGGCTTTCCTCTGTTGTTTATCCACTACGACAATGTCCAGTTGGTTCAACCTTACCATTTTGTCTGTCTGGATCTGGAAGTCCCACAGGAGCTTAGCTCGGCCATTCTCCACCACCTTTGGGGGTCTTCCCCACTTTGATCTCGGGGCTTCCAGTCCATATTCTGCACAGATGTTTCTGTACACTATGCCTGCCACTTGGTTAAGTCGTTCCATGTACGCTTTCCCTGCCAGCATCTTGCACCCTACTGTTATGTGCTGGACTGTCTCAGGGGCCTCCTTGCACAACCTACACCTTGGGTCTTGTCTGGTGTGGTAGATCTGGGCCTCTGTTGCTCTGATGTTTATGGCCTGTTCCTGGGTGGCCAGGATGAGGACCTCTGTGCTGTCCTTGAGTCCAGCTTTTTCCAGCCATTGGTAGGACTTTCTGATATATAAAGATATATACTTTCTGATATATATATATATATATATAGCATTTTAAAAACAACTGAAGGTTGAGTTACTTGATTGTGGTATAAAACGGCACTATGTGCCTGGAAAATACATAATGCTTCTTTTCAATAAATTCTGTATTAAATAACTTTGGGTCATTTCAGAACAAAATAAGCTAAATCTAAGACCAGTTCCAATTATTCATATAAATCTTTATTATGCTTTGCAAAGATACAATTTGACTTTCTAATGGAGTAGATATAGCTTTTTACTTTCTGCAAAAATGTACAACTGTTTTTTTTTTTTTTTTCCTACATTTTACATGACTGTTAAGAAAAAGCTGAAAACTTTTAATGTTTATGTCTTAAAATTAAGGATTTGAATTCATCAGACAGACTTGATGGCATTTATTTGATGTCAGGATGTTAAAAACATTAATTAAACATACCTGATGTCCACTTGTGAGTCTACGAATCTTATTTCATAAAAAATTTACTGAATGTCTTTAAATATGGTATTATAGTGTTCCGTTTCAGCATATGTAGTATTTTGTCAATCTTCGCCACCTTGCAGTCTGTCTTAGCCACAACTGCAAGACTGATTAAAGAAAGATGCTAGATGACTCATATGCACACACACACACACACATGTATTCACATGCCCTTAGTCATGCACTGAGTAAGAGTATAGTAATCTATCCATTCTGACAGTTTGAGAATCAGCAATACTGATCTCTATGTAAAGCACTGATCTGTGTGTTTGTTTGTCATTTCACTTTGTCTTCATCTTTTACTTTGCTTGCGACTCACCTGCATGCTCAAATGGGCGTCTGCATGAGCGGACAAAGACGGATTCCTAATTCAGGACTGTGCTGGCGTGCATGTCCGTGTTTCGTGCATCCGTCTCCCTGCGTGGTGAGGCAGCAAAGTCGTGATAAGTTAGACACAGCAGAATGCAGAGCTGGAGAGGTAGTTTGTTGCAACTGAAAAGACAAAAGGGGAAATGTTAGCAGGGACAGATGAATGAGGAAAATGAGAGGAGGAAAGATCTTTTTCTCTGTATCTTTATCTTTTTTTGGTTCAGTCTTTTTTTTTTTTTTTTTTTTTACAGTATCTCGGTATCTCCTCCTTTCTTGCCATTCTTTTTTTCAAAGGTACACGTTATCTTGCTTCAAACAAATGCATCAACAGACATGCATATTTGCACATACATACGCACACACACCATCTGATTATGTGCAATCATTTATAAGCCTACGTAGTTTTTCTTCTCAGATACTTTATTCCTGTACTTCAGGTGTCTCTTGCTCTCCTGAGGTAAAACGTAATACTTTATTTCAGTTTTAATACACTAAATACACCTTCCCTTCAGCTCTGATTAGCTTTCCTGTTGCAGGAAAGTATCCCCACAGCCTGATGCTGCATCAACTAATACAAATGCAGGCTGCACATTTCAAACGTGTCATTCTTCAAAAAGGTGAAAGCCTCCTTTTCCAATTTCCCAATTATGTAGTCATGTTGATTTGGCGTTCAGGATTTTCCTCACACATAGAAAAGCTATATTTAAATTAGGTACTAAATAGGTACACTTTGAAGGGAATTGATTTGCACCAAATTTTATTTAGGAGTATCAGAGTAAAACACAATGTTCACTTTTTTTTAATGTTATCTTGTTTTTTCATTTTCCATTACATTGTGCATGTGCATATTTCTAGATGACTAGAAATATGCACATGCTAAAGAGTAAAAAAAATCTTTGTGAATTTTTTTTTTTTTTTCCTTAACAGCTTGATGAAATACAGTGATGGGTTGTTTTTCATTTGTTTATTTATCATTTTGTTTAACTATACATTTGTCTGTTTGAACTTTTTAGAAAGACTGCTGACAATACATCCGGAGTTCCAACTCAGAAAACAACAAGAACACAGCCGAGCTTTAAGAGACTTTTTTATCCGACCTTAACAAAAAGTTTTGCAGATAGACGAGAGCTCTTTTTCTTCAGTGTCTATGAAAAGCTGATGGATCCATGTCCTCAGTGAAGGGCAAAGTGTTAAAATGGAGAAATTAGATTTCTTCTTTATGGCTGTTAGATGTGATAAACTCTGAAGAGGATTGCTAAGTGCTCAGAAATTCACAGATGATTTGCTACAGCAATTCTTGAGTGAACTACCTCCTCAAATATATAGAGAAGAAATATCATAAAGAATTTTAGTGTTAAATTCAAATATTTCAAACTTAGTAAAAAAATCTAAAAAATAAATAAAATACAGCTGTGTTTTTTTTTCTATCACAGTGTGCATATTTCGAAAACAGAAGAAGTTTTTAAATTAGCTGTTTGGTGCGACTGGCTGTCCAGGACTCACTGAAACTGCTACTCTGTTATGTTGGAAGGTATCAATGTATTGTACACCTAAAGCTTGAACATTTTGTAATAAGTTTAGGTTCTTTTGTCGTTTTTCAAAATGCGAACATCAGACCACATTCAGTTCAGCTTTTGTTCCTTGGTTTTGGTACAATCAAAAATGTTTGTGAACCAAACTTCAAGACTTGCATGCCATGACTTTGAACTCAATGCTAGATTTTATGCCTTTACTTGGCACCTGACTTGAGTCAGTCCCACCTCAGCTGTGTACTAAGCTGGTTACTATACTAGCCTTTGAAAACTGAAATTGGACACCATCAACCAACTGTAGCACCACAGCAATATTGACAAGGTTTTAGATCAAAGCGCCATTTATTATAATGGTCAGCCAAAGCTAGACCTAAATACAGTTGTAAATCGATGGCAAAACTGAACTTGAGAACATTTCAAACAATATGTGCAAATCAGACATAGACATACCCCAAGAGATTTGCAGATATAATCGTGGCCGTGGTACCTGTAGGTGTAGGTATAGATCTAATGGTAACTCTCAAATGGGATTTGTGGTTTACTTTACCTTGAACTTTTTGTTACAGTTGTGACAAAGTGTGTAGCAGAAGGTCGCTTCATTAAAAATATGACCATTTAGTACAATCAACAGGTGGCATACGATTCTGTGATCAGGAAAACTGAACAGGCACAAATGTATGATTTCATAACAGTATAGGAACTGTGCTGTTAGCCCATAAAGCAGACACACAATAGGAACTCTAGATGCTGACAAAACAGTAGTAATTAGGACTATATGCTATGGATATTCTTGGTACAGTACTGATCAGTGTCATCTGTCTTTGTGTGGGGAAAAAAAAAAAAAAAAAAAATCTGCTGCTGCCGTAGCCCAGTTTCTATGGAAACCTGTCAGCACCCATCCTGATCTCTATGGTAACTTCATGTTGGCACCCACAGAGATTGAGAGAAAGAAAGATGAGAAAAAGAAGGACAGTAGGTGACAAAAAAAGTGAGGGAGTGGGTCAAACAGTGGAATTGGAGGAAAATGAGGAGGAGACAAGGACTTAATAGCAAGACATGGAAAGAATATGAAAAAGTGTAAAGATTGATAACGAAGTTTAACGACACTCCAGATTTGTTTATAACCAGCAAAATCTGAGTGTATCGTCACTTTTTTTTAAAAAAAACTTGAATTTTGTCACGTTCCAGCCTCACAGGAGTTGGAAGACTTGGCTGGAGATGTAGATTGGAGCCTGAACAGGTTGCCAGTCCGTTACAGAGACACGCAGGACAGACAACCATCACACACACACCACCACACCTGAGAGCAATTTACAGTAATCAGTTAACCTAACATAAAGTGTGGAGGCTGCAATCCTCTGCACATTTGTCCTGGGTTCGATTCCCTATCTCTGGCTGTTTGCTGCAGGTTTTCTTCTTCACCCTCCATCTGTCCAATCGGGAATTTACAGAAGCACTAATCAAATGTCGCAGCAATGACCCACCGATTTGTTTATCGGTTAATCAATGGGTGCGTCTGTGTTGAGACAACTGGATGAATGTGGTTCTAGTAGTGCACAAAGTTTTGAGTAGAAAGTATTTAGTTTTATGCTTCTGTCTGTATTAATCATTCATCTGCTATTGCTGAATTTGTTGGCAGGTTTCACTTGACAACATCCCAACCAAGTTTTTGATTCACATAGATATTAAATAATGTAACAGGAGTGACAGGATTTAACGTTCCACTAAATGTGTCATACAGAGGCAGCAAGTGGATAATGATGAGTAAAAGTATAATGAAGTCCAAAAACAACTTTACAGCTGGGAGCACAACACAGGAAGTCAGGGAAAACACTGAGTGGACGATATGGAGCAGTGAGGAGTGATCAGAGGAGAGGTGTATAAATATTCAGAGGGGGAATGCTGGAACAATAGACCAGAGCTGATTACCTTAACCCTTCCCTGAGCAGAAGGCAGACTGAGGGAGACAGAATATGGCACAAGAGGTTGAGGGAGAATAACTAAATAGGAGAACTAGAAATCAAATCTAAAAACAGAAAAACTAAGCACAACATATAATAACTTAACTATAATAACTAAGAGGAGACTGAAGTAAAGTAGAACAGAAACAAGGCTGATCTGATCAAAATAAAAACTAAAGAGAACAGATAAATGAACTATAAACCAACCCAGGATCCTGACTAAATGCATTTTATCTCATGTTTAAACCCACATAATAACCATGTTTAGATACGCCAACATACATAGAAAGACGAGAAGCAGTATGACAGCAGCTTACAGTGTGATAAAGCCTTGCAGATGGTGAAAACCTAAAATTATATGTAGCCCAAGGAAATTTCTTTTCTATAAAGCTATGGCGTTTCCTGTCCTCCTTTTGATGCATTCCAGGGCATCAAAACATATTCACATTAATCAAAAATGAGATGAAAGTCTATTTTTATTTTAAAATATCATTGTGTTGCATGGTGACATCTCATTTCAACACAGTAGTTGCGTGTGTGTGTGTGTGTGTGTGTGTGTAAGAGAGAGAGCCACCAGAAGCTGTTTCAAATCCACTGCTGCTCTGTGCAGCACACAGCACCTCTTCAGAACGACAATAGTTGAGAAAATTTAATGTTCACCAGCTGGCTGAGACAATAAAAGGGTGAATGCTCACAGTGCTCAGTGTAACAAGAGCAGAAAATCTTTTATATCCCAGGGTGGAAACCGAAAGTCAAGCCTGCTCACAAAAGTGCAGCAGTTGCATTTTGCATCCAAGTTTAGAATACACTTTTGGAGATAAAGTGATATATGGATTGTTGTTTTTTTTTTCCTTTCTAAAATGAATTAAATCGAGTTGTGACAAGCAGTGCTGTATGTACCTTCACAAGGTGCTGAATTCTCCCATAGGTATGCCGAAAGATAAGAACCTAAGACTCAGTTTGTCATAGGTGAGTAAGCCAGTACTCCTGTTGATAAACCTGAACCATCTCTCTGTGTTCTTTTGAAAAATATTTATTTGCCATCAAATCAATTAACAGGGAGCCAGGGAGGCCCTTCATAGATATTCTCAGCTGGAAATGCAAGATAAGAACCTGCCAACATCGTTTAAACCCGCCATAATTTTCTCTCCACAATTGTTAAAAAGTGAAACATAAAACTTCTGTGAAACAATATTTTCTCCCCCCAACAAAGTATGATTTAAATCATTTGTTTAAAAAAAATAATCAATAGCCGAGGATAGACACGTCTAATTGTTTTTTTAAAAAATAAAAATATGTGGTCTTAGCGATGAAAGCACTAAAACTACACACAAATAAAGTTCAAATTCATTTCTGTGCTCTGTTCAATTATTAAGCTAAAGTTTTGAAGTGAGATGATGAAATGCAGTTAAGTTCTGAAATAAAAATGCGATCTTTGAAGTACCCCCCCCTGCTTAGTGTTCATATGTGTGTGAATGGCCGGTGTTCAAAGTCCCTGACAATCACACACAGCAACAGACTATGATGGGTCTGTGGGATCTTTCAAAAGCAGCTTAATGGCTAATCCTGTCTTCCAGCACACACACAAACACAGAGGGCCGTTTCAAATGGAAACATAGCCCACTCTATGGTAGAATGTCAATACTATAATCTGATTGGTCTAGTTGATGGATAGGTGGTTTGGTTGACCTATCACAGTTAACTCAATTATTGCTCCCACATACTCACCTTTCGGTTGTTCTGTCTGTCTTCTTCATCCTCTCTGTCTCTTTTAGTCTGCCTCTATTCCTCGCACCTGATTCTCTCTCCCTCTTTCAGTCTCTCATCTTTTACCTCTCATTCCATCCCTGTCACTAACCAAATTAGTAGTGCATCTTATGGATTTTTCCCTTTATGGGTCTGTATGAGTGGAATGAAAGGAGGAAGGGAAGTGTGTGTTTGTGTGTGGCAGGCTAAGCTGCTCCTAGCAGATGTTTTTCTTTGTTTTATTCTTCTGAGCGCCACGCTGTCTGCCTGTCACCAGCAGATACACGGCCCGGGTGTGTGTGTTTAAGAAAGAGGGAGTGTTACAGAGAGCCTTTGTGAGAGGGCTGGATGTGTGACTGTGTGGATTTGAGAAATTAATTACTTCCACATCAGCACCGTGTGTGGTGAAGGGTCATCAGAACAAATGATGGATATTAAAAAAAAAAATTAATTACGACAGATTTTGAAGCTGATACGAGAATATCACAAATAAAGATAAAGAAGCCCATTGATTAAAGGAAAAGCGTTCAATTGACAGTGAGAATAAAATCATCAGTGCACGATTGTTTTCGATTTCTAAAAAGTGCAAAAGAATTGGGTAGACACCTATGTTTTTGTCCTTTAGTTACTGTTATTTATATTGTCCAAATTACTCAAATATCAGAAAATCTATCTAGATTCCAGATTATCAAGGAAATACAAAAATAAGGGCAGGAAATGTGAACCAGAGAATTCTTTCAACATTAATTCGTTCACTTTTGGCGTGTTGTTTTCATAATCTCATTTTGTAGTGAACGCAGGGCCACGTCTTGACTCAGACCTGGCACTGGTGTGATGGAGTCATTCTCCATGCTCCAACACATTTGTTTGTTTTCTCTGGAACTGCTTTAGATTCAGATCAGCCCTAACAACCAATCTCAGGGTAACTTGTGTAAACAAACGTCAATGTTAACTGTACATCGAGCCTGCTGATTTATTTGTTGACATTGATCGGTGATGCGAGAGTAATTGTCATCATAATTAATTCAGCAACAAGGCAGATTTTATTTGTCCATTACTGAGAAGGAGTTTTTTCCCACTTGGGAGAATAACCTCTCATAATGTGTACAGTAGATTATGGTAGGTTTTCCATGGACAGACGGATGGATGAATGGATGGATGGATGGATCTCCATGACAACATGGGACTGGAATGAGCAGATAAGTCTAGGAAGGTACTTGTTGAAGTTGACCAACCTTGCCTGACATTCTACATCTTTGTTTATGCTACATTTGGACACAACATATATATATATATATATATATACACAAAAAAATTGCATATAAATAAAGACATGGATTGACTAACTTAAACAGCAATAAAAATACTATCTTGGATTTTCAATGACTGGAGGGAATGTGGCAATTTTATTTACCAGCTCTAATAATTTACTTTGTAAACCGACCCACAGAGTAACATCATATTTTGTTGTCTATAAAATGATATGCTAAAATATTTGCTAATTGTGCATCTTTTATAAAGTAGAAGATAAATAAACATCATAGCATTTTGCTTGTTTCTCTTATTATTATACAAGTGATCTTCAGCATAGTAGTACAGCTACTTACCAGAGGAACTTAGAAAGGCAGCCATGTTAAATTCTCATGAGCACCAATTATTATAAATAATTTGTTTTCTCAGCCTGTGTACCTTGAGCAGATAATTTACATGTTTACTGTTCAAACATTCAATTTTGAACATAAAAAACTTCCCACACATCAGAAAGAAGCAATTAGCATTTTGGCTACTATTAATCTCATTTGATGCATTTGTGGTGGAAAAAAAAATCAATAATTTATTAGGTTTGTACTGCTGAAATTGCTTGTACACCCTACGTAAGCTGTATATTCATATAACTGTATTGATACGACACCTACATTTCAGCTGCTTTGATTTCTATTTCTGTTTTTGCCAACTTGGACAGCTTGGAAAGCTATTATTGCATATTTAGACACGTAGAGAGGCTGCGTCCCTTCAGGTTCAGGTCTGGCAAATTTTTCCCAGGGGAACAGGCTTACGCCTTGAGGGACCTGGCTGGCCCTCTGTTCCAAACCTCTGGCCCTGTGTGCATTTGTGTCCATGGGAAAAGAGTGGGATCGAGAGAGGGATCAGGGGCTGAGACGAATGAGTGGATTGACAGATGTAGCTAAATATGTTTGATTAACTGACATAGCTGAATATAGAACATTCATGTTTTGCACGTCTTGATCAAGCTCAAAACTAGCAGCCATAAAAGAGCTCTGACAGATAATTAGGTGGATGATGAATTGTTTACAACTTATTTAAAGTCCTATGATCCTGCCCTCAGAAAGCCATATCGGGACATTTCTCAGGACCTCAGGCAGGAGGTCGTCACTGTGACAACAATCTCCGAGGAACGCTGTGGTAGAAACAGAGCTTCTGAATGTCTGTGTCGCGTTTGTGAGTGTGTGTGTGTGTGTGTGTGTTCATTTGTGCATCAAACAGTGGCCATGAGGGACCGGAAGATGGCTGCTCTGATTAAACAATCAAAACGTTTTGATTGTGTACATGACCAAACGTTACACAAATACATGCTAACACAAAAAAAATAATGAAGCGCGCACACACGCACACACACACACACTGTAGACAAACTAGAGGCTTGATACGCAGCAAGTGAACATCTTGTGCAGGCTGTTAAACCCAGAGAGGCAGATAAAGGGGTCAGCACTGCTGGTTCTCCCAAGTTTTGAAAAATTTCTTGGAAATAAAAAGATGTTATGACTGCAAACGATCATGCATATAACAGGACAGTTAGGTTATCTTATTCAGGGAACTTTTTAAATTTAAAAGTTATACTTTTAGCACACTTACTGTTCTCTCATGTTGTAATATATGTTTCCTCCTATGTTGCTGCTCTGATAAATGAGTGGACCTCGCCTTTTCTGTGTGTCCGCAGGAGCGCGTGGAGTACCTGTTCCTTATCATTTTTACTGTGGAGGCGTTCCTCAAGGTAATAGCTTACGGCCTGCTCTTCCACCCCAATGCCTACCTGAGGAACGGCTGGAATCTGCTCGACTTCATCATTGTAGTAGTAGGGTAAGTGAAGACAAATGGTGCAAGAAATGAAGGTTTAAAAGTGTTAGGAATGTTCTGGGTTACTCTGACCTGCAGAGATCAGTATGAATGCAGCTGTTCTGTGAAGGCCTCAGTGTCGTGAATTTCATCTTTACTTGCACAAGAAACAAAAACGTACGGAAAGTACAAAAAACGGAAAGGGTATAAATACTTTTGCAACTCAAAAATTATTTCATAATATAATGCTAGAGATGGCTTTTTGTTTGGTAAAGCGAGCTTCGTTTTGTTCATTGCGAATACAGATGAAAGCCCCAGTAAACTTGGGCTTGAAGAGTACTGGCACAGCCTAAACTGATTAGCTCGTGAGTTGCTGAGAGCAAAGCCCTGCTCTGTTTTTGTCTTTTATCTGAAACTCAGCAACACAGCCTATCTGCTAAACCCTCTTCGCTTTTTCTTTTTTTTCCCCTGTGTGTGTGTGTGTCTCTGTGTGTGACTTCACGCCAGCTGAGCCGTGTGTACAGTGTAGCCTCTGCATTACTGCCAGTGAACCTGACAGATACATTAAAGCCATAAAAATGGTCTAATTGAGCGTATGTGTGTGAGCGTGTGTGTGCTTCCAAGAGGGAGGGAGAGAAATTGAGGCGGAGAGGAAGCAGCCTACGGCCTGAGGGGAGGTTTCACCAGCACAGATACAAACACTCTAAACCAGTCTTCTTCATTGCCAGTCAAGTGCTCACTCACATTAGACATCACTAACTAAACGCGTTTGGCTCTAGCTCACAAAAACACACACATACCAACAACATGGTACCATTGCCCCCAGCATAAACACAACCTTTCCCACTCCAGCAATCTACTCTCCTCATCTGCCCCTCTGTCTCCTTTTGCTATATTTAGGATTTTACTGTGATGCAGCATTTTTTGTTTGTTTGTTTGTTTGTTAGCAGTCACATGTTAAGTGCTTTAGTAAATAGTGTTTTTCTTGCAACAGTGAAACATGGAGTTCAGAGGTTCACAATTTGTCTTATTCGGGGACACTTTAGGAGATGTTTTTGCTGTTTTGGTTAATTTAAACCAGGGGTGCCCAAAGTCAGTCCTTGAGAGCTGGCATCCTGCATGTTTTAGTTCTCTCCCTGGTGGTAGCAACAACCTTTTCAACATGTCAGTGTTCTTCTGAGGCCTTGGATTAGCATCCATCATTGGGTCCAGGTGCGTTAAATCATGGAGAGAGCTAAAACATGTAGGATGCCGGCCCTCGAGGACCAACTTTGGGCACCCTTGATTTAAAATATGGCTTACTCAGTGAAATAACGTCTCACTGAAGTTATTTCAGCCAAATATTATCTAATAGGTGAGCGGGTGTTTTTTTGTTGTTTTTTTTTTTTCATCTATAAAAAACACAGTTTGGTATTTGTTTTGTTTAATGCAGGAAACCAAATTGTTTATCTGTAATTGAATCACACAAAAAAACAAAAAAACCCAACTTTTTTTTATTAATAATTTAATATTTAAGGAGGTGTCCTCATAATTTATTTTTGTGACAGAGTGTGCCAAATGTTCCTAGGATGTTCTAAAAGGAAAACAACTTCAACTGAAATGTTATAAAACAGAAACAGACACGCTTACAGTAGAAATATTCAGCTGTGACAGGACTGTCTCTCTTTATGTGCATGACTGAGCGCTCATCTTCATGCATGTGAGTGTTAAACTGCAAGTGTGCATGTGTGTGTATAGATGAGAAGCGACAAGAGTTCACTCCCTCTGGAATACTCACCATATGGGTGAAAGAGCTTGTACCTGGTGCTGAGCAGCCTCGGGAGTCATGCAGCCGCTAACACACACCCGCATTCACACACACACAGTTGCTGCACGCCACACTGTTGCTGACACATACCTAAAAGGCTATTAATGAAGGTTCAGTGCGTGTGTGTGTAAATGAACAGGTAGTCCACTGTCTTTTTCTTCAGGACATATTTTTCTTCTCTCCTTTTTGTTTTTTGAGTAAACTTAACTTAAATAAGCTGATCTGTCAGACAAAAGCAACAACTATAACTCCACTTAAGCAGGTGCAACGCTCTTTTTTGCTGGGGAAAATCTGCATTAAATTTATTTAGTGTTGAAACTTTATTGACGACAACACCTCACAAGCTGCCGTTTCTCTTTAAATGGAAACAGCTGATCGAGTGTTTGGTTGTGGACGTTTACAGACCCTTACAACACAAACGTTCTAATTAATAATAAATGAAACGCTGGTGTTGCTAACTCGTTAATCCTCGACGTGCTCGTCAGACTGAATGAAAAAGGCGCGCTTCCCACCTAGACACAGAGTTAATCAAATGGAGAGGCTGAGAGAGGGAGAGAGAGAGGGCGGCATGTTTTGAGAGGCCCTTTCAAGTGGCCATTTCATCTCTGCTAATTGATAATTCTCCATGACTAACACACCACTGACTGGCCTTTGAGCTTAGCTAGCTAGTATTTTCTAGAGAGTCTCAGCAGCACAATCATGGAGAAAAAAAAATAGATGAGGGGGGAAGAATGTTGCACTCATTGTGCATTAATTCAAGCATGTCAGCCACTTGGCCCAAAGAGACATCGCTAAACAACAATAACAACAACAGGGATAATGGCTAACTGAAGGCAACGGAACATGAAGGGCAACAGCTTTCATTTAAAAATGTGATAGCCGTTGTTTTTTGGTTTTTTTGCTTTGTTTTGTCAAAGATGCAATTTATGCACTAATGTGCAAAGACCTAAAGAGAAATAACTGTTGATCCTGTTTCATTTGTAGAAATGAGTATTAATTTTTAAACCTTCACTTTGCTCTTGTTAAAATAAGGTTTGTCAAAAGTGCAGCAGTTATGTTTCTAAAGTACTGCCCTGCAAACAACGGTTATCATTAGCTCACGTTTGCTTCGGGCATTTCCGTTAACATTTTGTCGCTCTCATGTGGGCTAAAACATTTTCACAGTGATTCACAAACTAAGTTATTTGATAAAGTTTCACAAATATGTACCTCATTTTGATCTATATTCCTACCTGGACTTTATGAAGGAAGTCCAGTTTGGATTACCTGCGTCCCAGTCAGCTGTTTAGATCGGGGTTTTAAAATAAGGAGAAAAGCTATTGTGAAAATGCAATACTGTGCATTATTATGTTGCTTTTTCCTGTAATAAATTAAAAGATCATTTTTGAAACTTTTTTTTTTTAATTTTCTCATGTTTGATGCTAAAACTTTTTGGATGATGTTAACATTTAAATGTTACTCTGTCACATTTAAATGTTACTCTGTCACATTTAAATGTGACAGAGTAAATTTGTTTGTTTTGTTTTTTTTTAGTTGATTATTAAATAATTTATGCCAGAAGTGTCACATTTTCTTATCTTTGGAAGAGAGAGAGAGAGAACACATGGAGAATTTTCTATTGTTGTGAAGAAACACCAACTAATTGAGCAGGTTGCATTTCCTCTGTTGCGATCTCTCCGAATTTCTTTCAACAAGGAAGGTTTTAACAGCTGTAGGGTGTTGGAGGATAAAAAAGTTTAATTTCACACCCTGGAGTGTGGCCTGGTGGGTAAGAGATCATGGCACACTGCCCCCTGATCTGCTCATCAGTGTATGAGTAAGAAAACAGAAAACACAGCAGTGTATTGGGAGGGGAAAGAAGTCTATGTATATATGAGAGTGTACCAATTATCAATTTTCTTGTTGCTTGTTTTTAAATGCTAACACAAAGTAGTGTTCAATAAAATGGTAAAACAATGCCATAACTATAAGAAACGTGGATCTTTTTCAACAATTCTCTTTCACCATCACCTTCTGATGTCTTGTAGTTGTATTTAACGTATTTACTGAAGTTCCTGCTCTGTCCCACAGGTTATTCAGTGCGATTTTGGAGCAGGCCACAAAGGGAGATGGGGCCACTCCAATTGGAGGGAAGGCAGCAGGCTTCGATGTCAAGGCTCTGCGGGCATTCAGAGTACTAAGACCGCTCAGACTGGTCTCTGGAGTACCCAGTAAGTACTAAACGTTGTGATCAGGGGATCCGATGTGAAGGCTTATTGGGTGAGTTGGCGGGGGAAATGAACCTCATATTGGAGCTGATACTGTGAGTTTGTCCCGTCTGAAAAATATAGACATTCTATGCAACAAATGACTTGTCTATCAGTCTATCTACTGAAGTAGAGAAATTGATGATTTAGAAGGTTACGTGACACAAAGGGAACTGTGAGCAAAAAGGATGCAAGGGTACACTTTTCTGTGTTTGTGAGCAACTCGACCCACTGTTCAACAGATTTAGATAAAATCCTTTCTACCCATTCAGTGTCATCACAACTCAATAATTCATGTCGGTGATACGCACACTGCTTCACTAACATGCTCTCAACTGTATTTTTTATGAAATAATTAATGTCTACAAAAACTCAAGAGTTAAAGACCAAAGAGCTTGTTCAGAAATCTTAGGAATAAAGTGGATAATTTTAATAAAAGTTTTATATCTTTGATAAACTGTATTGTGTTCTGTGAATAAAGCAACAAGTTCCAGAACCTAATAAAATGTTCTGGATCACTGATGGCATTTTTACAGTTCATCAAAATTATAGCATGATAATATTCACTGCAACACAAATAAACTGCGTGGCTTGAATGAGACAACATAAGTAGCTTGTTTCAATGGATACACAGAACTTGTATATTAAGATTACTTTCACATTGTCTAGATTGCAATTGAATTTTGCTAACGGCAAATTGCTTATTAGAGAGGTATACAAAAAATGCAGCAAGCGTATGGCAAATTCATAACAAGAACGAATGAAGGAGACTGTATACTTGTTACACTGACCCTCGTTAATCAACAAAATTTCACATTCACTCGTCATAGACATTAGCTTCATATAATTCTGGTTTTGTAATCAAGCAAGGAGTTTTTTTTTAATAAACAAAAGTTATTTTTAAAAACTAGACCTAAGCTGCTGTCATTAATTTGATTCAGAATTATACAGAAATGCTCAAATTTATACATGCATTGTCACTAATGTTTGATTAAATATTCCTTAGCGAATTTAAGAGAGAAATTACGCTTTGAATAGATGTCAAAAAGTTTCTGGCATAATTGTGGCTGGATGTTGGATCAGAACAAGCAGAGAGCCAAGTTAAACTGGTTGGTTTTTCAGCACCAAGTCAGATTTAACAGTCCACAATTTGTCAAAAGACTTCACTGGAGCCCCGTTCTATGATTGCCTTATCTATTACACCAGTCATTGTGACCTACATTTGAGTTGTAAGTCGCTATGACTAGAAGTATCACCTAATCTCACTCAGAAGCGGGGACATATTCAAACATTGGTAGGTAACTTCAGGTTAAGGGTCTTACCCAGGGCCACACATGGCGGGAGGAAACTGGAATCAAACCCTAACCAGCCTACCTGGTTAGGGTTTGATTCAATGGCAGGACAGTCACATCAAGCTTCGAAACTCTGCAAACATAGCATTATGTTTGTGCCGCAGGTTTACAAGTCGTGTTGAACTCCATAATCAAAGCCATGGTTCCTCTGCTCCACATCGCCCTCCTGGTCCTCTTCGTCATCATCATCTATGCCATCATCGGCCTGGAGCTCTTCATGGGCAAGATGCACAAGACCTGCATTTACAGCCATTCAGGTAGGCGCATGCACAAATGAAAAGCCCAAACAGTGAGAACAACATTTCGTAAAGATGGAAAACAAACACAGGGGATAAATAACACACTGCCCTGCTCATTAGAAGGCTGACTGTGCATTAACTCCAATCTGTAGTAAAAAGTCATCCATCAGAAATACATGGCAGAGAGTAAAAGAGTGCATACCTTAAACGGTTCAATTAATAATTCACAACATCATTTATTTTATGAATGATTTGAACAATTATCGAAACAGGAGCCGTCATAAATGATTGAAGCAACTTTTAGCACAGGTTGTTAGATGGAAATGGACTCGAGTGTTATCGGCCCCTGGAGAGCCATTAGCTTTGCATGGGTTAAGTGGTGATACACTATTCTCCTATACATCACCCTGGAGGGTTTATTTTCCATAATTAGTTTAAAACTATTTTTCACATAGCCTTGGTTTATTTTATAGCTGTTCAACTGAGACTAAGATATATTTTTTTATGATTATAAAATACAAAGTTAAGATAAAGAATTACCTCCTTACAGATTTCTTCTGTTTTTGCTTTTTGGTCACATTTACATGTTTCTCACTTCAACACACAACATATCTTAGTATTCAAGAGAGCTTTAGTAAACATAAAATATAAATTTCAAATGATGATTTCACTTATAAAGGGTAAGTTGTCCAAACTAACCTGGATCTGTATGAAAATCAAAATGTTCCCGTTGTTAAATCATAAGATAACTGTAATTACACACTTCATCCTGATTCAGTTTCGCTAGTCTATTTCTAGAAGTGCAAAAAATTACTTAAATGTTACCACTCTGTTGACTTTAAGTAGGTGGAGCATTCTTAAAAAGTAACATGATGACCTCATATACATAAATTCAGCCATTTTTATGACTTTAAGTGGTTTAAGTGATAATTACACTGGATCTAGATGTCTTTGGATAGCTTTTTTGGTTTTCTGATATTAAAACATTATATTGATGTAATTGTAAAGTCGTAATTGTAATTGTAAAATGTAAATGTAAAGTCGTTTTTCACAGGTATACAGTGACTGATTTACTGATTTAGATAAGTAGTAATGCTAAGAACAAATCCCCTCAATTGTGCTATCAAAATGATGCTATGATTTTGGTTCATGCTTTTATCAAAAGACAAAAAACATTTAAGAGGGTATATTATCAAACATTTTCATAACTGTCAAAATGTCGTGTCAGATTTAACTTATAAAAATCTAAACTTGTTTTGCTCTCCAGAGGAAAGTTATTTATGCATTTTTATGTTGATCAAAATGTGACTTTTTGTCGCAGGTACAAATGCAGAGGAAAAACCAGCACCATGTGCACCTGACGGCGCTTACGGTCGGCACTGCATGCAGAACGGAACGAAGTGCCAAGTGGGCTGGGAAGGCCCAAATGATGGAATCACCAACTTTGACAACTTTGCCTTTGCCATGCTGACAGTGTTCCAGTGTATAACCATGGAAGGCTGGACGGACGTGTTGTACTGGGTGAGCCGTTTACCACAACTGTGATTTATGTTGGTGCCTGATGTAGAAGAACTAGACTGAAACTGAACAACCAAGAGCCTTTTTAAAAAGATGCTCAGGAAATATAATGCATATCTGTAGCAGAAAGGCGGAGACTAACTCAAAGATTTATTACAGAATAAGGTATAACACACACACACACACACACACACCAAGCTAGATTATATCTCAGTCTTGCAGACAAATCAGTGTGAAGGAGGCTGCCTTGTCCTCATTCACTCTGCAACAAACTACTAAATCAAATATTTTTAAGGGTAATGCTTAGGTTTATACTACATCGCAATTGATCATTTGGCAGTAGATAACAGCAGAGGAGGACAAGGTTGAATTTGTGCAAAAGTTCATGATATAAATCCGGTCAACATGACAGTGTAAACCTGTGGCAGCTGGTTTGAGTAAATGTAGCACTGACCTAAAGATAAATGTCTAAACAATTTGTGTCCAGGATGTGTGGGGTCTACAAAGGACTTAGTTGCCCTTGTCTTAACCCAAGACCTTTACGAGTCCTTGGTTGAGGGAAGATCTGATGATCCTCTTCTGTAACATCGACACACCAATCTTCATTTATATAAAAGCAGAAGAGGAACAGAGTCCCCACTTCCAAAGCTTTAAGAGTGAATCTGCTTGTTTGCTTCTTCTGCGTCTCCAGTAAAACCCATAGAAACCGGCTGCGCTGCCAACAAAAATATTAGTGACGTTTGGGTCGATGAAAAATGGACCAAAGTGTTTTGAGGGCACTGTCTGTTGTTTAGCAGTGACCACAGAATGGTGGCAGAGAATAACCACAAAACTAATATGCAAAGTACAAGAAAGGCTGCCATCCGGTTTATTCGAAACAAAAAAAAAGCTTGATTTTTGAAAGTTATATTTTCAAAATGTATTTTCTGTAAACTTAAACATCAATTTTAATGTTAGTGCCACACAAAATGTGTGTATGTAGTGTGTGTGTGAGTTGTATTGGTGTGAGCACATGTATGCACATGGAGCAGATAGCCTCCAAGCTCTACACCCCTTCTGTTGCTTTTCTGACAGCTGCAGCTTGCAAGTACATTAAGACACCGGGCGTTTGAGAATAAACAAGGCCAACTGCACCTCTGACATACATTTGTAGTGTATTTACATTGTCATGCGTTATCTAGATGAATAAGTTTAAGAAAGAAGATGCAGCAGCTATTGCAGTCAAAGCAAATGACAGAAAATTATTGTTTCTTCATCCACCTATCTTAAATAAAAGTCTATAATAGATAGAACTTGAAATTCTTTTTTATCAGTTAAAAGAGGTAAATATTTGAACAATTTTGTTTTTTTTGTGAATATGTTTATCCAAAGCCTTTCAGCAGTTAGATACCGCCCAAATTCCTTTGACAGCAGCTCCATCTCAGATCGGTCTCAAATTATATATCGCAGTGCATTTCCCAAAAATTCATGTACTGAAACAAATCATCTGTCACAGATGGGTTTGCCTTTCAAGGTCCAGTTGGCTCAAAGTAACGAAGCAGCTGTTTAAACACATACCTTTAAAAAGAAGTGTTAAATGTTAAGCAGCTGCAGCAGATGTTTTCAAGCGGTTGTTTAGTCACATAAATGATTAGCTGTGCCTTCAAACACAAGTTCATTTCTACGTCTTTGTTTTAATGTGCATGTTTTTTTTTCCTGTTTCTACGCTTCATCTTTTTTTTTTTTTTTAACTTTAACACACATTCTTTGCTGGACTTCTGCTGCCTCAACTATTACTTATTTTCTTTTAGATCCGTCCCAAACACCGTCATATACATTTCCCTCTTGTTCTAATCCATCACTTTCTTTCTGGCCTTTTTAATCTTGACCCCCTTGTTCCCTCTGATAATCCTCTCTTTTTTTCCTCGTTCCCCCTTCCCCTCTGCCTCTCTCCTCCTTCAGATGCAGGATGCTATGGGCTATGAGCTGCCATGGGTCTATTTTGTCTCTCTTGTCATCTTTGGCTCATTTTTCGTTCTCAACCTCGTTCTGGGTGTGTTGAGCGGGTAAGAGCTTATACTGTTGTCATGTGTATACGTATGTGTACTGTGTGAGCTGAGCCTTTGAGTATTGCTTCAAATGTAGAAACCGACTGTGCATCAAGACTCTGTTAAATATCTGAATGGTATATAAATCGTAATTATCTCAGTTCTAACCATAAAAAATGAAAAACTTACTTTCTGTTCTCTAACATGGCAAGTGAAAACAGGACGAAACATTTAAACTAAACGAGACGAAGCCATCGTTGAGTTTCAGTTAAGGCTTATTCGCATTTTTGCATGATTCAGCCTACAGACCTTTTGGAAAGGGTTTTTTGCTTAGATTATATTTTTTGTCTGAATCACAACTAAATCTAGACGCAGCATTGACTCACGTCTGAATGAGGTCAACATTTAGCCTTAACTTCGCTCAGTGGGTGATATACAGGGTAGAGTATGTGGACTGTTGCAACTCTGTCGACATTTTAAAAACTCAGTAAAATGCGTGAGAAAAGTCTGAACGCTGAAAAGTATACAAGTGACATCTTTTCTAAAACGTTCAGCTTTCCTGCTATCTGCTCAGGTTTGTTCTGGGTCAGTTCACCCATTAGCAAATTGGAAGAGATGTTTTGAATATGTGGGAGAGAGACCTTTTCTCAGCCCCCAAAAACTCTGCAAAAGTAGTTCGAGGTGAAGGAACAAAGTCACCAGAGTCAAGCTCTCCTCAGTGGCAGCTTTGATGAAAAGCTGACATGCCTCTAATGAAAACTCTTCTGTCCTGCAAAGTCATAACTTTTTCTTTGTCGTTTCTCCAAGCTTCATTTTGACACAGATTTTTATTCTTCCTCTTTTATCCAAAACAAAATCCAAACTAAATTGTTTTGTTCCTATAGCTTCGGTAGAATATACCCAGAAAATAAATAAATAAATAAATCACAATTTGAGCTTTCAACAATAATTTCTTTGTACTAGTCTAACCATAAATGAAGACGTAGATGATCAGTCCAATAAATAATAGCTTAGCCTTTGTTTAGTCCCAAGCTTGGCAGAATAACACATGTGCCGGGCAGAAATAGAAAAGATGGGTCCCAGTCTATCATGTTCATGTCAGATGGTTGCACTGGGGCCACTTCCTGTCACAACCTGTATGTGACTTACACATGGACACACAAACGCCCCCCAAGGCTAGATTTGTTCTTTCAGTTTGACTACACACCAGCTTTGTTGTTCTTCGTTGATAAGTGACCTTCATTGTTTTGCTTTCTTAACCCCCTCCCAAAAAGTGAATTTAATCTCACCGTGTGTGCACATGAGGTGCATCTGATAGTATGAAGGGTTACAAAGTTTCTGCATGTTTGCATTTTTCTTCTCTGAGTGCAGCTCCACCTTGGTGCTTTTCTACTCTTCTTTGCCAAGTCGCACCGTTTTAGTGCGAGTAGAGCACCTCCTGGTCTGGGAGGACACACAGGGGTTTAAATAATTCACCCCTCAGGTCGCTCATTGAGGTGGAACGCTAAAAAGTCTTGCACTGCAGGGAAAACACAGGAGGGGGATGGGGGGATTCTTCTGGGGCCAGAGTGGAGGAAATGTGACATTAAAGATGGAAATCATGGGAATTAATTATGAAACACTAAACGGGAACAGAATTTAGTCATTTATTTTAAGATTTTCCAAATCTCCCACAAGTCGTAATCCTAACAATTATAATAAAATTACAACAGCGGGTTACGTAAAGATTTCATTTAAATATGAAACTTTTAATCTAATCAACTATGCAACTGAAACTAATTTGATTAAAAATGTTCTTTATTGTTTTTTATTCCTGAATTGAATTATTTTGCAATCTTGGAGTCTTGGAGAATTAATATTTTTGTCATGCGGGCTAAATATATCCTATCCTTGGGAGTCTTGCTGCACAGTCTGTTCATGTGTCTAACGAAATAAAGACGTTTTTCCTCAACAGGGAATAAACCTGAGAAAAATAGTATTTATACAACGCTTTTGGACAGATAGCGATCTTATATAGCTATTGCAAACTCAAACAAAGGTTGCTTTTCACACAAGTTTTTAACTAAGGAAACACAAAGACTTATTTTTAACATCCATGTTGGTTATTTATGTTCTTACTCTGAATCCCGCAAAATCGAAACCACTCCATCTGTTTTAATTTTTATTTTTTTAACTCCTTCCCTTGCTCCCTTCTTTTTCCCTTTTTATTCCCATGAATGTCTGTCCTTCTTATCCTGTCATCTTTCTTTTTTTTTGTCCTCCTTGTCCCTGGACCATTTCCTCTTCCATGCGCCATCTCCTAGGTGAATGACGCAGTAGATTACAGGTGGCCCTGGGTCTATTTTGTGACCTTAATCATCATCGGCTCCTTCTTTGTGCTAAACTTGGTTTTGGGGGTGTTGAGCGGGTAAGGGCGGACAAGAGATGATTTAAAACCAACTTCTCCCTCCCTTGCTGCTGTGTTTCAGGGGAAGACGGGGAGTTTAGTTTCTGGACTAGAGGCTCACTTATTACTTATGCTGACATTTGCAATAAACACAACATGAATATGGAGGAATGAATGTGAGCCTTTCAAAAGTACGTTTTTTGTCCTATTATACGCACAAACCGCTTCATATTTTGTTCACATTTTATGTGATAGACTAAAAAAAAAAAATCACAATTTCACCCCCTTTATTCTATGTCAAACACATAAAACCAAGTGCAACTACTTGTTTTAAAAGTTATTTATTTAGTAAGTCAATATAGTAAGCAAACACACTATCTTGTGTTATCTATCTCATCAGATCTCCATAAAATACATAGAAGTTTGTGCTTGTAAAAGTGAAAACTCTGAAAGGACACAAAGGGTATGAAAAATTTTACAAGCCAGTGTAGATTTGTCATCACAGCTCTTTACAGTTAGGCTCAGGACCTTTCCCAAGAGAACAATGTAAACTGCTAATAGACTTTAGCTGACTGTAGTAGAATCACTTGTGATTCTGCCTCAAGACCACAGAGACCTTTTGGGTATTGTCTCTGTTACTACAACCCTGCTGTTTCTGGGAAATAGAACTACTATCATGAAAAGGTCTGTACTCAGCACTGCTGCTACTGGCACAGAAAACGGTCCTCCTCATATAAAATAAAGAAAGCAACCCAGTGGTAAAAATTGTTTTACATCTTTCTACACTGCTGGTACGACTTTGTTAAACATGTAATTACGTGAGCCGCTCAACCTAACTTTGGCACGACTAGAGTAAGTGCTTCTATAAATCTAATTCTATTTGAGTGTATAAAATCCTGTAGGTTTGTGCTTCATTACTTTCAGAACCATTTGTCTTTTGTTTATTATGACATCTGACTTGAAGTTCCTAGTTACGTGCAGGAGAACTGTCTGGTCTGTCTGGTCCAAACAGCTTGGGGTTGGTTTGGCGTCCTGACTTTGTCTAAACCTCTGAGTAATGATGCTGTCAGCACACTACACAGCCTGACCTTTTACCAACTGGTTTCTCATTGGCATCTCAGGTTGGCATTATAACTAATTGCTAAGCAGGAACAAGAACAAGCTACAGTGCAATTTGGAGACAGGAACATTGAGTGGAACTCGGCGTATAATGCGACATGAAACAGCAGAACAAAGTGATGTGAATTCACAAAAGAGGACAAGAGACAGAAAGGAACCTACAGGCGATGCAGAGAGAATAGAAAAATAAGCATGAAGCCTTAAGTTTTTATACTCTCAAATGTGCATATAGACATATTTACATTCACTTAGATAATGTTCTCATGGCTTTTGAATGGTGGTTCATAACATTTGATTTCGATGGAGACACATTTGTGGAGGAATTTTAATACCAATCCACAAATGTACAACTTGTATGAAGTGATTGGATTTGCAAATCGACTTGGAAGCAAAGACCTTAAATTTTGTAGACATAGTTGTGATAAAACTGCAATTGAATTGTTTGACCATAATGACCAGTTGAGGGAAACAGGATGCATACAGGAAAATACCATCCCTACTCTTAAGTACCAGGATGTCAGCCTCCTGTTCTGGTTTTCAGTTGCAGCATGAGGGAAAAGTTAAGTTCACATAACACCTGGCATCATGGGGGAAAAACACTATGTTGCTTCAACACAACATAGTTGCTTCAACACACTATGTTGAAGCAACATGAGCCAGGAAGATGAGGTTTGGCCACAGATGTGTCTTCCAAGTGGCATACCACAAAACAGATTATAAATGCGGCAAATTTTTTTCTAGTAGTTGGCAAACCAACCATTAATGAAAAATGTCTACTTCTATTTTTAATTACCGCTATGGCTAAGTAATTTGGCTAATGGGGAGACTTGGAGGTAGAGAGGTGGAGATCTGGAGGCTTCAAGTTTTTCCACATCCTGTGTTGCAAAATAAAAAAAATAAATGAAAACGTGTTTAAACTATAAGCTTAATTTTAAGAAGATATTTGAAATGTGTTTATTTTTTAGGTTTTTTTAAATATAAAATACTGGTTGTTTGTGTTTGACAGTGGCTTACTGTTGATTAGTCATTAGCTGGTGTCACGGTTTACATCTAATGTGCTTGGCTTATTGATCCGGCTCCTGCTAAGTGCATCAATCAAAACTATTTGTACTGGACAGAAAATAAACACAAATCATTGACCGACTTGCTGTTACATTGGATTTTCTTTACATGATTAAACCCAGCCAAAACTATATGTGTAGTTACAATTTCAGAAAACAGTAAAAAAAAAATTACATACATATTGTTTTTTGGCAAATGATTTCATAATATTAGCATATTTTGATTTAAAAAAGGACAATTGGCCCAAACCAGAAACACTTAAATCATTCTCTGTTTACTTGAAGAAGACTCTTGATCTTAATATACCTCAAGTGAGCCTTCTCTTTTTGGTTAGAAATTATTGTACGATAAACTTCTGATAAACTTTCACAAGTCAAGAGGACCAAAATTGGCAATAAGGATTATGTGCATTGTACCTGAATGAAAGGTGCTCTTTGATTAATAGATATGTTTTATAATAACAGCACCTTACTTTCTATCTAACATGCTAATATGTTATAATAATCCTAATCTCAAATTGTTGAGATTAGACCTCAACAATTTGCTTTTAGCCTATTTCATGTCATCAGTTAGGTTTTGTTTAAGTGGCAGGAAAGCGTAGCCAGGAAAACGGAGCTTTCTGTTCCAAAAAGTGATGATTTTCAGTTAGCTACTTATTTGAAAAATATATTTTATATAAAAGCAAACTATCTTTCTCTCACATAAAAATTGGATGTGACATAAAAGCAAAATAAAAACATAAGAAATATGTAAGCACTGTATCATGGAAAGCAAACCGCCTTGAACTGTTTGGACCTGAACTAAATTCTTTGATTTGATGGAAACCTAATCGTGATCAAAGAAACAATTCAAAGCAAAGCTTGTAAAAGTAGATCTAAAGGCTAAGGAGGTACAGATGAATCACAGCAGAGGTGGAAGACTGAAGTTGTTGGTTTATTTTTTTTCTTAAATATCCAAAGCCAAGTTCCTCTTCGCTTTAAGGTTTCACTTCAAAGCTGACTCTATTGGGAGCCTAAAAACTCAGGTTTTCCATTTTCATTTGCACACTAACCTCTTTATTCCTTCACTCATTGCCTTTTCCTCAGCAGGTTGTCCCACCCCTCCCCTATGCTGCAAGCTGCATCATACTAGTTAACACAGTAATCTCACGTTTGCCAAAAACTTTCATTCTGGATTATCAGATTCTTCTTCTTGTCTTTCGTTTCTTTGTTCTTCTCTCTTCCCCCCTGAACCTATAACCCCGTCCCATTACCCTGCCTCCCCCCTCCCAGAGAGTTTTCCAAGGAAAGAGAGAAGGCCAAGGCACGTGGAGACTTCCAGAAACTACGAGAAAAACAGCAACTGGAGGAGGACCTTAAGGTGGGCTGCTGTGTTTGAGTACTAAGTGTTTATCTAAGTCACTTATTAGCTAAAGTGCGGAAATGTGATGTACTTATTGATTTAAACACTCCAGTGTCCTTTCCTTCTTTCAAAAATAAAAAATAAAAACATTAGTTAGCTTCACAGTATATTAATTCTTGCAAGGTCACTTTTGTTGAAAAGATTGCCAAATTCAAAGGAAGAGAAATTCAAACTGTTTTTAAATCTTGTAAAAGTATCTGTATCCCATGAACGTCTTCAGTGTATTTTATGACCAACATAAAGCAGAACGTTGCTGAGTAGGAAGGAAAATTAAAAATGAAAAAAAAAAAAAAAAGCCTGAAAATTCTGGCACATCCAGCCAACCCCACCACACCACAAACAAAAAATAAAAAACAATATTTATTTGTACTTTACCATAAATTGCATTGCAAAATGGGAATGAGTTCAACGAGACTAAATACTTCTGCAAAGCCCTGTCTAACTAGTCAATGCTTTCTTTTTATGCATATTGCCCGATCCACTGTTACACCCGTTGACTTGTTCTCTCCGTCTTTACATTCATTTGTCCAAACGCAGGGCTATTTAGACTGGATCACTCAGGCGGAAGACATCGACCCAGAGAATGAAGAGGAGGGCTTGGACGATGACAAACCCAGAAACCGTGAGTACTGCAGTACAATAATTCATTTCAACCAAGGAACGAGCCAACATTTCACCTGGATCTGGTTGCTTGGTGTAATTTTGTGCATATGCGTTTTTAAGTGCAATACAAAGTTGGGAGAAACGTTGTGTGCAAGTATGGATTTGTAAAGGTTCTTGCCAAATTTTGTTCCATCGGAAGGGTATTTCTGGCATGGTTTAGAAAAATCAACTGGCTTCCTGAATGTTTGGTGTGTGACAAATACAAATACTGTTTGCTTGAAAGTCCTCCTGTGGTTTTAAACCTGTTTAGATATTACTGGAATGTGTCATGCTACAGCTTATAGCCCGTGGTTGCATGCTTTCTCTCTTTTTCTCCAAACACAACACAATCCTGCACCTACTCATTCATATGTACGTTCTGACAAGACACACCTCGAAAAACATGAGCACGTGTGTTTTGATAGAAATGTACTCCACAAATTAGCACCCAGTTTCAATCTACCACCCGACTGGAGAGAGAGGCAGCCACACATGTTTCTCTAGGACTAATCCCTGCTTCAAGAGGCAGAGAAATAGAGCCTCCTAACCTGCAAGACTGACATCAAAAGCTTAAATTCAGCTTGTGAGAGTGACAGCGAGAAAAGGAGAAAGGGTCTTTTTTTTTTTTTAGAGGCTTGAATCACAGCTTGCATGCACTTGAAATGAATGAAAACTAATTACACAGAGACAGCATGGATTGTCTGCACAAACCTTCTTTGCCGAGCTGGTGATTCAGTCTTCAAGAGAAAGAAAGAAAGAAAAAAAAAAACTGATGACATTATGGGTGGAAAAGAGAATTGATTAATCTAATGATGATATTTGCTTTCTGAGAATTCCAGTGAATTAACATGGTCTAAGACGGAGTGACCCAGTTTGCAAGGAAATAAAGCTTCATGTGTTACCATTTTGTCGGTCCATGCCTATCAGCCAGGCAAAACCAAACCAGTTGAGGTTGAGGTATTTGTCACAAATAAACAGTATGCTGCCAATTGAGTAAATGTTGCATTAAAATCACCACATCGCCACAAATTTTTTATGTTGATGTCAATATTGGTACGGTGTAAAACTGTGAATTATTAATTTAATTGGACAAGCCATCAAGTGTTGATGAGATGAAAAAATGATAGGTTTAAGGATAAGGTCTAAACTTATCCTTCAAAAGGACCAATCATATTTCTGTTTGTGAAGTAGAAAAATCAAGTCACTTAATATTTCAATTGCTTTGCCTCCATCACTAAGATGGATGGACGCTCCTCCTGGTTGATGAATTAGACTGTTTCTGCTGCCCTGGGACAGTTTATCAGCAAAACACTTTTCCAAAAGATGATAGGAGCATTTATGACAAAAATTGACAGACAAAATGGCAAGGAAAAAAAAAACAAAAACAGTATATGTGCACATGTCTATAAGACATATGCCGTTGACCAACAGTGCATTGTAAAGTCCTTTTCCACGAAGTCTTTGATGTTGGGTATGACATATATAAGGTGATGAGGAGGTTATGTTTTTTTAGCCAACATAGTGTTTTGCATGTAGGCAAAGTACTATACAGAATACATACATATGACAAAAATATTCTATTACATTGATGTTGATGTAGTTGTAACATCAACATCTTTATGCAGTGTACCATCCGTGCATAAAGATCAACAAATGTATAGCTTGTGCACATTGCAGTGGGCTTTTGTAGCTTGAATGCGTGTTTGAGTTTGTTACGGACACACTTGCACGGGTCAGTTGCCATTGTCAGCATGTTTATTATAGTATTAGTGAGAAAGCATTCGAAGGGTTTCAGGTGTGATTAGATGTGCAGTGTGTGGCTGAATGTGGTTTAAAAATCATTCAAAATGTCCTCACCTGACAGTAATTGTGTTAGTCTAAGATGAACAGCAGATTGTTCTCAAGTAGAACTGCAAACAGTTCAATTCTCTAAAACCATATCCTGATGAGTGTATTTGTCAGAAACAGAAATTCCTCTCTTGTTCTCTTTGCTTAAGGCTTTGTGTTGATCCACCATTTTCTCTAAAACATCCCAGGGGCTTATAATTGGATTCAGCTAATTGGAAATAACCAGGGTTTTGTGCTAATGATCTCCAGTTTTTCTTTTTCTTTTTTGTAATCACTGCAGTACTGATTATCACAGGTCTTATCATTTTTCTGTCTTCAAGCTTCGGCTTACTTCTGCAGCAGTCTTTTGAAGATACTTAGTGATTCTAAAAGGGGGAAATGCAGAACTAATTAGAACTAATGCAATTACTGTATCTGATTGTGTCATCTCAGCAGTTTAGCATGTGTCCTAAGCAGTGACATGTGGTCAGGGGAGTCAAATGAGGCAGAACCTCATCTGTCATAATGGAAAAATATAATGATAAAATTATTTAGATTACTATTTTCACTCTTTGGTTTGTATTGCAAAGTTGAAATTTTCATTTAGCTTAACCAGGTTTGATTTTTTTTTTCTTCAAAATCGCTGAATTTTCACATTTTCCCATTCAAATGCTCGGAAGCGAAGCCAGTGAAGCAGCAGAAAGCTGAGCCTCACCTGGGACTGCACAACCTCTCGCCAACTGCATCGACTTCCATTCTATGAGAGCATTTTCCTCCTGTCTTAAATGGCTAAAAAACATTTAATAAATGAACTGATTTTCCATAATTTAGCTTATGTATATAATGTACAGTGTTTTGTGTCACCTACTGTGTGTGTGTAACATGTTTCGTGTGCTGAGGAGTGATCAGAAAAGGCAGAGAACAGATTAGTGGTGAGGCAGGCAGTTCTCTTGCCTCATGGCAGGGGGCGCTCATGATCACAGACATTGTGACTCCAAGCCCGCAGAGCAAGAGACAGTAACAGCGAGCTAGCCATAAAGTCAAGTGCAACGATATATTTATAGTTTTCTCCTCTTACCACAGCAATCACTTATTAATAATCGCAAAATAACCATTAAGCCTAAAACCATACAAACTGAATGTTTTGCTCTTTGTGTGGGAAATATTTCAGTGTTTCTTTTAGGGGTGTTGCTATGGCCACGAGTCTGGGTGTAGCCTGGCCAATGCAGACACAGAGAAAGACGTGGTTTTGAGTTGTACTTCAACGGTTTTTCCTTTTGGTGCACGAAATTAATAATACCTACATTTCCAAGTTTCACAGAGTTAACGGAATTATTCTACGGCGGCAGCGCAGCTATGGATGGCATGTAAAAGGATTGTCTTTTCACACTCAAGCGTTGTCCGCATGGGCAGAATTTCCTGATTGTAAACAATAACATAAGGGTCGCATGTTATCATTTGAATGTGGTCTACTTTTGTATATCTGATTATGATTAAGTTGGTGCCTCACCAACTTTGCACCTCACCGCACGTCACTGGTTCTAAGTCATCTCAGAAGCACATTGCGTATGTTGGGCCTTTCTACGTGACTTGCATGCTCTCCGTCTTCGCCATCTTGTCGCATGCTTTTTATCCACAGACACTGCCAGTCTGGTATGAAGCTTGTTTGTTTCACTCACTGCTGATTCTCAGGATGGTATGTGTGGTTGTGACATGTTTCCATAAATTCTTCAAGCTAACACGACCTGTGTAATATCTTTTCTGTTTACGCCATGTGTCTTTGATGAAAGTTTGTTTAAGTTATGCGAGTGTTTACAACATGAACATATTCGGTGTCACAGAGAATAGCAGGTTTTGGAATGAAATGTGTGAGTGAACACCAGAACGAAAGTTAAAGAACTTGTGAAAATGCTGTCTGAAGCTGGTAAGATCATTACCAAGGTAATTTTATTATTTTAAATTGGAATATGTTGTTAATCCTAACCTAAGCAGAAATTGATGAGTGTGGTTTAATATCAAACAGTAAGAAAATAGGGTTATGTTTCTTTTTAGAGTGTATGTAAACATTTGGCACCATCTGTATCATAGATTCCTCTACAGTCTTCACACCAAGATGTTCAAATTTGGCTTGTTTACCAATTTTCTTGCTTCTTAAACATAGTGCTTTGGTTTGAACGTCATAAAATTAATGTTGAGTCTTTCAGCTGCTTTTTGTAGATGAGTTAAGTAATTTACCATGACACAAAACACTAAGAAATACCTTCATTCCCACTTCAATCACAAGTACCATTTAAATTTATCAACCAGCTACTGGTTGGTATTGGTAACAGACTGTTACTGTCCATTTTTAAATTAATTTATTATTCATTGGACATATTTGGATTCTACTCCTAAAACTTGTTTGATACATTTTTTATTGAAGCTGGTGTCATGTTAAATGTAACACCAGCTCTACTTTCAGGAAATATCTGCGATAAATAATAATTTTCCAAAGACTTTGAAGGAGAAGGTGTCAGATATTCTCTAAGAGCAGCGAAGGATGTACTAGGGTTGTTTTCGGTGATAGTTGTCAGAAATTTAAGATGACTGCAAGTATAAAATTACTCTTTGAAAGCATGAAAAATGCTTTATTAAAAAGGTCTGTGTGTGTATGTGGATGTCGCTGTGCATATGACTAAAATGGCAGAGAAGAATCTGGGTTTCATTTATCCTTATTGCTTACAATTAAGTGAGCTACAGCAATTCTGCAGCTATTGTTCAAAATATGAATTTTATGTATTTTATTGCATCACTTTGCATGTTCTGTTTCTTGTTTAGTTACAATGTTTGCAAGATTTTACATTATCTTTCTACATTACAAGAGATTTTAAATTATTATGTGTTATGATTTAGAAGACAATGAATCCAGTATGTATCCAGTGTTACACAATGGAAAGAATACAATAAAGAAAATTATTAAAAAGAAAAATACAATATTTCTCATGGGAAAAACAAAAACAACCTTGTGTAGCTCTCAGTAAAAGTTTAAAGTTAGTTTCTTGGATTTCATCTATAGAAATCCAGATAAACATACTTTCTGACCTTTATTGTGTTTCTCTCTATGCAAAACTGCAAAAGTTTCGGTAAATAAAATACAGATCAAAAAATAAAATTATTCAACAAAGGTGGAACAGACAGTGCAGCAATAATATTAATTCTTTTCAAGGTAAAACTATGGTTTAAATGAAGATATGAGGTGTCGGTGTAATTGCTTAAATAAATGTTTTGTTTGCAACTGGTTTCTGACATGCACACATGTTCAATGTGTGCATGTCTCTCATGCTGTCTGGAGGTGAAATACTGATGTGAAGCTCTCTCTACGTTATATACAAGTGTGTGTGTGTGTGTGTGTGTGTGTGTGTGTGTGTGTGTGTGGGTGTGTGTGTGTGTGTGTCTGTGTTTGTCCTGTTGAGCCGTACTATCTGTCCCCAGGTAAAGGTCGACATTTTCTCTCTCTGCGTGGAGCCGTGAAGAAAAACGCGGCTTTCCTTCGTAAGGCGTGTGCGTTTGTCTGCATGGACCGACATTAGTTTAACATTTTACAGATCCTAGAACTGCAAGCGGACTGCAACCCCGAGCACTTTTTCTACGCCTAAAATCTTCCTTTGTTTTTATTTCTACCTTTCTGTAAAGACTCTCCTGCCACTTAAGCAAGACTATCTTTTGCCCCCTTTAGAGCTTCAACCCCTTAGTGTGTAGTAAAAACCTCTCAACACTGTAAATTTGTTTGTTCTCAATGTCTTGCTTGTGCCTTTTGCACACCTACATCCAAATGATTGCTGCTCATTTAATGATAATTTCAAACTTAAGCATTATAATATTCTAACCCACTTGTTTTATAAAATTTTGCCAAAAATTGCAACTCCTGTTACTTCCCTATATTGGCTTTTGCGATGCTTGAGTGCACATAAAATTTTGCTTTTTCTTCTAAAAAGGTTAATTGCAATGTAAATGGAGACAAAGAGAAGAAACAACTTTACAGTTTTGACATTAAAAATTTTATCTGAAAGGAAATAATTTGCTTGATTGTCTGAAAACATAAGAGGTGAATGTTATCATACGAGGCTAATGCAAAGCATAAATAGTATGTGCAAAATCATCTTTGCTGAAGTGATGGCATAAACCTCTTCTTGTCGTTTCAGATTCCTTTCTTTAAAAGCCCCTGCATTATTCCAGCCTCTCATAAACTGTGAAATTTTATTCAGACAAAAAAAAGTTTTACATACAGTGCCTTGCAAAAAATAATCTATAATCCCTAAAGCTTTCCATATATTGTCACATTACAGCCAGAAAGGTCGATGCATTTCATTGGGATTTTAAGTGATAGACCAACACAAAGTGGTGTATATTTTTGAAGACTAAGAAAAATGAAGCATAAAATTTCTCTTTTTTATTTTTTTTACAAATCTGAAATGTTTGGCATGATTATGTAATCGAACCACCTTTAGTCACAATTACAGCATCAAGGCATCACTTCACAGACTGAATGCCAGTCTGTGAAGTTAGGATATTATTTAATTAGAATTTCCTTAGAATTTCCTTTAATTAGAGTCTCCAAAATCAAATAAATGTTTGCATTCTTAGCAGGCTAAATCAGAATCTAATCCCATTTACACACAAAAAACATGTGACCCCTGTTTCCGTCATGTCCTTTTCTGTCTCTTCAGTCATTTTTTACCCTGCTGTCCTCTGTCTTCATTTTCCTCGTTTCTTGTCTCTTTGTACCAGGTCTTTGGGGTTTACTCTAACAATAGGTATTAAACTAGTTCATAGCTCCATTGAGGGGAAGGCACCAGGCTGCTTTTGAATAGTATTTGAAAGGCTTTGTAGCCTCAGGAGAAACTTGCTGCTCACAAGTGCATTTAACCAAGTAGTGTAGCTACAGGAGGGACATGTCGAAGTGTGGAAACTTACATCATATGAACAGCGAAGGCGTTATCGCTCACAGAGACAAGATTTTACAAAAGTGAACCTCTTTACGTTTCGATATGATTGAAACAACGGGCTTATAAGACATTTTGTGTTACAAAATGGTTTGTAGATTAGCAGGTTTCCTGACAAATTAGTAGTTGAAAACTTGTGCATCAAATTCTCGCTTTTAAATCTATTGAAGTTATTTGTAGCACATTAATTGCATGCAACAAAAAGAAGGCTCAAATAAACTTTTTTTTTTAAAAAGCACAAAATTACAGTAACACACTTGCCAGTGTCGAGTGCAGGCAAACTGGCGACTGGAACTCCATGTGCAGTGTCTGATTCTGATACCTACAGGTGTAGCAATAATTTTTGAAGTGACAATAAAGGAATGCGGCTCATTCCCCCAAGCAAGCCTGAACTGACAGAAGCAATAAAAAGCGATGGATCATTTCAAATCAGTCTCTCAACCAGCCGTCTCCACATTCTTCCTTTTCTTTCTCGCTCAATCTCCTGTCATCTGAACCGTCTTCAGTGCTTACATTATTGTCTCCCCGCCCCACTTCACTGTTATCGGTTGTCCATTCATTTTGTACTTTTTTTTTGTAAAACAATTGATTTTCCCGTTATTACCCATGAATATGTTTCATTTTTCAAAGTCTTTCCCCATCGTCTCAATATTAAATCATCCCTCTATCCTTGCATATCATCATTCGCAAGCTGTTTTATTTAAAACAGAAAAAAAATACCCTGTTTGAACTACGCTCTCTTATTACCAAAAGACATATTTTAATTTAGACTCAAAGGTGAGGATGAACAGAGCACATCTGATATCATAGCTCTTTCCTTAGACTACAAAGAAACTACAAAGTCTCTCTCTTTTATGTTTAAGACATGAATGCACGGCAGCTCTGAAAAAAGTTATATAAAAGCTTAATAAAACACTTGTATCTAGGGCCAGCTGGACAACTCTAATAGTACAAAGTCCAGACTTAAATTTGTTTGAGAGTCTGTCATAAGATTTGAAAATTTATGCTCACAAAGGCTCTCAGTCCAATCTGACTGAGCTTCAACTATTTCGCAAAAAAACTAAAGTGGTCAAAAATTTCCATCTCTGGATATGCAAAACTGGTAGAGACACATCACTTAAAACTCGCAGCTGTAATTGTAGCAAAAGGTGGTTCTACAAAGTACTGACCCAAAAGGAATGCATCCACGACTTCTGACGACGCCAAATTGTATGTAGGAGAATCCGAGTAATGGAAAATAAATTTATGCATTCCACACTTTAGTATTATCTTAAAAACTACGTGTCCTTTTTCTTCCTCTTCAGCATTATTCACTATTATTTGGTCTATTGTGAAAATTCTCTATAAAATACAGAAAAGTTGGTTTAAAAAGGCAAAAAAAAAAAAAAAAAAGTTTAATCGTTTTGGAAGCTACTGCCAACGTGCCCTTGAAACTTACATTTTATTTCCATGTAAACGTTAAACCCCCTGCACATTTATGCTGCTATACACCTTTTATTTTGTTTCTTTCTTTCTGACTCATCCTTATATTTTTCTTTTTTTTTTCCCTTTTGTCTTTACCCATTTCTCTCAGTGAGCATGCCAGCCAGTGAAAACGAATCAGTCAACACAGATAACGCTCCCGGGGGAGACGTGGAGGGGGAGACCTGCTGCACCAGACTGGCGTGAGTACCTCACCCTCTTAAACAAACAAACAAACACACACACCTCTTCTTCAGCTCTCTCAATCCCCGACCATCATTCCCATGGAGGACTCCTCGCCTTGCCAGGATTTTTGTCTTTTCCACCAGCTCTGCTGTGTTAGACATGGTACAAGTGGCTTGGCTTCCCTCTGTCCTTCATTGATCTAACTGAGCCAGCCTTAGCCTTATAACTCATTGTGTCATGCAGGCATTCATGCACCAAAGGCTCTTGGGGTAAAGGACCAGAAGGTCGTCAATACACCACACAGAGATAAAACCTTAATTAGGGTGAAGGTGATTTATCTGAAGAGACAAATAACCGCACAGTCTGTTCCCACAGGGACCGTTTTTTTTTTTTTTCTTTTTCAAAGTCTATGAACATGACCTTTGACATTTCTACAATAACACTGCCAAAACTTAAAGACTAAAATATATTTTTACGTGGGTTTTCTTACATGAGTATGACTATGGGACATAATTTCTCTCTCTGTGTTTCTGATCTCTCTCTGCCCTACCTGAGTTTGGCCGCTGAAACGCTTTCTTCCTCCCCTGTGGGAGTTCACAAACGGCTGACTCACTCACTCCCGCTATTACCGGATGCTTTTCTTGTGATTTTACATTATTCAAAACAAATGAGACGCTTTCTTTCTTTGACGCAGGGCCTCACAGGATTCGTGACCTCCAGCGAGCCTCTACTTTAGCATGCAAAAGCAAATCCAAAACTGCTCATTAATGGAACAGGTTACTGGCGATTCCAGAGTAAAACTATATGACGCAAAAAGAAAAAATTTGCTGACCGAAGTTAGAGAGCATGTTTGGATGGCCATTTATCTGTATGTTCACTATTTGTCATTATGTACTTCTTGTGTTGTTTGTGTTTATCCGTATACTGTCAAAATGAATTAACCTGAACATAAAAACTAAAATATGAAGAGTACATAAAAATATAATATGATTTCAGCTCACCCGTAGAAGTAAAGTTTATTTAGAAAACAAACCTGTCCATCCATTTCTCTATTTATCCAGCTCTTTGTCCTTCATCAGATTTTCTATTGATCAAATCATTTATCCATCCCTCTACTTCTTCATGCAACCATCCAGAAATCATTGAATCCATTTATCCGTCTGCCTATCGACCAATACATTTATTTATCCCTCCATCTACCAGTCTGTCTTTCGATCCATTTGTTCTGATGTTCACCTATCCATTCATTCATCTGTCTGACCACTCAGTCTACCCCATTTATCAATTCTTATCCTTCTTGTTCCACATCTAAAACCTGGCCTCTGTAGAAATATTTGCTACAAATTTAAAAGTGATTTATTTTTTTTTGTAATGTCTAAAAAGAATAAAAAAACAAAACGGGTCATTTTAGATTTCAAACTCAAAAGTCGTCATATTCAGTCATCAACTTGGTTTTATAAGTTTGATCGCAAGAATGTCGTGACAGATTCATAAAATTTCCTCTTGCACAAACAGTTTTTAATGACCTAACCGCTCGGAGCCACTCAACTTAGTTTACATGGTGGAAAGAGCCAAGAACTAAATCATATCAGACTACAACAACTTCTTATTATTTATATTAATCACAAAAGTATGTGCCATCTTGATTTTTTTGTTGTTGTTTTGAAGATTTCTTTTTCTTTCTTTTTTTTATTGCAACTCTTGGAAAAAGCTCTAGACCTTCCGTTGACTGAAACTTTACATTAAGGAGTTTTCATCCCAGATATAGTGTTTCCTGGAGGCTTTCCCCCCCCCACTTTTTTTTTTTTAAATGGGACTTTCAGTGTTTGTCAGTTCTTCTTCACATTGCCAGCAGACAGGCCCTCGGGGTACGAGCTACTTCAGCACCTGCTGATCTCTTCACCGAGACGGACACATGAAGGGAAGTATGCACTGTCAGGTCCCATATCCAGCCAGTCAGTCATTCTGTTCGTTCTTTCGGGCGTCAATAAGACGCTACATTGTTTCCGTCAGCTGTTCAGTCAGCCAGTGAGTCAGCTGCTCCATCAGTTCATCTGATTTTTGTCAACCAAACCAGAGCGCAAACACAAACATCTCACAAAAAAATAGACTTCAGATTGATTCGGCAGTTATCAATTTAAGTTTGTGAGCTATGGTACTTGCAATGGACATTGTTTTTCTCCTTCTCCTCTCTTCTGTCAAAATGTCCTCCATACTATCTTGTCCTCAGTTCTCCTTGTTGTACCTTTTTCCTGTTACAGTGGTGAACAATCAATAGACTTTCTTTCCATTAATGAATTGTGTTTTTTTACACCAGGATTGACTGGAGGAAAATCAAACTAAGACTGTTTTCTTTTGACTGGATGCCACTGTGTGTGTGTGTGTGTGTGTGTGTCATATATATATATATATATATATATGTGTGTGGTGTGTGTGTGTATGTATGTGTGTGTTCAAGAGAGTGATTTGCTCACTGTAAAATTCAAGAACAACAGCATTCATTTTGTTGGGCTATGCGCAAGATCTAATATGGCTACTTAAAACTGGTGAATTGGACCATTTGGCAAATATTTTCTTTGATCATCTGCAAAAAAATTCTTACCTGTAAAATATGCAAAGCAAGTACAGGTTGATCAAGAAACATATCTGCTGCAAATCGTTTTACAAAAACAGGGGAAGCTGTATTCCCCTTTATCCTTTTCAAATCACCTCTGTCTTGTGTTTTTTGTCTGTCTGTGTGCTATGTGTTTTTGTATAATCCATTTTGTTTTCTGTGTTCCAGAATTAGGATCTCCAAATCCAAGTTCAGGTTAGTACATGTTTACCGTAGTCTTCTAATGAAGTCGTACTTATTTATTGGCTGTGAATGTGTGTTAGTGTCTTTGGGCTTTGCGTACTACTTTTAGAGAAGAACAAAATGAAAGGAAAACAGGAAAATCTAAAACTAACACAATTAAACTAATAGAAACTCCCTCTGAGCTCACTACTTACAGTAACATGATCAGTAATAATTTAAAACAGGCATTTCATTCACAGAATAATCTATACTAATTCCATGATATTTAATCCGAAGTTGATATCAAGTATTTACTCTTTATAAAAAGAATTGTATTTTTCTCAGTGTCTGACATTACATCAGATCAAAAGTTTCCAGTTTTAAATCAGTTGGATTTATCAGAAGCTGACAAAGCCCTAAAACAGGAATAAACTCTACCTCAGATATTCTCTCACTCATTTAGCAAATAGAAATAAAGTTAACATTATTAACTGATATAAAAAAGTAAAAGTTTATTCTGATTTTATTTTAATTTTAGACTGCTTTTTATATTTTACAAGATAAAAAGCTAAGTTATCTGGAATCCCCCTTTTCAATTCAGAGCTTAAAATACTTTGATGTAGCACAATTCAAAGGTGAGAGATTTCCATAATTTTAATTTCTTACGTTGTGTTAGATACATCGATCTATCCAACACAAAGGTTTTCAATTGATGCTCTCTATTAGCAAAGAAGATATTCATAACGCTAAATGACACTAAACGTTTTGGCTCAATTACAGAGTCAGGGTGTGTTTATGCTCGTGTTGTGTTGTGAGTTGTGTCTTGTGTGAGCCATAACTGAAAGCAAACAGGAAGAGATGAAATCCTGGAAAACCGTGTTCATACATTTAGTTGGTCATAAATACTTCTACATTATTACTTGTATGAAAAACAGAAAGTCAGCAACCAATCAGATCTGACGCCTTTATGAATACAGTAATTAATAATACGTTGTGTGGTACTGCATTCATCCCAGTGATATAAAAATGGTTCGTCATGGCTATTTATGCTGGTAAAAATGTTTTCTCATGATGCCTAAATGCCAAACGAAATGTTATGAATACTTAATCATTTGCATAGTTCTAATGTTTATAGCAGACATGACAATAAAATGATTAAGTGCTTCTCACAATATCATAGCCTTAACTAAAAATGTTTAGACAAATTTAAAACAAGGATGCAAGACACAAAAGAAGCACTTTTTTTTAAGCATGGATCCATCCTGCCTTGGATCAACAGTCACAGGCTGCTGGTTGTGCATTAATGGTTTGGTAAATATTTCTTTGGGTCACTTAGCAGTGTAAATGCCACAGCCTTTATGACCACAGAGTTAGTCAAGATGGATACTTCCAGCAAGATAATGCATAAATCTGAAATAATCTGAAACTGGTTTCTTGAGTATTACACTGAGTTGGAAGCTATTGGAGCTTTCCAGTGACCTCTATGGTAAGGTTCAGTCCAATTGAAGACCTCAGGGATGAAATTGCAATATGCTATTAAGACAATAAGGACTAAAATGGATATTTCCAACACCATTATGAATCCAGACACGACCGACAGCACAAGGAATTAGAGCATTTTCTAACAGAGAATGGGGTACAAACTGCCACAAGGAAGATGTGCCTAATAACCTATGTGTAGACCAAAGGAGTATTTTCATAAAACAGTGTTTTTTGCTTTTGAGGGGATTTTTGATGTTTACGCATCTACACAAGTAGACAAAGACATGCATATTAAAGCAATGCAGTTTAGACATAAAGTTTATTTTACACTTTACTACTGCCGCTATGAGAACAAGTAAATCCCCTTCTATTGCCTTCACATGTTTTCATGTCACTTACTCAGAACGGGACAATTACGAAATTACTGTGGAAAATTGTTCCTACATGGGAGGAGATGTAAAATGACCCTTGTGCGACCCATTGTGCCGGGAGTAGAGCAGATTGTTTGCGAGGCGTGAAGCTGGCAATTATCAGAAACAATGACAGAAATTTTCCACGGTGGACAGCAAAAGAAAGTGAAGAGGAATTAGTCCACATGACAACCCAGGAACAATTAAGTACATCATTTAGGCTCTTTTCTTTAGTCAAAAATACAGTCCTCGTTTGTAGATAAAATACATTTCATTTTAATGTCTGTCTGCAAGTGTCTTTTTCCTCTTTTCTTTAAATGGTCTCTCCATCTTTGCTACAAAGCTCTTCAGGTTTGATGCTAGTATGAAACACCTTTGATGACTAACACTGTTCCACATCTCTGCTTTAAGACAACAGATAGCCACAGGATATGGAGCTGATCTCAACTCGATTCTGTGCACTGACCAATTAACTTTTTCTTCTTCTTCTTCTTCTTCTTCTCCACCACTGACTGCCTGTCTTTCTTCATTCACTGTGGGCTGTTCCTTATTTCCTCATTGGCGCCATATTTCCCTCCATCTGGTTCCATGTTTTTCCATCTCTCTCTCATTTTTTGTTCTTCACCCGCCATCTGACCTATACCATCAAACATGTTTCCTCCATTTCTACCTTCTCCAATCTTTCCTCACCTCTCAATCTGCCTTTCTCAGTCGTTACTCTCGGAGGTGGAACAGGTTGTGTAGGCGAAAGTGTCGAGCAGCAGTCAAGTCCCAGGTTTTCTATTGGCTGGTCATCTTTCTGGTTTTTCTCAACACCCTGACCATCGCCTCTGAACATCACAAGCAGCCTCAGTGGCTAACAGACGTGCAAGGTACATCGCACACAATGTATACATCACATGTAGAAACACAAATCATAGGGATGAAAATATTTAGCGCAAAATTATTCTTTTCATTTTTCTAGCTTCTTTCCATCTTCTAATTTTTTTCCTGTCTGCAGATATAGCAAATAAAGTATTACTAGCACTCTTCACTGGTGAGATGCTCCTAAAGATGTACAGTCTTGGTCTACAGGTAAGTGGTGCCAATGCTTTATAACCACTAACTTCAATGTATTTTATCAGAATTTTATGGAATTAGAGCATCACAAAGGGGTGCATAATTGTGCACCATGCCATTTTTATGGTATTAGGTGTGAAGTGAAAGGAAAGTGATAAATGCCCTTCAAAACAAATTAAACTTAAAATGTCTGTCATGCATTTGAATTTAGCAACCAGATGACAAAAAGACTAGGCTAGATAAAGAAATCTGTTGCTTGTTCTCTTCTGTTAGGGAATTAAGGTAGATACGGTAGTGGGAATGCATAGTATACATTTAATCACTACATTGTAGTGGGGGTACATAGGCCTGTCATGGTAAGCAATAAATCAATTAATTGCGTGATAAGTTATAAAGAGCTCAATAATTTCAAATTGCATGCTTGTTTGTTTTAATCACGTATCTCTCTAGCAAAGAGACTGGATGATGATAGTTTTAGCTGCCTTAGAGTTTAGGGCTCATCGTACGTGAAGTGACAAAAGGCCAGGGAAAAGCGTCAGTTTTCTTCCACTAAGCCAGAATAGCAACAAAAGTTGAACAGTTTTCAACTTTCGTTTTGTCTTGTCGCTAGACTGCAGGTGCACGTCTAATGGTACGGTCTCAAAATTTCACGTACATGAATTTCACCAGTTGCTTGGCGGCAAGAGGCCAAGTGATTGTCGCTCACCACGCAAATTCCTCATGTAAGGAACCCAGAGGGAGCGACATCGCCTCCTGTGTGTTAAGCCCATAAGGAGGAGTGAACTCTCGCATCAGTTATCGGCCAGGCTCATGGTTTCGCACCACAGAGCTTAACATGAACGCCCCGAGAAGCAAAGGAAAGCAAAGGAAATGTTGGTTTAAAAGCCAAACGTGACGGTTGCACTCTGGGAGCAATCTGTGGTAAACCACTTAACCTTTGGAGCAGACATGTTGTAGAACAGTACCAGCTAAACACGACAATACAACAAACATGTATCTACACCTAAAACATGCAATGCAGGTTTTCCAGCTTGGAAAAAAAATATTCAGTCAACAGCTGGCTTTGTCTTACTGACGGTCTACAATTACTAGAGTGTTTAATTGACAAACATAATGCAAAAAAGGCCAGCTCAAAATAGCTTGCTTAATCGCACTGATCTCATTGAGAAGCCAGCATTTCAAAAAATGCTGCAAATATTGACACCCAGTATGCAGAAGTAAGTCTGTTTTTTCTTTTTCAACAAAAGTTCCGACAATGTATCCTGTTTTCAATGTCTGAGCCTAATGATTAATATGTTTTGAAGGGCAAGTTTGTTTACAGAGACTTCATAATTCATTTTACCCATTTTATTTGTTTTGGGTTTGTGCGTTTATTTTGGATATTTAAAATGTCAGTGCTAAATGTTCTTTAGAAATTAGTTTATTGATCTTTGAGAGTGCGTCTGCACTGTTAAGCCATTTATACTATTGGCAAACAGTGGTCTCAAAATCACAATATTATCATTTATCACAATAATTTCTGGGGCAATTAATTGCCAAGCAAAATTTGTTATGACATGCCTAGATATTTAAAGCCACTGCTCAGTTCATCGTCAATTTTACATAATAATAACCAACAACTTTACCCTGAAGAGCTGCAGGTTGCAGATCTCTGGTCCACCACGTGTAATCCTAATAAAGTACATTGATGTTTGTTGTTGTAATGTGACAAAAAGTAAAAATGTTTTTGTTTATGACCCAATTCTAACCATCTTCCCTTCTCTTTGCACCCCACAGGCGTACTTCGTGTCGCTCTTCAACAGATTCGACAGCTTCGTCGTGTGTGGAGGAATACTAGAGACCATTCTAGTTGAAACAAAGATCATGTCTCCTCTTGGCATCTCAGTCTTACGTTGCGTACGCCTGTTGAGAATATTTAAAATAACAAGGTCATTACGACTTTTTATGGCATTGACTATAGAAGTTCAGCCCAACATTTTCCAGGCAAACACTGACGTATATTTCATCTGGGTCTGTGGATTCTTTTCTGTAGATACTGGAACTCTCTCTCCAACCTCGTGGCCTCCCTACTCAACTCCGTTCGTTCCATTGCCTCCCTGCTGCTCCTGCTCTTCCTCTTCATTATCATCTTCTCCCTGCTGGGCATGCAGCTCTTCGGGGGGAAATTCAACTTTGACGACACCAGACGGAGCACCTTTGACAACTTTCCCCAGTCTCTGCTCACTGTGTTCCAGGTAACAATACAAATTTTTTTTTTCCCAGGGTCATGTCAGTGTCCATTTTATCTCATCTTTGTATGCTTGTGCTCTAGCTGGTTTATGCGTTCTTCATGTAAAACCAATCTGTATTATTTGTTCCACAGATCCTAACAGGAGAAGACTGGAACTCTGTTATGTATGACGGCATCATGGCGTATGGAGGCCCGTCTTTTCCTGGCATGTTGGTCTGCATCTACTTTATCATCCTCTTCATCTGCGGAAACTGTATCCTTTTCTGTCTGCAGACTATCAGAGTCATGCTATCATGCATACACACAGTGGAATTGAAATGAATGGAGAAGCTGCTTTTTGCCCAGAATACATTTGTGCAAAAGAAATGTGTATATCATGGCATTTTTACAAGATTTGTACTGGAATGATTTGTGACCGGTCTCGCCTGCTGCACCATCTCATCTCCTAGGTATTTATTTCTTACATTACCCCTCTGAACAGACATCCTACTGAATGTCTTCTTGGCCATCGCTGTTGACAATCTAGCAGATGCTGAGAGTCTGACATCGGCTCAGAAAGAGGAGGAGGAAGCGAAGGAGAGGAAAAAACTGGCCAGGTAAGATGGAGAAAAACGAGAAACCAAGAGATGCAGCAACTGAAAGCAGAAGCTACAGGAGCTAGCACACACAGACGTATCAAAACAAGAACCTGCAACAGTTTTATCTCTTATGTTTAGCCACTCCTGATACAGACTTATTTAGTACTGTGCTTGACAGGCCAAAAGGAGGGCATTCCCAAGTGTGTCATTTCCTTTAACCTTAGCTTTGCGTGCGTATGCACTATGTGTGTGTGCGTGTATATGTACGAGCATGCAAATAGCTAGAAGAGATAGAGGAAAACACAAAATTAGTTATTCTCAACATGCCATACAGTTTAAGCACTCGGTACTTGGTTGGGGGGAGTTTGCAGAAATTACTGCATCAGTGGAACATGAATGGCAATGATCAGGTCTTCGGTGGTACTAAGAAAATCCAAGTTAGTTTAGCACCAACCACATGCAATAATTTTTGCAAAACAACCCAGACCAGGTACACTGATCATATATATACTGTATGTGGAGTTAATTTCTATTAGGATATTTATGTATTGAAAATCCTTTTTTATTGGTACTGAAATGTCTGAAAACTGGAACTTTAGGTTTTTATTGTGACTCACAAGAAATACTATAAAAATGTCACTTAAAGTTAAATATACAAGTTTTGCATTTTAAATTTAAGTAATAAAATTTTTTCGAACTTATTGTCACATCAGTATAGTGGAAAACAATTTCTCTCCCTACTGTTATTTCTGCACAAGTTCCTTTTGTGACCTTAAATGTCCTGTCATCTCTTCTTTGATTTAACTTCCTTGTTAAATCTATGATTTAACAGGGAGTAAATAACATTCAAAGAAGGTAAGATATTCTTTCTTTATCAGGCTTGCCAGTCCAGAAAAGCGTCAGGATAACGAGAAGCCACCGATAGAGGAAAAGAAGACTGAGAAGATTGAGTTGAAGTCCATCACTTCTGATGGAGAAACCAACACTGCAACCAAGGTAAGTACTGACATAAAAAAGAAAAGACTTAAGCTACAAATTTTAGTAAGCAAAATTAGCTGATGAATAATTGAATAATCTGTACTTTATAGATCAACATGGATGACTGCTGTGGAGATGAAAATGAAGAGAAGAACCCATATCCTGTGAATGATTACATAGGTAAAGTGCAAAGTAAGAAAAACATGCCTGACATTTAGCAGCTACACAACTCATTCTATTTCTAGAACAATGGCGCAAACCAAGCTGTCAAACAATTGTGCTTTTTCTGACATTTTAGTAAAAAAAAAAAAAAAAGCCTTCATTCCCAACAGGAATAAAATTGCCATCTCTCTCAGCTGTTTCACCTTAGTTTCTGTTTTCTTTTCCTTCCCTCTTGCCCAACCCTCTCATTAGGAGATGAGGATGAGGATGAGCCGGAGATGCCAGTGGGCCCGAGGCCGCGGCCGCTCTCTGACATTCAGCTAAAAGAGAAGGCCATTCCCATGCCTGAGGCCCGCGCCTTCTTCATCTTCAGCCACACCAACAAGTAATTTGATGCTGCCTTTCATTCGTTTTCTTCTCCTTTTCCCGTTGTCGTTCGTCTGCTTCAGTTTGTTTTCCCTCCGTCTTACCCAACAGATTCAGGGTTCTGTGCCACAAGATTGTCAACCACAACATCTTCACCAATCTCATCCTGTTCTTCATCCTGCTCAGCAGCATCAGTCTGGCAGCAGAGGATCCAGTCAAGAACGACTCTTTCAGAAATCAGGTGGCAGATTGAGTTATAAACTTGACTTCCAGATACTTTGCATCTTTACTACTTTATCATCTTATCCCCTATTCTGTGCCAATAAATTTCTGTTACGTAACTGTCTATTTCTTATGTTAGTTAAATATTCAGATGAATATGTGTTGAAAATGCTTAAATTTGTCTTCATTTTAATGTACTTTTCCCTCACGTTTTTTTTTAATTACGTCCTTTGTCTGTTAATTATTATTTTGATCCTCATTCGGGCCATATGACTCTCGAAATGTAAAGGATTACGACTTCCTGCTGGGATATTATAAGCAATCAGCCATGCTGATTATGCCTCTGGAGATCAGCATGTCTCATCCTCTGCTCTCCCTTGCATCCTGACTTGCATGAATGAGACTCCTCGGCCAGAACCAGAACTCGTTGAAGGGACATTACAGATCCCTTCAAGGATATGAATCCCTTTGGGTCCGTCAGAACAAGCTGGAGATCGTCACTAGGGACAACGTTATCTTTCTTGACCAGTTACCACTGACACCTGATCTTAGACAAGTGAAGGATGAAAGGACAAACAAAAATGGGAATTCTTATAGCTCTAATTTTTATTTTATTACTTTATGTATATATTTGAGCATCTGTAATAAGGTGTAGTCAGATTATTCCACCTTGGAAAAAGAACTGTCATATTTATCCTTAAAGGCCTAAAGATTATATAAAATAAACTCCCTTACAGATTCCAGTTGAACTTGTCATGAATTCAATTCAGGAGAAGTTGAACTTACAATTTATGACCTAAATAAACCAAGATTCTCTTTTAGAACTGGTGCAATTACTCTATTTTTTTTTTACTTTTTAAAAGATTTCTTTGACTCGTTTTCTTTGAAATGTTCTTTAGCTTAATCCGCCGTTGTTGTGATTTGGACCTTAGGCCCTCCACTCACATGAGGCCAGATAAGACGCTCATCAAGCAAGACAGAGACTGATGTCCTGGTCGCCATCATTAGCAACCAATCCACACACATATTATTACCTAAAAGGATTATAGCTGACAGCAAAATATAGGCAAACTAAACTGTTTATGCCTGACCTGTTACACTTAATGAGATTGCTTTCAGTACATTACAAAAAATTCTTCTTTTTTCCACTTTAACGCTTGGTTCCCCCCCTTTTACTCAAGCAAGAATTATAACTGTAGTCTTTGTTTTGTACACATACAAATAGCTCATTTGTCTTTAGTTAACCTTCAGTTCACAAAAACTTTGTGCTAAGGTGTATTAAAACAATGTATTTTGGCCTCAACTGTTGTATTATCATGACATAGGAGCAGAGACATTCGGCCTCAAGCACAAGCTCTAAAAGTACAAAGTCATTACAGTTTGTCCTTATGAGGCAGCTGCATTTATTAATAAAGCCTCGCTGTGTGTTGTTTATACGGCTTATTATTTATTTAGTGTTTATGGCGGTAATTGTACTGTGGTATAATGGAAAGGCTGAACGCCATGAGTGTTTTATCTGCTCATGTACATTGTTTCCTCTCTCAGTCAGAAACATGCGTCCCCTGGGGCCAATGAGGATCTGCTTTATAGTAGTTCCCTGGCATTGGTACACATTACAGTTAAACAGGGCAAGCACTTACCAGTATTTAGAGATTTAGAGAGTTACATGCATTTTAATCTGCTTGAATTGTTTTCTGTCTCTTTTTGAAATAAAGCTTAACAAATGCATTATAATATTAGTTTATGTCATCCACAGTGCTCTTTTGGATTATTGCAATCAATAATTAATCAGTAAAGGGAAAGAGAAGAGGCCTATTTTTCTTAGCAAGGTCTCAAAATTAGAACACACAAGCAAACATACCATTTCAATAAGGGAAAATGTTGATCATCATAATCAAGAAATACCAACTATAAAATTGTTATTCATCTAAATTTACAAAAAACAAAACATATATCCGGTATAGGCATCAAGCGTCCATCCAACTGTCCAAATATATTATTTGTGAGCAAAGTGTGCATGCCTTAAAATATGCAAATATGTTCTTAAAATATAATATCCTATCAAAAATGTAATGCAATCCATTGCGGAGGCAGTATGGCAAATAATGATGTTCCAATGATGACTGTGATTCAATATTTTATGCAGCTCTAGTAGAACATCAGAAAAATAACATTTAGGTAAGAAAAATCCTCACAGTTAGAGAAAAAAAAAGTTACTTGCATTACAGAAAAAGATTAAACGACTATAAAATGTTTCTGTTTACTCCTGGAGATTTATTGGTTATAAAGATGAGACACAAAAAAAAACCCCAACACTTTCTGTTGTGCTTTCAGATCTTGGGCTATGCAGATCACGTCTTCACTGGACTTTTCACCATTGAGATCATTCTTAAGGTAGTGCTTACATGTGATAACGTACATTTTAGAGCGTGCCAAATACTTTTGACACATATTTTCACTTTTTTGTCGCACTCTTTCCAGATGAAACAAGTTTAAATATTTCATACAGAAATACTTAGTGTAAATACAAAGGCACTACCAGCAATCGTTATCCTATGCCGAGGAAGGCTCCCCCCACCGCCTTGTTTTTTCCATTTATGTTAAAATTATAAAGCCTTAAGGAGGACTTTATAACTGATAAATGTTGCCAACCTTGATTCACATCTGCTCTCTGTATTGGAGCTTGATGTCTTGCTTTTGAGATTCTGTGAAAGTAATTGTTTGATTTTATAGCTCTGTATGTTAGCAATCAGGTCTAGATGAGGCTGAGTTAGTTCAAAATGTATCTTTTTCACATAAAAGAACATGTCGGAAAACATTGTCTGTTTAATTGCAGATGACAGCCTATGGAGCCTTCCTCCATAAAGGTTCATTCTGTAGAAATTACTTCAACATTCTGGACTTAGTAGTGGTCAGCGTTTCTCTCATCTCTTCTGGAATACAGTAAGTGTATCAACAACTTTTGCTTGGCATGTTTTACAGCCTTAAAGGTCTTAATGTTTATTATAATTTTCTGCAAGGCTACCTTCGTCATCATTTAGGAAGCAATGCACATGTATATCAAGGCTTAATAGGGTTTAATTTTCTAACATCTCACAAAAGATTGAAGATGACTGCATGAGTTGTAGAGCTAATTCACCTATATTTAGCGGCTTGACAACAATTTGAGCTTGGAACTCTGCCACACTTCACATTTACCTTAACTTTGTCACACAATATTACGTCAGACCGTCTATCCTTTTGTGATGTTTATAAAAAGGATGTTTTCTGCTCCTGACTTTCTGCTTCTAGTCTAATAACTCCTTTAACTGCTGTGATGTTTAATATGCTATGCTACACTCTCTGTCTCTAACGCTTAATAGACTAGACTTCTCGACGTAAGTCCACATTAGTGTATATTAATAACCCCTTTAATTGACCTTCACCTCAACAGTGTAAAGTTGTCACTCTTTTGATTTGATATTTCTATGGTCTTGGAGAGTTTAGTACATCTCAATGAAAACCTGATTAAAAAAAAGTAACCTAAAAAATTTCAAGCATATCCATTTGTGCTTTTTCTTATAAAATAAAAATAAAAAAAACATGACTTAGTGCTAAATTTATGTCTTAATATGTATTTGCAGAAGGCTGCATAATTAGTTTTTGACCATAAGATTTTTTTTTTCAGTGGCTAAATTATCCTGGGTCTTGGATAAATTGAGCAGTCCCCTATTTTATTAATATAATAGGTCAAATTCATTTTTCCTGTGTCTGAATAAAGGCATACTCTCCTGGGCCATAGAAATTACACGTGAATGTTAAACTCAGTGGGTTTTTTGCCTGTTAAAGGTACTGAATGAGTGTGTGGGATTTTTCATGAATGTATCACAGTTGAATTAATTGTGATGGTGCTGCATTTTATTGTGCCTGTGGCTCTTGCAGCATAGCACTTTCTTTTTTTCCTATGAGGCACTTTGATCAGAAGTCGAGGTGAATGCAAGTCAACACGTGGTTATTTTGTCATGTTTAATAAAAAGAGAAGCAGGGCCAGCTTGGATTGGTGATTAACACACTGAACAGTTCCTTGCAAAAGTAATAACACTCCTTGAACATGTTTTTTAGACTTTGTCATGTTACAAACACAAACTCTAATGTATTTCTTTGGGATTTTATTCCATAAAACCAAAACAACTACTTTTTGAGATTCCAGAACCCAGCTGTTTTGTAGTCTATGTGTCTTAATCTCATATGATTTAAATATGACACATTTTCAAGGTCTATTGAGTTGAAACATTTGGCTTGGGGTTTTGTTAGGTCTGCATAATTTGTAAAACATAAAAAAAGTTTTTGTAGATGCGCCCAAAACATGTGAACCTTCTAGTAGATGGGAGTAAATAAAATTCTGACATTTGTGCAATGCATTTTTTATGTGTGTTTGTGATATCTTTAAGCATAAAACAGTAGTGCTACCAGTTCTATTTAGAAGATGTATAACTAGTAATTAGAATAAAGAATCCTCCACTTTTCAGATGTTTTTCTTTAACATTATGTATCAGTTTCTTTCCACTTCCTACTTTTATTTTTCTGCAAATCAATTTCACTTTAAAATACACATAAGTTGGTGGTTGGAACATGACAAAACTTAAAAAAAAAAAAAAAAAAAAGATTAAGAATGTAAACAGTTTTGAAGTACTCCGTATGCATCCTGGCCAATATTTATCTTAATATCTTATGGTCCTATTTGTATTTTTGCTTTTCTTTTAGATGGATAGAGTACTTCTTATCTTCAGGTGGTTGGTAAATAGTGTTCTTCATTCCTGTCAGCCCGCTCAACTCAGTCAATATCTTAAACTATTACAATATAAATGCTTTTGACTTTTTTTCAAAGAATGTGCTATAACTTGAGTATATCCTCACAGCTAGTTTGACTGTGATATGTGGCTGATAACATCCCACTCCACGGAAACTGCCTTTAACTGCTTTCAGACTTTCTCTTTCCTCTGTAAACAGTTGCACAACAGGTGTTTTTATCCTATTTTCTCTTTTCAAAAATAATGTTTCTCTTCAAATCACTCCCTTAGCCTCCCCCAAAGTCACCCTGTTGAAAATTTATGTTGACATTTTGAATTCTTCTAATGATTCTAATGGAAAGATGGGTTCTTATCTAATCCTGATATAGGGATTTAATTATCGTTTGACATCAATATTTGCTGATCCAGAATGCAATCAGTGCTGATTTTGACAATGGTGTAAAATAAGCTCATATGAATGAAACACACAGGCATCGCCAGCTAAAGATATTTACATTATTTACATTTTCAAGACACATTCTTACATAATAAGCATGAGAGTGATCTACTTATGCCTATGTTCACATTCAGCTGCAAAGCTGCAAAATCTGTCGAGAACACGGAGGAAAGAGGCCAAAGAACTTTACCCGGAGTTGATAATTGTTTAACAAAATACGATCTTCAACTCTAATGCTTTTTTAGGTACAAAATGTTTATAAAATGATCTGAAAATGAATTGTAATAATTGGTGTTCACAGAAAAAAAGTTTGATTCCCTAATTAAGAGCATTTTAGTTGTAATTTGGAAAACGAATGAGATTTCCTAATAGCTGTAGTGTACTAACGACCAATGCCAATACAATTGGGCAAAATGTATATTTGTTCATTTTACACATTCAAATTTCAAAGGAAGCATAGAGCATGCTTACAAATAGAGAACGCACAAACCATGTGTGTCACTAGTTCATTAAGAAAAACATTGAGAAGAGTTAACTGTCTCAGTATGTTGTGATTGCATGTGATTAACATTTTTTTATGGCTGTAATGTTACACTTCCGGAGTAAAACTAGTCTTAAACATGACCTCCAGTAGCAAATAATCACAGATCCTGGATTCATGAATAGTTTTGTGCTCTTAGTTCATGTCCAATACAAAAAAAACATGTTGGTGCTGGGTTCAACATCGATATTGGATCAGTCCCATCTCTAATTTACAGTAAATAAGCTGTATTTTTATAAAAACATATGTGTTGGCTTTATGAGTAACTAATTATGCACAGAAACCTGGTTCAGTTGCTAAGATAACCAGTCTTCTTGCTGTTACTAATCAGTTAGTGGATAAACTCAAAATGTCAACATATAAATTTGGTCCTTTTGTAGTATGTACAAGTCATTCTTTTTTGAGCACCTCCTTTAAAGGTTCACACTGTTTGACCGTCGGCTTGACCTGACACTCTTTTACAGCACAGAATTTCTCTGTTTGCTTGTAAAACGTCTTGTTGTCTTTCTGTTGGTCTCTTTATGTTGTACCCGTGTTCTTGTCTATGTTTTTGTGTGTCTGTATTACATAAAAATTTCTGCTAAAGTCTCTTGTGAATCATTCTCATCAAAGAGAATATTAAAAATGTTAGAATTTCTATAGCTGTATTAATAATTGGGTCATAATGGGGGGGAAAAATCATTAAAAGGATTATCCTTTTCTCGTTTGAGTTTTTTGTTTGGGCTAAAATAAAAACGCAGATGAGCTGTGATGCGAGTTCCTCCAAAATGCAGGTATTTTCCTGCGGAGATGTGCTTCGGTTGTTTTTGAGTGGGTATTAGTTTACCACATCGGTTTTTTTTCCAGGTCCAGTGCAATTAATGTTGTAAAGATCCTGAGAGTCCTGCGAGTGCTGAGACCGCTGAGAGCAATCAACAGAGCCAAAGGACTAAAGGTTCACACAGACGCAAAGAAAATAGTCTCCTAGTTCAAAGAGGCCACCATCTATACACTAACTGTAATCTTTGCTGTGGTCTTTTAGCATGTCGTGCAGTGTGTTTTTGTGGCCATCAGAACCATCGGCAACATCGTCATCGTCACTACATTGCTCCAGTTTATGTTTGCCTGTATTGGAGTGCAATTATTCAAGGTAAAGAAAAGAGAGCGAGCAGAATATCCGTCTTTAGCTGGAGGACAAAAAAAAAAAACATTAAAGAAAAATTCTACGTCTTTCAAACAGGGCAAGTTCTTCTACTGTAGTGACAGCTCCAAACAGACTCAGGCAGAGTGCAGGTACGAAAACTCTCTTTTACCATGCATGGTATTTTTTTCTCTTCGACTCTATTTGCTGGACAAATCACGTCAATGTGTGTGCACTTGTGTTTTCAGAGGTTTCTACATCATGTATAAAGATGGGGATGTGGGGAAACCAGAAAAAGCCCTGAGAATCTGGGAAAACAGCGACTTCAACTTTGATGATGTCCTGCAGGGAATGATGGCTTTGTTTGCCGTGTCTACGTTTGAGGGCTGGCCCGGGTATGTTTCTTCCTACTTACATTGTCTTACAGAAGACTTCATATTTCTTGAACTTTTTCACATATTGTCACATAAGAAACTAATATTTTGTCATTTTTTTATTACAAAGAAACACCAAGTATTGCTTTGAAATTGTTCCACAACAAAAATGGGAAGTTTGACATCCATTTGTTTTACACCCTTCTTAGTTGATACAGTTATGGTGGTGTTTATTTTAGGGATGCAATTTTTAAAGCTATTAGACAGTTTGTTTCAACTTTACATTTATGTGATTTGTTTGCATTGGTCCACCACATACAATACGTTAAATAGACGGAAAAGGAAGGTTGTAAGGTAACAAAATGTAAAAAAGTTCAAAAGGTACAAATATTTTTGCAAGTCACTACAAAGTTTAACTCTTTGTGTGTCTATCTTTGACAATTTTTTTGTGTTCTCCATTTACTCTGGTCTGTTAGGTTGCTGTACCGAGCCATAGACTCTCACGCTGAAGATGTTGGTCCAATCTACAACTACCGCGTGGTCATTTCTATCTTCTTCATCATCTACATCATTATCATCGCCTTTTTCATGATGAACATTTTCGTCGGTTTCGTCATCGTCACATTTCAGGAGCAAGGAGAGCAGGAGTATAAGAACTGTGAGCTGGACAAGAACCAGGTAGTGCTTGGTTTGATCTGAGGGTGCTTTTAAGACACTCATGCCGTTTATGGTGCGGTAGATCAGCGTCATGGGCAAGGGGGGTTAGACATTCAGTGTGACAATAGGGGACTGTCCTGCTTGACAATGAGATTCTATAATGCTTGATAATGGGATTCTATGAAATTATATGAAAGGCAGGTTGCAACAATAAGACAAGGTCACTCCAGAACAACTTACATTACAAATAAAGTTTGACAGAAGAGCAAAAAAGGAGCTGGTTTTGTTATGCATCATCGAACTATAATTTTTTTAGACTACCAAAAAACTCTTCTAGATCTTCTGCAGTATGGCAGTCAGGATAAAAAAAAAGGCCAATATCAGAGGTAAAAGCTGACATTTGTGGATGTGTGTCTCAGCGTCAGTGTGTGGAATACGCCCTGAAGGCTCGACCTCTACGTCGCTACATCCCCAAGAACCCTTACCAGTACAAGGTGTGGTATGTGGTCAACTCTACCTACTTCGAGTACCTGATGTTCACTCTCATCCTCCTCAACACCATCTGTCTGGCCATGCAGGTGAGTCACACATGTACACCGACACTCAGAACTCTCCAGAGTTTTCAGCAAACCTGGAAAAAAGAAAAAAAGGCCTTTTGAAAATGTTCAACTTTTATTGCAGTTGTACAAATACACACTAACAAGAAATCAAGGGGTTTTCATGCAGGTGGAAAGAAAATGCCAAGTTAAGAATTACTGATTCTGAAACAACTTAGGGTATAATTCAGGTTTTATGTAAACTAAACGTTTTGAAATTAAATATTAGATTTCTGTTGTTTCTGATTGAGATTATCAGAAGTATGTTATGCTACTGATTGTTTGTAGCATAAAATACTATGCTATTTTATGCAATAGCAATAAAATACTTTTTTTTGGATGAGCCATACAAAATTGTGAAGAGTGCTGTATTTAGTGACACTGTCAGTTACATTCCTTTTTTCTCTTTTGCAGCACCATGGACAGACCAAACATTTCAATGATGCAATGAACATCCTCAACATGCTCTTCACTGGACTGTTCACAGTAGAGATGATCCTAAAGTTAATCGCCTTCAAGCCCAGGGTACGTTCAACAGTACTTTATTGTAGATATGAGAATGTTTATTTATTTTGTGATATAAACACAAGCAAATTTAATTTAAGGTGTATCGGTTTTACCATAACCATGCATAACAGAACAGAAAGTGCACAGCTTATTTTAATCTCACTGCTCCCTTGTTACTTCACTGTGGTTGCTATGTAGCTGCATTCATTCATTGGTCCAGGCTAATAATCCCCTTGTGTATTAGCAACTCAAACAGTAACAGATGGGAATGCTTCGCTCAATTACAGCAGCGTTAATGGAAAAATCCCTACAAACAATCAGTAGCATACTTCTACCTCCTGAATTAAGTGCTCAGGTTTCAAATCTATTCTGTACGATGATGTTTTTAATTATAAAGGTATCTTTCAATATAGAAAATTATATTAAGTATTTCAATTAAATCTCATGAAATATTTACTGTATGTATAAAAAATATTTCTCTGTTGTTGCATGATTGAACTTTGCAAAGTTCTTGTAAGAATTTCTGCTAAAACGCATGTCACTTTGCGTGGTTTGACAATCAGTGAACTATTAATGTGAAAAAAGGCTCAGGTTTACTTTGCAGGTAATCTTGGAATTGACTCCAGCAAGAACTCCTATCTGGACGTCTACTGCAAGCTGTCTAATTTATTCTTTGTTTCTTTTTAAACAGGTTTTTCAGCTAACACGAGCCAAAAGGATGTCTAAATGTTTTAAATGGCTTTTCTAATTTTTTTTTTTTTTATTTGGGAGTTATTTTATATGATTGTATGCTTCTGGTTTTAAGCAAGTTTGTCAAGATTTGTAGTGTTTGATGACGCCTTCCTTAGCTTTACAAGTCATGTGTGTCTATGTTAGCTTATTAGTATTCATTAACACTCTAAATAAATTCAAATACACCTGATTTCTAACATGAGGTTTACTATAATTTTCTAAAAATGACTACAGCCATCGTACCAAAGATTAGTTAAGATAGTTTTTATTTATAGAGCTACTATGTAGAACATCAGTTAAAAGGTTATGTTACTATGGCAGGTCAGTACATATGGTGTCTTGCAAAAGTGTATATACATATATATTTTAATTATGTACCTTACATGCTATATTTTACAGCTAGAGGTTTGTATTTTATTAGGATTTTATGTGCCAGACCAACATGAATGGATACACCAGACACAAACTTAATTGGAGAAGTAGTCTTATCTTGTTGTAGCATGGAACAAAATTAACCAAAACCCCAAGCTTTAGAAAACCTTATAGAGCACTGTTCAATCCATCGCCTGAAAATGGAAAGACTATGGCACCACTGCAAATCTGCTAAGACCACCTAAACTGCAAGTACGGTAAATGAAGCATCAACAAGGTCCATGGTCGATTTGGAGGAGCTGCAGTGATCGACAGTAAAATGATGTAAGGCAAAAAACTAAAAGTGCATTTTTTAGTAGTCATATGGAACCCGGTCAAGGTAGACCAGAAGATAAGACTTCAGATTGAGATTGAGATTGACATTCACCTGGGCAGTCTTTTTCAGACTCCCCAGACAGCTTCAGCAGGTCAAAGGTCACAATCATAGAGCCAAAGCAACAATTAAATGATTTAGAGCAAATTATATTCATATGCCAGGATGGCCAAGTCAAAGTCCCGTACTAAATCCAACTGGCAAGTGTTTAACATTTATGTTCAAACCAATCAATCATTTTGTTGGTGCATAAAATCCTAAAAAAAAAAAAATATCCATGGAATCTTGTAGTTGTGACAAAATTCAAGGGATTTCTATTTTTTGCAAGGCACCGAAAACGACAGTTGAACACACCATTTTGAACGGGTCCAAAATTGTATGGTAACATCTTGCACTTTTATGTATCAGCTCATCAAGTTGAGCTAATTGGTTTTTTTTTTTAAGTTTCTATGGTCCACTGTACAGCTTCATACCACTTTAATGGGGGCTGCGAAGTGGCAGCAGATGTTGTTTTCCTTCTAACATACCTTTTTCACCCTCCTCCTCTTGCTCACCTCATCCTGTGTAGGGGTACTTTAGTGATCCCTGGAATGTGTTTGATTTCCTCATCGTAATTGGCAGCATAATAGACGTCATTCTCAGTGAGATCAACGTAAGTACGATGCCCCCCTTTTCGCTCGTGTTGTCTTTTCTCTTCCTGTCCTCGTCTCGTGTTTCTTTTCTCCGCTCTCCTTCCCCTCTTCTTGACTTCTTCCGTGTCAGGCTGCTGTTTCTGTCTTCTTTGTCAGCCTGTTTCTCTTTCTTCCTTCTTCCTCTTCCTTCTCCCTCTCTCTTCATACTTAAATCCAAGATGGCCACTGCCACTAAGGGGAGCCCCTTCGTCACCTTCTCCCAACCTTACGGCTTTCCAAACAAGAAAGAAGAGCCTTCGCAGGCAGGGTTCAGCCTTAAAGAGTCCATTGCGCTCTCATTTGCTCCACTGTATTTGAAATGTTGTTGGGTTCTAGCTTTATTTTATTTGATCGCACATACCCCTCACTAACTGAACTAACTCACTGACCAATCGCAAGCAGTCTCACGCAGCTTCTTAACTCCAGCAGAAGGCACTTTTTCATTGTTGTTGTGATTTTGTTCCTGACTGTGGTTCTTGACGACATCTCCTCTCATGGACAAGCATGACCAGCCGCTGCTGCTCCTCCTCTGCTGTCCATCTTTTTCAGACTGCCCCTTCTTTTGTTTTGTTCGCCGTTTAATTTTGTTGATTCTTTCCCTCTTTCCTCCTGCTCAGAACTCCAATGCTCCTGTATGTAATGTTTTTATCTTATTTTTTCTCCTCTCTCCTTTGATTTCTGTCATCTCCATCTCTTTTTTATGTCTTACGTTCTGTCCTTTTCTTTGTTCTTCTGTTGTTTTCCCCCTTTTCTTTCCATCCCCTACACAGCATTATTTTGTTGATGCATGGAACACATTTGATGCCTTGATAGTTGTGGGTAGCATTGTTGACATAGCGATCACTGAGGTTAACGTAAGTAGTCCAACTCCCTCCCTCCCTTCCTTCCTTCCTTTTTGCCTTGCCTGATCTGCCATTCCCTCACACACAAACAGACCGAGCGCTGATTCCTATCTCGCAAGCTTTCAAATAACCAAGTGAACTTCAAAGACGGCCATTGAAATTCACAGATGTTGCAGAATCAAATCAAAACACGGTCACCATTATTTCCCCAAATTTTTATGATATGAACTGCATGTTCTGCAACACACTGTTCCCCTCTTCTCACTGCCAATTTTTTGATGTGATTCCCAAATATTTGAAACGGCCACAGATAGGTGCACATGCCTCGGTCTGCTGAGCGTTGGTAGCATCAAAGACTATTGCATTCGTCAATAGAAACCTTTTGCATTACTTCAGCACTTGGTTTGGTTATACATTATCTGATCTTTCATCACTGCCAGAGGGAAGTACGAAACATTACCCCTGGCATGATGGACACTGTACAGCATGGAAGATACAAAGGTGGCATATCCAGGCCCGTTTCTGTGTCGAATGTTTTCCGAACAGATCGACACGCATGCAAAACGCATGACTCTTCAAGTATTAAAGAACAGCAGCAGATATTTTCAGTTTTGACCCGAGGATCAAAAACTCTCAATTCAAAAATTACCAGGAACACTTGAAGTTTAAATGAGGGGGGGTGGAATTACAAGTTGCTTTTATCATAATGTGCATACATGGGAGGAGAATTTGATCCATAAATGGATTTACTCAGTACTCCATGAAATTTATGCAAATGTATGCATGACTTCACTTAATATCAGCATGGAGGCTCTATGGTCAGCAGTGGGGCTGAATAAGAATGAATTCCCCCCAAAGACAAAGTCAAATGTTCAGTGTCTGCTGTGTTTACATATTAAGGACAACGGTTGCTTATGTGATACTAAGGTACTGTTTGTGAAAGAAGAAGTCTATCTCTGGATAGACTTTTAGCATATTTTCTATTAAAGTAAAAGAAAAAAAATTCTACTATTATCTGAATGGTTAAATAACCAATTGAGCTTTATATTATTTTACACTCAAAGTAAAAAGTTATCATGGTTATGCATGCAATTCAATGTAGCATGTAACAACCCACTTGTGTTAGGATTACATCATAAGTGCCGGAAACAGTTTCCGTTCAAGACAAGACTTGATGTTACACAAAATGCACTAAATTTCTTCAAGGTTAGCTCATAAAAAGGTTTTGAGCTACACCAATGTACAGTAAGTGAATATTTTGGCCGTTTAACTAAGAAAACTAAACTCTATACACTCTGGTTACCCATTTTAAATTAAATTAACATGTCCATCTTAATTAATCTTAAAGTGGTTCTGAATGAGTAATTGGTGCAACCTTAGCTTATTAAACACACATAAAGGTTAGGTTTGCTACTAACAGGCAAATATTTTACAAAGGCAATCAAGAAAACAGGGACGCATGTATATTTTTAGCTGGAAATTATCCCATATTATCAGATATTAGTTTCATTGAGGACAAGAAGCGAGTACAGAATGTTTGCGGCACACCGGTCTACTCCCCTGAGCTGAAAAGCATGTTTTACCTCAGAAAGCAGTAGCTCTTGCATACAAATTAAGGCTGGTTTATCCCAGGAGTGTATGAGCTTGGTACTTTTTCTCATGGCTTTAGAAAGGGAATCCATTTGCCTCATGAGAGTCTGACTACGCTGCCTCTAAAAGACACAGAATAAAGTCCCAACTGTATCAGGATATTACATGTTTTATTCAGCTTTTTACCAGCACTTTTTTTTTTTTTTTTTGCAGGAAATAGCTGTTTAACAAAATACATTTTTGGCGTAATAATCATTTTAAATGAACATAGATCTTATATATAAATTGTTATAACAGTTCACATTAGTTGAAAAGAATAACAATTAAAAAAGCCACCTTAATGTCGAGGTTTACTGGGCCAGTGATATACACCTTTGTCATCTATACGGTTCACTGATGTTGCACTGCACACTTTGGTTTGAATTGTGCACCTTAGTTGACTGATTGGGTCAGTTTGAGAGATTAATTGATTGATTTGGTTAATTGAATGAAAAATCTTTTTTTTTTTTTTTTTTATTCTTACGTCTAATCTAAAGGCATGCACCAAGTCCTTTTCCTTTTATTTACTTGAAGGTTTTTAATAATTTGGGCGTTGAGTATCCAAAGCTACACTTTTTTTTTTTCTCCTCTCTCTCTCTTTTTTTTAAGAAACCCTCCGCACTTCAATCCTGATAGAAATGCCTGTTTTGAACCAGGACCCTGTTAAATAGGCATTTTAAATGTTAGCCTGCCACTTCATTTCATTAGTCATAGAAGTCCAAGTCCTTTTTTCCAACTGCATAACAGATGAAATGCTTTTTTTTAAAGTACATAATGAAGTGTCGTGACAGACTAGCTTTTAAAATGTTATCACTTTATCTTTAGTAAATAATTAAAAGGCCAAAACATCCCATCTGGGTGCACCCACTTTCCCACTCTGTGGGGTGCCTGTTGACTTAGATTAGCTGAATTTGTTGTTTTGCAGCTATTGAAAGAAAAATATATTTCCCTAATGCTGGGTCTTTAATTCTCCCCCAGCATCCTGCGGGTGCTTCTTAAACTTTGTCTGGATTCTTTTACATTTTACTTTGGTTTGTGTAGAACTAGAATGAACAGATTGGTAGTAGTTTGCGCTGCGTGATGTCTTGCAGAGGATGCCAGTTATGGATTGCATCTATTTCTCTCTCTTTCTTTGGAATGCTTCCTCCTCTCCTACCTTTCTTGCCTTTCTTCTTTACTTTCTGAGCTTTTTCAGTTCACTTTACCTTCTGTTGTTGATGTTTATATCTCCTTCTCTCTATCTTTTTTCTCTCGTCGGTCTGTGGTGTTGCTTGCTCTCCTGAAATGCAAGCAGGGTAACATGGGCTTTCCTTCGTCCTCACAGCTCAATCTGCTAATTGCATCATCATGAAATGTCGTTTAGCATACATTTCATGTAATGATTAAACATTTCTCACAATTAGAGAACTTGACGTCCTTAAAGTATCAATTTGAAGAGGACTCCCATGTTACCCATAGAACTGATTTTTTTTTTTTTTTTTTTTTTGCTTGAAAATTTTATGTGCAATGTGAGAGAGCAGCTTAAGTTCATTTAAATAAGCTCGTAAATCCAGAGCTGCAGATAGAATCACTCACATCTGCACGGTTCAGCCTGAACAGATGACTGTTTATTGGATTGGTTTGTCTCCATTTGTTCTGGACACACGTTCACCACATGGAGCAGTTCACTCGGGGACACTGTTTTCCTGTAGTCTGTCATGTGGTTCCTAATTACTAAACTGAAAATGTAGCAGCATTGTAACTCAATATATTATAGCTTGTTTCAAAAATTTACTTCAGATCAGTTGAGCACATACAGTTTTTAAGCTTTCATTCAACCATACGGATTTTTACTCTACAGAACCCAAATAAACGACTATGTATTTCTGATGTAACAAAAGGCATTCCTTTTTAAAAAAAATAATAAATTACATATATTTGTATGTATATTGTGCAATTCAAGTGATAAACTAATTTATTGGATACAGTTACATAAACAGGCACACTATTAAACCAATACTTCGGTGATGCACATTTTGATTCAAATTTAGAATTTGATCTTCTCCATTTTGTCCTTTAGTTTGAGGGAAACTTATACAGTGTACATTTGTTTTCTAGATATTGCATATTAGCATACTTACGCAAACGCTATAGTTTGAAGACAGGATACAAAGGATCAAGTGATCTCATTGTACAGAAATCGATTATAGTCAAATAGGTTAAACTCTTTCACTAAAGTTCATAGTGAGTATTAGAAGAATATGCTTTATTCATGACACATGTGTGATCATATTATGAGTATGACCTTGTTAAAATCCCTTCCTTCTCCCCAAAATATATTTCGTATTCAGTATTTCCTGTTCTTTTTTTTTCTTACTATGATTTTATAACACTTTGTTTTCTGACTTTCCGATATTTGCTTCCTTTTGTTTGTTGCTTTCCTATTTAACTTCCTAGCCTTTCTTTAAACCCAGCCTGAAAAATTATTTTTAATTGCAGTTATGTTGTGGGAAGGCTTTTTAACATGGCCAGTTAAAACACAGTGTCACTAAACATTTTGCACGTCTATGGCTCCAGTCTTAAATGCTGTAATCCTTGGGATGACCAGCAGATGTCTCCCTACAGGCTGTTATTGCCAAGTCTTGCCATAGACACAAATGGTCTTAAAATAAATTGCATTGAGATGCATATAAACCTAATTCTTATTAACTTTTCAAGCCACCATCAGCCAAAATAATCACCTTCATGAAACTAGATCCATTCAGTAAACATGCCATCTCAGTTGAAGCGGCTTCGGCTGGATGCAAGAAAATACAATAACTTCAGGGAGGCCACATCATATATGCAGAGACATCTGTTTCCATGACATCAGCCTATAAAGATACAGACAGCGCTATCAATCAAGAAGTGTTGGGGACCTTAAAGCTTTGGACAGATGTGTTCCTCACAGGTTCTACATATTTCAGCCATCCGCTGCTTTGATAGGGAGGGATTTTATGTGGCCTTGGGAGGCGATGGGGGCCATCTGCCTGTGCCGTAAGATCACACATAAATCTCCCTTTAGGCTCAGAGGAGATGACTCTTGTCACCAATATGTGAAGGTTGATCAAAGTCTGAACTCCTGTGTTGTGGTTTGTGGGAGGTGTGGGCGGAGGTTTCACAAACACACACAGAGAGGCATTCAGGCACTATTCTGGTGCTGATCTTTGTTGCCTTTCCTTAAAGCCAGCTGAGTCGTCCTCGTCCTCCTCCTCCTCCTCCTCCTCTTCGTCCTCCTCTTCCTCTTCTTCCTCCTCTCACCCCCATGTGGTAAGGCCAATGGTACGCCCCAACGGTAACCTCGTCCGCCTCCCTGCCTCCTCCATCATCTTTCCATCCCTCGTTTCTTCTTTCTATCCCTCTTTCTGACCATCAAAAGCATTCCGGCGTGTCATCTTACTTCTGTTGCTCGAGCATGCTCAGAGTTACATTCCTGTTCATCTTGTTTATATTGTGAATATATATATATATATAAATGTATATGTCTGTGTGTGTGTGTGTGTGTGTGTGTGTGTGTGTGTGAATGTGCGGTAAGGGATACTGCATATTGCAGGTCTGGTATAACTGGAGTTCTGTGACTTATGTAGATTTATTGTTGTGTTTCTTATTGTGGCATCTTTTGTGCTTTCACATCAGTCCAAGTCATCATGATCACGCCATCACGCAGCCTTTTCTCTTCTCCACTGGCCTCCACATCTATCCGTTTATCTATCTATCCATCTAACTGCAGTGCCTTAAGAAGGATTACCTAATAAACAACAAGCTTCAGTATATTTTATATGCATTTAATGTTGTAGACCAACACAAAGTAATTATAAAATTATGGTTTTCATATTATTTACAAATAAAACATAGATTCAGCCCCTTTTATCTGATACCATAACTTAATTTTTCAATGAAGTCCATTTGACGTCAGTATAAAGTTCACAGCTCAGGTGAACTAATTTGTTGACAGGACAATTTTTTGTGCACTCCAAGGCAACTGAAAGTCATTGTTGGAAAAAAGCTGTTTCAGCAGAGACAGGAAAGCTGGTCAGAGTTGATGGAAATATGATTGAAGCTAAATATAGGGCAGGCCTGGGGAAAACTTAGTAAGAAACATGAAGATTGAGCTTCATCTTCCAGAACAACAACCTTAAACAAACACAATGAAATGCATGAGATAAATACTCTCCAATTCCAATTCCCAATAATTTATCTTCCAGCTTTCTTATACATGTCTGCTCCAGACACCTGAATTGAACAAATGGCCTCTGCTGAATTTGATAATATGCTTTAGGAGGTAATTGAGTCATTTGATTCCAGTGTGTTGTAGTAGAGATGCACCTATTAGAAACTCTTAACTGAAGTTGAGAGAATATACATGATGCAATTTTAAGTTTTTTATCTTCTTCAAAAGAAGAAGAAGACCTTCCTTTTCAGAATAATGTGCAACTTTGTCCTGGTCTGTTACACAAATTTCCACACTAATGTTTGTGACAAAACATGAGAAAAAGTTCTCTTTAGCCAGGCACTGCATCTGTCTATGTTTCAGTTTCAAATTTTGCTGTTTTGTTTGTATCTGATTACATCAAACTATTTTTCATCTTCAGCCTCTCCTTCTCGCTCTCCTCCTCTCTCTGTCACACTTTCTGTCACTGTACCTCTCTTGCCCACTTGCCCAACTCTTCTATTGGTGCAGTGGCGCCCACTGTGGTCCAGTTGTGGTATTACTTGCAGTGCTGAACTGTGATTTCCACTCCTGAGAAAGACGCATCGTTTTCCACTTATCTGTCAGTGGAGTCTGGGACAAAATCTACTCTTAAAAGAAGTTTTCTATTGTTAAACAATATTTATTCTAAAATAAAAATGTTTGAGTTTTAGCGCACAAAATTACCCATAATTTAGCTAAGTGCTATGTTTAAAGGTATGTGTAATATCCTGTTGTCCCAAACTGCAATGAGATGTGTGGAGAATGACCAGTTCTTTGTAAGAGCACACAGTGTGTTCTTTGTGGGATTAACACGAGGACTTTATGGCTTCTTGGAAAAATACAAATGGCAAAATAGAATCAAGTTTTAGACAGAGTGCTGTGTTCCATGGGTCACATTCAGATTGTTTGACATTTCCTCGTCATTTTTGGTGATTTTATTGTTAGTCCGGACTTCGCTTCCAACCCATTAATTAGACCCTTAGTCATATCGTCTTTGTAGTTTTTACTGCTTTTGTTAAACGGGAAAAATGATAACTGGTATTGCACTTTATATCTTTCCTTTTTGTCACATGGAGCAAGCAGAAGTGGTATAAATAAATAAATCTGTATTAGAAAAGCACTCAGCCAGACGTCTAAATATTTAATCGCTTGTTAGTTCCTGTGGGCAGCATCAGTGGCTTTACGATGTTGGAAATAAGGGTTTTCTCCAAATTTGAATATTTTTAAAAATTTTAGATAAACGATTTAAAAAGGCAAATTTTCCAACACATGCCAAGTAATTGATTGTTCAAAAGGCAACTTCTGTGGTGTTTAACAAAGTTTCAGGAAGATATAATCAGATATGGGACATGAAAGTGTTTGCTTAGCTCCAATGTTTTCCTATTCTCCAGTTGTGCAAATGTGATGTATGATAATTCGCTAGCAAGCTTTGGCTTTCATGCTGCATCTGATTCTGCCTGGTGTCTGTATAGTTTCATGGAAGTATGTACAGGTGCATCTTAATAAATTAGAAAGTGATCAAGAAGATACATTTCAGCAATTTAATTAAGGTAACTAATGCTATTCTGATTGTTAAAGGAGCAGTATAATGAAAAATGTAGATGGAGAAAAAAGTGTTGAAAATTGTACACAAACTACAGGGATAACAAGAGCTGTGTCACAGTGGGAAATCTATTCACTACTTTGGAGGAGATTCACAAAGCATGGAGTGTCTGGAGTTAATGCTTTAAAAGTCATTTCATACACGTCTAAGATTATCTAAATCTTTATTGTTCAATAAACTGAAAAGCTTTTTGAAAATGCTGGTTTTATTTTCCATTTGGACTTGCTGTGCTACCATGTTGACGAAAGTACAAATGGCGGGGTTAATAGCGGTGGTATCACTGGGCTCACATGAGCTGAATGGAGCTACTAAAGAAACCTGGGCTTTCTTGGCACCTCAGCAGAGGCACAGGCTGAGCTGCATGCCTGCAGCGCTTATGCAAAATATTGAGTGTTTATATAGTGTATAGACACTTTTGGACATTTATTTTAATTATTGGCCTTAGATAATAATCAAGTTCTCTGAAAAAGAATATTTTGAGCTGAACTGTAAGCCATAATCACCCGAAGTAATACAAATAAACGCTCGAAATATGTCGATGTGTAACAAATATGGGATTCACTTTCGATTGCAACCCAATTTATTAAAATTGCACCTGTACCTCTCAGAGTTGAAGACTTTTGGCCAGTCTCAGTTGCTGTAAATATAAAGAAGCATAGCCATCCAGATCAAAAGTGCAGTTTTGCAATTAAGAGTCAGAGACATTTGTCATTAGGAAGCTGCTGGATAATTTTATTTGTTGCCAAATAATTTTTCCATGAAGTCAGATAAATAAGCATGACTGCCCGATTCTCTCCCAGATCTCTTTTCTTGTTTGATTTTGATGGGATTTCCTTAGGACGCTGATTTCCATTTATTAACTCTGTGTGTCTGTGTGTGTGTGTGTGTGTTTATATGTGTGTTATGCATATTTACATCCACGTCTTCGTGTTTATGGTAATATGCATACAAACGACCTGTGTGGTTCATATGTCTTTGTGTATATATGCATGTCTGTCATTGCCCATTTATACCCGTCTGTGTGAACTGCGTGTGGGTGTGTGTGTGTGTGTGTGCGCTTCCCTCCCTTATCAATTTGCATGTGTTCCCATGCGTCCTGTGTTTTTTTTTCCTCTGAAAAAAAACACCAAACCCCACCAAAAGGGACTTCAGAATTCTGAAGAGAACGCCAGGATCTCCATCACCTTCTTCCGGCTGTTCCGCGTGATGAGGCTGGTGAAGCTGCTATCTCGCGGGGAAGGGATTCGGACCCTGCTGTGGACCTTCATCAAATCTTTCCAAGTGAGGGGAGAACCGGACACTACATGCTAGAGAAAATGGGGCCGCGCACAAGTGCTAATCTAACTCACTTTGCACTTTCTGATAAAACTATGGTCTTGTTTGAGGGTCTAAGATTACGCGATTGAAACCCAACAATGTCTCCTTTCCTTACCTCATCCCTCCCTGCTCTTTATTTTGCAGAAAGTCATGGAGATGGGATGAGGGAGGTAATGGAGAGAAGGTTTGGATTCCGGCAGCATAGTTAGGGACATAGGATGAAATTATAAATACTTTTTTCTGCTTCTTCCCCATCTCCACCTCTTCTTTTTCATCTTCTAGCTCCCTTCTCAATTCTTTTAACTCTTACACATCCTACTATCACTAACTCTAAAAGCTCATCATTTCCCTATAGGCAAGATAAGCAGTAGTTAACATAAGTTCAACAAAGCACCAAAAAAATCTAAATCATTTGATTGACTTGTAGATAAAAGACAAAAGGGAATTTGTTCTCTCTCTTGTGCTTGGTTAGTTGGGCCATTTCTTGTTACAGTACAAGGTAAACTCAAAAAATGTTAAGTATGTTTGTGTTTGTAATAGAGACTTTTTAAAGAACATATAAAATCCTTTTTCTTTCATTTGTCTTTGTGTTGGTAGATGGTGATTTATTTCTATTTCCAAAATTCAGAAATTTTAAAATGAAAGCTTGCGTCATTTGAAAAGCAGGCAACAATGAACAATGGCCACCCAAGAGGAAGGTCGGGATAGCAAAGTTTGATATATGAATGCGAGTTATACAGGCAACAATTCACATGATGATTAGTCCAGTGAGAAGGAAACAGTCAAGAGAAATGCTATTTAAGAGTGTTAATTAGAAGTCTAATACCTTATCAAGAAATTCAAAAGCAGTTTGTAGTAAGTCATGTAGGCCCCAAAATATCAATAAAGGACTCATCAATTCAAAATTGTAATTCAACAATCTACAGTTCTGGCAGCATTCAGATTCTTGTTTCTGCTCTCATAAAACTCTCACATGCAAAAATAAATAATTAAGAAACTTCAGCCTTACAATCAGTTCACAGTTGCTTCCATGAACTGATTGCTGCCTCCTCTAAAGGTATTGTCCATTTCTATGGCATAAACTGTGAAATATTCTCAAACTTCCACCTAAGTTCCTCCATAACCTTAAGCCAAGACTCCAATTGCTTCATAATCCAGAAGCAAAGAGAGTTTCAAACAGAAACATTTGCAAAAGAAAATTTGCCCTCTATAGTTCTGGATTTCATAAATCTCCCTCATATTTCCAGCAGAAATGCTCTTTGTTTCCAAATAAGTGGTTACATGTTCTTTTGTTGCACTGTAAGTTATGTTTACAATTCAAGCAGTTGCAGTCCAGAGATTTATAGGCAACTTCATCATCAGTATTTAGATGTGCATTTCTACTGTATGGAAGCATTCCAAAATCTGTTGAAATCACTCATCAACTTATCCGTTTTATTGTTTTAAAAATTATGACTTTTCTGGCTCTATATAAAATATTTACTCTTAAGTAGTTGTTAAAAACAATGATTTGGCCTGACTAACCAATGTACAGGAGTTATTTTAGTCAACAGCTCAGCAGTTGATCTCTGGTAAAGCTGGTCTGATGCCTGAAATTTAGAGATCAGTTCCTGACTTAAGGTTTCTAACTGTGTCGTCAGATGGTTTCTGCTGGCTTGTTTTTGGTGCTGTGCCACTTCAGACACATTCACTTTTACCTCCTAAAGAGCCAACTAGTTACTTTAACCTCTTATAGCAATAAGTTCATAACTACATAAGAAAAGGGAACTAAAAGTGAATGGTCTGCAGTTTTGGTGAGTATTACTTCTAAATACTGGGCACTGATGTTTCTCTCCTCTTTTCAGGCTCTGCCTTATGTAGCTCTGCTAATAGTGATGCTCTTCTTCATATACGCCGTCATCGGTATGCAGGTAAGCCGTTCCCCTTGCTAGTCCGAACCCTGTCGTCCACTTTCTCCTTTCCTCTCCTGTAGCAGAACTTCATGTTTCGTCTGTCCACTTGGAGTCAGTCAAATCGTCATTCTTCACTTCTTTTGACCGGTTTTCTTCTCTCTTTTTCTGTTGCCCTTAGCCTGTATTTTCTTCACTTGCGTAAGCTGTTGTATTGTCTCTTTCCCTCTTGATGTGGAGTTGCAGTTTGATTTGATTTGCTGGAGACAGCCGGCCTCTAATTCTGATGCCCTCTTGACAATGCTGACATCATTTGCTGAACGCTGTGACTGTCCCCCTTCCCCCCCTTCGCTCCTACTGTGCAGATGTTTGGTAAGATAGCGCTGCGGGACCACACGCAAATCAACAGGAACAACAATTTCCAGACGTTCCCTCAGGCAGTGCTGCTGCTCTTCAGGTTAGTGCGATTAGAGCGAATGTCATTGTTTTTGACTTTCAGACGTTTCTTTGTTCTTAAGTTTGACCCCATTGTTCTTCAGTGTTCCCCAAAACATTATCCAAAGCCTTCACAGAACAACTGTATTAATGCTGATATTACACGCTCTATATGTTTTTGGTTTAGAATATGGTGCCGAATAAAGAAAATGCAAGATACACTACTAATGTTTAATTGTAAGCTGATTTGTATGATTCATCTTTCTTCTGCACTACTTTGTGATGGTGAACTTCAAATAAAATACAATTAAGTATATCATATTAATGAGAAAATGTAAAAAAAAAAAAAAGTCTTAAGCGGTATGAATATTTCTACAAGGCACTGTATGTAAAGGTGTGAAGTTGCTATTGTAATTGCTCACACTTGTGTTTTTTCTTGTGTCTCCCTCTATGTATGTGTATGTATGTTTTTTTTTGTTTTTTTTACATACATCTTTACATGCAATTTTGCTTTTCTTTTTTGTGCATTTAAATATTTTTGCATGAATCTCTGCATGCTGCATGTTTGTATTTTTGTTGTGCTTCTCAGATGTGCAACTGGTGAGGCGTGGCAAGAGATCATGCTGGCGTGTTCGCCCAATCACCCATGCGAGAAAGGGTCAACCAATGAAAACAGCACAAACCATGACGATTGTGGCAGCCAGTTTGCCATCATTTACTTTGTCAGCTTCTACATGCTGTGTGCCTTTCTGGTAAGTGCAGAAAACAAAGAGATAAAAAGGTATTTTTCTGAGCAAGGAAACTTAATTTGTTATTCTACTTTTTCAGATCATAATATTGAAGCTTAAGATTTTAAATGTCATTTATTGATAACTAGAAGGAACGAGATTGATTTTGTCCTCCTTTTCCAGATCATCAACCTTTTTGTGGCTGTAATAATGGACAACTTTGACTATCTGACACGTGACTGGTCAATTTTGGGGCCTCATCATCTTGATGAATTTAAGAGAATCTGGGCTGAATACGACCCGGAGGCCAAGTAAGTTTTAAGTGAGCAGGAATAAAATCAGCGTGAAAATAAGAGATATGGTCAAATTTACAATACGACTTCTTCACTGTTTTCAGGGGGAGGATAAAACACCTCGATGTGGTCACCTTGCTCCGGAGAATTCAGCCTCCCCTCGGTTTTGGGAAGCTCTGTCCACACCGGGTGGCGTGCAAGGTAAAATGATTTATTCTAATTTCTTTACATCATCTATAATGTATATTGTGCACAACATAGAAAGTTTAAAAGCAGGCAGCACATTAATATATAAAATCATGAGTATGCGTCAACATAACAGTCATAGCTACCAAAATGTTTGTTTTGCACAAACTCTACTGCTTTAGTGTTGTTAAATTTTCTATGGCACACTGAAGTTTAAAAATAAATATTTTATATGTTTCAAAGCCTTTCATTGATGCATGAATGCTCTCACGATGCTTCAGTGTCACACTGACAGAAAATGTATTCAGGACTTTTTACCCGAACAATTCATATGGTCCTCAATAGAGAAAGTCACTGTACCGATTCCTGCAGTCCATTTGCCACTACCCCTTGAATATTAGTTAGTTTTTCATAAACCTAAATAAATTGCTCATTACAAACAACTGAAGCAGTAAAATTAGTTTAAGATAACAATAGAACTATTTCCATCTGCTCCACAACTGTTTGTCAATACTATACGGCTTCACTGTTACACTCCTAACTGTTTGGTCTCCTGTAGCGCCTGGTATCGATGAATATGCCTCTGAACAGCGATGGAACGGTTATGTTCAATGCCACACTGTTTGCTTTGGTCAGAACTGCACTCAGGATCAAGACAGAAGGTAACAGACACAAAAAAGGCAAACAGTTTCCACAAAACTAGTCAAATCAAGCTAGAAAACATGTAAACAATAGTCTTCTAAGGAAATGAAACAAGTCACTTTGGTGGTTAAAAGGAAAAACATTTTTGGGTGCTATAATACAAGTATGCCTGTTTGAACTGGGTTATTTTTAGTATTTTCACATTTTCAGGCCTCAGTTGTAAGTGTGGCAGCTTCTCTTCAAACACACTGATTGTGTGCTGTGAATTGTTTGTCCAGGTAATCTGGAGCAGGCTAACGAGGAGCTAAGAGCAATTGTGAAAAAGATCTGGAAGAGAACTAGCATGAAGCTGTTGGATCAAGTCGTGCCCCCTGCTGGTGGTACGTACCCTCCTTAATGTCTATGTGATTTTGCTGAAACTAAAGTGCTGGATTATTTAAAACTATTTTTAAATTTAAAACTTTTTTAATTGGTTTGCAGATGATGAAGTAACAGTTGGAAAGTTCTACGCCACCTTCCTCATCCAAGAATATTTTCGCAAGTTTAAGAAGAGAAAAGAACAAGGTCTGGTGGCCAAGGTGCCTCCCAAAACTGCCCTTTCTCTGCAGGTACTCACTAGAGTTTTGTGTTTTGCTTTGATGAATTGTATATTTTAAACAAAAGTGAAGCAGAGAGTAGCAATTGATGGTGCTTGATTTGTGTAAAGGCGGGCCTGCGGACACTTCATGACATCGGTCCAGAGATCAGAAGGGCCATCTCTGGAGACTTGAACGTGGAGGAGGAGATAGATAAAGGCATGAAGGAATCCGTGTCAGCAGCATCTGAGGACGATATCTTCAGGGTAAAGGTTGGATACACACACCCCCACTCACTCTCCAAAGAGAGAGAGAGAAAGAGACAATTGATGCCAGCTTGATGGGCCATTCATACCAAGATACATGCCTGCATGTGCTCAATGCCTCATAGAGACTTAAGTAAGCAGCATGCCCCACCATATAGCTTCGCTGCATCATATAATTTGACAGTAAGTAAGGGTTAGGGTAGGGTTAGGGTAGGGTTAGGGTTAGGGTTAGGTAGGTAAGTAAGTGATGACGGAAAAAGAACAGTGGACCAAACCAAAGCTTAATGTCAGTGTTTTTCAATGTTAAGGCAGGTAGATTTATTCAGTTTATCCAAACAATTACAAGCAGAATTTAACAATTTTCACCAAGAAAAACAGACAAAAGACCAAATCTAGCTATTTGCTGAACTGAACCAGCAACAAATGCATGAGTCTTTCCAACAGCAGACAGTTCATCTAAAGACATGTTTTTTCCCCAACACCTAATCTTCTATCGTGCAGACATGGCCACATGGTTGCCAGTCACATAGGACTGGTAATCACTCCAACTTCAGGTCTGTAGTGACTACCAAACATGGTGACTATTTGAAATTGAACTACCTTTGTTTACCACAGAAAAATAGTTTGTGTGTATATGTAGATTTTTTTCACTCTTCACTGAAATATTGAGTTGCAAGTCTTCAATTTTCAACATAATTGTAGGTGTTTGTATGCTCTACTTCGGTTCTCACTATATTCTTACATTGAAAAAGTGTACCTCTTATTAATGAGGAAACAAAACTGAATAGGTGGTTTTCATTTGTTTTCGAAATCAAACAACTACTCTGTCATCAGACTTTTTATGACATAGCGCTTGTCCCTTTTCTTTTAGCTTTGGCTTTATTGCTGCTTTGCTTGATTAACGACTGATGGTCTTTGCTTTGCATTTCCATGTGATAAAGGATTACTACTTCAAATTACAGAGGTGTGGCTTTAAGTCGTGTGACTTTGAATCAAGTCAGACTCAAGTTACAAATTTAACAAACTTTAGACTTGACTTGACAAAATCAAAGACTTGATTTGGACTTTCACGCCAATGACCAAACAGAAAGTTAGTTAGAAGACAGAAGCGGTGGCTTTTAAATTCTCATAATCCCACAACTAACTTAACACAGATACTACAAATAATTGAATTTGATTGCACAGACAGCAATGAGGGTAAAGAAATTTTTATTTGAATTATATTTGAATTAGGTTTCAGCCTACCTTCTGTAGGCTGAAACCTACAGAAGGTTTCAGCCTACATGTTGAAACCTTCAATGAGATCATGAGAGGTCTTGCTTTGACTACAAATAAAAGCACCAAGCTAGCAGTACAATGTTACTAATATAATATAACTTGGTTTGTACTGCAGTTGTTTAAAAAGAAAATAACTTGTACTTTGTATAGTAATTGACTTATGGATCAGTTTGCTCAATATTTTCTAAATTTACTGGATATTAAAAAAAAAGGTCACCTTCTTTTGCTGGTTGTTTTGGAAAACAAAAGCAACTTTTTAAATAATTTTAAAAAATCTCAAAATTTTTATTTTGAATAAATTATTAAAATTACTCAAGATTTGAATCAAGTTTTGGGTCGAGAGACTTGAGACTTACTTGTGACTTGCAACACAATGACTGGGTCCCACCTCTGATAATTAGTCATTATTGTGCTCACAATTACAAAGTAATTGTAAGCCTAATCTTTTTCACATTCTTTTCAAAAAGCTAAGTTCAACGTATTTTATTGGGTCTTTTTGTGACAGGCCAACACAAAGTGGTGGAAGGTTGTAAAATGTAAGGAAAGAAATAAAACTTTTTAAAAAGTTTTAAAACTTGTTATAAATACATCCAAAGTATTTGTATTGTTCTTTTCAGAGGTTCAGAGTAAATTAGATTGAATACAAATGCATATTAGACTTTCAGGTTTTTTCTGTAAAAAAAAACATTTGTAATAGAGGAGGTAAGGTAAAGAAATATATAACTTCACTTATGCATGGTTCTGATTTGGTTTCTGAAACAAATTTTCATCAATATACAGTTTGTGGTTGTTACATGACAAAATGTGAAACAGGCAAGAGCTATTACTACTTATGAAAGGCATTGCATTACTAAAATATAGAAAGAGTTTTTGACCTGTTCTCAGGAAGTTTTTCTACGCCCGTAACTAAGTCCTCTGTGTTTTTACACAACAGCGAACGGGTGGCTTGTTTGGCAACCACGTCAACTACTACAACCAGACTGATGGCCGTGGGTCCTTTCCGCAGTCCTTCACCACTCAACGTCCCTTGCACATAAGTCAGAAAGGCTCTCCGTGCGAAGGGGAAAGCCCATCACACGAGAAGCTGATGGACTCGACCACATTCACCCCTTCATCATACTCCTCATCAGGTTCAAACGCCAACATCAACAATGCCAATAACACTGGAATGACTGGAGTGACGACCCAGGGCGTCAGTCGATTCCCAAGTCCGTCCATAAGCACGGTGGATGGGCACACAGACCAGCCACTTACACCCATCCTACTACCTAGATCAGCTTGGTGTTTCCCTCCAAAAAGGTGAGTCTTGAAATCCCCACTATAAACCTAACTGCATCTTCACGCGATTGTTGCCCTCAGAGCTTTAATTTCTTTCATACTCTTGCCTTTAAAGTTTATCCTCAATATAGAGTTACCATAATTTTAAAAATTTACAATTGCCTCCAGACATAAATGAGTCCACTATTTTCTTCTCTTCATCACCTGCTTTCTCTCCTTCTCTCTTGTTTCTGTTGGCAAGCAGGATGTTTTATGACACCCTCATGCGGTATGTTGCCAGGGGTCAGAGAGGGAATGTGTGTGGGTTCTTTAAGCTTCCTGGGTGCGCACAGAAAAAAAAAAAAAAATCTTATGATGCTTTACAAAGAAGCATAGCTGTCAAGGTGCAACAATGCCACTTGCTGCTATGCACATAATGCGGTAGTTGCTATAGCAAAAGCCAGGCTTCGCAGTGCAGCTTCAAAGTCAGCTACCAAAGCCACAGATGGACTGTTTGGTGCAACATGCCCAAACCTCTCCTGTTGAGGGCTTCTGCTGCTGCTCTTTTATTGAACATCACAGCAGGTCTGGGTTAGACATAAATAGCTTCCTCACCTATACAGAAATCTTACTAAATATTCTAAAGCTTATTGTCATTTTTTAAACCAAACTAAAACCATAGAGTAGGTTCCAAATATAACTGAATGTGCATGAACATGCACATCAGAAACAATCTTCATTATTACTGAAGCTAATATCTACAGACTTCCACACCTGTGCCAGCCAATCAGAACCAAGGAATGACGCTCCTGGTTTGGCTACTTTGCAAACTACAGCCAATAGAACATCAAGTAGCACTGCACCTAGGTATTTTTTTTTTTTTAGAAAAAACAAAACCGAAAGCCAGGAATAGGCTAATTTTCCATGAATAACTTATATTCCACAGAAAAATCTGTGAATACGTAATAGCAAATAAGTTGAGGTGGAAATACACACAAAGACAACTTCATGCCTTTGTGGTCTGAAGAAAGTAAAATTATTCAATTCAATTGGGTTGACATTGGTCCTCCAGATTGACAATGACCTTAAATATACCTTCAAATTAGTTAGAAAATGTCTTCAGGACAACAAAGTCAAGTTGCAGAATGTCCTTTACAAAGAAAATGTATAAAATAATAAAAACATGCTCTAAAAATTATCTTTTTTCTGTAATAGGCTAATATGTTTTGGTAATCATGACCTAAAACTGACAAAAAATGTTTGCCTGACTCAATGTAAGTTTCAATGTAGGTAAATATCTGGATTCAACTAGCTAAGAAAATTGGGCCATGCACTGAGCTCCATACCTATCGGTTTTGTGGAATGTATGTCAATAACATTTCCAAGCTGTTCAATAAATGCGTATTAAAATCAAGCCTTAAAATCTTTTTACACCTGTATGTCAAGTTTTGACCATCTGACTGGTAACCCAAATATTTTTGAGTTGGATAGCACATTTTCTATATTTAGATATTTGAACAATTGCATGATCATATTCAGACAGCACTTTATCCATATATGTTGGCTATCCGGTCCAGCATCAGATAGCCAACAAGAATATTAAAGTCCTTAAAAAAAACTACAATTTATGTATTTCATGTTGTCCTTTAGTCTAAAGTTTATTTACTACCTTTTCTTTTACCATAAATGAGATTTGGTGATTTATAACATATAAATCAAAATGTAAGCTTTCAAACAGACTGAGCTACATAGCAACAGGACAGGCTTCATTATGAATTGATCAGTCATGCTGAATGGTTTTATTAACGTTTTACTTGAACACTGATCTAACCCAGAATTTGCTGTGGAGCCCTGAAATAGCTGACATTTTATTTTATTTTTCTTTACCAGAATGTTTTCAGAATATATTTACATTTTGTTGCACAAATAAGAGGGAAAAAAAACAACATATTTCGGAATTCGTTTTTTACAATGTATTCAAGACCTGGTGAGTAACTTCAAGTGCTAAGGCAGGTTGTGGGAAATTTGTGCTTTTATACAAACACTCTGGTGAAGAAGAAAAGGACAGAAATTTAAATGTCAGAATGTTTCCTTAAAGCTGAAATCTGGGGTATGAAACGGATCCAACTGATAAGACATCTTTGAAAGTCTTTCCTAATAAAAAAAAACAAAAAAAACACTGCAATTTGTTGTGATGAAACAGAACTGACAGCCTTTGACATATTGACTTTGTAATCTTTCTTTTCAACTCCAAATCAGAAAAACATGGAATGACACTATGGACCCAAGATATTTAGCATTTTTCTAACCATTAGGAAAGCAGGAAAACGTGGATTTCGTAACACAGAAGGAGTCCCAAATACTATTAGGAAGAATGAATCACAAAAAAGTTTTAAAAAGACTACTCTTAAGTGTCCTCAGACAATATTCTAAAAACATTATGGTCAAACAAAATTTGCTTCAATTTGTCCATTGCATGCACTTTTGTATTCAAATATAGTCAAAGTGAATTTAATTTTCTACTTTAAAACTTTTCCTTCAATGGGGCCCCATTTAATTTATAGTAAAATTAATGCTGTCAGAGCCTTTGCTGGTGAAATTCAACTTAACATTATTCTCTCGTATGCTTTTCAAAGATGTCTGAATTTCAGTCTGGCTATCATTTCTCATATTCCAAGTGTTGTCTTCAGTGCTACTCACCTTTTTTGCTTCAACAAAACAACCATAAATCCCAGCTGCTTCCCCTACTACGGTTTTCCATTTGCAGTAGTCAAGTCACTCCAGGTTTTTAAATTCCTCTCCGCTGAAGCTCATTGCTGTTTTGCTAATCAGCTGCTTTTTTATGTGTTTGCATATGTTTCTCAATGTGCCTCCATCTGTGATGTGTGTCTGTGTTAATTTTGTTTGTGTTTGTTTGCTGTGCTTGTTTGGTCGCTGGTCAATTTATTTGTAGCTCGGACTCGAGTGACAGTCGTCTGCCAATCATCCAGAGAGGGGAGGGGTCAACAGAAGAGACGTACGATGAGAGTTATGGTGACGACAGGGAGTACCAGGACGATGAGCACTCACTTTCTTCTGACATGTACTGCTGAAAAACACTCACAGTTTAGCCTTTAGCCTGCAGCTGATCAGAGCAGAAGGCTGATTTCATTTCTTCTTGTGTATTTATTTGTACCCTTATTAGGTTGGTGTATCATGATGAAACATGTAAACAGCTCACTCCTATGGAGGAAGCAGAAGAAGTAGAGGAGCAAAAAGGAGGAGGAGGGTGGCAGTCTCCACGAAGAGTCTTCCTCTGTCCAACTACCCTGGGTGTGTACACAGATTCATGTACAGAAATTTGTGCAACCACATTCTGTATAAATATACAAGCTGTAATTTGTACATTTGCATTTTTTTGTGATTTGTGTCAGCACGGAGATCTTCCTTCCATCTGGAGTGTCTCCGGAGACAGACAAGGCCAGATGTCTCGCAGAAGACTGTTGTACCTTTACATCTTGTACATCACCAGGTAGTAAACGTCGACAAAATTTTTCAAAAGTGTTATATCTAGCTGAATGAAACAACAGACTGATGTAATCTTTTAACCCTCCCCCAGTCTTAAGAAATGGAGTGATTTAGATCTCATGGATTTTTTGCTCTGTGCGCGGTCCAGCGAGGACACACTGACCCCGTGTGTGCTTTTCTGGAATGCTTGTAGAACATCAAGTACTTTCTGTAAATTTTGTAGTGTACAGGTAGTTTTTGGAACTTTCACTGATTTTTCCAAGTTTTGTTGAATATCTGGGAAAGTACCGATTTAAGTGGTCACCAATGTTCATGGAAAATTTAGTCAGACATTCCTATTAAGTTTCACAGAAGCTCTGGAAAGTACCTGGTAAGCTTCAAGAAACCGACCTCTACCTTTCTAGTGATAGAACAACCTTTTAGTCAAATAACTGCAATTTTGAAAAAAGATTTTACTAACTGCACTTGCATTATAATTGCCTTTTTGCTCTCTTTTGTTTTCTCTTCCAGGCTCTTGCAGTGGCAGGTTTGAGTCCCCTTTTGAGAAGGAGTCACTCACCTACCCTCTTCAGCCGACTGTGTTCCACGCCTGCAGCTAACCCCACAGGTACATATCAAGATGAAAAAATAATTGCCTTTTCTAGAGACATAGCTTCCACATTTAACAAAAGGAAAATAAATAATTGAAACCAGAATTTTGATTTTCTTTCCTATTTTCCTCTTTTTTTGTGTTTGTAGACCAATGCAGTGATGCCTCCTACCAGCGAGTTCCTTCTCTAAGACTAGAGGGCTCCAACTCTCATGAAAAGCTCAATACCAGCCTGCCTTCTGTAAATTGTGGGCCCTGGTAAGACCTAAACTTAGATGGTTTCATATTAAATAACAGTTGGTAGCATGCATTCAGAACCTGTTGTTTTTTTTTTAAATCAAATAAATGCCTTGCGCTTAGGTACAATGACAGTAATGGGAATAGCCCAGTGGACAGTCCTAGCCCAACGCCAGTGTCCAGTCAAAGGGCACCGCGGCCGGTGTCACTCACTGTACCATCGCTTTTGGGGAAGGACCCCAGCGCGCTGTCTCATGGTAGTGCAGGAAGTCTAGTGGAAGCGGTAAGTCTCTACTGCATCTCATCTACATCCATTAGCATACATATTGAAAGAAAAACAGTCATAATGCTTTGTGAAAGTATTTAAATATCTTAATATGACACTCCAGTTCAAGATAGTGAATAATTCTGGAGTGGAAAAAGGATTCGTGTTTTTTGAAAGTTTTTACAGACGTTTGAAAAGTTCCATGTGCATTTGTTTTCAGTACCATTTACTGAAAAACTATGCAACTATCTTCAGAAGTAATCTAATTATAGTCTACTGAACCATCAGAAAAATCAGCTTGCTGAAAAATTTATGACAATAACTAAAAGCTGTCAAATCCTGCAAAAATTATCTTTAAATTGTTATCACTTGCTATGAGTCTGCAGTACAAATGTATTATTTCTCACTGAAAAGGTATTGTTCATATAAGCCAAAGACAGTCTGATATCAGATCTTCAGTTCCCGAATTCTCACAAAACCTCATAAAAGTGTACGAAGGGTCAGTGTGATCCCACCAGAGAGTGTAAAAAAAGATTCTGGGTCTTTTAATACAGTGGGAGGGACATAAAGGTTTTAAGAGGTATGAAGAAAACTACAAGGCGAAGTCTGGGTAGAACAGACAGAGCCGTTGCCCAAAGACCAAACTAAAGAAGAATGAGGAAAATCTTAACTCTCAAAAGACTTATAGTGTTAATTGCAGCATTAGGTGGCTTTACAAAGTACTGACTCAGGGCAGCTAAATAGAATGCATACCATTTAAATGCTGTTTATTTTAATTCTTAATTATGCATGACTTCATGTTTGCCCATCTGATTAAAATGTACTTGTGGTTGTAAAGCAAACATGATTTCCAAAGGCTTTAGCAAGGCACTAACTCTTCTCTCTGCCTCCTCCCTTTTTCTTCCTTATGCTCTTTGTTTCAAAGGTTCTTATATCAGAAGGTTTGGGTCATTTTGCCCAGGACCCTTCGTTCATTGAGGCAACCAAAGCCGAGTTAGCTGATGCCTGCGACATGACCATTGAGGAGATGGAGCATGCAGCCAGCAACATTCTCAACAGCAACACCGCCACAAACCCCACATCAAGCACCTCTTCCACCTCTCAGCACAGCCCTAACGGCAGCCTCCCCTGCCACAATGCAGCAGCAGCTGCAACACACAGGGACCGAGTCGCCGGCCTGAGTCCCGGCGATGCGGGGGCAGAAGCTGGAGGGGGCCGGGGCTACATCCACGGTCCATCCTCTATAGAGGAGCGACAGGAACTGCTAGCTAGAGGGGGAGGGCGAGAAGAGGAGGAGGAAGAGGCAAATGTGAGGGAAGAAAGGCCCCACAGAAGTTCAGCTGTGGTCGCAGGAGCACGGCAGAAGAACAGCAGGCTTTTGGAGGATGAGGATTTGGAGTGTGTGACGAGCTTGTAGGTGCCGCCTCGGCAGCTTTGATCAGCAAACTGGCCCATCAGAGGCTGAGGTTTGTCAGTGCTGGCGAACAGTGCGGCGGCGGCTGGTTGGCTCACTCTGTCACTCTGGACAATGGCGGCCAGCGATGCACCTTTAACACAACAAGACTTTGTCGGGTTCAATTGAGTTAGTATGTGTGTCTGCAGTAAAGTATATCAGACTATATACTATCTGAGTGTGTGCTTCTGTGTGTCTGTGTGTGTGTTTTTCTCTATTTGTACTCGTATGTGTGTGTTCACCACACGTGTCAGAGTGTGGCTCTAAAGTGCCTCACAGTTTTATCATGTCCTCAACCTGGGATGAGCAGGAAAATGGAGACAAGCAAAAAAAAGACAAAGGACAGACTGAATGGAAGAAAGATCTAACAAAGAAGCAGGAAGTCCTTTTATGGACTGTATGTTTATGTTTTCATTTCCTATGCCTAATTTAGTGATGTGTTATTGTTGTCTGACTGGCCGCCATGTCGCCAGGTAGAGGACAAGAGACCAGCTCATGGAGGGTCACTTGAAGATTACCATCTGACCACAGACCCACCTGTGGTCAAAGGTCAACTCGTTCTTCGTTCAACGATGATGAAGCGCTGTATTGTGTAAAACGGGGACAAGAATGCCCCATTTAAATCAAGTTTCTCCTCCTCTTCCAAAGCTATGGGAACCTGGAGCACAGTCCTGCCAGCCCGAGAGTGGATTTAGGGGGGAAACGCTGCCCCAGCCAGGTGTGGGAGGGAGGATTGGAGGAATGATTTAGCAGCTACAACAGGGCTGCAACAGGAAGGGGGGAAACTTCCTGGACAACAGGGAGGTAGCTGGCTCTTTTTTTCTCAGCTGGTTTTCTCAACTGGACTCCAGCATGAGACCAACTCACCTCGACGTAGCTCCACCACATCCACCCTTTCCTTGTTTGGCTCCACCAAACAGGAAACTAGAGGAACGACAGGTGGATAAGCAGAGACAGAAAGCCCCCCCTTCTCTGCCTCATACCTCATGTTCCTCACTCCTTTCTCTATCCTAGCCTTCCTCCCTCTCCTTTGCTATCTTACAACCACTCACCCCTTATAGCTGGATTCATGTGCTTTTTTCAGCACTTGAGGAGGCGAATGTTTGTCATGCAGGGCTACCCAGATGGTAAAGTGGAGGGAAGAATGGGAGTGACCAATTGAAAGGAAGAAATAAAAAGAACACTCTGGTCAAGGGGTGGGGGTGTTCCGCAGCAGAAATGCCGTCAATCAACCTCACTTCCTTCTCTGAGGCACCTCCTCTTCCTGTCAGCTTGGAATCCTGTCGGATTTGCTGCCACACACTCTTTCTACAGACCGTGCCCACTATGTATTTAACAGTTCAATATTGTGCAAAACTGGCTAGCCATGACAATATTTTGTTTTATATTCATGACGTTATTGTTTTAATTTATCTTTGATTTGTTTGCACAATCGGGGTGCTGGTCTTATAAATGTATTTTTGCTCGGTTTATTTTTAGGAAAAATTTTTAGAGGTTTTAAGTATCGAAGCAGGGCGTAGTGTGTGCAGGCGAGTGTACCTATAAATGTGTGTGCATATGCGTGTCTGCATTTTAGTACAATTTATGAGTGTGTGAGATAGAGTGTGTGTGTGTGTGGGAGGGTCTTTCTCTCTATATGTATGCACCTTTTACAGATTATATTTATTTATTTATTTTTTCCAGAAGAGAAAATCTGTGGGAATGCGTGTATGTGTGTGTGTGGTTTCTTGTGTACTATAAAAAGCTGATTTTAAGCCTATACAGTAAATTAAGGTAGCATTACAAGTATGTTATGTGTGTGAGGGTGTGTCTGTGTAGAAATGGGCCTCCTTAACACAGGGTTAACGTGGACAGGCATACTTCCAAAGCTTTGTGGTTACTTTAGCACGGTTTTTACTTTTCTTAGCCAAGTGGCAGAGAGAAAAGTGTCATTTTGAACTGTAGTCATTACATAGCTTTTCTTTATTGCCCCATTTGGATATAGGCTGGGGTGAGGCAGATAAAACTGCTGATCAGGAAGTGTATAGTATTTGACCAGAGGTTAGGAAGCCTTTCACATGGGGATGTCTTAATCTGAAGTATTTGCCTCCAGTAAACAATTCAAACAATACAAGAATATTGGCATTTTGCCAACACAGAATGAAAGTTCAAAAGTTAATCAAGTCCGTTGCCATGTATATGCCTGAAAACAATATAAATATTTTCAAATTGGCACTTTATTATAATCGTCATGAATAAATCATTAATAAACTATGATAAATTGCCTTTTTCAGTGCTATTTTCCCAGCACAATTACACTTAGAAATCACTAAATGGAACCTGTCTGATGACATGAAGTAGGCTAAAACATGTCCAAGTCTAAAAAAAATTCAAGAACAGAAGAGAAACAAACTCAGTGACATCTCAATACAGCCTAAAGAGGGTTACAGTAATTTCCCGACTCCAGCAAACCACCGGGGGCCTCATAATCCACAAACACAGAAAACAAAGAGCGGTGAATAATCTTCCCAGGAGTGGCAAAAGAAATTATCATTTGAAAACTGCATTTTGTATTCACTCAGGTAATCTTTTTTACTGATATGAAAAAGTCTTTGGTTATCTGAAATATTTAGGTTTGGCAAATAGCCAAAAGCAGAATAAATCTCAAAGAAAACAAATACTTGTCAAAACTCTGTCTTGTATCGATTTGAAAATGGGAGAAATCCATTATCAATTATTAATTCACCTATGATTCAGTATTTTAGGGGACGTGTGGCAACTTTATACACCTTACCAATAACAGTCTGGAGACAACGTTAGATATTTTCTCACGAAAGGAGTTTCTGCAGGACCATCCTAAGTTTAACCTATATCTGACTTGGCACATATAGATAGCCTTCAATAAGCTCACATGTTGCTAACGCTTACGTTTTCATACAGAGTAGTTCGCTGTAGTGCTAAGCAAATGCCAGCAGGTTTACTCTCTGTTTAGTTAAAAGTTGTTATAATGTGGCTCATAGAATATTCCAGTATGGTTCCAGCTCATCATCTTTGAACATAACTTGCATAAGAAGTTGTTCCGCTGCTTAGGACACCTAATTTACCACTAATTTTGGTCTCAGGTGTTGAGTTCAGTGCTCAGACTCGGGACGTCCCTAATTACTGCAGTTGCAATTGTCCTTATTCATAACGACAGAAAAGTTTAAATTTATACTGCCACAGTGACACATCCATCAATGATTAGGGCTGTTGTCCAGTTGCTACAAGACTTTTAATAAAACCTCTTTGAGACTCCTATCACAAAAATATTTTATTCCCAACACACAACATGATTGAGTGATTTCATTCACTGGTTACACTGGTTGCTGGATAAATTGTAATAAAAGCTAGTCATTTATCATGTACGATTGTGCATCAGGAAAAATTATATGGTCGCCTTGAAGGGAGAACGGCTATGAGATTTTTTTTGTCTCCAACTAAATAACAGGTTAATTTTTTTTAATAATAAATTCACATTTATTACTTAATTATAAAGTGGATCTTCTTGAGACAAGGTTCTAGCGTGCTTTGATCTGAGATGCAGCTTTCTGAGGAACTTTTGAGGATTTTTTTAAACAAACAATTTAGATAAGCATCTTAATGCAAAGAGAATTAAGTGAAATTGCTAAAAAAAAATTAACTCAGATGTAAATACATCAAAATATTTGATTGAAACAGCTAAAGCTGAACCAAAGTCGTATATATTTTTAAGCCATTACTGACAACAGTAATTTTAACTCAATTCCAACATGTTGGAAAAGCTTTTGTCATCCGATGTCCCATTTTTATAAATAAAACTGAAATAAATTACAGCTCACACAGAAACTCCATAATATATCAACATAGGCCCAAACAATTTTTTTTTTCTTGGATTTCCCATCACTGTCGTGCTCTACATGTGAAACAGAGCAGGTTTGTGGCAGCGGAGAGTATGCATAAACACACTGCCATACACTGCATCCTGTGCCAGTAACAGACTTCTGTCATTATTATGCAATCTAAATGTGAATGTTGAGTGGGTTTATAGCTGCAGTGCTGTTACCGTCTTGTGTTTTTGATCATGCCCTGAAGTCTGGGTCCTCACCTTCCCAAACTTCCATAGAAGCCTGCGGCTTCATTAAGATGACCTTAGCATTTCTCACAGTTAATCTGAACCCATCTGGAAACCCAAACTGAAAGTCCATTTCTTAGCCATTTGCTCATTTATGTTTTAAGCCGTTTCAACTGAATGTCTAGGGTGGAGAGATATGGTTTGTTTGAACCCTGAGCAGCATTTAAATTCAGATAAAATAAGCACCGTTTATCATTGTGTCTTGGTTTCTGTTTTTTTGTTGTTGTTGAAATAGTTTGGAAGACGCTACTTTTAAATATTTATGCTCATCTACTGACAGATATGGGGACTGTCTCAATGACAGATGTTATATATACTGTAATTTATTTATGGTGAAAAATGCTCACTTCTTTTATCTTGACATATGCACAAAGCAGTATGCGCATATCAGAAGTGCCCCACCAGACTTGCTTTGTGTCTTTCTTTTGCCAGTGTGAGAGATTCAGAGCCTTGTGGCGTCCCCGTGTGAAGTCAAGCAGCATTGCCGTTAGCATGACCGTTGAGGTGTTGTGTTGCAGTATAACGATATAAGCAGGTGGGAACCTGCAATCCACAAGATATGCAAAAACAATGCAATAACAATGACTGTGTACAAAGTTCCTAAAGTAAACGTGTGTGAAAGTCTACAAAAAAAAATTTGAAAATCTGCTTCAAGATGTGTCATTTTCTCATTAACTCAGTGGTTTCCACATTACAAAAAACCTAAAATACTTGAAATCAGGTACATTACAGTGCAGTATAGTTAAGTTGTATTTATCTGTCTTTTGTCGCACTAGAGTTTTGGTTGAATCTGACCTGCAACCAGTGTTTTTCTTGCTGCTGAATAACAATCTAGTTACAGCCGAGTCACAGTGAAAAAATATTATTTGTTTGTCGATAAGCAGAAAAACGCAGCTCGCTTCATGTTACTGTCTCAACCCCTTTCTGGGTTTGTCTGAGTTGCTTTTCAGGTGTTTTTCTGAATGAGTTAAACTCTTTTCTTCAAATTCATTGGCAACGAATGAAGTCTGCATGTTGATTAGTTGTTTCATACTCATTACGTATCATATCACCTTGACAAACAGTAGCGTTTTCTACCTATAGTGCACATTACAACATTGGACTTGTGGCAGAGAGATGTCTGGAAGATGATTTTGCATATCTTGTGTCTTATGGGGCTTGTTTTATACTTTCTGATGCCCTGAGATACCAAAAGATACTAAAACATTAATACGCAGAATATATTAGCTCCCAAGCCTAAGCAGGCGTTTCTAACACAGGTTTTATTTTGCTTGTCTTTAATAATTTGTCCCGCACATCTATAGAAGATGAACCAGTGGCAACTGTTTCTATTAAAAGGACCAAAAAGTTCATATTTTCTTCATAGAAGTATTTTTTATCAGGCCAACGGTAATTATGTTAAGTGGCGAATATGATAAATTTGCATAATTACTACACATATTAATCAAAAACTTAATTTGTTTCTGTTTTTTGTGCTGGTTCCATCCACCAAATGAAAACTATGGATCCGTTACATTGCTAAACCCATTCCTACTCCTGCGTTTCATGAATCCCTGTTGTCTTTATGTACATTTGGAGTAGCAGTGTGTCAGACTGATTTACTCAGTCCATGCTTTGATGAAAATTACTCCCTCTGCAGGTCAAAGTGAAATAATATACTGAAATGAAAGCAAAGTTTGATAAATGCTTGCTTTTCCCCCTTTCCCACTTTTGGCAGAATCATGACAATCTGGCGATTGAATACAATGGGAAGGCTATTTTGGAAAGTATGATGGAATGATATTTGGAACTTTTTGCTTAAGTTCTTACATGGTGGATTATATTTAAAAATAACATTCACATGCATGAGGCTCTCTCTCTCTTTAGAGGTATAAAGTATTGGTCTTATATAGAGGATTATATCTTTTGTCTCACCACTAGCTAAAGATTGTATATTTTTATATATTATATATAGCAAAAATGTATACAAATATAAATATTTAATCACAAGAATGTCAAAATAAGGAGTAGGAAGGGGACCTATATGAGAATGTATTTGGATTGGATGTCTTATTTGGGCCTAATAATAGGTGGCATTCCCAATACGTTGACTGTGTTTTTAGCCAAAAGTAAAACCTGAAATAATATGGTTTTCTGAAGAAAAATATAACGTCATTCATTGTTGCACATGATAAGCTTGCAAAGAGAAACAAAACTGTTCGCAACATTTCTGGAAATTTTGAAAATATTGCTTATTGGAAGGTTTTCATGGGAATTGATGCTAATAAACAGGAAATAAGGGGCATAAGTAAAACTATTTTCTATAGTAGACATACATAAAACATATGTTAGTTAAACAATAATACTCTACCTTAAATTTATACAAAAATACAATCAAACTTTTAAGTAGTACAAGGAATCAAATGTATGGTGCTCTGGGGTCAAACATGTGACCTTAATTCAGTTCAAATCAATTATCCATAATGGTCCAGGGTTTTTCCCAACCTAATTTTCTTGTTAAAAGCCAAACATTGTAGTTTTTAAGACTTTACGTTCACTCCTACAAATTCCTGGTAATTTCCATGGAGAGTTTCCAACTTTGAAAATTCCTGAAATGTTGCAACTACTTTTGTGTAATTTATATATGGAGTAATCTAAGGATGTTGGCAACCATTTGAATCATTCTGCTGCATTTTGGATTTTTCAGTCCTACAAGTACAGCGAAATGTTGTGTTGGAAAAAGACTAAGTGAAAGCAGGGGAGGTCTGATTACCATTAGTGTTTCAACTTCGATAAAAGAATAACTAAAAAGGAGGCCCTTTGTTTACATGTTAAACATCACAGAAATCTAACATGCTTTTGCTTGCATTTATCTTCGACACGTCAACCTACCAGCAGCCTGTCAACACAGGTCAAGGTCTGCTCTTAAACCCCCAACTGTAGCACTGGAGACGCGTCTCTCTGGAAGTAGTCCTTCATCAGCAAAACACGCATCATCCTAGCAACAAACCAAAAAAAAAAAGTTTTAAAATCAACCTCTAAAGGACTAGATTTCCATATATTGTGAATAATCATAATTGTGTAGCTTCTATGCTTATCTTCCGAGATGAATTTGGAGGACTTGAACTACATCTGTATAGATTTTTATCTGCATTTTTTGCAGGCTCGAACGCAACATACATGTAGGTTTGTGTCTGGCTAGTTGATTTAAGCTTCACGCCGATATGATGCTGTTGCTGCTTTTTACACTACAGGTTCCAGACATAGAATCAGAATAAATTGTCTTATGTTAAAAGTTTTAAAAGAATATTTCATGTTTTTAAAGAACATGTTGGGTTGATCTTAAGAATGAAGTTTGAGCAGATTTTCTTTTGGCTAAGGTGATCTGAATGTAGTTATGTTTCTGTGACAGAAAGATGTGATGAGGGTCTGAATGATGATAGAGGGAAGCTGCTGTATATCATTTTAAACCACATACAATCTTAAAGCATTAAGAGTTTTCCATTTTTTGCAAGCATGAGGCTGGGAGAGAATTTTCCTCAGATTTCCTTAATGTGGATCTACCATTGTTGCAACTGAAGTGCTTTATATTTTTCTTGTAAATCAAAGTCTTTGTTGTTCATGGTAAAATCATGACAAAATATTTTAAGATTGCTATTTTGAATAGAGATTTTATTATCTTTTCTAGGTAAATTTAGCATAGTCTGTTGATGAAAAAAAAAATCTAATTAAAAACACTGATTCTTCTGTTTTTTGGAGGCCAAAAAGAAACATCTCTGTGTTTGCTATACAGATATTATTTTAATTATATTGATAAAGCAGACAGAAAGAGGGCAGAAAGCAAAATATGGGATATATTAATATATATAAGTGGTTTTAATGAAACTGATGTATTTTAGATATTAAAATTATAGAAGGATATCAAAATTGCAAAATGTAAAATGACAGCTTGATGCAGGATGTTGCAGTCTGTTGTATGATTTTGATGTTTAAATAATAATAATAATAATAAAAAGAAACCATCAGGTTTTCAGTTCCCATGTTGAGAGTTTTGGAATTGTGCAGATGCTGGCTTTTTTCTATTTTTGACCTCGAGGGCAGCAGTGTTCCTGGTTTTATCATCAACAAGATGCTTCCATTAAATTGACACTTTTTGCAGAGATATCTTGTTATCGTTGTTGCTTGTGCAAAAAAAAAAAAAAAAAAAAAAAGAAAGAAAAAAGAAATCTTACTTATGTGTTTATTGATAAAATAGAAGTACAGCTGAGAGCAGTGCAGGATTCTGCAGAAACTGTATTGTGATGATGTATGGAAGGTATGCAAGACTAACACATAAAAACACTTAATTTGCAATCTGTAAAATATGCTTTGGTTTATTGGTTTGGGGTTTTTTTTGTCTGTTTTGCCAGTGTGGTTCTTCTTTACTGAGCATATCAGAGGTTGGTGGTGATGAGCTGCCTGCATCCTTTTTCTCTGGAGGCAACAGAAGAGATTTGCTTGTACTGTAGGATTTAATCAGCATGCAGAATAACTATGTATAAATCACTCATTGTGTAGCAGCACATACATCAGCACCTTTATGTCAACAGTATGACTGTTTTAATAGGTCGCTGAAAAGCCTTGTGCTTCTTCCTTTGATTTGTTTGTATTTTTTTATGGTTATGCAAACAGAGTAAACCCCAAAATCTTGGAATCCCCACTAGCGTGGAACAAACGTTGCTTTTTAAAAAAAAAAAAAAAAAAAAAAAAAAAGGGAATTACACCCAAACCCTTTTTCATTTATATTACTGAATAAAATAAAATGTGTAATGCAAATCGGTGTAATAGACCCCAGAGGCATATAGGAGCAGCTTTGCAAAGCAGCAGCAGTTCTCATCCTCATTAGAATTGAATGTTTCTGCTTGCATTTTGTCTCTTACTGCTGATTTTACACACAAGAGCTACTTTATGTTGCACTAAAAATTATTTTATAAATCCACAAAAGTATCCCTTGAATGTAGGAGACAGTGATGATCTTACTGGAAATGTTGAGGGTGAGACAATGGAGTGAAACAACCGTATTTCTTAGCCCCCACGTCACTTAGGTCTCTGCAGGTTTCTCTTTTTGGAGCACAAAGAGTTAGGTACAAATAGGCCTTGTGTGTCTATGTGATGCAGCTTTATCAGTGATTTCATCTAGTCATCGTTAGCAGTAGGAGATCCACAGCTCCATATAAGGTAATGGTTAAGGAAAACTCTTTCATTCCTTCATCACTCGAGTGAATGCCTGAAGTGTGCGGATCTGCTCTCCTGTCATCAGCAGTGTGTTATGGTCCTATTTGTGTCTTCAGTTGCTACTCATGCAAAGTGTTAAAGGGCCATTACTGATAGGACTGAGCAGTTTGTTTTTATTCATCTGAAAGATGTTTCTCATCGCTCTATTTTCCTTCGGAAGCAGGTGATCACACTGAGACCAATTTGTTGTAATGTTACTAAAGGCGCTACTGTTAAATGTGATATTAACAGCACTACTTATGGTCTAAATAATGAATTAGAGTATGTTATTGTGCGTGGTAGCTTTGGAGGCAGGTGGCCATTTTTGTAGTTCATAACATAAGCCACTCCCCCTTCACAACAGATGGGATTTCATTGATACCAATTTTGCAAAGTGACACTGGCCCAATATATTTTAGTTTCCTTACATTGTCATTTGGTCTCTTAGCGATGACTGCATGGTGTCTTAGTTTACACACCCTTATTTTCTTCTTCTCTTTCTTTTTTTCTAAAGATAAATTCTTTTTTTTTTATTCTGTCAATTTAATTTAGGTATTAGAAAGGGAAAGAATACAAATTAAATAAATCAGAATATTAATTCAATCACTTTTTCTACTCCTATTTTCCATAAAAATTAAAGTAAAAAAAATACATAAAAAAAAGTTTATTTGTAAATAAGTTATGTACAGTTTGTATCTGTAACTTGTCAGTCTGTCATTGGTGACAGAGTCTGTCTTGCTTATAACGCACGCTACCAGTAAATAAAAAAGGAAAAAGTATATTTAGACTGTATGGTCCCTTGAAGCAAGTTTTAAATTAATATCTGATGTATATTCCTGTAACATTGCATTTTTATCTGAGGAATGATGTTATTAAAAAATTGCAAATAAATTGCATTTCCTACAGCTGTTTTGCTTTTCCTTCCACATGTGTCACACTGATGGTAGGAAGGTGTTGGGTGTAGATTGGGTGATGTGATCACTCTGACACAAAGGTCAGCTGTCAGTTGGAGGATTAGAAAATATTACCAAACCTAAAGTTTGAAAATAGTTAACAGAAAACAGTCCTTCTCTTTAAATTGTATTCAGTTGAAATCACCGCCACGATGCATTTATTTTTAGCGCCAAAATAAAAACACTGTTTTAAATTTAGTAGCACACGTCTATTTTCTCAATATTTTGTACAACACCCCTTTAAATGTCATGGCTTATTTTGGATATCCTTCCATAAGATTCTCAAAACAGCTTACTGGCGTTTTGTCCCTTTCCTCCGGACAAAACTTGTGTATCTGAGTCAGGTTTGTTGCTCCCACAACTTTTATAGTTCTACAGCTTTTTTGAGCAGTGCCTGGCTTTCCTCAATAAAATGATATCCAAATCCCCAAAAAGCTGTACAATTCAAAGTCCACAAAAAATATTCTGTGAACTCGGTTCAAAGATACAGAATAAACAGACTCGTAACATTTCTGAACTACAAAAATATATTTTACTCACCATAGATGCTCATTTAACTTGAATCCATTTTCTTCATCATGCTGCATCTTTCAATGGCCCCAAAGGTGCACACACTGCTGTAAACACAACCCTTTTTGAGTTCTTCACAAGAAGCATGCAAAAGTAATACAACGAAATAATACGCAACTAAAAGCAACAACTTTGAACCTGATCTAGAACTCTGACAAATACCACTGCAGCCCTACTTTTAAGCTAATGGGGCGTGTTGTGCTAACTCACACACATTACAGCAACATATTTGAAAATAAACACAAACTAATATTTATAATAAAAAACATTGTCCATTAGAATGAATGAAAATGTTTAGATATTTAAGTAGTATGTTTTTATAATAAAAATGCCCGAGAATATTGCCTGCTAGCATAAGCTAAAGTTAATGTTAGCCACAAAGTTTAAAGAAAATAAAACTCACCTTCGTATCCGTGAATGTATGACGAGGCGTATATCTTAAAATCTTTCTCCAGCTTATTTATTGAAGTAATTGTTACCTTAGGCAAGCCTTGCAAGCACTTTGTGCATATTGATAAATTCTATAATCGACGTCTAAACTCCAGTCCGGCAGGTGGCGGTAAATGCACCTTCGTTTTAGCAGCAAACTAACTTAAGGTGCATTTACCGCCACCTACCGGACTGGGGTGTAGACGTCGATGATAGAATTTATCAATATGCACAATGTGTGTATGAGCGTGTATATACAAACATAAACAACCTTGGATTTTTTTTGTAATCTAATCGATTTCTAACAAATTGATTATAGAATGTACTTTTTGACAAAATAAAACAAATAAATCCAAGTAAATAATTAGTTTGTAAAAAGGCTGCAAAGCAAAGAAAGACATAACTGTGTGAAAGCTTTCTTTGATTTAAAGAAAGATTGAATCAATCTTTCAATCATTATGAGCCCTGCCAAAACAGGCAGCCATTTTACTCAGGTAATTTTGAAGTTTTCATATAGCAGTTTCACATTTCACTAAGAAAGTAAAAAAGAAAGACAGTTCAATGAGAAGGCATCAACTAGTAAATGTATTTTAATAGGTTCCATAACAGGATTCACCAAAGTGAAAAATTGCAACTACTAACACAGTGTTTTACTGACCATATCATTGAAAATCTGCCAAACGATCCTGAAAACCATAGTTTCAAGTGTTGTTGTGTAACCAAAGTCAAACCGCTAGCAGTCAGGCTTATGAGTTGCCATGTGTCTTTTCATATTCCCCTGCTGGGAGAATTCCCGGTCACAGTTTGGACACTTGAAAGGCTTGACCCCGTTGTGGCTGAGAGAGTGCCTCTTGAGACAGTTCAGGGTAAGGAAACGTTTGGGGCACTCCGCGCACAGGTACGGACGATCCCCCGTGTGAGAGCGCGTGTGGACAACGAGGTGACCCTTGCTGGAGAAGCCCTTCCCACAGTGGATGCAGGTGTACGGCATCTCACCCGTGTGCGACCGATTGTGCAGCCGCAGCTCCCCGGACGAGAGGAACGCCTTTCCGCAGGTGGTGCACAGGAAGTTCCTTTCACCCTTGTGCATCTGCATGTGTCTAATGAAGCCGTTTTTGCTGAAGTGTCTTTCACAGATGTCGCAAAAGTTGGTGGGACCTTCATGCAGGCGCTCGTGCTGCTTGAGAGAATAGCGGCACAAGAATCCCTTGTTGCATTCCTTACAAGTGAACTCTCGCCCTCTTTTGTGAAGTCTCTGATGGTGATAGTACCCAGACTGACTTGTAAATCCTTTCTCGCAATCAATGCAGCTGTAGCGGAAAGAGTGGAGCTTCACATGTGTCTTAAGCTGGTTAGGATGTTTAAATCTCTTCTGGCACGTTGGGCATTTGAGTTCTTCTTCTGTGAGGCTTTTCTTCACAGGTCGCGTACTCAGGAACCTTTTATCTTCCCCTGTGGGCTCTTTCCGTTTCCGTCGACTTTTGTTTTTCGGTCCGTCCTTCTTCTGGTCATGTTCCCCCTTTTTGTCAACACTGTCTTTCTGTTTGGCTCTCTGCTGACTCTTTAGGTTGTCTTCAGCTTTCTTGTTTTTACTTTTCATCTCCTGGCTTTTCAGCTGATTTTTGTTGACCTTTTTAACTGCTTTGGTGTTCTGAATAGGAGCTGCCCACTGCTGCTGACGCTGGATGTTCTTTCGAACCGTCCTCTGTATGGGTTGTGTGCCTGGACTCTTGGTGCAGATAAATAAACGAGAGAGAGACCCTGAAAACACCAGAAAGGACATCCTATTTCAGTAGGATAAAAAAACATGTCCGATTGGAGAGTTTCTCCGGCCTTCAGCTGACCTGATTTATTTTTGGGCACCCAGTCTTCTGATGTGTCATCCAAGCTCTGATTCGAGTCTTCCTCCAAGTCCTCTAGCGCCAGCGTCTCTTCATCACTGTCGAATTTATCATCGTCTTCTTCATCATCCTCGCTGAACTGATCGGTTTGAGTAGAGAGGGCCAGCGTGGATAATATTACATCCTCTTCAGTGCTTGAAGAAACTGCTAAAGAGAAACTTCTTAAGCACTGGAGTCACTTTAGATGAAGAAAAAAAAGAGAGAGCTAATCCTTGATCTCACCTGCACTGAGAATCCCCAGCTCTCTGTGATGGAGCAGCAGAGTCTTCAGAGGAAAAGGTTCAGACAGATGATGTCCAAGGTCTTCTGAAGCAGATGACTCATTGAGCCAATTTGCAGTCTAAAAGGCCAGAGACATGCAGGTAGCTCAGTGATATTCACTTACGGACTCCATTTAAAAAGGCTGATAACAATGAAGTCACCTTTTTCTGATAATTGTTTTTTTCTTCACAACTTTTGTTGGCCTTTAGCATCACTTCCATAATAAACATACATAAATTTTGAGCATTAAGCGCATTGAGATCCTATGAAATATTGTTTCCACGTAGTGCAAAAACTAATGTTGCAATCAATGATGGTTGTGTTTCGGTATGTGCAGCAGCTCTACTGCAAAGGTTTGATTTCATATAAGATCGTTTTTATTAAACTGAACAGATGTTTATCATTTCTACGACTACTTTAGCAGCACACGTGTCAAGGTTGAAACAGTCTGCATAAGGCAAGGACAGATTTCCAGTTTTAAAAAGTTATGGCTTCAAAACCATTTAAATTTTCTCTCATTGTTTTCCTAGATTTTTTTTTTTAATTAAATGCCAGCAAAGTCATAAGCCTAAGTTTACGCCTTGTTCTTGTGTATATAAGTCAGCTGGTTAAAGCTAAGATTATTATAGTTTTCCATTATCTATAAGAAAGACAATTTTATTTTTAGGGAAGTAGCCCAATTGTAAAAATCCCAGAGTTGTGGTGTGGAAACTAAAAGAACATCATCACAACAAAGCTGCATTTTGCAAACTATAAGTAGCGTACTGCAGGTTGGCTGTCTGAGGAGACGTTTTTGTCTTGATGCTGCGATATAAATTTTTTATTTTTATCCAAGGTTTTCATACTGACAAACTGCACATAGGTACTGACAAATGCAGGTACATGACTACTCCTCTTATGTAGAGGCTTCTAGCATACCTGCTGCAGGTCCGGTATCGGCATCAGTTGCTCCAGCCTTGACAGGAGCAAAGATACAAGTTGTTGGATCCGCTGGTTGAAGGCTAATCCATAATGATCAGGAAAAACCTCCTACACACATAACCACAGGAGCAGATTTAATTTAGTTTGACTAGCTTGTAATGTGACAGATAAATAATTGCTACTAGACACGTTAGCATGATTAAATCAGATACTAATTACATCCACTTACAATTGGTTTCCAGAATACTGTGCAAAAGCTATGTCTGAAAAAGCTGGAATAATTTGGGGTTTTTTTTTTTCTGATGTATAATCTCTGATCTATTCTTGGAAAACTTAGTTACTTTAATGTTTAAATAAACTCACTTGGAAGAACAGTTCTTTTTCTAAGGGAACATTCAAAATGTTCTGCACCAAGCTTGCAAAGTTACTATAGGAAGTCTTCAGAATATCAGAGCTTTCCTGTCAAGAGATGGGCACAGAAAAGTTAGCAATTATCTCAATGTCTTTTTTAAAAATATATATGTGTAATATCATTACAATAATAACTGAGTAATATGAGAGCTTTCTTTAAAGGCTCACCATGTGTTCACTGTTGCTCAGTTCCAGGCAGCAGGTGTGGATTTTATCCAGGTGGCCTTGGATCGCCTTGATGTTAGCTACGCCGTTGCCTCTACACAACTCCAGGACAAACTGCAGCAACACAACGATCAGAGCGGAGTTATCAGGACAGAGAACGGGAAACATCAATAAAAGCTGCAAAGCTGCAAGCATGTGACAAATGGGAAAACTGCAACAATGAATCCTGCACCCATGATAAATCAAAAAGTTAACACCATTTCAAATCTGGGCCTTTTATACTTTAGGACATGATAAAATAATCTAGTCTGCGCTCAAGTTCACAAAAATATAAAAATCTGCATGTTGGCAAACAAAAACAAAGCCAAAATGTAAAAACTGTTTGTTTTGTTTTTTTACAATTTTTTTTACAGTCTTGTAGTTTTAAGAAAATACAGAACAATTTGTTGCTTCAATAATCATTCAGTAAGTGTGATCGCCTCTATGGTATACAGATCACACAGTAATACATAATAAATAAACATGGAAGAAGCTACCTGCATTAAGAAATAAGAATACTACGCTTAAGCTCTCAGTTAACTCTCCACCTCATCGGGCATCCAAGTTTAAAGCATCTGCCTCACCCTCGCTCTGAGGCCCAGGACGAGCTGACCCTTCTGACTGGGGCTGAGAAGCTCCGGCACGATCTCCGTGGCCAGGTCGATGAAGTCCAGCAGCTTCTCGTACTGGACGGCGCTGTCCTGCTGCACCGCTTTCCACACGAAGGCAGACATGAGCCTCACAGGAGGAACCAGCAGCTGCAAGGAGGCTGGAGGAAGCGGGGAGCCTAAAGGCGACACCACGGACATTAGAAGTAGATTCCGAAAATTAAAAGCAAGTGCATCCACCTCTCGACACAGAGAAGATGAGCTAAACCTAGCGTTGCAATTAACACCTTTGGAGAGCCGCCGTATTTATAAAAGTAACAAAACCAGCAGGAACGTGGGTGTAACTATCGAACAAACCTTTGCCACTCCGCACCATTTTGGGGTAATGGAAACGTCTGAGCGAAGAAAGCGTAATATAATTTCACGTGAATCTTGTAGAGGTTCCAACAACAACAACAACTTCCGGATACGCAAACGTTCTTCTTCTCGTTGTGGCGATGAGCACACAGTAGTACGACGCAATACCGCCACCTGCCGGTGACCACTGTAAATCGGAACATACATACATACATAAATAAATAAATAAATAAATAAATAAATAAATAAATAAATAAATAAATAAATAAATAAATAAATAAATAAATAAATTTAAGTATTTTCTGTGCAAAGCCATACTTTTGAACCTTTTGTAAAATACAGACAGACTATACTATATAGAAATATAGTCTTAGTTTTTCACTTTGCATTAGTCAAATAATAAAGAATAGTTCTGACCGTTTTCCAAATATCTTTTGGAAAAAGTTTAAGACATATGAACGCTTCTGCAAGGTGCAGTTCTTTGCACACAAAAATAGTAAAACTGAAAGAAAAAAAGAAAGAAAGAAAGAAAGACATTGGTCATAACAATTAAAATGAAAACAATGGATTCTTCTACTCTCTCTCAGACCTTTAACTATACTTTTTAGAGGCATTATCTCGTTTATCTTTTTAGATTTTTCCGCAAAACTTAAATAAATAAGTAAAAGCAACAAGTCATCCACTTGTGGGGTGGACTCCGTCTGCACATTGTTTGCATCATGTGGTCACCTGTGAAGGCGTGAGACGGAAACTTAACACCCACTGCTGACAAGCCCAGTCAGATTTGACTGTAGCTGCTTGGAATCTGTCGGTCATTGGAGCAAAGCAGGTTTCAGACGCCATCATTATGCTTATGACTACGAGCTTCGACTTCCACGAATGCATTTTTGTTTTTGTGCGCAAACGTGGTTGAAGCAGCGGGATCAGAGCCATGGGAGGAAACCGCAGGGGCGCAGCTGGATCCGGCAAGGATTTCACTTTTGTCAGCTCAGTTGTGAAGTACCTGCTGTTCTTTTTTAATTTCATATTCTGGGTGAGTGATCAAAACCACTTTTATCTCTTTTGTGTGTTAAGTTAATCATTCATCTTGCAATCACAAAATGTGGTTATGCAGAAGCAATCATTTTTAGTAAGGCTCTTGACAAGATCTTTAAAAAGTATAGTTTTTTTTTTTTTCTGTTAGTTTAGTTTTGTTTATTTCTACCAGCTTTGTTTGGTTTGAGTTACTTTTTAACACAGGAATGCGTTAAAAGAAAACCAGCAGAAATCAGCATGTGTATTGCACATACTCAACTCTAAAAAGGGACCTTGCTGTGTTTACCTTAAACACAGCAAAAGGTCACCCTTGGAGAACCAAGACTGTATTTTTTTTTATAATCTAAAGAAGCTCAAATTTTTTAAAAATTTGAGCCAAATGGGCTCTATGCTTAGAAAGTTGGCCACAAAGGCAGATTTAGGAAATTGTCACACTTTTTTTAAGTCTAAAAAATTTACATTTCTTCTTTATTACAAAACCTCAAAAATGCATTTACCCATAATATTCACTGCACTTTTGCCAGATCTGAAACTTCACTATTCAAATGCATCTGAATGTAGATAGTGGAAGCGAAACTCCCTGCAGTGAGGGTTCATACAAAGGGTTTTGGCATCAGGTGATCTCTTGCAGCCTTGTCTGAGCTGGTTTGTTGTTCCAGATTAAACTTGCTGAGGTTTAGAGACTTTTTGTTTTGTCTTTCTGCTGCCTGGGCAGAAAAAAGTACCCACAAGATGTTGAGTTGGGGAGAAAAAAAAAACAATAACCCAAGATCTGACAGGACCTTTCAGGTGTGTCCCTCTGAAAAGAGATCAGTCTCTTTATTCATTTGTATTCAGCACTCTCGGTAAGCACAACTCCCAGCTGTTTCAGTAAGATAAGGTTGTGTGAGAACTTGAAGCTTGGAATGCGTCTTCACTTCTGCTGCCTCTGGCTACATCAGATTTTGTTTGCTCTGAGCAGACGTTTGCTGCTACACGTCCGCGCCTTTTTCTAATCTTGACTGTTTGCTTTTCGTTGATTTTTAAGATATTTGTTTTTACACTTCCCTATCTCAACATGTTCCAAAGCCACCTGTGTGCTTCAGGTGTCATACTTGGTCTGTTTGCTGTGCCGTCACAAAACAAGGGGGAGAAATCAGTGTCCTTCCTAACAAGGCTACAGTCTCTGTGGTAATTGGATCCATGTCATTCAGGGCGGAAAGGGTTTGTTCCTGAACTCTTTCTTTTATTCTGTCAAGAACGGGAGACAAGAGCTGAATGAGACGCTTTATTACTGATGGCAGAGAGAGGATTTTGCGACTCTACGTACTTTTATTAGGAAGAAATGGGATAGTTTTGGAATATTTCATCAGTGATTCCATAAACATGATTCATAAACTCCCCCTGCACATCTTTCTTGTTACGAAGATGAAGTGTCTAGATGGCGCCACACCCCTGACAAGTTCAAACACATAGAAATAGTTTTGAATAGCTGCTCTGATGAATGTTCTCCTATTTTCTGTATTATTATTATTATTATTATTTTCATGTTCGTCCACAGGTAATCTCCCTGGTAATGGTGGCAGTCGGCGTTTACGCCCGTACGGCAAAGCATGCAGGTAAATTGCCAGGATTCGGTACTGGGTCTCCGCTTTACTTCAACAGGCACAAGGATGGAGCAGCCTCCGCAACGGGAAGCAGATGAAATGTCTCCATCTTTGTTTGCAGAGGCAACCCTGGCATCTCTGTCTGTGGATCCCGCCGTTATGCTGATGGTGGTGGGAGTCCTGATGTTCCTGATCACCTTCTGTGGCTGCGTGGGCTCGCTGCGAGAAAACATCTGCCTCCTGCAAACAGTACCTGGGTTTTAAATACTGTCGTCCATTTTATTAATCTAAGACTTAAATGTTTTATTAGGGAGGAAAAAATGCATGCACCCAAATATGTGCAGCTAAATACAGTGCCTTGCAAGAGTATTCATACTCCTTTTTTCCCCCCCATTGTTGACACATTAAAGCCACAAATTTGAAGTGTAAAGAAAGAGAGTTATTTCAAATCTTATTGCAAATAAAAACCTGAAAAGTGTGGCAAGCTTAAGAGGTGCCTATGCCAGCTTTGCTGATGTTTTTGCCTGTTTTAACAAACTTCTTAAGCTTTCCCAGGATGCCTGAAGTTATACTTCAGGCACACGTAGAAAACAAAAATACTGCTATATGTAAACATACTTCTACATATAAAAATGCTAGTACATATTCTTTTATTTGACCAATAAATGGCAATTTGTGGTTGAAAGGTAGAAAAATGTAGAAAAGTTTTAGGAGTGTGAGTGCAGGCACTGTACAAGGTCATGTAAACAATACATTTACATTAAGTTAATTGATATAAAATGGTAAACTGTTTTTAGTTATATATATATATAAAAAATTATTTATTTATGTTTTTTACCATCCCAGTTCTGTTTCTTCTTGGTGGTGATTTTCATAATCCAGCTGGCTGCTGGTGTTCTGGGCTTCATCTTTTCAAATAAGGTAATCAAGCAATTAATTCATTAAATGTGAGCATAGATTCATGTCAGTTAAAAGGAAATTTATAAAGACTAACTGAAGCAGCTTGTAAAATCATGTTGCTCTAGAAAGGCGTTTTAATTTGGTCAAAATGTAGTTTTTCTGTACACGGAAATCCGGTTCAGTTGATGTCTTTATGTCTGAGATTTTTTTCTTTCTTCCTTTATTTTTGTACCTTCAAGGCAAGACAAAAAGTAACAGAAGTGATCAATGATGCAATCGTTCACTACAGAGACGACGTTGATCTGCAAAACCTTATAGACTTCGGCCAAGAAGAGGTGGGTGTGTCGTCAAAATTGTGTTTGAACTCCTGCAGCAGAGGCAGAACCGGAGGAGTGCCTTACTTTGGTCAAAATAATTTCGACAGAATCAACTAGCATTGGATTTTCGATGTTTCTTTAAAATGATCTGGAGGAAAGAACGTCTTGTACGTGAAAGATGAAATATCCGTTCCTGTATGCTTCACTTGCAAAAATAATAATAATAAAAAAATCCTATTTCTGTATTTAATTTTTTTCTCTCCTCCTTCTCCTCAGTTTGGATGCTGCGGTGCTACGACATACCTTGACTGGTCCAATAACATCTACTTCAATTGTAACCAATCGAACCCCAGCAGAGAGCGCTGCTCCGTCCCCTTCTCCTGTTGCATCCTCTCTAGAAACGAGGTCACTCTGATAAAATGGGGGCACATTTGAGTCTTTTGCTTTTCTTGCGTGTTTCTGTTGTATTTTCAATTTTAGACATAAGGATTTCTGTCTGTGCAGAGTGTAGTCAACACCATGTGTGGCCAAGGCATGCAAGACCGTGAATTCGGTGAAGCCGGCAAAGAAATTCACACCAGTGGCTGCATAGACATACTGGTTGACTTTATCCACAGCAACATGTTCATACTGGGCGGCATTGCACTGGGACTGGCAATACCAGAGGTACACTTTGGAGCAATAAGAGCATCAACACTTGATCTTGCTGCAGCCAAATGTTCATCCTTGCTTTCTCTCTTGCAGCTGGTGGGCATGTTCTTGTCTCAGGTTCTGGTCAATCAGATCGAAGACCAGGTTAAACTGCAACAATACAACCTCAAGCACAGCTCTGACCCATGGAGCTGATCCTGGATCAGATTTTTGCAACACATAGGGACTCGGTACAAACAAGCTCTTGTTTGAGGATGTGACACTTTGCTGCCACCTTCTGGACAGTCGAGGGGCTTGCATTTATCACACTGCACTGATGGAACTTATTTTTTTACTCTTCATTTGTTTTCAGAGGGAAAGAGAAAGGTATTCATTTTATTATATATTGTAAATACCTGAAGATCGTTTGATTTAAGCGTATTTGATTTGTTTATACTTAGAAATCATATTTAGTTGACTTCTTTAATGCATCTAAGATGTCGTGTTTCCCATTCTGTTTGTTTTTTTTTTTAAATTTTAGTTACAACATTTAGCATTTTTATTATCTGTCATAATGAATATAAATGTTTCAATGTTGTTCTATGCCTACAAGAAAAAATAAAGCATGTACATGTAATTTCAAACACGATCAAAGCACATTCACATTAGCAAATCCCATTTTTACATATTCCATTTCCCTTCACCATGTTCCAGAAGGAGTAGGGGAAAATAAAAACCCTGGTACAGATTCAAACGCCACTGAACTGCTCCCACTCTTTGTAATTTTATTTAGAAAATAAATAAAGCGGAAATAAATGTTCATATGTATTTCAACAGGGATAGTTGTATATTACTATCAGTTTCCTTATGATTTACAAACGGTATATGATTTATTTTCTTCACATTTGAAGGGACTGGATTATTTGTATCAAACCAGTATAGAAATTCATTGTTTTTCTTTTTTGTGCCACAATCAAAAGCTCATTAAATTCCAACCTGATGTTAAAATGTAAAATTTTCTTCTTTCTCAGCTTTAGGTTTTTTTCCTGTTCAGTTTATTGTACTATTCTACCTTACCTCTGGTGTTCATAGTGTTGTGGTCACTTTTGTCAGCCAGCTGACACGTGCATTGCTGCAGGATAACAAGGCTGTGCTTTTAACACACCGCAGTTCCACACAGATGCTTATTAAAACACACTTTCCTAATAATTCTTGGCATGTTGGTTTGCATCATTGGACGCAGCGGTGCTTTTACCTCTTTGATGGTTTTTCTTTGACAGCTAGGACTAGTGTTCACGTGAGTAGATTTTTAGTCTGACCATTAACTGCAAACAATCTCCTCATTTTTAACAACTTTCCGATGGCTGAACATAAAACAGAAAGCACTACGGCCTCCCGTCTCCACTTCAGCCTCGTCTTCCAGTTAAAGGAAACAAACTCTTAAGCTGAAACATGATGCTCGTAATCTTTAGGAGCAGAGGCGGTCCTGTATGTACAACCGGCCTTGACGCACTTCCCCAATCTAAACATTACATTTGTCCGTGTGTTAACAGTTGCAGTGCTACCCTTACCACTCAGCGGCCCGCTCGCACAAACAAATGTTGTGATTTAGTGGGGAAACTGATGAAAATGTGACGTCTTTGTGGCTGCCTCTCATTGTGGTGAATGTGATTTGACCTATGTGTGTGTGTTGGTCTGTGCTGCACCGCAATGTGTGTGGTCCTGTTTTTCTTTTTTTATTTTGTTTTGTTTTGTTTTGGGGTTGTTTTTTTTTTTGTTTTGTTTTGTTTTGTTTTTGCAGCCTCTGACTCACTCATATCTGCTTTGGAAGACTTTTAACAGGCTCAAACATCCTCTCGTTTAATACGGAGTATGCAGCAAACTCAACCATGTTTTAACCAGAAGAGAAGAAACAAACAACTTAAAGCCCTGTAAATATGCACACATGCTCTTTTGCTAACAATTGATGAAAATAGGTGAGCGTTAAAGTTTCCTGTAGCCACCTTAAGCACGAGAATGACAGTTCAGTTGATTTCCAGCCTCCCGAATGAAAATGTTAGAAATTTTGAGTTATGGACTTATATCAGACATTTATCATGTTATTTGAGCGTAAGAAAACTTCACTGTTCTTTCTGATAAGCGTGTCATGATGTGCTCAAATATTCAGATTTCTGTCTTTTTTTCAAACATGAATGTCAATGGAAATCTGAAAAAGTTTTCAGAACCCATCCTGAAAGTCTGGTGTAAAAAAAAAAAAAAAAAAAAAGAAAGTTTCCCAAAGCAAAGGATATTTACATATGGGTGTCAAACGGCATATGCATATCTTGAAAAATATTGCAAGGATCCACTAATAAAACAAACTGTACGTGTGATTTTATTTGAGCATATGCCTTCATTATTTTCTCAAAGAAATGGTTTCATTTTGTTAAATTAATAATCAATTCAACAAATAAAATAAAATTCTTAATAGCGTTTATGTAGCTGAGTTGGTAATGTTGCATTTTAAACTCATCTTACAGTTTTTTCAGTTTGCAGGAGGTTCTCAGTATTCTGACTGTAATTAACTTGCCACACAATGTTTGTATTTACATGTAGCAAAGACTTCATCATTCACCAGTTGCTGTTCTTTGAATAAAACGTCAATTAAGGTTTAGTCAGTGCACCAATATTTTACAATTTGAACAATAGACGAAGAGATGCAACCAAGATTTCCTTCACCAACTCTTTAATTTAGGGTGGCAGCTTCTAATCAGTTATCAACTTTAATCTCCTTAAGCAAATAAGCAAGGAAAACGATTTGCTGTTTTGACGACTGTGGCAACCCTTCCACAGGCCATTGATGGTTTGCCACATCAACATCTAAACCCACCTGGTTCGAGGCCCACCTGAGCTTCTTGTGGGACCGTACAAGTGCAAACCTAAAAGTGATGTGGGTGAGTTATCGAGCGAAGCCACAAAATCCTCCTTTCACAAGAGCAAACCTGTCGAATCTGTGTTGCGTTGACATGGGGGTCCTTCAGATGAGCAGCTCGGAGCAAGGCCCCTGCCATAAGGCACATTCTTCCACAAGCAAGAGGGGGGGATGGGAGAGGAGGTTTTGTTGCTCTGGCTCTCCCCCCACCATGTGCATACCAGTGACAAAAAAAAAAAAAAAAAAAAACCCACAGCCAGACACTGAGCTGCAACCAACAGGAGCAAAAACACACTAGTGGACTTCTGCCAGATACTCTACATGGAGGAAAACAGATTCTCGGGATGTAGATGCAGTTATAAGGATCATTTCTCATTTTTAGTTTTCCGTTGAAGAAGAAGGGGGTGGTGCGTGTGAGCAGGAGATCCTGTTACAGAGGTCCAGACTTTTTTCAAGTTTTTTTTTTTTTTTCTGAAAGTGGGGGTAGGGCGAAGCAACATTCTGTTATGCTTTTCTTCCTAAAGCCATCCAGCAAAACTTCATATAATTTGGAACTCATCAGTCAGTATTCTTGTTTCTTTTTTTATTATTATTATTTTTCCTTGGGAATACGTTTCGGGACTATTGGAGCTGAATAATGAGGAAATTTAGGACGATCCTGTGGGACACGGACGAAAAGTGCAGAAGCAAAAAGTTTGAGAGGACTGTGAGAAAACTTTAGAGGAAAAAAAACAACACCCCGCTGCAGCTTTTCTGCAGTATGGAAACTTACAAATCAGATGTAGAAACCAGCTTTCACCAGAGAAGCTTGTAATTTGGTAGCTGAAGCCTCAAGGATTTTGAAATCCGTTGGATTTTTTTCTTTCCCCCTCAGGTCCGTCTTCTCTCTCAAGATGTCTTCCCAGGGTTGGAGCCCCATTGTTGGGATGCTTTGCGTCTGGGCTGCCTGGCTGTCGGGCTGCAGGGCAGTTTTGGCCCTGAACGGGACTATGTTTGAGGACAACTGCAAGAAAACCTCCACTTGTGAGGTGCTGAAGTACAACACATGTTTGGGTTCACCTTTACCCTACACCCATACATCTCTGATCCTGGCGGAGGACTCCAGCAGCCAAGAGGAGGCTTTTGAGAAGCTGACCATGTGGTCTGGTAAGTTAAATCAGAGCAGTAAAATTTAGAGAGACACATTAACATTAATTTAACTTTTTGAACTTTTCATTTTATTTTCTCTTTCAATCAACTGGGTTTTCAGTAGTGTATGACTGTAAAGTTAAAAAAAAATTGTCAAAAGTTTTTTTTTTTTTTTTTTTTACATATAAAAATCTAAAAAGTGTGGTGTGCATTTCTGTTCGCCACTATCAACAACATATGGGAGTGTCTTTGTAAGTTATTTTCACATCCTTTGTAAACTCAAGTTCAGTCAGATCAATAAGCTCTGAGGAGACATTCACACAGCATGGTGCTGCCACCACCATGTTTCATGGTGTGATTGTTGTGTGTACAGCGGGATGTGCAAAAATACTTACATAATTCATCTGAAATAAATCAATCGCCGACTCATTGATTGGTGCATCTCAGGCAATTATTGGCCAAAAAAGTTGCAACATCTATATTGTCGTGCGTTGTGTAGCTGCTTTGTGTACATGTCCACGCTTTTACTGATGTTTTACTGATGTCCTAGGATTGCGAAACGCCCCACGTTGCTGGTCAGTCATCCAGCCACTGCTCTGTGCCATCTACATGCCGAAATGCGAGAATGGCCGAGTGGAGCTGCCCAGCAAGAGCCTGTGTCTGGCCACACGTCGCCCGTGCAGCATTGTGGATCGGGAGAGAGGATGGCCCAGTTTCCTCAAATGCGACAAATTCCCTATGGGCTGTTCGGTATGCCTCGCTTTGTGTGTCTTCATTTGCCAGGGAGATGCTTTCTCCATTTGGTTGCTTGAAAATCTGACGTTAGGCCATAAGTTGAAAAAACACGTTAACTGGGATAAATCTGGTCACAACCTTACCAGCTGTCCTGAACTGTTTAGAAAATAACAGTTATATCTTTCAATACCTTTCCTTCAGTGAAATCTTGGAAGATGGTTTTCTTGCAAGACGTCCTTACCTATATCCATTTTGTGTCCAGAATGAAGTGCAGAAGCTGAAGTTCAACACGTCAGGCCAGTGCGAAGCCCCTCTGGTGAAGACAGACATTCAGTCGAGTTGGTACAAGGATGTAGAAGGTTGTGGTATCCAGTGTGACAACCCCTTGTTCACCGAAGAGGAGCACAATGACATGCACGCCTACATTGCTTACTTTGGCACAATCACACTCCTCTGCACCTTTTTCACTCTGGTGAGACGTATAAACACTCTCCACCAAGAGAGAAATTAATATCTCCCCTCATTCCCATCCCGTATTTGGATCTTTTTCTCCTCCCTGACCACCGTCTCCCCGTCTGTCTTGATTCAGGCCACATTTCTTGCTGACTGGAAAAACTCGAACCGCTACCCGGCTGTCATTCTCTTCTACATCAACGCCTGCTTCTTTGTGGGCAGCATTGGCTGGCTCGCCCAGTTCCTGGACGGAGCACGCAAAGAGATTGTGTGCAAGAGTGACAACACCATGCGGCTCGGGGAGCCCTCGTAAGTGTGAGGGCTTCAGCCCAGTGTTGGATGACAACAGCCAAAACAAAAGAGATAGATACAAACCGATGTCCTCTCCATAGATCTTCAGAAACGCTCTCGTGCGTCACCATCTTCATCATCGTCTATTACTCCTTGATGTCAGGCGTAATTTGGTTCGTCATGCTGACCTACGCCTGGCACACCTCCTTCAAGGCTCTAGGTACAACTCACCAACCGCTGTCTGGACGGACCTCCTACTTCCACATGGTGACCTGGTCCATTCCCTTTGTCCTCACTGTGGCCATCCTTGCTATAGCTGAGGTGTGTAGAAAACCCTCATGAGGTTGTAGGCTTTGAGAATTATGGAATAAAATGAATGTTTTGTTCGTGTGTTTGTGGTTCAAAGGTGGATGGAGACTCTGTGAGTGGGATCTGCTTTGTCGGCTACAAGAACTACCACTACCGAGCGGGGTTTGTGCTGGCGCCCATTGGAGTGGTGCTTGTCGTTGGTGGTTACTTTCTCATTCGGGGTTTGTGCATTAAAATTCATTTGTTACGCTTTCATGCATGCAGAGACGATGAAACCCTAAAGGTCTTGAGTCTCATATAGACCTTTAATCTTTCTACATTCTTCTGTCCTGTTCATCCATAAGTAAAAATGAGAAAGTATTTGGTAAAAACGGATACTCAAATTATTAGAAGCAGATTATAATATCAGATGGTGGGTGAAAGTAAGCACTAAGCAAATTTGCTTAGTAACTGGAAGTTACTCAAGTAAATGTAATTAGTTATTATTGAGTCACAACCCACTGTAGTGACCTCAATCCATAAAAGGGCTCAACTCATAACACTTTCCTCTAAAAATACTCTTCTTCCAGGTGTCATGACCTTATTTTCCATCAAGAGCAACCACCCAGGACTATTGAGTGAGAAAGCAGCCAGCAAAATCAATGAGACAATGCTGAGACTAGGTAAGATCGGTCCCATTCTTTTTCCTAACATTTGAGGGATAAACATCTGACCTAAAACACAAGTCTGTCACTGGAAACAGATGTTTTGTCTGAAGCAGCAGGCAACATGGCACAAAGAATGTAAACACCCTTAATACCTCCACATAATACAATGACCCAGGAGAACGCCTTGTTTACACTGACAAATGTTTTTAATGGGTTTCATTTTCTGAGCCAGCACATTATTTTTTTTCTAAATGAGGAAAAAATATCCAACAATTTGTTTGGTATTGCGTGCTTTGTTACTCTCTTTCTCATCATTAGGTATATTTGGATTCCTTGCATTTGGCTTTGTTTTCATCACATTCGGATGTCATTTCTATGACTTCTTCAACCAGGCTGAATGGGAGAGAAGCTTCAGAGAATATGTGCTGTAAGTTCTTCAGATTTCCCATGAGGGTTTTTTTTGTTTTGTTTTGTTTTGTTTTTTAGCTATTTTTATCAGATGATGATTTTTAGGGAAGCAACCAAGAAGCACATTGTAACTTTGAAGGATCTGCAGAGATCCACAGCTCAGATGCAACTATCAATCTTGCACTTGGCAAAGCTAACCTTCATAAAAGAAAGATGAGAGGAAAGCCAACTTTAAACAAAAGCCATAAGAAGTCCAGATTGACGTTTCTGGTCGTATAATCCAAAAGGAAACTTCCTAGCTGACAAGAAAGGCTATGTGTGGATAAATAGTTACTTCCTGGACACATCATCTCAGCCATGACGTATGGTAGTGGCAGCATCATGCTGGGGCGAGATGCAAATCTTTAGCAGAGATGAAACTAATTTACCCCAACAAACGATAAGTCAAGCCTGTGCTGTAAAAGTTAATCTTTTTATGAACTACAAGGGTCTGAATGTTGTTCATGTTTCCACCAGATGTGAAGCCAATGTGACGATTGCTTCTCAAACCAACAAGCCCATCCCAGAATGCACCATTAAAAACCGTCCCAGCCTGATGGTGGAGAAGATCAACCTGTTCTCCATGTTCGGCACAGGAATCGCCATGAGCACCTGGGTCTGGACCAAAGCCACCTTCCTCATCTGGAAACGCACTTGGTTCAAGTAAGGAAACACAAATTAACTTCAGAGATGAAAATCATATTTTGGCGCCTACCAGGCTCTTAGAATTAGTTATTTTTCCAGGATCATTGGTCGAAGTGACAATGAACCTAAGAGGATAAAGAAGAGCAAGATGATTGCGAAGGCGTTCGCAATGAGAAAGGAGCTCCATAAGGACCCGGAGAAGGAGCTGTCCTTCAGCATGCATACTGTGTCACATGATGGCCCAGTGGGTGAGTATCTGAACCCTACTAATAACGCCACCTTGTAAGATGTAACTGCAACTGCATGGGTTTATATTCAAATGGCTGTTCTAACTTAAATACTTAAATGAAAATAATAATATAAAGAAATTGTCTGGGATTATCCACTTGAAGCTTTTCTGTTTATGTAGGGTATATATTTTATTTCAAAGAAGTGGTGGAAACTGTAAGACTGCTGGTTAAGCTTTCAGCCTTCAGGACCATGTCAGACTGTAAGATGATTCTGATTTGAAACTCTGTGATTTCTCCTTTAATAGCTGGAATCAATTTTGACCTGAACGAGCCGTCCAACGATGTTTCATCAGCATGGGCGCTCCATGTGCCCAAGATGGTCGCTAGACGGGGAGCCATTCTGCCTCAGGACATTTCTGTCACTCCCACTGGAACTCCAGGTGAGATTTGGCTGTTTTGCAGAGAACCGGTGGGTTCTGACCTTTTTTGCTCCTCTGTTCACTTTTGTTAATTTACAATCCAGCAAACCAAAACACCCCTTAAACCTGTTCTCACAATAATTTGTCTGTTCTGACAGTGCCCCCTCCAGAGGAGAGGAACAGACTGTGGATGGTGGAGGCAGACATATCACCTGAGATGATAAAGAGGAAAAAGAAGAAGAAGAAAAGGAGGAAGGAGGTGCGTAACCCTGACGAGGTGGTGGAAAACCAGACTCGCCTTCAGCGAGAGTTTGGCCGCAGCTCAGTTCCTCGCCTGCCGAAACTTCCCTGCCACCCAAGCCTGGTGGCCAATCTGCGTGAACAGCAGAGGCAGCAGACGCTGGAACAGGGGGTCCTGCCGGGCTCGTTGCCAGATTATGAACCCTGTGAGGAAAGGTGTTCATACTTGGAGTGCCAGAGCAGCAGAAACGGTTACCTGATGACCCGAGTTGATTGTCCAGAAAATCTGGGCCTCAGGCCAAGCTGTCACCCTTTGACTTCAAACTGGCAGCCCAGTGGATCATCAGTGTACCCCCGAGAGGTGGAGCATACTGACGGGCTGTCAGAGAGAATGGCTCATGTGGCTCGGGTACCGGCGGGCCGCAGGGCAGGCTACGGACCCATCCACTCCAGGACCAATTTAATGGAGGCGGAGCTTATGGATGCTGACTCTGACTTTTAAAACTGCAGAGAAAGCAAGAAAAGAAAATAAGTACCTTTAAAAGATGCTTACTCAAGTGTACCAGGTCCAGCATCACTAAGATCCTGAATATACGATTAGTTTAAAGTCGCTGTTATTTACATTGTGTGAGTGTGACTGAGTGAGTGTGCTTGGAAAATGTATGGGAATAATAGCGAAATAAACTAATGTAAATATCTTTTAAAAAGATTAGTTTTTATACCATATTCTGTACATTATCCTGAGATATGTTCTTTAAAAGTAAGAAAAAAGCAACAACTCTGTGACAACAAAACAGATCAGGCAGCTAAGCTATTCACGTTTTGTAAGCATGGGTTAATGTGGGGACTACCTTATTAGGAGGAACACTTTACTTTCCACATAATAACTTTTAATTTTTGTTCAGAACTGTTTTAAAACAGCATAATTTGTATCTTATATATATACTGAATTTGGTAGAACATCTTTTCAGCCAGAGAAAAGGAATAAAAGTTATTTCGTCACTTTCTCTTGAATCAAATTATTAGCTTTAAACCCCTGTAGGGTATTTTCTAGAGAAACATTTTGCATATCTGCCCATAGCCAGCCCGTTCCTACAACAAAGTGAGCAATTTTTATTCCTAGGCATCAACATTATTGATCAGCAATTTCCTCCACAATAAAACAGTGGTGTCCTAGTTAGAGGTGATTAATATTTTTGGGGTAATTCGGTCAAACTATTTCAAAGCAACTTATATCTCTACTTTTGTATTACAAACAAAAAAAACAAACATAAAATATATGCCTTTCTCTGCTGAAACTTAAAATGAGCTAACTTGATGTTCTAATGTTACCAGTATTAGAGAAATAATCACGAATTCTAACAGTAAAAGTGGTATGAAGAAGAATGAGACTGTGCCACTTCACACTTCATTGGTTTACTTGAGTTTTACAGACAATCCCTTTGTCTGCCCTGGTGTCCCTTCTCTTAGTGTTTCCTGACTTTCTGTAACCGCAGTGTTCTTGTGCAAAACTCTTTGATATTTGCTTTGTTGCCTGGTGCAACAATGCATCTCTTTGTCTTTTGTTTGGAACAAAAACCCAATACTTTTATGAAACTGCATTTGCCTGATTTTCTTTCCACTTTTCTGTTTTGTACATTTAGAGAAAGAAATATGTATTTGTACTGTATATACCGTTGTATATATTGTGTTTAAAGTGGTTTCTGGATGTTATTGTCCTCTATGGTTTAGTGTTTCATCTGTATCACAGATGCTTGGTTTCTCAGCAGAATATTCCCTTGTTTCCCTGTCTAAATTAAGGTGCTATTTATATTCTTTGCACGGCTCTGCAAGTAGCTCACACATTCTGCAGAGTTGATAAATAGAAAGGGATGAGTTGACTATATTTTTCTTTCAAATAACTCTTTCACTGTTATTTGCAATTTAACCAAAACAAAGTGGTGAGGGGCAAGTTCATGCTTGCAGTTATGTTTCATAGCCAACACACACACAAAAAAACTTCTATTTTTTATTATATTTAGTGAAAATCATGTCAGATTTATTTAAGCTACACTTTTAATAACTGAAATGTAGCGTAGCTCATGTTCAGGAACTATTCAAATATTAAATGAAGAGTGTTTTTTTTTTTTTTAATGTCCTGAAAAGTAAATACTTCTGCTTTTATAGAAGAAAATAATACATTCACTTAAATGTGCAGCTATGCTTGGTTTGTTTTTATATGGAAATAAAAGTAATACCACAGAAAAAAAAAAAAAATGCCTGGTCAGTCTTCAGTGGTCCGACCATCCAAGATACAGACTTTCCCACCTGAGCTGTGGATTTCTACAGCTCCTCCTGTGGCACAGTAGGATGAAGGATGAATACAAATGCACAATGCACTGTAGATTTTGATTTAAAACAATCATGTAAGGTGTAACTTGGACCCCACAGTTAAGCAGTATTTTCCATTAGTCTATCACAGAAAAACAAAACAAAAAAACACCATGGTTGTAACTTTTATTTTTATCAATATGAATCTATATGTGAGCTCACATATCAAGTGTTTTATTCATGCTTTTGTGAAAGTAACCAATGTCTCTTTTTTAATTATTATTTTTTTACATTTCTTTTTGAGCATAGTGAGTTTGTGATAATTGTACACGATGTGTTCTATAAATAAAGTTGAAATCAGCTTTTGTTGCGTCTCGAGCTTTTCCCTTGCTGTGTCCCAATTAAGCCGCCTGGGGGCGCCAAACACGCGCTTTCACCAAATGAGACATGCGATAAAACGTCAAAAGAAAGTGTCAAAAAATATTAACAAAACAAAAAAATATATTTAGAAGTTAATCATGTGGCGCATAGAGATTAAAGCATGATTAAGTATAAAATGAAACTGAGTGAATTTCAAATGTTGCAACTGAGGAAGAAAATAAAGAGCGCAGCTTGAAGCACACCTCCCTCTGTCAGTAATGAGACGCCAGTCTGTGGCTGGCTGGCGCGAGGAGGAGACCCACTGAGAGCTAGCTCATTTGGAAAGTAGGGGGGGGAAACACACGAAATGTCATTTAAAACGCCTTCGTTGCTGTCTGGAGATGTCAACAACCTTGGGAAAAGATCAGCGGTTGAATCGACAGGTGAGACAAACTGCTTCCTTTTTCTCCCAACTAATGCGCACCTGTATGTGCGTTTTCTTAATCATCAGGTTGCTTGTTGCTTTTGTCTTAAATTCACCTGCTCAGTCAAGACAACTCAATTTTTTAAAACTTTTTAAAGTTTTAATTTTGTACGTAAGGTCCTCAGAAGTACATTTAGGGACATTATGATTACTTTTGAACTTTTTAACCAGTTTAATGCAGTTGTTAAAATTGTATGTTTAAAACTACTAGGAGGAATATACAATTTGATTATAACAACTTGGATTAATGCTGTGATTATAATGTATCAGTATCATTTATTGCAATGATACTGAATAATGTGTCACTGTATATTTTATGTTGATTATAAAATCAATTTTGAATTATTGACTAACCTGCTTTCAAAAGTCATTCATCATTTTTAGACTTTTCTTTTTAATCTAGAAAACTTTCTCTCTAATGTGTATACACCACGTATTGTGTTACCACCATGTCTATGTTTTGAATTTCAAATCAAAGCATAAACCTCTCATTTGTGTGCTGTAATGCATTAAAAATGTGATCAGTCTTGGAAGAGAGCAAATGGAGAAGAACGCTGCATGACTCTCATGAGTTTTTTGTTAGTCTCACACATTTCCACAGGAGGGCATTAGCTGTGGATGTCAGTCACAGTCCACATCCAGACTGTGTAGAAGACATTTTTTTAAATTTTTTAAAATATTTTTATGTCAGAAAGCTGTTGCGATCCTGAGCATCATCAGCGGTTCACACGGCTGCAGATCCAGCCTGAGAGGCTGTTCGTTGGGCCCCATCATCCAGACATGGGAGCACTGGCGACCCCCTCCCCCAACGGTTCTGGTCCTCACTTCTGCCAGTTCACTCCAAAATGCCTGCTCGCCGTCTCCAGAGGTGAATGAGTTTGTTCTCACTTGCCGAAACCTCTTATCATCACGCTTCCTCCACCTGTCACGTCTGAATGAGATAAAAGAATGGCTAAAACAAAAAATTACATTTACAACAGGAACACATGGGAACTCTCCATCAAGGCATGGCGAGGAAGGATGGCATGATGGCACCTTGAGGACAACCATAAGAGTCGACAATGAAGTGGAAGCACATAGAGAGGCTAACAACTACAAGGTAGGGGACAATTACTGCGTCAAATTAGTTATTTCACCACCAAAATCTTTTTGAAACAAAAATCATTCTCTGAAATTCCTGATGGAACAAAGAACTTTTCTCTCTCTTTTCTTTTTATGATTTAATCTTGTCTAATTATTGAAGTGATTGCCTTTGTGTACTACTGGAAAAGTACAATGGTGAATTTGTTTTCCGAGAGAACAATATGAAAGCATGCCTTTAAACCTTGAAACAATCTGGTCTTTCACATGTTCCACAGAGCACTTGGAGAGGATTATTTTTAGAACTATACTTATAAAATAAAGTGACAAAAGAAGATGTAGGGAGTTGAAGAGATCCGTAGTTCAGAACAATGTTCGAAGGACTGCTTTCGGCTCGTCACAAGTAATGTGGAGGATTTGCCAGATGTCTGCGACACATTTTGCTGATCAAATGATGTGCAAAAAACCCCCAAAACTTTTTGGACAAAAAAATTTGTGGCAAAATTTGAACACTAAGTACAATCTGACTGAGCTTGAGAAGTTTTGCTATGAAGAATGGGATAAAATTCTTCATAGCAAAAGAATTTTGCTATGAAAAATTCATACATTAACATAATATTGTGCATTTTGTTTTGTTTTCCAGTTTGGATTTAGAAAATGGAAGGGCAACGTGACGGAGAAACCAATCGCAGACCGATCTGACATCGACAAAGAACTGCACACCGACCTCAGCATTGTCAAGAACACTGAAGGTCTTTTCTTGCTCTCTGTTATTTGTCTGTCTGTTCAACAGGAGAGCACAATACTAGGAAAACAAGCAAAATGTGCTGTTGTTTGAGAATGCTGCTGCAAAAATACATCTTTGGGATAAAAAAGCAATTTATTAAAAATTGGCTTTCTGCTGCATTACAAATATTGACTCTAGATAATGAGCAGTCTGTACAGCTTTGGGAAAAAACCCAAAATAAAACTCTTTATTTCCACCTTAATGTGGGTTTTACTGAGAGTTGCTTTTGGCCAACTTTTGCTGTTTAGGGAATGAAATGAATTGGCTGATGTCCCTTTAAAAACTCTGACCCCTTATTCCTTTTTACCTTCTAACATTTCGCTCCATATTGTAAGTGTTGCAAAAATATTTCATAGAGAGCAGAAATACCTGGTAGTTGAATATTTGCCTAGCACCTATTCTTGTCTAGTTAGTTCTTTGTCAAATGCAAAAACAGTGGTATTGAAACAATAAATACTTTGTGCAGCTCTATTATTGAATTTTAATGCATACACGTAAGTATTTTGCTCTTACCTGAAAGCTCTTTGCTTTCTGTCCTCCAGCTCCAGTGGTCACCGTTGGAAACGTAGTGTATGTGTTTTTATTTGGCTGGTGGATCTCCTTAATCTACCTGCTCATTTGTCCTGTGATGTTTCTGACTGTCTTTGGTGTCCCTTATGGTATGTATTCAAGAACCAGCTGCATCATTAAGAAACGTGAGCGTTTTGCTGCATGTTGTTGAGCCATTTGTTTCACTCCTTTCAGGTAAAGTCTGTTTAAAGTTGGCCTGGTATATAATTTGGCCGTTTGGAAAATCCGTGCAAAGGGTAAATGGATATAAATCACCCACGATTTCCAGCCAAATCTGTTTTTCTAATGGACTATTTTCTATATTCTATTCTTTAAAATTCCAGGCTTGTCGTTTAGTTGACATGTCTGCCGCGAAGCAGACAAACTGTGACGTTGTTCCACAAGAGCATAAGGATCTGGTTGGGGACAAGGACTGCGCACCCCTTCTGGTGTCCTCCCCCCTTCCTGTTGAGGTCCCCGTTCCAACTCTTCCTCCAAGAAAAACCACAAAGCACTGGGTGAGAATGTATTTTATGATTATCTGCAATTTTCATGCTACTAAGTCATTCCCCGTTGTGTCTCTGCAGTGCCGTGTCAGCACTTTCCTTTGGTTGTTGCTGGGTTACCCTGTACTGGCTGTGGTCCATTGCCTCGCATTTGTCCTGTCCTGGCTTCCAGTCTTCACCATCCCCATCGCAAAGATGAACAGCCGCATCCTAACCACAGTTCTCCTCATGGCGCCAGAGGACATCGAGATCCATTCACTGGACAAGGTTTCCTATGAGCTCTTAGGGCAACATTCATTTTAACAATGGCTTTGATGTTGCACCAGCAAAGTAAACTTTTCTTTGACGTGTTTTGTAACCTACAGTCATGGCAAAGATCTTGAGATTGATGCGACATATTTTTCAAAAACCTTGCTTTTTAAATGTTTTGGGCTGTTTCTGTCATAGACTAAGGTTCACTAATAAACATTTCAGAAGTTTTAAAGGCCATTCACGAGGAATGTTTCGTGTTTATGCAAATTGTGAGTATGTTGCAGAATGGGATTTGGTTGAGTTTTCTGTCTGTGAAACCAAAACTTTTTAGATTTTTTTTGTCGTAGGGCTAAAGGTAGATCATTATAAATAACTCATTGTTGCAACTAACTTCCATTAATCGGATCGCTCTGCAAAGCTCTTAACTAGTGAAGTTATTGTTTTTTTACTATTTGCTCTTTTATTTGATCTTCCAGAAGGACGTGTGTGAGACAAGAGCTGTCTTATACTGTTATCAGGCCTTCAATGTGTATTACTACAAATACACAGTCCAAGGGATCAACATCTTTGCTCTCAGTATCCTTTTTTTAGCTGGTCATGAATGGGCTGGAGGACTTCTTTTTTTTTTCTTTTTTCCTTAAGATGCATCTGTTTTCCTTCATCTCTTCTTGCAGACTTGTTACCTTTGGTATTCGTGACTTTAATCGCCGGCTACACTGACCGAGAGCATGAATACTTCAGCACAGAGACCATATTTACAATAGCCATCATGTCCATAATTCCCCTGTCCTACTATATTGGCATGGGGATTGCAAGGTAAAATATCTCCATTTTGTCTTCAACAAATGAGGGGCCAAAAAATAAAATGCATCAGCAGTATTCACACCCTTTGACGTTCACTGTGTTCATTAAATGGCTCATGGCAAACTGAAGATGGGAAGTTTTGACAGGACAGTTCTGAGTTGTGTCTTATTAACACACTCCTCTTCTGTCAGTTTATATGCTCAGTGCCTCAACCCCTCCCATCTTTAGATGGATCAGATACATTTTAAATATGAGAGTAGTGTGATTATATTTACAAAGAGCTGTATGCTGCACGCAGAATTCATGTTTCAGTTTTGCTGTTGTGTTCTGCTCAGCATTTCTGCACAGAGTAACTTCGCAGTTGGGGCGGTAGTCAACGCGACCTTTGGTTCCATCACAGAGATGACCTTCTACATCACAGCGCTGCTCCGGGGGCATCGCGCCGGCAGTAATTGTTACGAGGAGATTGTCAAATCTGCACTGGCTGGCACTCTGATTGGGTGTATTCTGTTCATACCCGTGAGTGTCACTGATGGACATGTGAGCACACAGCTGCCTGCATGTCTAATTGATTCTACAACTCTTTTGCAGGGTATTTGTATGACTATTGGAGGAATCAAACACAGTGAGCAGAGATTTAACAGTCGCTCAGCCGGAGTGAGCTCAGCTTTGCTCTTCATATCCATTGGAGGTAAGGATTGTGTTTGGTTATTTTAAACGTTTTCCAGAGTCGCCCTAATGTGATTTGCGCTTCACTCTGTAGGTGTGTTTGCACCCACCCTTTTCTCAAAGACCTTTGGTAACCTAGTGTGTGAAAGCTGCTCCAGTCCCCCTGGTAATGGCACCGTACCATTCACCTGCAAGGACTGCCACTATGAAACGGTGGGCAGTTTTTTTCCCAGCTTTTGGCAGAACAAGTTCAAGATTTTTACAGGAATATTTTTTGTGCTTTTTCTTTCTTTCTTTTTTTTTTTTTTTTTTAAACGTGTTTAAATGAAACTCGAGCAACACTTTCTCATTCTGTTATTTCCCCAACAGACTACAGCTGACCCACATTTAATTCTGTCCAAAATTGAGTAAGTAAAATCATTTTAATTCTGAGGTGCATTTTCTGCAGTTATTCCTCCTGAGTTTGGATTAATTAAGAAATGTTTTTCTAGGCCTCTGGTGTACACCATTTCCGTCCTGCTGCCTGCTTCCTATCTGATCGGGCTCATCTTCACACTCAAGACCCATGCACACATTTATGATATCCATGTCAGCGACGGTCATGGGGGACAAGCACACAGTCAGTATGCACAGGAGGGTACCAACCCCAACAATCCCACTGGTGAGGTCACAGCTGCCCATTTGGATCCTACCAACATGTGTATTAATGCCAGCATTACTGCACCCAGCCGCATTCCGACAGGTTTGTGGGTTACATGTGGTTCTTTGCATGAAATATTTAAAACCTTTTGCATGTTGCTTGCCTGAAAAACTACATGCATGTGACAATCTTAAATGCTTGATTTCCAGCTTAAGTTGGTCATGCATGCCGAAACAAATTCTTTTTCATAGAAATTTGGGAATTCCTTTAACTGCTGCAAAAGGGTACCTTTTAGTATCAACTGCTGTACATTTTTGTCACAGACTTTTTTTTTTTATTATTATTTTACTTTCCAAAAAGGATTAAAAGGAATCATCTACATGTATAATGATTGAGGAAAAACTTTAAACATTTAAAGTATTTGACGGAGCTCAAAGTTTTTGTCAGATTTGAGATTTATAAAATAAATAAAAGTTGGAGGAGGAACCAAAACCTGAAGTTTTAAAACTATGTTAGGATTCTAAGAGGAGAAAAAAAGTTAAGGTTTCCTTAACAAACAGTTGTGTTCAGTCAACATTTAAAGGTGGCACACAAATATTTAAATGCATGTATTTTGAGTGTGTTGGTGGTTAATAAGAAGTTGGTTGCCATCAGGTCATCCTGTTGTCCACTGGTCCAGATGGAGGGCTCTCGCAGTGCTGATTTTTGCCACAGTGCTCATGGCCAGCTGCGCGGATCTTTGCACTGTCAACATCGAGCCCATCCTGAGTCATTCCTCCATCTCCCAGGTAGTTAAAATGCAAGCCACTTGTGGCTACAAATACATTTGGTTCAAATGACGAGACTGGAACTTATCCAGTTGCACTCAGATGGGTCTTGTTTCCCTGCAGTACTTCGTCGGCGTCACCGTGTTGGCAATGGTGCCGGAGCTTCCTGAGATTGTCAATGGGATCCAGTTTGCACTGCAAAACAATATCAGCTTGAGGTTTTTTTTTGTTTGTTTGTTTTTGTCATGGTAACTTGTGTCAAACCGTAGCATTTTGAGTAATGGGAGTTGTAACAGACAGAATGTAAGTGTACAGAAATTCTTTTGACAATCTCTCAGTAAAGTCTAAAGATTTGTTTATTTCTAACTCTTTTGCAGTCTTGAAGTAGGCAGTTGCATTGCTGTGCAGGTTTGCATGATACAGATTCCACTTCTTGTCCTGTTTAATGCTTTCTACGTGAGTATGTTTTACTTCTTTGTCCATGTAGCGCATCCTACTCACTTATTGTCACCTTTTGTAAACATGTTAAAAGGAATTCATCCTTTATTGCAGTAGCCTAACCTCACAAATAAATGAAGTGTTTCCTGTGCTGGGTGTAATGTTTTCACACATTGTCTGTGACAAACTGCTCAACTTGACTGGCTTAATATAATTTTTTTTTTCTCGTGTCCAGGATGTGGGATTTGTGCTTGTGTTCAGTGACATTCATCTTTGGGCCAGCATCTTCAGCGTCATCCTAGTGAACTACATCTTCATGGATGGGAAGTGTGACTACTTTCAGGGTAAGTTCCTCATGTTGCAAACTCCTGCTTCCACTTTGCAAGGCTCAACACATATTGTTATAGGAAAAACTAAAAACAAAAAGTCCTCAGTCGTCATCTTTGTGTTTGCAGGCACAGCCCTAGTGGTGGTATACTTCATTGTTTTGGCCGTTTACTTCTTCGCTCCTTCTCCGCGCTCGTGTTAATCTGCAAAGAAAAGAATGCTTCTGTTCAGTTTTATGCCAAAAGATCACCGGTTTTTCATTTTCATGGCGTTTGGTTTCAGAGGCACAAAAACTGGGAAATGATCTGAGTATTTAAATCATCTTTTCTGACCTATAATTGATACTGTACCGTTTGTTTTCTGAAACATTTTTCTAGCGCTTGTTTGATATTTGTGAATCTTGACTATTGATGTAAACTTTTGGAATGTGACTAAATATAATGTAATAAATTCCTGAATAAAATGTTAAACCTGTATTTTTGCACTGATTAACACATTTAGTGAAACTTTTAATTGATGAAAAATTGTGTGGTTTTAACAGTACAAAATATTGCAGTCATCTAGAAGTATTTTCAAATGTGGGGACAAAAAAGAAAACAGTAAGTCGGTTGTGTCTACATCAGGAGTCTCTAAAGCTTAGAGAAAGTTGTAGCCAAATTTTTCCACCTTTGTTACTTTTAAATGTATTTTCTTGCACACATCTTAAGGGGAATGATGAATGTAAAGGGTGCTACTTATGCTAATTAGTCATGTGAGCAAGACTATATTTGGACAATGCTTTTATTGACAATGTTCATAAAATCAGACTGTACAACATTTTTTTGTAATAGGAAACCTGTAAAGCATATTTTAAAAGTAAAGTGTTTTTTTTTTTTTTTTCTTTGAAAAGCAGGTACAGGCATCATGCATTAGAGAATCTGGGAGGGCAGTGCAGAAGTTTAAAATAAGAGGAGTCATGCACCTGTGGGCGTCAAACCAAAGATCTCAAATGAAACAATATTTGGCGTCTTTTAAACAAACATTAAGTGTTAATTCTTTCAGGGCAACATGCTGCAGTCGATTACGAGTTACTGCCCTGGATATTACAGGGGAAAGAACACGCCTTTTAAAATGAGCACTTGTATGCACTGACTGGAATATTTGAAGGGATTAAACATGCATCTTAGAAAAAGGCACTGCAGGATAAACAACTGTGCTACTGAAGCAGCTCTTGGTGCAAAGCTGTCTTCTTCAACAGAAGGTAAAAAGCATCATCGAACGAAAAGCTTAAGATTCAAACAGCACCCAATTCACAGTGAGGCGTGGTTTCACGAATAAAGCTAGGAATCGGCACAATCGGGGGAAATAACCCAAGTGTTCTCCTTCATATGTTTAAGCCATAAAGTAACGGGGGGGAAAAAAAAGGGAGAGAGACAAAAATCAAGTTGCAAATGTTCTTGTCATGGCAATGAACACCCAGTGTCTGCACAGGTTTTAGGCAATTTGACCACAAATGATCCAAAACGTTTTATAACGTTTCCAAGGCTAGATAAAAGCTTTGCTTGTCCGTCCGTTCAAATTGGCAAGATAACTAGACTGCTGAAACTTGCACGACTATTACTTCATCTGACAACAGAGCGGAGAAGGTCCCCTCAGGGGAAAGGACAATAAGTACTGTATGATGTCAGCGTAACTGTGAAAAATCGGCAAACCAATGTGTCACCCTCTTTAGGCTGAAATAACTAGCCACAGATGAATAAAGGATCTATTAAATAAGAAAATTACCAACAAGAACAACAGAGGAGGGGAAATGTGCAAAGAGCAATATCAGTTCATGATGGGGAAACAAAAAAAATTAAAAATTCCAGCAAAAAGTGATCAAGTCCTTGAAATAAATATACATCCATTATTCCTTCACTCTGAATTTATAAAATATCTGGAGGATTTGCAGAAGTGAGAGTAAATAGTATTTGACTTTTCACATGGCAAAATATAGTTTTTGTATTTTTTTTTTTTTTTTTACAACTTGTCAGTTTGTTGGAAGAGGAATCCAAACGCTGTACAGATGCAGTGATGGCACAGGGATTAGAGTAAAATCCATAAAACATTCCAAAAATATTGACTCATCACCGTATCTACAAAAAAACAGGCAAAAAAAACCAAAAAACAAAAAAATACGGGAACTTTAAAAAAAAAAAAAAAAGGCATCCCATTGTTTTTGGCTTTAAGGCGGGGGCTACATCAGGCATCATCCAGAGTCCCGCTGGGAAGTTTATTACGTTCCTCTGCGCCTACTTGACACGATCTACGAGCTCCTCCGTGAGGCCCAAGTTGTACAGGTGAAAGGTGGGGAGAGAAGTCAGGTGGGGGAAGGCTTTGAGAAGCTTCTCCCAGCACAGCTCCAGCAGGCTGGGAACAGTCAGCCAGATCTTAAACAGAGAGCCAGTCCTCTTGTTCTCGTGGATGTTCACTACGCCTCCGTGAATGTACATGCAGCCAGCCTGGGAAGAACAGCAGCGTTAACATTTGACTGGCTGCGCCCCAGACATTAAGTTGTCTATCTTATGAAAACATGCTTTTAATTAAATACATGTCTGTATTTATTTCACGCATTTATTGACTTTTAAAGTATCATGTATACTCTTTGACAATCTATTTGTTGAATTTTAGGATGGAAGAATGTTTTCTCTGCAACTTGCTAAAAGAACAAATGTCAGGAAGAAAACGTTCAACTGAAAAACTAATAAGACATTCATTCCCATGATGTGTGTTTGTACGTTTCAGTCAAAACTATACAAACTTTCATTGACGAAAAACACCAAAATGTTATTGTTGTGTAATAAACCTGTGAATTTTAAGTTTTTTTTTTCTGACTTAGGTTAAAGGTACTAACAGGGGTTACAGCAGCACAGTGAAAGTAGGCTGGCTCAGGCATCTCTGCTGGTAGTTTACTCCACTGGAAAGTTTGAAGGTTTAGCTTCCACAGATCGGCTAGTATCAACTCCCCGTTGTAGCCTCCACAAATAAATACATCTACAGCAAAAAGGGGAAAGCACAGGTTGTGTGTTAGTTTGCCAGCGTGCAAAAAGCAATCGGATATTTCTTAGTGCTGTCTGTCTCACCGTTGCGTATCTGCACACAACTATGGCATCGTCGAGGAGCAGGATATCCTGTCAAAAAGCGGAGAAGTTTTAATAATTTTCTTTGTTTGTTTTTTGTGGATATTTTGCATGGAGTACTTTGTAAGTATCTTGGACGAGATTTGATCACAGATGAACTAATAAGACTGAGCTTAAGCTATTTTGAAAGACTCCTCAAAAGACCTGTGGTTCTATGAAGTATTGAACACAGATACAGCCCACACTTTTCACATCTTTATTTTTAAATATTAATTGTTTTTTCTTTCACTTTACAATTCTGCATTCTTTTCTGTTGGTCTTACGACATAAAATCTTAATAAAATGTGAACGAGTTAAAGGAGTAGGTTTACTTCCAAAGCACTGAGTAGAAAAACCAGGCTGAACTCTGAGAAAAGGTTGTATCATACACACCTATTTTCTCATGAGGTTTAGTTGTGATCTCCTCCCAAGAGTTTGTCTCCAGATTATAAGCATGTATCTACAAAAAGGGAAACCCAAAACATTTTACACCAACTAATATTTTAACATCAATACAGATAAACTGCCGGTGTTGTACCTTATCTAGAGGGTATGACGTCCAGGAAGTCCCACCTCCCAGAATATAAATCCTCTGTCCGTCATGTGCTATTTCATGCCTGTATCTGTGACACACAGAAACAGGAAGTGATGTCAAGGGCGTTTTGGAGAGTAGAAAACATATGTATGTGGCTTTCAGTAGCAGTTTGATGTCCATCACCATACCGTTCCTCTGGCAGGTCATCAGGCGGGTTGTTGGGTTTGAGGTGAATCCATTCCCTGGTGGTCAGATCTAGTCTGTGCAGGTCTGCGCTGTAGATGTAACCCGTCGTTCCACCAAACACATACAGGAAGCCATTTATGATGACCATCGCCTGGAGAGAGAAAAAAAAAAACATCGGTCAGTGCACTGCAACAGTCATTACCCTGCAGAATCAAAATATAAAATACTAAAAGAGAAATTGTTGAATATGCAGATATACAACTGATTCCTGCAGCTACCTGTCCATATATCCGGTTCGGCTTCTTCCCTCGGCAGTTGAGCAGTGACCATCGCTTGTACTTCACGTTACAAACGTGAACATCATTCCCATTATTCTCCCCGAAGGGAATCCCGGTGCCACCGAACACCAGAAGGTTGTTACCGTGTAAAACAGCTGAAGAGACACAGAACAATAAACTCAGCTTTTAATATAAACAACGGGCCTTCGATTCTAAACTACAGGCAAGCCGGACAAGAGTTTCACCTGACATCGACGCCAGCTCTGTGGGCATGTAACCCTCCGTTCGAATCTGCTGCCAGCAGCCCGTGGCAAAGTGGTACCGCCAAAGCTCCCTGAATAGTGGGTAGTCTTCGTTTTCGGAGCCTCCCGACTCTTCGTAGTCCGGGTTGTAACCCCCAAACACGTACAGATTAGTGTTGTCAGCGACACAGCGATGGCCGCTGCGGGCGGGAGGAGTTCGAGGACCTGGACAGAGAGGAGTCAAGGTGGAACAAAGGGGACATAAAATATATTTGGAGCATTTGTCCAGTTCAGTGATGGTAGTTGGTGAGGGAGTTCAGGGCCTGGAGTACCAAAAATTCTGCTGTCTACTAGAAATTTAATGAAGAAGAATGTTCTGTCAATGGTCTGTGACCTTAAGGCCAAGCACACATGCAGAAGGACTAAAGGAAAGGCAGGTCAACCTCTAAATGTCTAAAAGCCTAGTGAAAAAAAGTCTTCAAAAGACTTAAATCTGATTAAGATATTCTGGCACAGTGGTGGTTGTAGTAGCGGTCTCTAGCTGCTTTACCGATTCAAGACATGTACAACTTTACCTTATTAAAATTAATTCAGTTTTCTAGCTTAAAATCCTGAATGTTGGGTCATTGGTTTCTGACCTTAAGGTCGCTTAAGCAACAGGACAGAGATTTGAAACAAGCCTGCAAGCCTGCCTCTGAGTGGCTCTATAAAAGTATAATGAAGCTTTGGAGTGGTCTAGTCAAAGCCTGGATTTAAATGAGCTTCAATAGGTCATTCATGCTTGAGAACTCACAAGAACAGGGGAAATTATAACACTTTGACAAAAAAATATTAGTTTCCAGGTTTAGCAAAAGCTTGATAGTGGTTGTGGCACAACCAGTTATTGGATTTGAGGGGGATTTCACAAACAATCTTGATTGATTTGGATGGCTTAACACTTGTTTTATGACCCAAGAAAAGCAAAAACTGTAAATATGTAAGGAGGAAGCAACTGTAGTAGATGTTCCCTGATCTGAATTGAAAAGACAAACATTTAAAAGGCAGGAGAAGGCAGTGCATCTTCAAGCACCGGTTATCAACAAAACAATATCATGTTGGTGCCATTCCAACGCACACCTGAAACATCTCGGTTTCAGGTAAACCGTCTCGTATGAGTGGCTTTTAGCATGAATGTGATGTTTATCAGTGTAAATTATGAGGAGGCGGAACTGCGCTAAGCCCGTCTTCAATGTGTGACATGAAAGCTGGGATTAAACATTATATATAGTGATGTTAATGTTGTTGACCTACCTGCTAACATCGGTCCGCGCGGCGGCCTGCCTGTCAATTTCTCAAATTTATTCAGCTGCTCTGAACTGTCAGCGCCTTCAACGTCCGACATCTTTTGTCCCCTTCTTCTCCCTTTACTGCCCGGACTCTTTCGATGTCACATGGAAAAAACGCGGCGTCCGATAAAGCGTAGATGTCTCATTTCGCATTTCAGTCTATTTTGAAGCCATTCACGGTTTTTCTTTTAGCTCCACCGGTGATGACACACTTCTTCTTCTGGCGTTGCTAAACAGTTGGAAGGCAATGCTTTACGGCAGTTAGCGCCACCAACTGGTCGTGGGTATGAATCAAAAATGTATTTATGGAATTGAAGGACTCAGATGCAGGTAGAAATGTGAAGTAAATGTAGTACTTCCATGCATTTTTACGAAAGTGACTGTCCAATAAATCACTCGTGTCAGAGTAAAAATGTATTTTACTTTACCTGCTAAAAGAGATTAACAGACCGAATTTATTTTATGAACCAATTAGCATTTTCTGCTATGTTTGTTGCTTACATTCCTCCACCTTTTGTTTTTGACCTTTGTAAACAACAGTGGAATTTCTCAAGAACTAAATTAGATGCCATTTTAATGTAGATGGAAATAATAATTCTATTTCAGATATAATTTTAATGTATTTTTAAAAAATAATTATTTATTTATTATTTTGTTTGCTTATGTTTCTTTTCTTTAAAAGAAATTGCGTTTTGAACTTGCTTTAAACCTATTAAGCCAAAAAAAAGTGAAACAAATCTATAATTTTTGTATTATGATACTGATACCAATAAATTAATAAATTCGTGGTTTAATGCCATTATCACTTTTTATCTCTATGTGCAGTCAGCTAAAACTTGTTGGTGTCAGTGGGAGAGCGTGTTGGCCAAGCGGAACGTTTTTCCTGAGGTCCTAGTTTCTGGGGAAACCATTCAGAGTCGACCATGGCGACGGACGGTGGTAGCCGCGGGGAGCGAATTGCCATTTCCAACCAACATAAATCCAGCCTCGCTTCCCCTGAAAAAGTCCGTGAACTTCTTAATGAGGGGGTATCTGCAGTAGACGTCGATTGCAACAGGTGATTAATGCCAACCAACACGCGTTATCCGGGTATGTTTACGTTAGCTTACGGCTTAGGCTCTTAGCCGAGCAGCTCAATGTAGCCGCGCCTTCGCTTTGCTGAGGAGTACGAGAGCCTGAACTACAGGACTGGGTGCAGTACTCGAGCATTCTACAGCTGTGGCGTATTTGGCATATTTGTTTTGTCCTGTGAAGCATTGCTGCCAGAGCTCTGATGCATAATTGCAGAAAAATAGGTCGAGGCTAAACGTTTACAATTTTAAGAGTTGCAGAATAAGACTAATGTAATATATATTTTAGCTGTTTCCCCCTATCATACTGTGTTTTAAGTTGCATCTATCGATCCATCTACCCATTTACTAGTCTACCTGTTTATTCTTTTATTCGTCCAGAACAATTAACAATGTTGTTCATTGTTCTTTTTGACCATTCATCCATCTTTGCTTTGATTGATCGTTTGTCCTTAGGCTGTCTGTATGTACATCCATCCATCCATCTGTCAATCCCCTACCAACCCCCCCATCTATCCATCATAGTCTCACTTCAACAATTTGTCCATTCATCCTGCTGTTGCTCTTTTATCTATTCTTATTTTTGTGTCACCCGTCCATCCTCTTCTTTAAAGTCTTATTTGTTTCTTCACGATTCTTCTTGATGCTGTTAACACTGGATGAAAGAGGAAATTATCCAATTCTGACAAGAAACTCATGATGAATCTTGAGAAATCCTATTCAATTAACTGTTTTTTCCCATTTTAATTTCCTCCCTAACACATGAACTGAAAATTGTAAACAATAATGGGATTTATTTTACACTGTTCTTCAGAAAGAATATATAATATTTTGTTACTGATTATGTCAAGATGTGTGTTGTTTTTTCTTTGGTCTTATTCAGCAAACAAGGAGATGTTAACGTTCCGGAAGTAAAAGGTAACACCCAGGCACCCTGTGAAGCTACGAACAATGAAGCTTTTTTCTCCAGAGTGGAATCCTATTCGATATCCTTTTTTTTCACAATGAGGAATTCTCCTTTTGCTGCATATTGTTGGGACTATTTCTTAGTTAATACATTTATGCATTTTTATTCTTTATTTCATTCTATCAATGCAAGGAAGCTTTTATTAATAGCACTGGGTATTTTCCTTAGCCTTGCACTGTATGAAATGGGCAGCCAAGCCACGCAGTCTGTCTCCTCTGATGTGCGCCAGGTACGGTTGGATCAACGTTGGCTGTGATATGCTTAAGTGCTCCAGCTGCCAGGCTTTCCTTTGTGCATCCCTGCAACCAACGTTAGACATTGAGAAATGTAAGCAAGGCTTCAAGCAGCTAACTTTCTCCAGAGCTGGAGCCGTTTGGCGAGGCTTTGCTGAGGTTATTAAATGAAAGTCAAGTTTTCTCTCTTTGATTTTTCAAATAGATAAAACTCGAGTTGCAGAAATATCGAGGCAGCTTCAAACACAGCATGAAAAGTATTGTCCTTGGCCCGACTTTCCTTGTCCAGGTGGGAGCAGTTACTTTGCTGTGTTTAATGCAGACATGGCGTAAGTCTTTGGTATTGTCATAATAAATATTCATATTCATTTTTCCCAGAGCGGTTCTGGTTGGTGCCAGCTTCTGAACCATCAAAGCTTCTTACTTCCCTTCTGGAGCGCTTCCAGAGCACTTCTATCCTGGCGCAGCAGCTGCCGGCGATGAGTCCAGAGCTGCTCAAGTCCATGGTAAAGTAAAGTGTTTCTGGGGACTGCATGAAGAGGATAACCAACATATCCAAATGCATGTATTGGTTACCCCGACGTAACTGTTGTCCTGTGTGGGTTTTATTTTTTTAATTGCAGTCTCTGACAGAGGATGTGATCAGCACTGTGCTGCAGTTGATTGAGGAAGAACAGAAACGAAAGGGAGGGACTCCCTGCTCGGAGTCTTTGGCCGTACAGGTGTCTGCTTGCATCGTTTCTCTCTGTGGCTGGGGAGCAAAGTAAGAAGAATTTTCTTCTATGTCATATAACTAAAAATAAATTCATAACCAATGCGCTCTTCTCTCTATCCAGCCCAGCTCTGCATGCAATGAGCCTGCCGACGCTCTCCTGCTCCTACTGTATGCGAAAGGTGGGCTTGTGGAACTTTCTACAGATAGAGGGGCTTGGCGGCGACACAGACGCACTACCAAACCCTGTGGGACCCTCTGGTCCCACCGCAGGACCCGCGTCAGCAGCGTCCGACGGAGACGTTTCCGGATCAGTCTCACCCACTCCAGCGCCAACAACTCCATGTCGCATGAAGCTTCGGAGTCAGGACTCCACCCGCACTGACCAGGCAAGCTCAAAGGAAGCTAACGTGCCAGAAGAAGTAAACTGTTTGATCTACCTGTTTTTCTTTTTTATTTCAGGACACAATATAATTTTATCCAGCACAGGTCTTCCTTGTTTTATTTTTGCACAGTAGATAGTACCCTGAGGGTACTATAGATACAGTGATGGAAACGTTCAGTTTTAAGATGTTAAGATGGTGCTTAGGGAATGCACCATAGAGAAGTGCTTCCATGTTGCAGTAACAAAAACACTCAGTTACTGCATTCTCAGTAACTGTAAATGCAGTTACTGAATGAAGACTGCTCATTCTTAGCTTATTTCAGTGTCTGAGGTATTTTCAAATATGTCAGACAAAATGCAGAATTAAGAAGCTATTTAAAAAAAAACATACTTTTTACAAGACATTGAGACCTATCTGTGGTAGGTTCATCCTGAAGAGAGGGCAAAATTCAAAGCTAATAACAGGAAGGCGAAACAGAACACAGTGTTTATCCTGTTCAACTTTCGTCTGTTATGAAAATAGCTGGATCTGTGAAGGTATGGAGTCTTTCGGTGTTAAATTATCATTTGTATATCTAGTGAGGTAAAGTGTTTTTATCAATTCTCATAAAATGATCAATTTCTTCTTAGTATATTCATAGAACCATTCATAAGTAATGAAATAAAATTAAAAAAATATCCACACAACTAAACTCTTTTAGACTTCATCTGAAAACAGAGATTAGTTTGTTAAATGCTTAGAAGTGTTGCATAAAAATAATTACATGTAAAAATGATATGCTTATTTTAAAACTGGAGCTGCTGTCATGTATCAGGATGGGACAAGCAGTTCATTTCTGGGATTTGTTGATCGAACACTGCAGTAAACAACAATGTTTCAGTCCAAATTTAAAGTTTTCCTGATGTATGCCTTTCCTGCAGGTATCAGGCGTTTAAGGAGTTCCAGAGTTGAGGAGAATAGAAACTAAATGCTGCTCTCTCGCCTTGTTCTTTTTCTTTGTTTTTTTTTTTTTTTTTTATGAAATATGTCATATTCTGTGATTCATACCCAACATAAGCTTTGTGCCCACAGCAAAGTCCTATAACAAGCAGATGCCAGCTTGACTTGTCTTTGCGTTTGATCCAGGATGAAGGCACCGCATCGCCAGTAGCCTCCCGTGCCCGAAGCAGAGACTCACCGAGTCCAAGTGAAGATCTGCCGAGTCCTTTAACCAGAGGCAAGAGACCTGCAACCCGGAGTCGGGGACAGGGATTTGGCTCAGGGACTGACGGCGCTGCCAGCCTGCACCCTCCCAAACGCCTGTGTCTCTCATTGGATGGTGGTCCAGTAAGACTTAAAGTTACTTCTGTGCACCATGTTTAAGTGATCCTCTGCAGCACTTACTACGCATTTTGTTTTATTTTGCAATTTTTTTTAGAGCTAAGACAAAACCAAAGATAATTGGAGCTATAATTTTGAAAGAATAGCCCATTTTAGGTTTCTTAAATACATTCTTAAATACTCAATATTGCATTTTTAACAAGGAAGCATGGAATTTCTTTTGGACGTTTTCCAGGTCTGGATAAATATGGATAATAAAACATGGAAAATGTGTTTATTGTCAAACTTCATTGGCTGACCAATACTATAAAGTTGTTGTCCTTTCACTTTTTGCCGCTTCCTCTGTCAGTCTTATCAAAACATCAAGTTTATCATCACATTTGTTTTTTTTGTTTTTTTCCTCCAGGTTCAATATTTTAAGAATGATGACAGTAAAAATCTCTATCAAATTACTTGTGAATCTTTTATCTACACTTTTTAGAGTTGTCTTGAAAAAGCACTGGGCGTCCTGGAAATTCTTGTAGTTAAATTTAATTAGGGATCCTGGAAACTCACTATTTCATTTTTTAATTTTAATTTCTTTATTTTTTCTTTATTTTTTTATTTTTTTTGTCAGGATGGCCCTCTGCCCAAGAAAGCATTTGACCCCCTCGCTCAACACAGAGACTGGTGTCCCTGGATCTCAGAGGGCAAGGAGAACATGGATCCAGGAGCCTTATCATCTTTGGCCAGAACCTCGACCGTTAATCAGCAGGGCTGGAAAGCAGCCCTCGACCTCCTCATGCCCACAAAGAAGAACTCCAATGCACAAGGTGGCACCCAAGCACAGGCAAGTAGAAAGCTCGAATAATGTCAGGGGAAAAAAAAAAGAAAACCAAAAACAGTTAAGCTTATTTGTTTTTTTTCTCTCCCGCTAGGGCCCTCGTGACAAGTCTAAAAGAGTGTTTGCTATTCTTCGTCAGTGGCAGGTTTCCTCCTCATCTTAGTAGACCATTTAGATCCAAAGGCTGCCTATTTTTAACTTCACAACAAGATCAATCTCAGCATAAAATGAGTGCTGTGTTTCATTCATGCATGTCACTCCCTGTGTTTTTGTCTTCGTTACAAATAAAGTGTTGCTAGAGGGGATTTAGTGGAAATTTTCTTTGTAAACTGTCAAAAATGTGAAGGATTCCTTTTGCTATTACACACATTTCACTTGTGCTCCATGTACAACTAATTCCTTGCAATGTTTTCATACTTCCTGTACCCCTTTTTTTTTTTCATTTGTGACATCGCAACCAAACATTTATTTATTATATTGAGATTGACAGATAAACACAAAGTAGTGCATAATTGTGAAACAAATTCTTTCACAATTCTTTCACAATGAGCAGCTCTGCCTCTCTTATTGGCAGAGAGGCATGGTACACTGTGGACAGTTCGCCACAGGGTACAACAGACACACAGGACACGACACACTCACGTCAAAGAATAATTTAGAGGATTCAGTTAATGTGGTGGTCATGTTTTGGTTTTCTTATTCCTGCAAGGTAGCAACTCCAGTCCTCCAGTCTGCTGTACTTGATTTTATTTAGGAGTATCACAGTAAATGGAGGCTGAAAACACACTCGCATCACACTTTTAGAATTTTTATTCTTAGAACACCTTTGGAAGTTATGTGTTTCCTTGTATTTTACAATTATGTGCTTCTTTGTGTTGTTTTGTCACTTTGAAATCTGGGTAAAATCAATTGAGCTTGTGGTTGTGATGTGCCAAACGTAAAAATGACAAAAGGTTTGAACACAAACGAGATTTGTGGCTGCTGGGTTCTTGGTCCTAGAAGCAGTCAACAAATAATAGGACTCGCATAATGAAGCACCTGCTAGGAAGGCTTATCCCAATCATGTTTTTAATGGAAAAATAAATATGTTTGTGATAAATGGCCATTTGGATCAACACTGGAAAGAGAATTCTTTTTTTTAATGTGCTGTATGCATAGTGTTTTGTAGGAGCTATAAAGATGAACCTCATAAATATCCAACTGTGAGCAAATGTATGTTTCTCATACTTCTGTTTTTCAAGCATGGTGTTCTTTTTAAAGCATTTTCTTGTCGGCAAGTAGACATTTGTTCTTCATAGACTTTTGTGAAAGCTACTTAATAAAATGGTTTTCTGAATGTTCTCGCATTTATTGTTTGACATTCTCACAAGAAGTAAATACAGTTTAAGATATGATGGATTGAATTGTAAACGCACTAGTGGGAGAAAGTTTTTGTATATTTTTCTTGCGTGCTGTTGAGAATAGTGGTTCCCAAAGTCTGGGTTGTGGCTCCACCTAACGTCACAAATCAAGAAAATAAAAAGAAAAAGGGAATCGAAGCAGAAACGGCTGTGGGAATCACTAGTTTATAAAACTGCTTGTTTATAGATTTTCATTCATTCTGGAGTGAAACGGGTTTGAAATTAATTTCAGATCAACTCATCCGTTTCTATGGGCTTCACTCCTCTCAGGCCTCCATTTTACTACCGTCAAACAACATCTCGTATTTAGACTTGGAATGTTTCTTGCAAATATGATTTTAAAGCATGTATACCTCACGTATCTTAAAAGTTGAGGGTCTAAAAAACATGCCATGGATCTAAAGAAAACCTTTTATTGTAGCTGTAAGCCTTATCTTTGAATTTCATGTTTACATATCAGGCTGAGTCGTTTAAACTGAGCACTGATCACAAGTAAGAAAAGCTGTTCCTTAAAAGGACTTAGGCGCCAACAACCCCAGTTATGAACAAAACTAAAACTTGAATGGATATTAAAATCCCAAATGTTTTTTTTTTGTTTTGTTTTGTTCAAAAAGGCCAAGTAAATGTGATATCTACTTTAGATATATAGAAATGTGCTAGCAGTTACAGAATGTGTCCACTGTGTTGAAAATATTAAATAAAAGTTGCAAATAAGTGACTAAAACTGGTATTTACAACTGAATAAATTATATCAGTTTTATTCCATGTCCTGTGTTTTGAAATATTTTCAACCTTTACCTTTAAGCCACACAGATGCAATCATTTGATTGCTTAACCTCCACAGGGGCACCGCTACAAGGTTTTTAAATGGCACTCAGAAGGGGGTAACATTAATCTGCGGATAATAAATCATATCCAACAGATATAATGATTTCAGGAGTTTGCAATAGCTGAACTTGATATTTGAAAAAAAAAATCTTTTTTTGATGCCATACTATACTGTCATTTTTGGGACATTTTCGACGCCATACTCCTTATCTCCTTTAAGTTACTTACTGCTTCTAAGTACCCATAAAATAAAAAATCTACTAATTTCCTATGTTAGAACTAATTTTGTGTTAATTTTTTTTTAAATACTGTATTGTTAATTTTTGTCCAAATTGTTATTCTTTGGGTTGAGCCAAGACTGACATGCATTCAGTCTTATGTACACTAAAGGGATGGTGTAAAGGACAAAAAAAAAAACATGAATAGGTAATAATCTTTTCATCTTTTCAAAGGTTGTCTTTTCCTCCATTAAATTCATACATAAAAATATTATGAACTCATTCCCTGGTCTCACACTTATTGGTCAGCAGTCAATCATTTTGCTGGCCAATCATATGGTCTATAATTGTATTAGCCCCGCCCCTTAAATGTGATGAGTAAGGTTCAGAACGTGTGTGTGTATAAATATTTAAATGGTCAGGTAAACAATCGTTTACCTAACTATGAATTAATAAAACACTCAAACATTTGGGCTGCTTCTAGCACTTTTGACCCTGGTCAGTAGTTTCCCGTCTAGAAACTACAAACATGGCCATATTTGGTGGCGTTTCCAGTCGCACATATATGGCGTAATTCGCGGAGGGATCCCTGCTTGTCAGAACCATGGTGAGATCGCAGAGAAGGCAGTGAACAGGAGATCTAACGTATAGCTCAAACCCTCGATAGGACGGAGACACTTCACCGTGAGGAGGTTCTGTCGCGAACATCTGGGAAAACAAATGTTAACTTTCGGATAGTATCGACCGCTAGACTGTCTAGCGTTCCTGGGAGCTGGCTTTCAGCTGACTTACTGGCGTTCTGCGGTGGAAATAGCACAAAAAATGTCGTCTCCGAGTCCGGGTAAAAGGCGAATGGATACCGATGTGGTGAAACTGTATCCTTTTCCTTTTTTCTTTTTCTTTTAACAAAACATAAACAACAGTACGTGGTAACATCCGTCATGTATGAATAAGTGCTGTGTGAGCTGTTTAAATGAACGCTGCTCGTTAGTCTTTGTGCGGCTAAACATGTAGGAATTTCTGCTGTGTGAATTGCTGCTGTTTTTGTGTAAACAACATTTTGATAGCAAAGCCAAGTGTTAGCTATTTCTGTCCTGCGAACCTTCAGTTGCTTATCTGGACAACTCCATTAGCCAATCACATCGGTCACAGGTTCATGTCGCGTTTATGCACAATATGTGACAAACATTAGCTTAGCGTGCTGTGTGTATTTAAAAAAATGTCCCCTGAACGAAGCTACTGCTCTGCTGTTATCTGAATGCCTTTCATCTTGTTTGACCACTAATAGATCCAACACTGCATGAATCACCTTGTGGCAGTTTGGTTTCTTTGTCCAGCTTGCTATTTTTTTTTAGGAGGGGGGAGTTGAGTCAAACTGCCCCCTCAAACGTTTACGCAGGAGCTTGTTTACATAACGTAAGGTTAACTGAAGCAGCAGCTTTCTTTTGTCTCACTCCGTTACAATAGGGAAACTGTTCTCGTCGTGGAAGCGAGTGCATTTTCTCCTCGTCTTCACGTCGCCGCTTTTTGTCCAGCCACCACGCTGAGGTTTTGTAATTTTGTTGTTGAAACGCAGCTGAGCTTTTGCTGTGTAGTCTGTTGGTTAATTTCAACATCAAAATGGCCACCTGATCAGTGTATCTGACTCTGTGTCACTGTCTCATAGCTCACTGGATTCTGTAGTTTATGAGCAGCATTCGTTTTCATTGGAGTCAAAGCAGCATCTAGTTTGTTCCTACTTTTTTTTTTTTTTTTTTACTATTATTATTCTTGAAAGCCTTCCTCAGCTGACTTGTTTTTGTAGTGCTGCTGTATTTTGGCTCTGACAAAAGCGAATTGTCCTGCTGAACCAGAGCAGCAACAAAACACATTTCCAGCCCCATAAATTGTTCCTGAACGTTATGAACTGGTAGCCCCTCTTTTTGTTTTTTGTTTTTTTTTCTTTTTCTTTTTTTGTTCCAGCACGGTGAAAAAACCAGCTAAGTGATTGGGCAGCCTGTTACTATCCGGAAACCACAAGGGGGAGGAGCTTAGAACAGCTGATGGGATGGCAGTGAAGCTTAGTCAAATAAGAGGTTTGAAGTGGGCTGGTCAAATGAAATCAGTAAGGGACGGTTGCCCAAACAGGTTTAACAGATTTATCAAGAAAGAGGGGAGAATATGATAAAAATTGATTTTAATATATTTCTGTTGTAACTTTATAGCTACCAACCAGGCTTTTCTGTAGGATCAGCCAGACCGTGTTTACATGTAGTTTGTTAGCTCTGTATAACGTAAATGACTTTATTTTTATTTTTGCTATTTTAGTCAATAAAATTTTCCATGCCCATAGCAAGTTTTGACTAGCATACTCACACTTTTTCATATTACAACCATAAATGTCAGTGTTTTATAGAGATTTTATGATGCCCTAGATCAGGATGAATTATTGTATAATTGTGAAGAGGAAAGAAAACCATATGTAGTTTTCCTTTTTTTTTCCTGATGATACTCCATCTGTACATTAAGCTGCTCCTGATCTAGTTAGTGCTGCAAAGACTTTTCAGTAGATCTCTGTTACATTCTACCTAGAGATTGAAATATTGACTTATTCTGCTTCACAACCTATCAGTCAGATATGAATATTCAAGTCTTGCCAGGACTTTGATTCACTTCAGTCTCATGTCTTTTGCAATGTCTTCCTGGTTGTTTTCCAGGACTGCTTTGTATTTCCATCCATCCATCCTCTTGACTAAGATGACTGAAGACAGGCAACCCCCCTCAGCATGATGCTGCCGCCACCATTCTTCACATGGACTGTTGTGTTCAGGTTTATGCGGAGTGCTGGCCGTCTGCCGTATTGGCCAGGAAGTTCAGTCTTGGTCTCACATTCATCCCTAAACTGTAGTTGGAACTTCCCATTGCTATTTTTTCTATTTTTTTTATCTTGCGACGTTTCCTCACGGTTTGGCTTTTGTGAATTGTATGACTAATATTGTCCTTTAAAAAAAATTCAAATTCTCTCACCTTAGCTGTGGATCTTAGTTTCTCCTGATCTTCCTTGGGACTCGTGGCTTAGAGCTGCACAGTACATCAAACTGTAATAGTCCTTACAATTTCAAAATGTGCAACATGCAAGAACACTGCTTGGATTTCAAGAATATTTATGAACAACAAAACACACAGAAGTTTTTTATATATTGGACCAGGGCAGATGTGAATGACCAAGTAGTTAAAACATCCATTTGGCCTAGTTGATGTTTGCTTTTCTGCCATACCTTTTGGTTTTATGAATGCCAGTTGACTAGCTTGATGCTGTTGACCAGAATCCCACACAGAGCTACATTTTGCAGGCTTGTTCTTTAAACCAAACAAACCATAAAAAAAACGAAAACATTGTAATTTGTTAAATCGTAGCCGTGTGGAAACCCACACGCTATTACTCAGCTGTGTGTTTCTTCAGTCCAAAAATACACACATCAAACATGTTCCTTTCATACTTGACTTCTCTAATTTTGACCTACTCCCTGAGGCATTTTGTTGCATTTGCTTATGAGAAACTGCACTTGTTTGAGCAAGTCTTTTTTTTTTTTTTTTGCTTCCCCTACTTGACACCCAATGTGTTTATTGCAGCTGTGACAGACAAGTGAAACAGACAGTAAGACTTCTCTGTCTGTCCTTTTTCCCCCCCTCAGTGCATAAAACCTTGCAGTAGTTGTACAGCCGCTCTCCTCATTCAGCTGCCTGACTGACAGGCTGGAGCAGATTTGCTGTTTGCCACCTGCTCAGCTCTGCACAATGAGCTGTGTTTTTTAGCGGCGCATTCAGCGTTAGCGGTCAGCAGCAAGTGTTCAAGAAGGCGAGCGTGTGTTTAAATGCCAGACTAAAACGTGGGATTCACAGCCTCTAGGTTTCACTTTTGTGTGTGTGTGTGTGTCAGAAATAAAGCAGTCTACCTCACTCTTGAATTCTCAGAAAGCAAAAAAAACAACCCAAAAAACTTAGCAGCTGAAGCCTTTCTGTGCCGCTTATCTGCTCCCTCCGTGGGTGTAACTGAAGCCTGAAACACACACCACTTTTAAGATGGCTTCAGAGAGGTTGCATGAATTAATTTGCGGTGAACGCCAGAGAGAGTTAAGAATCTGGAGCGGAGGCCATGAGGGAATTTGTCATCAGAAATCTCAGACAGACCTCAACGTGTAACATCATTGGTTTAAAGCTTTTATTTTTTTTGTCCTAAGAGCGACAACAATTTGCATTTTAATTTTTATATATTTATAAGCTCATAGCTGCTTTGCTCAGTTCCGAATTTTGCCCAGAGCTTCTTTCTGTTCTTTTGCAGCTTTTTACAAAGACTTTTAGCCTTGAGCAGCAAAAGGTGTTCAGTCTGAATCTCGACCTGTGTAACTTTTCCCCTTATGCATTCCATGTTGCTCTTGAATGTCTCTGGAACACGGTGTTCTTCAGTGAGGATCTGTGTAGACTGTGACATTGCAAAGAGCTTTAGGTTCAGCTTGTTGTGCGGGATTAGCGGTAGCTTTCTCTCTCAGATGTGTTGATGGTCACATTCGTTTCAAGTAGTTGTTCAAGTAGCTGTTTGAATCAGAGCACGTTTAAAATCCAGGTGAACAAATGTTGATCCATGTTGTAGCTGAAACCTACTCAGTGACTTGTAAAGTTTTCACATTTTGCTTCATCGCTGAAGCTTACAACATAACATATGACATCATTATCATTTGGAATGAAATTTTGTTTTTTTTGAGCAAATCCTTTTTTTATTTTAAAAAATGGCTCAAAACTGGGTGAAGAGCATTCCTGAGCATCGGTTTTAAATCGTGTACAGGCTTCCAGTTGAATTTATGTCAGGACTTTGACTGAGCCTTTCTTCCATAAGAACATGCTTTGATATTAATAATTGTATCGAAGCTCTGACGGTGCGTTTAGGGTCGTTGTTTTGCTGGAAGGTCAGCCTCTTTTTAGCTCCATTCATTTTCCTGCCAACGGCACTGCTGAAGTTCAGCATGCCAGCATGATACTGCCACCACCGTGTTCTATTGTGAGGATGCTGGTTATTGTTGCAATGTTTTACACTCAGGATAAGACGTTTATATTTTCAACATAGGCTGTCTTGCTGAATGGCTTGAACAAAGGTTAGTGAGATGTTCTTAGCTAATTTTGCTAATTCTCTTTTCAAAAAAGGTTTTAGTTTTTAATTTACCCTTCACTTGATAATAAGTTTTTGTTTGCTATACAACATTGTGGAAACGTATTAATGTGTCAGCACTGATTGGTACATGAAGTTTGACAAAGGAGGCCTGACAAGCTCAGTCTCAGACTCCTTTTTTAAAAAAAATTATTTATTTTTTGTCAAGCGTGTATGTATTTCTTTCCATTTGTTAAATGGAAAGAAATGGAAAGGGTGTGTGTTGGCAAGATTCAACTATGATTGCAGTGTGGAATGGAGAGGAGTTCCATGAAGCATGGCCGGTTATAATTCATATTCAGGACTATTGGGATTTATTAGGGAGGGGTCCTGCATATTTATCCTACCCTAGTATCCATCATATTAACGCTGCATAAAATGGCAGGTTTTCTCTCTCTCTCTTTCGCTCTCTTCCAAATCAGCTCATTTTCTGCTTTTCTTTTATTAACAGCCCTCCATCTTTCCCCAGTGAAGTTGAATCTCACTCCTGAGCTTTATCTGCTCTCCGCTTTTGGCCCCATTGTGCTCTGGTAACGAGACATCCGGACAGCATCAGCGCGCCGTTCTTTTGTGTTTCCCATTTACAGGAGCCCCTGTGACCTCCACCTCCTGCTGCTGTGTCAGAACGTGTCACCCAGTCACAGGCGGCTAATCGGACCTCCACCTCCACACCCACACTCTCCCCTCCACCCCACCACTTTCCCCCCACGCTATTATCGCTGCACTGGACAAACTGAACGCGGCCTGCTGAAGGGAATTACCAGCAGTGTTCTGCTCTTTCCTGAATGAGCGACTGATTTGAGAGAAGCTGGAGTTGAAGCAGATTAGTTTTAGATGGAGTGGGATAGCTTCACAGCATTTAAGTGGGTTAAAAAAAATAAAAAAAGAAGTAGTTTGAAAGGTGGGAAAAATTCAGACAACAAAGATGGGATACACTGCAGAGTGTTATGAGTTTCTTTATTTACTCTTTAAATCTGATACAAGAAGTAACTACCACTAATGTTTCGAAGTTAAGCTTCATTGTATTTGATGCTTTTAACAAAATGTTTGTAATATTTTCTGAGTATCATACCTGATACATTAGGCCTTTATGGTGTTAGATGTTGAAATATCTGGGAGCTTCATTTTAATAGTAATAGTGTGTCTGAACGTAGCAAATCTACTTCTAAAGGCTCTAGGTTTGATTTTTTTTTTTCTCTCCGCTGTCGCCACATACTTGCTCAGAAAGCGGAATGGCTAGAAAATTCACAATACGTTTTATTTCCTCTGTATTCAAATTATTTTATTCAATTTCCTTCTCACTGATTTGGCTGTTAGCTTTTTTTTTTTGGGTGATTAAAACCCCAGGAATAGTTTTACATTTTATTTCTTAAGACTTAAGCTAGTTTTGTTGTAGCCATATTAGAAAAGCATGCAGTTTCAACATGAATTCACAGTACATCCACATGGTGCTTCCTTCTCTCTATCCCAAACTTGCTTCAGGCACCAACTGTTGGGCAAACTGTTACCCTATGTGTGCTTCCTAGTAACAAAGGAAATTATTTTTATAATTTTTTGCATATATAGTAAACATTAGCCCTTTATTTATTTCACTGGTTCCCTTTTTTTAGGCAGTTCACCAATTTTTTTCAAATTGGTGTAACTGTAAATATCTTTATTCAGTCTGTGATATTGTTTGATAGAAAATATTTATTTATTTTATACTTATTGGCTGTTTAACAGGTCTAACAGGATAGTCTGTCTGACTTTTGAACAAAGCTATTGTGTTAACAGATCCCCACTTTGATTGATTTTGTGGGTGCAGGAGCCGGTCTCCTTCACTTGGCGTTAATCCCACTGTTCTTACAGTGACGCTTCCTGCACGCATGGCTGAGTTCCCGCAGAAAAACAGATGGACCCAACTTCCTTATTGTTTCGCCTCTTTTTTTGGCACTGGGTAGCTTAGCCAGTCTTTTCCATGCATGAGCATAATTATCATGGAGTTATTTTTGTTATTTTACTACCTTCTAAATGAATTTGTCTCAATGTTGAAAGTGTATTTACGTAAAGACCCTTATCAAAGAGCGCAGGTTCACAACGTCCATGCCCCATCTTTTTAATCAGCTGCTGTCTGCTTCTTGTCTGGAAGAAATTGATAAAATGAACACTGCATTTTTTTTTTTTTTGCACCACTACTTTGAATTTCAGGTTAGCTGTTCCTTTATTCTACAGCTGGAAATCCTCCTTTTGTCGTCCAGACAGCAAACCTTGTCTGAGGTTTCCTCATTAGGCTGTCGCCTCAGATTCGGCCCGTTGTCTCCTGCCCTGGCTCAGTTTTGTGTTCATTAATGATCGTGTCATTTGGTCCTCCGCGCACGCGGCCGAGACACAGACACACACACACACATGCACGGATGGGCCCCTGCGTGCTATAGCTGTAAATAGACTGTTGATTTAGTGAAGGGCTGAGAGGAGGAGCAGCTGAAGGATTCACATTTGATTGCGGTGGGTGGGCTCTCATCTCTCAGCAGTGAAGACAAAGAACTTGGCCTGTTCATTTCTGTGCTGCTTCAGCTCGCTCTCTGGGAGGTAGCCTTCAATATATTTGGGCTTTCATCTAATTCATCTAATGGAAGGCAAATCTGCATTGCAAAAGGAGATTTTTAATTTATTTTTTGGTGTTGAGGTTCTCTTGAGGTATTGTTTTTAGGTTATTTCAAGGCGTCGGAAGAGTTTCAGGTGCATTATTCTGCTTTTTACTTTTGTATTTTTATTACTATAGAATTCCCCTCGTCTTATTTTTAAGTTCATTTCTTGTGTAAAAAAAGAAAGAGTCTCCATAGGTCTGTATTATTGACCTTTTTCAAAGCAAAACGAAGTAAAGTTATTCACAGTTAATGTATTTCCCATCCAACCTTTAAAGTGAGTGCACCACTTCATCTGCCAGACATTTACATGTGGATCTGAGTGAGTCAGGCCTTTGGGGCCATATGTCCATTGATATGTAAAACCTGCTGCAAGGATTTCTTCTGCGCAGCCCACACATGCTGGCCTCACCATCAGTATTCAGACACTGAAAGTGTCAGAAGGAGCTGAAAGCTTTGAGAGCAAGTCGGTTTAAGCTGCGGTTTTGTTCTGAAATGCCAAACTTCTCACTTGAACATTAGTAAAATGCAGTCAGTTTGAGTTACTCATTTGTGGTAAACACCGGAGGCTCTCTTGTGTAGTTTCTGCAGGTCTGGTGTAATAGAGGATGCTACATATGTATGTATGGAAGGAGGAATTCTTGATGTCATGTTCACTCAATCAGAGGCACATTTGTAATGTATTTTAGTGTTTCTATAATCTCAATGCAAACAAACTGCATCAATGTGCATATTTTATAAATTGGCTCTGAGTTAATATTCTTATGGATAGACTGGCAATAAGGATCTATGATTCTTAGTAAAATGTAAATCCTACTTTGCCTAATGTCCTGTTTTGTGCTAACAGTTTTTTGGGATGGGGACATTTTACTTGCTAAAAAAATTCAAATATAAGGTGAAAAAGTTAAATGTATTTTGTCACTCATTTCAGAAAGTAAAAGTCGAACAGAGAATCATATTAGAGAATCGTTCTGCCACGTCCTGATGAACTGATTAACTCAAAACACCCGAGCCTTTAAGACTTCAGTCTGGATCGGTAGGCTGCACAATAATGGGGAAGACTGAAGGACAGATGACCAAAGGTTGTTCAGAGGATTGTATACAAGTAGAGTCATAGAAAATTGAGTGGAAGGAAAATGTTGCATTTTCCAGAAGTCTCTTTTCAGATGAAAGTTAAGTTTGCATTTTATTTGGAAATAGAGGAAGAGAATCCATGTTGCTTGTAACATTTCCATTCATTGATGATGCTAAGGTTCAGTCAACACAGCCATCTATCAGGATGTCTTAGACCTCTTAATGTTTCTTCCTGCTGACAAGTAGATTCTGGTTTCATTTTCCAGCAGGACTATGCACCTGTCCACACTGATAACGGTACCAAAAGCTGCTTCAGTGACCATAGTGTTACTGTGCTTGATTGGCCTGCAAAGTCACCTGGCCTGAACCCCAAAGAGAATCTATGTGGCATTGTTAAGGGGAAGATGAGACACATGAGATCCATCAAGGCAGAAGACCTGAAAGCTGCTATCAAAGCAACCTGAACTTCCATTACACCTCAGCAGAGCAACAGGCTGATTGACGGCATAGAAATGAACATACTTCTCAGAAACTTGACATTCGTGTCTGAGAGTATTATATTTTTTCTTTATCTCTTGTATTATATTATTTTTTTGAAAGACACAATTTCAGATTTTCATTATCTATAAGCTACATCGATCAAAATTACAATAAATAAAGGCTTTAAATACGAAACTGTGTAATGACTCCAGATATAAGAATTTCACTTTCTGAAAGGGGAGACAAACTTTTTGATAAATTTCACGTTTTTGTGCTTGTTGCCTCACAGCACTGCCAACTTTTCAACAGCAGTTCAACAACCCTTACTAAAGTTTGTTGGATTTTCACACAAAAAAAAGTCTTTGTACTAGTCATGATCTGTATGAGCCATCCAGTTTTGCAGCCATGATATTTAGACATACCATGCAGATTTCTTTTTTTTATTAAAGCTAATCTATAATTCTTGTAAAAGCGTCAAATATGACAGGTACAGTAACACTGTACTATAATCTACAAGTTACTTAAATTTAGAAGTAGTTTCCAAATCAAAATGCTTTTTTTGCAGCATATAATATATTTTATTTAAATATCAAGCTGGGAAAAAGCTTGAAGTTTCCCAGTTTGAAAAGCTGTTAGAAGCAACTTCTTCTAACAATCATTCATAATAAAATGTTTTACACGTTTTTATTTAGCAGAGGACCAATATTTATGGCACTATAAATAAGTACTTAACTTTATGCGCTTATAGTATTTAAGACCCCAAGATGCATTAAAAAGTTAGAGGAATTTCAGTAGTTGCCGATTCAATGGAATTTGGCACTCTTACGGTTTTTAATTAATAGTAAAATTTGTTAAATAACACTGTTTCTCATGGACAAATGTGATGAATTAAACTGCTTTGTGGCTAATGTTAATATCAGTGATATGAGGTGAAAATGGAGTCATGGGTCACTGAGGTTTGTTGTTAATTGCAAGGGGGGCGTGGGGTGAAACTGTGTGTTTGGCTTTGGTTTAATGTCGTTCCCACGGCAACAACCGGGCTACAGGACGGCCGCCGTGCTCGCTCGAGCTCGGTTTTTCAGGCGGCGTGCTCTGGGTGTGCTGCCGCGCAGTAATCTACTTTGCTCGGTGACATACAAAGTTGAATGCACAAACAGCCATATTTGAATACAGGATTGGACTTTAAACGGAGCAGCGGGCATGCAAAGCGATTGCAAACCAATAATCTCCAAATTAAATATGCAAAATGAAACTTCAGTAGGCTCTCGTTTCTGTGACACCTCTGAAAGAACAGTTTATTTATTACAGACGTTAATGGCTGTTGGTTTTCAGGTATAGCCTCGTGTTTCTGTTCTTGTCAGACGTTTTAGAATTGCATAGATTGGAGCGTTTTAAGGATTTTTTAGTATTTTATTTTTTTACCCTGTGTAGTTCTAGTTTCTGTTTTTGTGGAAGAAGCCTACCTGTCGCTCACACCCCAGTGACAGCAGCTGTGTTTCCTGCCTTTCATCTTCAAGGTTTTTTTTTTTTTTTCATTGTAAAGTCTTGCTTCAAGTTGAGTTTGAGGCAGAGAAAGTGAAACAGAGGTCTCTGGTGCAGAGTTCCTCATCTCTACTATAAAACTGGCTCTCTGTTTCTCTTTCTTTTCAAGCTATCTTGTTTCTTCTTCCCTTTAAAAAGTTTCACTAACACTCCTTTTTAGTCATATGCCATGTAACGTGCTTCTAACTTTTCTGCTAGTGACAACTTTTCTTTTGCGTTGCTGTGGCTAGATCTGGATTGAGTCTAAATAATTAGAGATTTTCAATCATTTCTTTGTGTAGATCATTTGTGAAGTTGGAAAACGGTGTTGCTTCTGAGGCAGAATCAACAATATATTGTCTTTTAAATCAGCAGTTTAAAACAGTTGATTTTTTTTCCATCTTCAGAGTTGGGGGTAAGTTCAGAAAAAGTTTTTAGTTTCAAGATTTTTCTCCTAATTCCATAATCTAAAAAATAATTACGTATGTTTCGACAGGAACATATGTAAATTTACATATGCTTTTTTTGTCAATTTAATTTGCACTACTCTACTTTATAATTTGACTCATCAGAGCTTTTGTTGCTGTTAAACTTATTGATGGTTTTGGTTTTTAAATTAGCAATGTAACCCATATATCAATGTGCACACACACAATAGAAGAAATTAGTCCCCCTTACACAAGAGTTTTGAACTAGGCCTGGTTTAGATGCCAGGTCCAATGCATAAATACAGTAGATCACAAACCGCGCTTGACATATTCTGTATTCATAGTGAGCTCATACACAAATGATTTAATTAGGACAAGTATTATAGATTCTACAGTAAACTAGATCTAAGTTGGTCTATAAAATAAAAATGCCTTTTATTATAGAATTGATTCACCAACTTCAGAATTGTGTTCTCTGATGATTTGTGAAACATAAAGACCCAAACTGAAAAATGTCTTCTGGTCCGATTCACTGAATGAATCTAGAAATCCTCAGAAACTCTGCAGGCTGTTTGTGGCCAGTGCTTCATGTTATTTTTCAACTTTGATATTTGTTTCTCTCTTTATTGTATGCAGATTATAACACTACCGAATTAACGTTCAAAAACCGCTTTTCTGAAAGCATCATCTCAAGGAAACAGAGCAGCGTTTTCCTGCCTCCTCCTGCTTGTACACAAAGCAGAGAAAGGGTTGTGAAGCTTTGAAACCTGCTACGAGTTCAACAAACACCATCTCCAAGGAGAAGATGTTCGAGTGCATATGACACCACATTGTTTTGACAGCAAGCTGTTTATAATTCACCGTCATGTTTATTTTCCCTACTTGGAAAGAGGTTGAGCGGGATGTGATATTTTGATCGCGGGGTCAAACGGGGATAGTGGCCTGGAAGGGCCAGAAGAACAACAAACATGTCTGCACCGCAGATGAAAATGCCATTTACAGAATATATTTACACATCAGGCTGACGATATGCTCTGCAAACAAACCAAAAGTACATTAGGAAACACAGTTGGGTTTCATCTATTCATGATTCATGTTAGAACCACAAAACTGAGCATATTTTATTGAGTTTTGATGTGACAGACGAATACAGTCATAGTGAAGTGGTTTTGAAATCCAACCTGAAAAACACCTGACAGGCCTCTGTGTTCAACCCCTTTCACTCTATCACCCCTGAATAAAATTAAGTGCAACTAACTGGCTCTAATCCAACTATATATATTTAAATCTTGAGTTGGTAAACTTGCATTCAAAACGCTTCAAACTACCTTATATTCTGGTTTCCATGTCTGAAATAGTGTTAAGTCTTTCCCGGGTCTGGGTATGTGTGTGTTGTGTTCTGCTGGTTTGACTGACCCCGGTGTGTTAGATTATGTGTGTGTATATAAAAAGATATTGACCTGGTACTGTCCTCAGATTATGATGTGTACTAATCCAAGTTGGAGGATGGACAGGTGTTATGCTAAGATGGGAAACCACGAAAGAAACATCACAAAATTCAGTTTGTGCAAAGTTGTTGTTGATGTTTTCATCTTCAGGCAATTCTAGCATGTATGTCTTCAGAGAAACTCATTTAACATGCATCCAAATCCAGTTTTTGGTGACACGTCACGCAGCGTATGTCCATCCCCACCTTCTGAAGCCGCTCTACCAGCAGCTGTAGAAACAAGAGGCTTCAGTTTTTCTTTTGACCGATTTCTGTCACATTCCTGTCTGGAGCGTAATGCAGTCGTCTTCGTCAGTGACACGTTGTTATTTAGTCTCTATGAGAAGTGATCGCCTCGAGCCTCCCCGTCTGAAATTAAAAGCCAATGAGTCAGAGTGCTAGACTACGATCAGATAAAATTCATCGCTGTTCGGGTTCAGACTTGCCCGCCACGCCGTCATATTAAGTTGTAGTGCTTTGTTGTTGGTGGGATGATGTAAAGGAGGAGGAATGTTCCCAGTCCAGCTGTATTCACTGTCAAAGCGGAGGACGTTCTTAAGAAAGCACGGGGCAGGTAGACGTTTCTCAGGATATGACAAGCTCGAGTCAAAAATACTACGTTGTCATGGTAATAGCTGGGAAATTTTCACAGGAGCGTTAGAAAACAATCTAATAACAGCAGCAATTACTCCTGCTGTTGTTGAGGTAATGCAACATGTCTTTCATAGTAATCCCATCTGACATTTATATTGATGACATACAGAGACATAAATGAATAAATTCTCTGTTTTAGTTGTTTATTTTTAGAGGTGTTTTGACCAAAATTACTTGGCCGCTTGTAGCTTCCCCTCCAGCATAGTCATGATGTATGATGCTCCTTTAGTTTGAAGGAAATTATTAGTTATTTCTGGCAGGAAATTGTTCCTAAATGCTATTTATTGTACTTCCTTTTAGCCAGTTAAACAGAAGATTGTAGTTACACGTGGAAAAGATGACCAGAAAACAACTTAATTTGCATATCAGGAATGATATTGCAGAAAATTTCAGTGGTTTGATCCCTTAATACCAGTAGGGGAACCCAATCCTTGTACTACTTTGGCTCTCTCTCAGAAGAAAAAAAAAATTTAAAGATGAAATTCATGAATTTACTCTTTAGTATAGGCTGCAATTATTGATTTAGCTTTATTTATTTATTTTTACTTTTGGGATGCAGCCCTTTTATTTTGCCAAACTCTGGCTGTGGTACGTCTCGTCTCAAAAGCAACAGTTTCTTTTTAAACCTTATCTGAAGTGACGATCATTTTACCGCCTATGTTTGTGGCTTATGTGGATTTGACGTCCAAAAATATGACATTCTGTCCCGTAAACAGAACAGCACATTAGGATTTGCTTTTGATATCAAAGTATTATGGATGTGAGGCTGTAGCTTACCCAGGTCTGACTTAGAAAGTTGGTGAGGTTTTTTTTTTTTTTAATTTTTTATTATTATTATCTCTTTAAAAACTGGATGAAAACATATCTGGCAAACAAATTTTCTCGAATAATATAGTAAAGACCTCTTGTGCTTTCACATATTCTGATGACACAGAGCATTTATGTCAAATTTTACACCATGAGGTCGGGTCTGACTTCGAGTCTGAAATGGTCAACCTGCAGCATGATCCGTATGGATTCTTATCCCCCACCTTGTCGCACTGTTATCTTCCAGCGTAACCGTTGCCGCCCATCCCCCCTCCGCTGCGTTGTATGTGCAGCTTTTCTCTCACTCCAGTGGTTTCACTGTTGGATAAATGTCCCAAAGTGCTTGCATCCAGAACGGAGCGTGGTGAGCTGCAACACGTGAACACTTTGCTTTTAGTTGGACTTGGGGAGGGTGGTTTCGATCAGCTCCTGAAGTTTTTGCCGCTTTACACGAATGTCTCTGTGTTGGTGATTTATCAGTGTTTCTTGGATTTCACTTGACTCAAGTTCACATCCAAGCTGAAAGCTTCCCCTTCTATCTGACAGTGACACATTTCTTTAGTGAAACCAGGGAATCATTCTGCTCTTAGCAGACTCAACTGGAGCTTAAAATAACCTCCACTTCAATTTAACCCTCTGATATCTGTGATGCTACTAACGGGGTACGCTCTCAATCAAGCTCGCTGCTGCCTTGTGTCTGATGTTTTCTATCATTTCTGGCTGTTGTGATTTTGGGTTTTTTCTTCTTGTACACATTTAAAGGTTGATTTATTCACTTCTTTTGTTTTGCTTCTTGTGGTTCTTCTCTCTACCCACAGGAAAAGGGGGGAGACAAATAAATGGGATTTAAGAGTAAAAAATTTGAGCAAACATAAGCTTCACAGATGTTTGTTTCATGCAGCTCGAGCCTCGAGGGTTTCTTGTTGTGAATTTTGCGCTTAACTCAAGGACAAGTTCTAATATAATTTTCTCCTGTCATGCATTATTTAATGAACAAATTTAAATAATCAAAAGGACTTCAACCTTGAATGGGGAAAAATGAAATAATTGGGGTTAAAGGGAGGAGAGAGAAAAGGCCATGGGTTTGTGGTTAATGTCCAAATAAAATCATATTGATGTTTTTTTTCCTGCATATTTTTGTTAATATCAGATTATGTTTCCTACTGGAGATTTCTTAAACTGTGGGTACACAATCTAAAATGGAAAAAGATGTGGAAAATAGACTGAAGCAACTTCTTCTGTTCTTGCAGTTAAACCATGGGAAGAGAAGAGAAAAGAAAAGCAAACTTCAGATGTTGCTTAATGAGTTTTGATTTTTTTGTTCTTTTTGTTTGATCACAAAGAGGTTTTCCTTAACAGCCTTTCAGCATCGAGAGCAAGCATGAAGTCACCATCCTCAGTGGACTCAATGAATTTGTAGTGAAGTTTTATGGCCCACAAGGAAGTAAGTATTCCTGCTTGAATTTTGTATTATTTTTTAAAATATTTTTTCTTGCAATTTTCAGATTTTTATTCAATTTTTAGCCACATATTCTCTCTTTAGTTAAGTCACTTTAATGTTTCTCCAACCAGTCATTTATCAACCAGTTTTTAAACGGGCATGACCATCACTCCAACTAATCTCGGCTTGATTATTTGGAGTGATGTGGTCATTTTTCAGTTATTAACTCCAGAACGCCAAAACACACACACACCGATGATGAATGTTATCCTAAAGATCAGGGGGATTCCATTGTGTGAAAAACGGAGGTTCCTCACAGCCAGGTAGGAATGTAAAATGAATTGAAACCAGACCTCAGGCTTCCAAGTGTGAAACAAAGTAGAGCCATGGCCTCATCTGCAGGAAATACTTCCTCCTTATTGTGTTCACAACATCTGCCACACGCTGCCCCTCATGCATCGGTAAAAAGAGGAAAAGGCTCCTCTAGATGACTCCAAACTGTGTCAAACGAAGCGTCAACGCTGCTGCTGCTGCTGCTGCTGGACACCGACGTACATGTGCATCGTCATCCAGCCGTGACTAGTGTGTGCGCTGCCCACTTTCAGTACATGAGGGTCTTGTTACACACGGCTATTCTGGGAGAGCAGCACTCTCGCGAGCTTCGCTCTCATTCCTCTTTGATGTCTGTGAATAATCCTGAAATGATTCGAAGGTAAAGATGTCTCGCGGGCTGAAATGCGTTCCTCTATAAAAGAGGCATAGAGATGGGAGTGCAAAGCCCGGCTGCAGCGGAGAAAATTGACGCAACTGAAGGGCCACTGGAGTGTGTGAAGGGTGGAACATCAGGGAAGTAAGACAATTTTGTGTGCTTGGTGGTCTTCCTTTTATCATCTCCTTTCCTCTTGTCATGCACAGCGCCGTACGAGGGAGGTGTGTGGAAAGTGCGAGTAGATCTTCCTGATAAATACCCATTCAAATCGCCATCCATAGGTAGGAGCTCTGCTGTCACGCACCCAATGTTTAGCTTTAACTGAGACTGTGCTGATTTCACTCTTGCTCTTTCAGGATTCATGAACAAGATTTTTCATCCCAACATTGATGAAGCGTGAGTCCATTGAAGTCAAATATTTATGTTAATGGTGTTCTGAGTGTTTGTCGTTGTTTTTTTACACTGTAATTACATTACATCTATACTATTAAACCTAATAGTTTTTACTACATTTTATTGTAAAGCTTATTAATTACTGGTCTACAAAACATTAAGTCTATTACAGACATACAGTTCCACTAATTAGGCATATTTTTTTAGGACACCCACTATCTATAGGATTGGGGTCCAAGGACAGATTGGGTTCGTTTCTGGTTGAGACAAACTGATTTTTATTTAACACGTCTTCGCTTTTCCAAGATCTTTTGATTCCAATTCACTCTTAATCAAGCCCATAATGTGGATAAGGTATTTATAGGTGAAATAGACCTACAGCATCTCACACCATGCCACTGACTAACTCCTAACTTCATTCTGACAGAATGGTTGACCTGGACTATTCTACCAGAATCTGAAGAGCTTTTTGAAAAGACATTTCTGGAACAAAACTCGCTTTTAGTCATATTGAAGAAGTTAAAAAACATTTGAGGTTGACGTTTTGGGAAGGCCATTCCAAAAGTGTGATGTTTGGCTGCCAGATACATTCTTAATGTGTGATTGGTTTCATTGTTTTGTTGGGATACCCAAGTGTGCAAAAGTTTGATTTGAGGTAAAGATGAGGAATTTTAGGTGAAAATCCAATATGCATCTTGCTAAGAAACATTTCTCCCTGATATTAGTGAGGGATAATTGATATATTTGAGCATATAAATATATATTTATATATTTCTCAACAACTCTGCTTTCCTCTGGGGTTTTCAGGTCAGGAACAGTGTGCTTAGATGTCATCAACCAGACATGGACAGCTCTTTATGGTGAGTGACTTCACAGACGTACCTGTTTAAATTAAATTCGCCCACCCAAACCCGTGTGAATAATTCATTGTGGCACAAACCGTGTGAAAAGGGGCGAATAGCCAGCCCCTTCAGCACACCAGACAAACACTGTTGGTCCTAATCTACTTACTGGGGGAGAAAAGTAAACACTAATAAGGTAACGCTGTAACCCACCGAGGTCAGGAAACGTTCACCTCAGACAGATGAGTCTCTGTTTGCCGGCTTTAAGATGGCTTGCTCTCGTTACACTTCCCGATTAGTTTCTCATGATATCGCCTCTCCAGAGCTAAAGTAGCAGTTGAACTGAGAAATGGTGCTGTAGTGATGTAAAGAGCTGATGCTTCAGTGTCAGTGCGCTCACATGGGAAGATAAGTTTTAGGGTCATAGCCTCCGTTTGTTTCTTTGACCATTTGTGCTTGTGTCTAGAAGAAGACAATCAGATTGGAGAACGGTGTTTCAACTAGGCCAACAGTCGGAGAATTGTGTGTAGGGCTTACCTACAAAGGGGGAGGTATTAAAAGCCTTAAAATGTGCTAATTGCTTTGAAAAGACAAGGGAAGCTGCTTAATTTGACCAAACCCAACAGTGACACTGAGTGGAGAAGGGGAGAATTGCAGGTTCTCTAAAAAAAAAACTGAGTAGTAGTCATACTGTGGAACAGCAGCAAGAAAAATATTTTTATTCACACAAAACATAATGCAATGGGGGAAAAAAACCTGTTGGAGGTTTCAAAAGACTTCAGAGCATTGGGAGGTTCACCTACTCACTTACCAGCAGAACATTGATCCAAAACGCCCAGCCAGAGCTGCAGTGGAATGTTTTCTATTAATGGCTTAGAATTGCTCCATTAGGTTTCGCTCCAGTGTCTGTGAACTTCTTGCAATGGTCAAATTCAGAACTTTTGTTGTTGTTGTTTTCATGCTTAGATCTGACCAACATCTTTGAATCGTTCCTGCCCCAACTGCTGGCTTACCCAAACCCCATCGACCCCCTTAACGGCGACGCAGCTGCCATGTATCTTCATCGGCCAGAGGAGTACAAACAAAAAATCAAAGGTTAATCCTAAACGAGTTAAAAATAAAATAAAATAAAAAGTTGCTCTCATTGTGACTCTTGTTTTCTGTCTTTTCTTCTCCAGAGTACATTCAGAAATATGCAACAGAGGAAGCTCTGAAGGAGCAGGAGGAAGGGACGGGAGACTCTTCATCTGAAAGCTCCATGTCTGATTTCTCAGAAGACGAAGCCCAGGACATGGAGTTGTAGTAATAAAGGGTTCCCTCCCAATCACTCCCCTTCCTTTAACCCCTCCCACAGAGACTATATTTGATTTCCTAACCACGAGAAAGCAGACTTATAATATTCATATTTAAACAAGTTGATTTTTTTATTTTTATTATTACGACTAAACAAGGATTTTTATGGATATATAGCCTTTGGTGTGTTTTGACAGACGCCCCTTCTCCTCTGTAGTCGTTCACAATCTCTGCTGCATTTGTTCGATGTTGTAAAATTCCTCCCCCCTCCACCTGAAGCGTCCCGTTTCTTTGCTTAGACTTTTTTTTTCTTTCTTTCTTTCTTTCTTTCTAAATTTGACACAGCCAGTCATTTTCCTCCACGCTAATCGGTAACACGTCGGTTGCTCTTTGAAGGTGAAAACTGCTCCCATCTCCTCCGAGACAGTATTTGTAAAAACTTGATAACTTTTGAGACAAAAGTTGGCTTTCCTTGCAAATTTGAAACGAAACACGTTCTGCATATTCCTCCCCTGTCCCTCTCTGCTGTGCTGGCTGCGTTGCGCACAACTGTTGCAAACTAGAGCAACTGAGTGGAGTGGGAGGGGGGCATGCCTCTGTTTTATTCAGGTTACAAAACTCTTATTTTAAGGCACACAGCCCCACTAGATACTCATCGATGAATGCAGGATACTTGCTGAGCATATCTCTGGTAACATATACTAATGAAGAAAAGTCTGGAATAATAAGGTCTGTTTCATTTTAAGTGCTGTGTCGGATGTTACATTTTTTTGTTTTACTCTTTTGACCATCTTGGTGTTTAAAAGAAGAAGAAGAAAAAAAAAACAGGCAGATATTGCAGAACAGATGAATGCCTGTCTGACCACAGGGTGACATGGATTGCTCTGGGTATCTGATTTAAGCGTATTTCGTAAAAAAAAAAGAAAAAAGAAAAAAAAAAGTCTGTAATATAAACCATATTTTGGCCTGTTTTTTTTTTTTTTTTTTTAAGAATAAAATTATTCTTATTAGTCAGAAAGGAGATTGTCCTTGTTGCTACAAACCAGCATTAAAGGGAGCTTTAAACTTGTGAAGCATGCCACACCCAATGATCTTTGAGTTTTTGGTTTGATCTGGCTGAAAATGAAGAGCGCTTTGTGTTCTATTTCTTAGGTTGTTTTTTTTTGTGGTTTTTTTTTGGTCGCTACATACAGGTTAGTGCTTCTCACATTCCACTGCTGCGCTCTATCCCCTTTGTAATCGGTCCGACCTGCGCTACGTTACCTGACGAGTGGCAGTCTGCTTTTACTAAGAAGAAAAAGAAAATTTTGGGAAAATAAATTTTAGGTAGAAATTGGTCTCCTTAACCTAAAACAAATCTCTCTGGTAAGTAATGATGCTGAAAGTGCAAACATAAGCTGTTTCTATTGGGGTTTCTATTACCCCAAACTTTTATTACCTGTATTCTTTAAAGAAAAAGAGGAAATTGTTCACTTTGTGATAAAAATTTTTTTTTTCTTTTTTTTTTTTTTTAATAAAGTGTCTGTCTACTGCATACGGCTCTAGCCTCCTAAAAAAAAAAAAAAAAACAGTTTGAGCCAAAACGTTAACTTTTTGATGCTGATCAGGGTGAAAATTGGTGCAAATCCAGAAAACTGACATATTTTGTAGCTCTGGTTCCCAAGATGAATAATGCATGCTGTCTGGGAAGTCATCACATCACCTTCAGTTTACCCCCTCCTCCCCTCTTCTGTGCCTCATCATTGCATCAAGACACTCAGCAAACACCATGTATTTAAGAAGCCATGGAGACGACTTGTTGTATTCTGGAGAAGCACATCGTTTTCACTCTCGTCCTTCTTTTTCTTTTCTGGGTGCGAGTGCATTCTGTTGTGTCTTTGTGCGCCGACACAAATTCATCTGAAACGCCCCAGGTTTTATTATAGATAATGTTTGAAGTACTCTTTGCTTCTGTTCTGCATTGTGGTTAACCATGTTTCACCTAGAAGGTATTAAAAAAAACAAAAACAAAAAACAAGCTGGATATCATGCAGGAATTGTTGAGCTGTTTTTTTTGTTTGTTTTTTTTAACTGCGTCAGGATAGATAGATTTGTAGTTTGGTAAACCTACAAATGAGTTTCTTTAGATAATGGGGAATTTTCACTCTCTAATCTAGCCGTATAGACTCACCCGCTCGAGCTTGTACAGCGATTTCACATTAGGCAGGTTTTATTTTGAGGTGCAGCGGTTGTGACGGCTCTGACTTGTACAGAAAGCAGAAATGTGTGTCTGTTCTCTCTACTGTTTTTGTGTTCTTGAACATCCACTCGTTCGAATGCAGAGGCATCCCTTTTGTTTTCAGTTTGTAACAGAAGAAGTAGATTTTTTTTATTTTTTTATTTATTTATTTTTTTAATTTCTCTCACCTGCAGCTGTCTGGCTTTTGGTGAAAACTTTCCTTTTCAAGATGTTCCATGTGTTCCCTTCTAGTTTATGTGCTGCTTGTGACACTTGCCTTGGCCATCCTAGGAAAATATATTTTTATTATATGAGCTGATTTATCATGCAAACGTCTTTAAAAAAAAAAAGTAAAAAAAAAAAAAGATACTATTGAAACCATCTAGAGTGGAAATGCACCAGTCAGTCGGGCAGAAATTGGAATCTGCATGTTTCCTTTTGGTCATCTCTCATTGCTATCATTGCTCATAACCGAGTCAAATACTGAAATCTCCCCTCTTAATAAAATTAAGACTAAGCATTTTTGTCATAAAAATACATCAGTGCATTTATTTAAGTTTAACTAAAATCAGATCAAACATGGAGTCGCATTCATTGACGCATCCATGAGGATAATCTTGTAATTCTTTCATTTTGTGTTGGATTCAAAACTAACATGCCTATCAAACAATTTGCAACACTTTTGTTTTATTTTTATTTTGTCCTGGGAGGTGTTTTTAGTGGCTGGGAAAAGCCTGATCGATGCATCTCTACTTCAGAGATATGGCTATACCGGAGCGCTGAGGTTGGTGTGTTTCCAGAAAAGAATCATGAAAAGTCAGGTCGACTTATCCAAAGATGAGAAATTATTTCAACTTTTCTGGCACTTTGCATCCGCTGAGCATTAAGATGTCTAGTTTTGACCTGATGTTGGTTCCCATCATCTGGTCCGCAATCTGTGCTCGCCTGCACATTGTGTTGGATAGAACGACGAGGAGCTTAAGCCAAACTTTAAAAGCCCCACTCTTTGTTAGCACAACCGAAGAGTCGTCTGCACAAAAAGATCCCACTTCTCTCTTTCTCTCTCTCTCCCTCCGCTTTGTTGACTGTGTCTCCTTTTAGCAGTTGCATGCTTCTCAGTGCACACCTTCACTCAGTTTCTGGTGCTTGTGTGGATTTTCTAACCCCTTCCAGGCACTCCTACCATCATCAGCCCCTTTTTATCAAGGACACACTGCGTTGAACATGTATGTTTGGGGAAAAAAAAAAAAAAAGAGGAAAAAAAAAACTATTTGGTACCTATTGTGTGATACTTGCAGCATTTAAAAAGACAGAAGGTTTTATGTTTTGATCTGTTAAAAGAAGTTCATTCTGGTCTTAATTTGTTCATCTTATTTTCCCTTTTTTTTTTCTCCCCCTCCCCCATTGTGAAGTGGGCATGCTTGTCAAAAAGACAAATGCTCTCTGTTAACAGGCTTATAATCTCATAAATAGTTGTGTATAAAATAAACTGTTATAACTTCTTTTTTAATAAAACATTGAATATGTATATGCGCTTCTGTGTGATGCTGATTTATTTCGTATGCTTGCTGAGTCCTATGAAAAAGTGCCATCACAGACGCATTTGTTTTGTTCTTTTAAAAGTCAGAAAGTATTGTATCTATCTAGCTAAATAAAAATAATTTTTAAGACTGATTATCTTCAGTGGTAGCTAAAACATCCCTTTAGGGCCCAATGCAACTTGTAGTTTACTCTGGGTGTTTCTTGATTAATAACATTTATGTTTATTAACTTTCAGTTTCGTGGATTAAAATGTATTTTGTCGTTGCTGTGTTAGTCTATTCAAAATGATAACTGTTTCAAAACGACATTTTAAGTGGTTATTTTAGTAGATAATGACCCACATCTCAAGTTCAAATGGAAGTTGTTGCCTTCCACATTATTCCACTAGGTGTCACTGTGGTCTCGCTCAGCAGTTGGTGCAGAAATGTCCAGAGTGAGGCGTGCTTCCTGTCGGCGCTGTGAAGCTGATGGAGCTGTTGCCGTTACCTGAAATGTAGGTGGTTCATGAGCATTTCCTGTGGTTTAGACTTTTTTTTTTTGTTTTGTTTTTTTGTTTTTACTCTATGGTAAATGTACTACTTCGACTGGAGTTAATAATTCCCGAGTTTGTTGCGTACCCTGAAAACATGACGCCCAGTGGGTGCTGTTTAACCACTGGACCAGACGAGGGCGCTCGCTCGTCTTCTGTTCCTCTGTCCATCAGCTGAAACTCCCCACCGGCCCTCTGTGTAATCACAGCAGGGGGGGATAAATGTTCTGACATAAGGCTGTTTAATCCGCTCTCCTCTGAAAAAATGTATTCTGTCACGCAGCAATCTGTCCTCTCTTCCTGTTTGTCTTTATCACTGCTGCAAAGCCAAAACGTGGAATTTCTCTCCCATCTCTGATTAAAATCATATATATATATATATATATATATATATATATATATATATATATATATTATAAAGCCAAATAATTAAAGAGCAGCTGAAGCTGAAAACTGACTATAATGTGAAAATGGCTTTTTAAATTTCAAATCGTTGACATATCGGACTCTGTGCAGAATTTCAGGTGAGGTTTTACATAATAGGATGACTGTACATTTTTCCAATTCTGATTTTTATTTGTTAAAGTGTTAAAAAAACAAAAAAAAAAACAAAGAGGGATATATACTTCTGTACAACTAGTTCCCAATTTCCTTTCACTTCACATTTCTGCACCACTTTGTGTTGGTCTGTCAGAGTCAGTTTCAACAAAACTTCCCTTTTATTTCTCATTAGAAGGAGGGGAGGATGGGGGGCCCGACCTCCAGGAGTCCAGCAACCTGAGAGCCTCAATGAAATATTTAAAGCTTCTGTTTTATCCGCAGTGCGTTTGCTCAAGACCCGCTGACGTAATCCCAAAAGCCCTTGCAGCAGTCATGCGATTGGCCCCCGCGCGGAGACAGGGGCGGTCAGGTGTCCTGCGCCACTGTGGCCTTTTAAGGCATTACGGAGCCCGCAGGCTCCACATTAGAGCTCGCGAGCCGTCTGCCGCGAGGCGTGATCAATCGCTGTTGTCTCGAGCGTTTTCCAGAACGAAGCTTTTAGCAGGAAGTGAACCTCGAGTCTCTGCACTGAAAGATGAAGTTGTATCCCGCTCATAAAATAGACCCCCCCTGTTGATTCCTACATACAATACAATGTATGCGTGCAATGGGATCATGCTGGGAAGCCGGGAGCTCATCAACCAATCAGAGGGAAGTCTCATCAGCTCGTTCTAGGTGTTGGGTTCCTCAGAATGGAGTTTTGGTGGCAGACGATTGGTTCTCTCGGGTTACAAGCTCCGTTTCAGGCCCATAACTGATGTCTGGGGTTGCAACAGCAGCAAGTGGCACAATGATCGCCGCGTCTTTACTAATACATGAGCTGCTGATTAACATGGCCTCTGTCGTAAGAAAAAAGAAAAACCCAAATTCAAACCTGGCACAACTGTAACCCAAACGAAAATAAAAAATAAAATAAAATACATGTAAATTTAATAGCTTTAAAGCGAGTTGGTCTGAGAAATACTAATCAGATAAATATGCTGCGAAATATTGATGTGTTGAATTTAACAGAACAATCCATATAAAAGAGTATGACACCTATTTTAGAAAATGCTTTTTTATTATTATTCATGAATTGATATTTTTGTTGTTATTTTGTGTTGTGTTTTACTGTATTTGTTCGAAAATGTTCTCAAGTTTATCACGGCTCTACTTATTTGCGTTCCTTTTTATATATAAAATTAACATATATACATTTCTGATTCGATTGTTTTGATCATCACTGTTATCGTAGCTAATTTATTTGATTTGCATCTATACATCTTTATTCAATCAGGTGATTGTCAGTTTTTGTGCCGTTCACTTTTTTCTTTCTTTCTCTTTTTTTTCTTTCTTTTTTTTTTTGATGGCTATCGCCTCATCAATTCCCAGGTTATTGGAATATTCCCGTTCAGTGATCCAACTGACTAATTCTCGCAGCATCATTGTTTCATCCCGCCTCCATCATCCGATCTCATCGCGTTCAGTCACGAAAAGGAACCGAATGAGTCTTTTTTTCCCCTCTCTTTTAAATATTCATAGAAAGCTCCTCGTCTCCTTTACACACGGCCATCCCTCACACGGCGGATCCACGGTTCGGGTTTCAGCAGGTGGAAACCACGTCAAGGTCTTTTTTTTTTGAAGGGGCTCCTGCTGAGCGGCGGCGATCAGGATTTGATTTCACCGTCGCTATTCGCTCTGAATGGAGCGTAACCGGAGCCGGCCGCATCACCTCTAAATATTAGACGGGTTTTGTGCGCCCGGTTATCTGATTATCAACAGCAGGTAAATGGACTCTCACTGCCCGTCCGGAGAGGAGCGTGGCCAGCGCTCACACGCATATATTAAGCATCCAAAAGCGAAGCGGGCGCACCGTGTGTGCGCACTGCTGCGTAAAACCAACGAGGAGGAGGAGGATGAGGAGCAGAGGCCGTGTGAAGGCCCCGAGGTGCAGCTCTGGCCCTCCATCACCAGGTCGTATGAACTTTACCTAAAGGGTTTTTGGCAACATTATAAATCGGGTTGTAAAACGAAAAAAGAAATGCGTTGTCACAATTTTGGTGTCATAGCAAAGGTATTTTAGTTCCCGGACCATGAAGTGTTTCGCAATCTGCAGGGGGGTGAGAGCTTTAAATGCAATGCTTGATAATCATAAGCCATCTGGACGTGGTCATTTGATCTCGCAGCATCTCGAAGCGAGAACTCCGGGCTCAACTGCAGCAGCAGCAGCAGCCGACTAAAACTAATCCTGTGTGGAAGAGGAGGTGTGGGTGGGGGGATGCGGTGGTCAGTCCATCAGTCCATTAGATGTGAGCATTACTTTGGTTGTGTGAAAATGCATGTCAGTGCACATTGGGCTTTATAGTTCTTTTTTTATTATTCAGAAACAACTCAATAACGTCTTAAAAAAATAAAATAAAGTTCTATTTTAGTAATTAATTGCGGTGGGTTATATTGAAAACGAGTGCAAATTGTGTCATTGATTTATACCTCAAACAGAATTATTGTCGATTTAGCTAAAACATGTAAGTCTGGGATGTTTTATTCTTATGAATTGACCACAGACTGTTGTCAAAATAATGTATCTGACAGAACTTAAGATGGTTACCATAGAAAACAACACAGATGCTCCACTTAAAATATCTACTGGTGTTCCTCAGGGATCTGTTCTTGGTGCCATTTTGTTCTTCTTTTTTTTGTTGTTGCTGTTTTTGTTTGTTGATTTTTTTAAGTTCCCAGATGGTAATATGGAATTACGGTGCATATGAAACCTTGTAGTAAAGCTTCTATTAGCCTAATATGAGCTGTAATCTAGAAAGCACCAGAATATATTTATACGCTGATGACATGATCATTTACGGCACCATTACGTCAGATGTTGAGCTGTTAAGATTTATGTTCTTTTATCACTCTGGCTGATGTAAAGTCTATTCCAAGGAGATGGAATATTATCCTCAGGTATTCAAAAAGCTTATAACTAAACTTTATTGTTATTATTTGAAAAGATGTTCCCTTTTTTATTCTTAAATCATGTCCAAATATCCTTTCTCTAATGATATTATTTATATCCATGTCACATTTTCTCAATAAAAACAGACTGAACTGTAGTGCAGCACTTTATGCTGCATTACACTTTACAGCAGAACCAGGTTCCCCTTGCAGGAATCTTTAGGCTGGATCTCTTCCAATTTATAGGAAGTCAAATCTTCCAACATCACACCACTGTACTTATTGAACTAGACCCAATTCAGAAATAAGGTCAAATATTTCTATAGTGAAACAGACACTATTCTCGATATTTATACTGTGAAATGTGTTCCTAAGACTGCCTTGAAGGAAAGGTTTAGCCTTTTATCGATGATAAATAGTGTTTTGGTTTAAGTATGGCTTTAAATATTTAAGATCCATCTAATGTTTTTCTTGCGTTAGCTTCTGTGATTGAAGTTCCTGTCTTTCTCGAACAGCTCTTCTTATGTTTTACTGTATTTTTTATGCGGTTCTCTAAAGAATAAAAATTATTATTATTATTATTTAAAAAAAACAGTTGTGAAAGCATAAAGCACTAGTGATCTATAGACAGCATGAAGCACAGGCCTGTAGGCCTCTCCATGCTTTCGGCCTGTTAGTGGTTTGTCTTTTATAATAAAAGCATTCAGTGCTGCTGTTTTTAAAAATGTGCAAAAATCCTGGCACGGCATGTCGCAGGTCTGAATTACTAAACTACTTCTGCAGAACGGATGGGTTCCTACTGTCTGTTTAAAAAAAAATGGAAGAAACAGTTGGAATAATTCCTGTCCAGATAATAATAAAAATAAAAAAGACTAAAAGGTTTAAATAAAAATGGATAGTAATGCATCATTGAAAATAATATCTGTCCATTCCAAAAAAAAAATACATATTCAAAATGCTGCCCAGGACAGGTGGAGGTGGGGGGTTGAGTGTGGAGGGGGGTTGCTCCAAATCATTTTGCTGCAAAAGCGTTTAATCCGCAGAGACTAAACCAATCCTCATCCGCTCAGCCTGTTTGAAGTCCAGCAGGCGGAGGGAGACTCAATGGAAGCTGCTTGGGCCACACAGCAATAATTATCATACTCTTTGTTTTCAAACTCTGTTTTTTTGTTTGTTTGTTTTTTTCGCTCAGTGCAGGCCAGCGCTCATCCGCATCCATTTGACCGAAAAAACCACCGAAGAAGACGTGGATCTAAACGCTTGTTAAGTTTACCTGGAGCTCCTGCGTGCGCCTGCGCCTTTAAATAGGTGCACCTTTCTCCTTCTTCTTTCTGCGCGAGCGAGCAGCTATGGACGCGCAGGTAAAAAAAAAAAGAAGAAAAAAAAAGAAGGGAGGAGGCGGTGAGAGAGGAGGAGAGGAGTCCAGAGGGCTGAATTTGACATTTGATACTCAGGAAGTTCAGGACTGCGTCTGGATTTCTTTTGTCTCATTGTGATCCTGCAGAGCTGCGGCGCGGAGCGGAGCGGCGCGGAGGAGGCTTGTGTCCCCATCAGCGAGCACCAGCTCGGCTTGAAACCCGGAGCGAAAAGCTTTGAGGCGTAATGATAGGTGTGCGGTGAAAATGAGCGACTTTAGTGCGTAAGACGTGCCGATCAGCTGCAGAAGATTCAAAGGTATGACGCGAATTTATACTCTTAACAACGGATTAATGTAAAATCAAGGCTTTTTTTTTTTTTTTTTAAATATAGAGCTTGAATTTATTTAGGAAAAGCTTCTGAGTGATTAAACTATAAAAAAGGATTGCATATTATAAAATATATTGTATGTGGCTTTAAATAGGTTAAAAATACAACTAAATGTGCAGCATTTAGTTGTATTATGTATCAATTTAGTTGATTGCAGACCCAATAAGAGATGGGACTAATTTGGAAATAAAAAACATAGTAATGGTCGAACTAAGAAGGAAAACAAGCGCAGCATTCAGATATGCGGTTCTCCATCGTATTATTTATTCTTTAAGAACCAAACAGAACTTTTCTGTAATGTGTTTTTGTTTTGGTTTTGTTTTTTTGGCGCTGTTTGTGTGGGCTCTTAAGGCTGCTGCTGCTCGGCTGTCCTCACCATGCTGCACCTGCTTTTAGATGCGTTCAAACGGAGAACACAGGTCCAGGATTTATTTTGTGTCTGTACGATTTTTAAGCCCGTCACAGTTTATTTCCACTTCATGAAATCATTTTTTAATTACTATTATTTTTGGAATGTTGTCAAAAATATAAATCATAAAAAGAAAAACATCCTCTTTATGTTTGAAAATGTAAGCAGCAACGTCAACTCGTTTTGTGACGAAATGATCCAAGTGTTCAGTTGCTCCTGTTTTCCAATCTGTCGCGTAGCTGTTGGTGAATTGAGATCTCACTGCGGGTCTTAGAGAAGCGCTAAATCCTCCTGAAATAACCGTGAAGTTGAGGACTTGTAGGTTCCTACTGGGACAAATGCGATTAACTGCAGGGGGGGGGGGAGGTTGCAGCTCTCCTGTTGTTGATTTAAGGCCAGCAGACAAAAGGACATAATGTGTTGCACACAATGTTGAATTATAATTTTAACAGCCTTTGAATATTTCACACAAGTCATACATTTCTTTTTTCATGATTTAATAAAACTGATTTTTTTTCTCAGCTTAATTAGTTGGACTAAACATGTTTTGAAAGGGCTTTCTCTTAAAATTATTACACCCTTACAATTAGAAGAAATGAGCAACGTCTTACATGAAATTCCCAGTTTGAGTAATTTGTATTTAAAAATGATCAGGTTGAAAATGTAAACTTGTTAAACACTTAAAAAAAAACACCTCAGTCTACCAAAGTGGTTTTGCTATTTGATGTGTTATTTATCTGCTGGCCTCCATAACAATTTACATTTTAAAGTCCAGGCATAAGCTGCAATTTTTTGTCAGAAATAACATTGCATTTTCTCTACTTTACATCCTTGAGTTTTAAAGTCTTCCAGTAAAAAAAAAAAAGAAAAAAGAAAGAGGCATGACTAGAAAAAAATCATCCTAGAATGAGTAAGAAAAAGGAGATTGTTTCTTCTGTTTTATTTATTTATTTATTTTCCCCGACTTGGCTTTTTAGTGGTATTGATTTCTCCAGGAAATGGTATTGAGAGTCTTGCTCAGGAAACCATTTGGGCGTCTGAGGAATCACTTAGTACATGGTTTGATCGCTGAGGATCAATGGGAGCTCCGTTGCACTGCAGGGCCCCACGGTGCAGGGAAGCTAATGGCCGAACCAAGGGTGGGGCGTCTCCTGCACGGGCCCTGGCATGGCAGGACGGGGGCCGAGGACTGAGAAAGCTTGTTCCTCTCGGATTATCTGTAGCAGACGGATGCTCTACACAACAGAGTCAAGGTCAGCCGTTTTCTGTTAGGTCGTTGTTGCATCCTGGATGGATTCATTCCTGATTTCTGGCCTTAAAGCTGAAGAGAAGCTTTACGAATCGCATTTTCCACGACCAAATTCATTCGGGTTCTTGTAAGATATTTGCTGTATTGTGCTTTGTGGGCTCGTCTGAGGTGGTGAAGGAGCTAACTTGTGTGTGCCCGTTAATTGAAAAGCTAATCTACACAACTGAGATTAAGACTGGTGTTAATTTTCTCTCAAAATCTGTGAAGATATCCTTTAATCTCTTAAAAAGTCATCCCCAGAAGAGCATTGGCTGGAAAGTAAAATGACCCTAACCTTCAGAGGTCATGTTAAAGGTGACTATCTCTGGACAGGATGTTAAGAGATTAACTTCTGGGCTAAACCTTATGTTCTTTTGTAGTACTCTATTTGCTCTGATTTTTACAGTTTTCACAGCTGCATTTGATATGTGTTTGCTGGGCCTCGTAGTTTTAATGAAATGTTCATTTGCTTACAATTTTATTGTCAAAAAATTTTTCATTTTGCAAGACGAGCCATTTATTTTCCTTTATGATGCACTGGTTAGATTTTAGTAGAGATGCACCAATCAGCCAGCCAGAAATCAGATCCTCTGCTCTAACACTGAAAAAGCAAACATTTACAGATGCATTTGCAATAACTGCGTCAACCAAAAGCAGGTACTTTACTTTGCGGGGTTTCTTTTTTTTTTTTTAGGTTAATAAAAATTGGATAAATACAACCCCCATCAACGCTCCTGCCACATTTTTCTGTCTCAAACCTTAAAGAAGGTCTCACCAATGAAGTCCAATAGGTGCAACTCTAAATTTGAGTTTCTTGTGTTTACATTGCACAATACCCCATTCAGATGTGCCTTGTTTACATTTGTTTTAAGAATAGTTGTCTCCCTGATTGGTTAATTATAACCCCCAATTTCCTTGAAATCTAAAGATGGCAATGCAGGTGATTAGCCGTAAATGGCTAGTCGAGGGTGTTTGCGCACCCTCGGGATTGGCTGAACTTATATTTAGTCCAGACACAGTAGTCTTTGACCTGTTACTCAATGTCTGGGTCAGTCCACCGCACTGCAGCACATCCGAGTTAAAGCTGCGTCACTGCTACTGCGTATCCCCTACACCTTCGTGACATAACATCTTTCCTGGCACTTTCGCTCTCTGGGCTGCTGTTTCTCCTCCGCTCACCGGAGGCCTGACTGTGGCGGTCTATGTGGTGCGTCGCTTTGCCCCGCTGGTCTTGCTGTCCACGCCCAGTCTCACTAACTGGCTGATCCGTAGGTGTTTTGGGTGTTGATAACGACTCCTGTTCTGTGTATGGCACTGGTAGAATTCACTGTGAGAGCTCGCTATCAGTGAATTACCATAGGGCCATAAACAGAGCAGAGAAAGAACCACTTGCTTCTCGGCTTACTTTCTGCTGCTGTGCAGCAATTCTGTCGTTCGTGGGTGGGACGGGAAAAGTGATGTAACTTTCTGGTGCACAGGCTGTATTGCGACATGTTGTTCATCCTTTCATCTGTGTGCCTCTGGAGACCCAAGCCACTCTTCTTCTTTGCCCATTTTGGCACTAGCACATTTTTGCTTCTGTATATATACTTTGAGCAATTATGTGTAGTGCCAATATAGGACAAGACAGATTTCCAACGAATTCGCTCGCTCGGCTGTGGATTGGAATGCTTTTGCCATCCAATTTGATTTGTTTGGTTGCTTAACTCTCGTTTATATTCCTCTGGGGAAATGGACCCATTTTATGAGGATGTTATAATGGAAGTCAACACCCAAGAGGACTCTCCTCAAATCAAAGAAAAATAATCTGTTTTTTTTCACCCACCTGCATTTATGGCTCCATTGCGAACTGTTTGTCTTCATTTTCTTCATGTTTTTTGGCTTCTGTGGGTTCAGAGAGTCCCGGCAGCTCTCAGGTGGTGTTTGGCAATGGTAGAACTCACACTGGTGAGGTAGATGGATCCGGTGGTTCTAGACTTGCCAACTACTGTCTGGGAGCGTCCGCCAGCTAAAAGCGACAACAACCTGTGCTGATAAAAGCCTGAGGAACATTTTTACATTTTTAGTGAGTGAGTGAGTGGCTGAAGGTGATGAAGGGTGGGGTGAGCCTCTGTTCCTCCCCTGCACACCCTGGCCTCAGAGCTCCAGTAACTCCGTGAAGGTCAATTTAGGCTTTTGGTTTGTGGTCTCAAAGGTCATCCAGCCATTCGTTTTTCACACCCTGCTGCTGGAACATATCTATGATGGGTTACACATCTGGACAGGTCACGTACAATTGTAATGGTTGGATTCAAGCAAATTGTTTGCTCTTATGTAAGTAAAAAAGGACAATTACAGCGTCATAAATGTTCTGAAAATTCACGGCGAATTTGATGCTCGCTGCATCTGTTTGTGGCATCGTAGGCACAGTAGAAGACAAAACATACCTTGAAGTTTCAAGTCCATCCATTCATCCATTATCTTTCACTTATATGATGTGGAGTATGATGTGGAGGTCAATTTTTTTTTTTTTTAGCAGAATGCAGTCAGAGCTGAAATGTATTTGAACACTCCAAAAAAGAAAAAAAAAAATCCTTGTACATATTTTTCAATAAAAACACATCTTTGCTATTAGTGGGGTGTTTACATTATGTTCAGGTAAGAAATGAGAAGCTAATTTATCAAAATATTCTACCCAATATTGTACTGTCTCTGTTCTAGATCACTAATTCCCAACAAAGTTCCTCAAACACCCCATGTCCTGAATGTTTTAAGTGTCTCCTTGCTATCACACACTTGACTTAAATAACTGGGTGACTAACAGACTTCAGCAGCACTAGATGGCCTGCAGAGAAGGTCACGCAATCGTTTGAATCAGGTGTTATATGTAACAAATGTGCTGGAACAAAGATACATCTTAAACATGTTGGACGGGGCCTGAGAACCAGGATTGGGAACCTCTGTTTTACGTGACTATATGCCCATGAAAAGCACTCTAACCATCAGGTACCCATAGACTACTAGCCTCATGTCCACTGACTGCTGAAGAAAAGCTCCTGCCTTCAGGTCACTTACCAGTTTTTAACAAATATCAAGATTTAACGCAAAAAAAAATCCCAACACTGTTCTTATAGCTTAAAATATCATTAAATATGATGCTAAAGAAAGTGCTGTAATGACTTGAGTGTTTTTCAATCAAAGTTGCATTGCTCCTACCCAACATATTGCTATCTTGACTATCTACCACTGTTATAAGGGGAACACTGCTTTGAAACTAACAATGTTAAGCTAACCCTGAATGCCTGTTAAGCAATTAACTATTTGCAGGTTGCCTTAGCAAATAGCCTGACTAGCCAACTTATAGCTGCTTGTTATGTTAATTTTAATGTAAATACTATTAAACCATGTTTTTTTAATGCTATTGTGAGATTCTCATACTGTCCCATTTCCCAATGTTCGGAGTGTGACATTGTCAAAATTTTTACTGAGGGCTCCTGTGAAGACTTTGACGAGCAGATCCACTGGTGGCTTGTGTCAGGCTAAGTAACACTTTTCTTGACTCTGGAATTCGATATCAATCTTTGGCTAGCATCTTCTGCAGGCAGTTCTTGATTGTTGTCATCGACTGCCAGTCAAAACTAGTCAAATTTTGTCTAGATAACAACTGAATGGGTGTTTTAATTCAGCCGTCAGCTCATTTTTGCACATCAGTTAGTTAGCGGACCCATCACATTTTCCATGACCGGAGGGGAGTCGTCATTTTTACCACTTAAAGTAATATTTATTACCACATAGAAGTGACATAGACAGAATTTGTTCATCATGTGCAAAAGTGATAACTTTTAAGGAACCTTTAAGGAATAACTTGATTGAATTTACCACTATCACTTGTTTTTTTGACATGCACTAAAATAGCTAACGTGTTCTTAGAAAAAATAGATAAGCGGAGCTCTCAATAGCAGCAAGTTCTCGCAGACCATTTATGTGTTTAATGGATGAAACAAATTGCTTGTTTGTGCTGATAATGCAACAACAATAATGGATTTCTCTGCCCATCAGTCAGTTTTTCCTGATAGGTTTTGACTTTGATGGCGCAGTGATATGAGATGTGCTGCAGTGGACTTTATGCACAGATGTCCAGCCATTCCTGCTTGTAGCCAGCGGCCATCAGAGGACTCCTCTCTTAGCTCCTGTGGCATAATTGCCAACCCATGCGGTGTCATCTTACTCTCCTCTTTCAATGCAGCCTTGTTGACGACGAATGGTTGCGAGCGAGGGACTCTCCCTCAGACGTTACCTTGCACTAACAGTGAATTGACAGTTTGGCTCAAATCAAGAAAAATAAAACTGCTCTACTCAGAGCTTTCTAGATCTGGGTCAGGGTCTGCTAATCTAGGTGACAGGGGGATATGGTGGGATTTAAAACCCTTTATCTGCCTTTGCATTAATCCTGCTTTATGGCCCACACTTGAGCTCTAGCTAATATGATTTGTATTGTCAACGGTTTGCCTGAAGGCCTGGTGTATTTGATCTACCAGGATGTCATCACCGGACTTCAGCAAAAGGCTTTTATGCCTTTTGCACAGTCGAGGCACTAAGAGAGTTGGTAAGTGTTAAGGTTTTTTCGATACATATTTGGGATGATCTAAATGAAAACCTGTATTCTGCGGGCAAAAGGCCTTAGCCAAAACCATCCAGTCTGTAAGTTCCAGTGTGCTGGCACCTGCTGACTCATCTCTCAAGTTACGTGTTTTTCTTTTTTTAGCACACCCCAAAAAAAGTCCATAATAAATTCTTCCAAAAAGACTGCATCCATTGTGTCAGTTTCCCTCTAACGATCTTCTCTGCAGCAAAGTGCATTGTGGGATCACCCCTGTCAATGCGAGGCCTTCTCCAGATGGGCCGAACAGATCAGGTTACACTGCATTTTTGAGTACACCCTCTATCCCCACAGACCACCCCGCCTCCCAACCACCACCTTCAGCAACTCTCTGGCCCCTTTCTCCCTCAGTCTGACTCACTCACAGTTTCCTGGGTGGGTAGAGTCGAGCTGAGACAGTGCTTCTCCTGTGTTCTAATGCAGGCTGCAGAGCATTAGTGAAATAAGATTATCTTCGTCCTTACGCAGTGTCTGGACCCGAGTTGGACGGAGGTGTGAGTCGGCCGCTATTAGGCTGCATTTAAAGTGGAAGATGCTTCATCAGCAAGCATGTCTGCATTTTATCCCATTATTTTCATTGCCTTTCCACAGGCCGTTGAACATTTTCCATCTTATGGCGATGTGGTTTCAAAGACAGGATCTCCAAGCATGTCTTTCCACTTTGTAGTGTGATTAAGCTATCTTAGCTTGAGGTTCGCGGATCAATCAGGTCCGTCTGTCAGTCGATCTCAAAAGCAAACCTTTTCCATTTATGCTGTACAGTTGCAATTCGACCTTATTCCTTAGCTCGCACATTGATGCACAGTGCATGTAAAACTATTCACTCCTTTGGATGTTTTACCCTTCTATTGCATTTACAAATCAGTCATGATCAACAAAATGTAGCTTTTCTGATTAAAAAAAAGTTTAAAACAAGTGAGGTTTTAATGTCAAAGTGATAACTTCTACAAAATAATGACAAATAATTGCTAGTCATTAATAGTCATGAATTATAGCAATGACTTGGTCAGGCAAACCCTCCTGGTGGGTTTTGTAGTTCTTTCTTACTGAATCCCTGTCTAAGCACTGCTTTTACCAGTGCATGCTTCTGGAAGAGGAATCATCATGAAGCACTTGATAAGAGCTTGAAGGGTACGAGGTGGATGGGGGAAATGTGAAAAAAGTATATCACAATATAAACTGAATATGCTTTTCTTAATTGTTCTAAGACATTTCTTTAATCCGAGAAAGTCCATAAACATTTATACATAGTTTTCTAGACGTTATACCATTTCAAGAGCTCTAAAGTGTTTCCAGTGTAGGTCGCAAAAACTTCCAATTAAAGACTTAGTACATAAAGTTATTCAGTCATGTTAAAATCTTAGGAAGCTCGCAGGCAATTTGATAAGGGACACACTAGAAATATGCGTCGATCTGGTTCCAAAGCAGTGATTTTTTTTTTTAAGAGATTAAGTCTTGTTTGAACAAGTAGGGGCTCAGGCCAGAAGCATGTCATCCATATGTGTGGAATATATGTGCATGCGTGCAGAGGTGGAAGGCCTGGGATGCACACGTATTAAGCAAAGATTAGTGAAGATTAAAGCCCGGCTACAGAATCTGCTTGCAGAACTCTGGGCAAAAAGAATCACCCAGCCGCTCCCTGCTCACCCTGCAGTGCACCCCCTGAGCCCCTGTGGTGCTCTGCCACTGAAGTCATGGCTGAAGCTTCATCCAACCGCTAAGAAGGATCAATGGCAGAGGCTCCCCTCTTCAGATGGATCTTTCACTGCTAAATATATTGCTTTCACGATGGAGAACCAAAGCTTTTCTGTCTAGGTCAGGGGTCACCAACAGGGTGTATGTAGGCGCCAGTTTTTTCTCCCTAAGACCTAGGAGTTGCCCAATGAGCTGTTGATATTTAAGGTTTTATAATTTATAGTAAACTGGTAGATGTTTGTAGTACAGTGCATGGCAGGGGCAGCAGGCCCCTGGCCCAGGCCTACAAGGGGACCAGAGGGGAGGCAGAATATGCCTTCAGGGATCCAAGCCTTCATACTCCTCTTGAGTGTGGTGTAAGAAAATATATAATATACTCAAATAGATTATATAGTAGGTTGTCCCAGTCGTTGTTGACTCACTGTTGCTAAAAACTTTGCAAGCCTGACTAATTTTAGTAACATAGTGGGTGTAAAATATTGAATAAAATGTTGTGCTACATGACAGGCTTTATATTTATATTTAACTTTATGACACAAATTTAGTGTCATAAAGTGTATTCTGGGTAAAGCTTGTCACCAGCCGTCCACCAACGTCATCATCAGTCACTTGACAGATGATGACGTTGATGGCATACTAGTTAGAGCATGTTTACGGACTAAGTTAACATGAGTGGAGCTCCATGGAGAGGCAAAGTGAAAAGGAAAAGGATGGAAAAAAGACAAGAGAAAACTGGAGGCACATTTTGTTCCTCGTCTTGGAGATGAACTGGACTTTTTTGTTGGCAACGATTCATTCAGACCCGCCAAAACTGGCAGCCCAGCGAAGGAGCCGGACTAGTTACAGGTAGCAACTCTGACATTATTCACAAAGTGTGAGTTAACTGTAGACTGATTGTAAACTGTATCAGCCGAGCCGCCTAGCTAACTGTTAGCTGCTAACATCCCGTTTTCTCTCTGTGGGTGGTACAGCGGTGACGTCAGGAACTGAAGGCCGAGTGATAGTCGCTTTAACAGTTCGGGTTAAGCGCGTTTTTTGAGCCAAGACAGCAGTTTGGCGTTTATAGTTAAGGTTTACATTGGATACGCCTGGAAGAGCATCTTCCAGACCGTCCATTTTGTGTGAATAGCGGCGCGCGCGATCCGCGCCGAGTTACAAACATCTTTGAAACACTGCGCATGCGCCGCGTGCCTCTGCGTACCCTCTTCAACGCGAGCCGCTGCGTGCTCGAGTCAACCAGGCTCCAGGCTCTGCGTTGAAATTGATAAAGTGTCAAAATGATCCGAACCCATCCGCGGTTCTGAACTACTTTGAATTTGTGTTGTTTCATCATTAGTGACCAGCAGCCGGATGTTTCTGTTGTTCTCTCGTGGTTTGTTGTACTTCATGTCAGATGGATTTCAGAATGACATGGTCGCTGTCTGTGGTGGTGAAGGGCCCGGTCATTAGCCCAACCCATGACCCCACTCTGACTTGTTCCACTAGTGGCACACGGTATCCAGGAAGTAGCTCTCAGTTGGAAAAACCTGATGACCCCTAGATATCAATCATTTATCCATTGAATTTTCTCCTTAAAAATGTTTATTTCTAACATGGACTTACAAAACACAAAGCTGTTACATCACCTCCTAAAATATTCGATTGCACTTTGTGGTGGTGTTGCTGACTGAAAGAGAGGGAGGTAGGTTCTTCCAGGAAAACATGCTAATAAGCCATTTAATCTTTTTGCATATCAAACTTGAAATGACTCAAATGCTATGTGGAGACATGCACTTAGTCTTGTGTGAATCACACTTCCAAGGTTCCAATCCAAAATAACAGGGGAGAGTTTAGAACAATAAGCAATAAAGGATGTTTTCATCTGTCTGGAAACAATCTTGTTTGGCTTTAATCTGGAGGAAGAGTGGGATGCACACTATGACGCCTGATAGATTAGGGCCTGTATGCTTCTCTCTCTCTGTTCTGCTCCGCAACAGAAGGGCCCTGCTAGCAAATCCCAGGCTTTAAAGCAGAGGAGGTTCAGGCAGCTTATGATGTAATCAAGGCCCTGTCTGTCACTGCGGGAAAGGTGGGGGGTGGAGTGGAAAGGAGCATTGAGGTTATTGGGTTTTGTGGCATGTGCATCACTCCAGCTCAAAATGAACGGAAATGTGGCATAATTTGAAGATAAGAAAAAGAGGCAATAAGAGTAAGATACAAAAAAGTGGGCAGCGATGGCTCAGAACATGAACAAAATTTGATCAGAAAGAAAACACAGGGGTTAAAAAGCTTTTAGATTTTTTGCCTTATTTTAAATTAGCATCATGAATCTAAATAAATGTAAAATATTTCTTCCACTTACGAAGAAAAATATATATACTTCAGACATGTTAAAGGCTATACTAGATTAAAATTTAGGACATTGAAGACCAAAAAAACCCAACAAAACTGTTGTTCCACATGGATCAGATGCAAATAAATTAAATTTCAACAGACAAATCACTTAAAAGGCTACATCATGCCACAAAGCAGTAAAAATTCCCCATGTCTGAGGAGGCAAAAATGAATTAATCTTAGTAGCAAACACTAAAAAACTTGTAAAGTAAAAGTAAGTAAAGATTTTAATTTTTTTGTTGATCCAGAGGTCTGAGAACGTTTAAATAGAGACGTGTCTTTCCTCGTGTCCTTGCATGAAAAAAGACACGAGTAAGTTGGTTTTGTAGGAGGTGATGTCAGAAGTGAAGAGACAAATGTTTAGGTCAGTGAGGTGAAAATCTGGTGGGATTTCTTTGGATTTGAGTAGGCATCGCCAGATTGAACTTGACAAGTGGATTGCAGGCATTAGACATTTTCCAGAGGCTGTATTGTTAAACTCTATAAAGACCAACGTTTAAAGAATAGACATTGCTTCACTTCTTAGTCACAGTAGTTTTAAACAGAATATAAAACATGACTTTTGGTTTCCTTTTCCTGTCGTTTCATTTCAGGGATTTCATATACTTAGAGAAGCTGGTTGCCTACAAGACTGAATCCTAATTGCAAAAAAAACAAACAAAATCTGAACTTTAAAGAAAAGGACAGCTCTAAAGTAGGCAGACCTAATGCTCCAAAAGTGACCTGTATTTGTATGACCTTCAACAATGTGGATTATTATCGATGCCCTCAGGACCCTACTGATGTGTGGGTGTTTGGTTGAGCCTCCCGACTGATGTTGTGAAGAAAACGTTTCATGAATTTGGTGGTGAAGCTACTCATCAGCCTGCCAGCCTCAGCCTTAGTGTCATTTACCAAAGCTTGTAATTAAAAGTTATTGTGTTCATTACTCTAATGGCTGTGGCTATGCCATTTCTATTGTTTTCAATTAGAGACTCTGTAATTGAGGGTACATATTTGAGGGCTTTTGGTGGGATAATTATGGAGAAGAGCCCTGGAAATGGTAAGAGATCACTTGTCATCGCCATCTTTGCCAACAGATTCCCTCGGGAGAGCTGCGCAGTGTGTTGCGTCCTCTAAGGATTGGGAGCAGATGTCCTGGAATCTGGTTAAGAGTAACTCCTGAACTGCTTTGTGAATGTGGATCTCTTTTGCTTCGTGTTCCCAAACCTGATTTCGCCCTTTGGGAGAGCGCGGATGCTGTCTTTAGGAGGGTCGTAAGCCACACCTGTGGATTTGATGTGTGTGTGCGCGTGTGATCAGAGACTTGAGAATACACGGTGCTGTTGAAAGAAAACCACTTCAGGAAAAAAAAAAAAAAAAAAGATTTTTCACCTTCTTAATAGAACAAAACTAGGAACCTCAGACTGGGTCCATTGTCCAGTGGGGCTCTGAATGGAGCTGTTGGAACAGACTTGATGAGTAGCTGCTTCCAGAAGGTCTCATTCAAAGCAAGGCCAGGTTAGCCAACCGTATCCGTGTTCTCTTCCGCCTGCCAGACATTCCCATGAGCCCTGCCCTTGATTTCAGTCTTACTTTCCCTTTAAACATAAAAACTTCAATGTCCAGCTTAAAAGCTCCTTTACTTAGTGATCGAAAGAGCTTCCTGTTATTTTTGGGTGTAAATGTAATTGCTCTTTAGAGAAAGGATATCATACAAAAATGGTGGTGGGAGAGTGTTTGTCTGGGTCTGCTTCACACTCTACCACCTTTCTTTAATGAAAAAGAAAACATTTGGAAGCTCTGAAGTGGTCTAGCAAAAGTCTGGGTTTTGTGTTCAGGCTAAAATCCCGCCAATGTCTCTCAATTAAAGCAAATTTACAAAGATGAGACATATTCCATTGATTTTAAACACTTTGACTGTAGTTTCTGCCAACACAGATCATCAACAGAGAGACAGCCAAAAATACTAAATAAACCCCAAATATTTCAAATTGTGAAGAGCTGCATTGCCACTCTAGTTATTTAATATTATTAAATTAACACACAACCTATCTTAGAAAGGCTTACCATCAGCAGAGGAACCGTTTGACCGAGAAACATCTCACTGGAGTCTCTTTTTAATACACAAGTTTGGTGGAGTTTAAAGTAAAACTTACAGCTGTTTCAGACTTCCACTCTGGAGACGCATTTCATTTATTTCGCGGCTCAAAATGTTAATCTGCATTACAAATGTTGTGACATTTAATCCAAATTTGACTTCCAGCAATGAGCGAAGCGGCGCTGATCAAGAAGATTCAAGTGATCCATGTTAAAAATAACATACTAAGAGTTGCACCTCCAAGTTTATGCACTATAAATAATAATAATAATAATAATAAAAAAAGACGGGTTTAGTAATGCAGCAGTAAACAACGGCACAATGATCCTGAGACTGCCAATCTTGGCATGTTTGAGTGTGATAAAAGAAAAACGGAAACAAGCACATGACAAGACAATGCAATTTAATTTAGTTTTTCCCTCTAATGCGAGAAAATTATACGGGAGTGTGCGGAGCAGCGACGGGGAACGAGAGGAGCCGAAGGGAGTGACTGCTGATCGTGGCACCATATTTTGAACAAATAAAAATAATCCACTAGCATTACATAGTACGTACACATCAAGCCCAAAATATGTCGCAATGATATTGTGGTGGCTTTCCTTCCGGTTTTTTTTTTTTTTGTTCAAAGTGAGGGTTAATTTTACAGAAATAAATACTAGACACTCAACATCACAGAGCTTAAAAAATATGAAGATAAATGAAATTGAACAACAAAAGCCTTATCTTTACATAGTAAACACAATGCATTGATAATCATTTTTACTTTCCCCTGCAGTGGTACATTTAAAAATATATTCAACATCGTACACAATGTGTTGTCTTGCAAAAAACAGAAGAGAAACGAGTCTCCAAGATGGCTCTTCAGTGCTTTCTACTCCGTCCATATTGTCACTGCTCCAAGGTCACGACCTCCACTGCCTGGCCGTCCAGTGTGACAGTGTTGTCTATGCGTGTGGCGACGGGGGCCATTGCCACTTGAACCGGCCGGTTTCCCTGGGCGAGGCTGGTCACTACAGTCTGATACATGCTGACCGGGATCTGGACCAATCCTAACGGGAAGAACCCAGAGCAGAACTGGCGTCAACACCAAGCACAGAAAATATCAATTTACCTCTCAGAGACGATGGCGTTTTTGATAGGACATCAACAACACAAGTCAGCGTTCCTACTCAGTTTTTATGCTAAAATTTCCTGGTTAGGATGAAGAAAACTCTTTAGGTGAATGGAAGAACATGTGGGTGATTGACAAACGAATGACTGGATTAAATGGATCTATGTGTTGATGAATGAATAGAAGGACATATCAATTGAATAAAAGGAAGTATGGATGATCGGAAGATAAATTTAGATGTACAGAGTGGGTCAATGGTCCATATTTATCCAGCCCTGGAAACTAACAAAAATAAAATTCCACACTCCTTCAGATTGTGTAGAAACTCTGCATGTTACTTCATTGAGCATTGTACCAATCGGACATCCTCGGCTCGCTTCCCCCATTCCCAGCTGTTTTAGTGTTTTGAGTCTCTGCCTGTAGGGATTATTGCTGCGGACATGTGGGCCTTTGCTCCTCCCTGCAAGCTGTCACTGTGTCACAAGAAGGCCTGAATATCAGCGCAGGAGACGGCAGTGGCTTGCAATCTCTCCTGTAATTGTAAGCTTAGACCAGGGAAAATACATCCATTCATTTTACTCTATCTACAAATTCTAATTAATAGTTTAGATACTCAGAAATTTCTTCGATAAAATTAAATCATACATATTTTTATGCTTTTCGGGGGCTTCATTTTAAGCACCTTTATTTAAAATGAAGTGTTTAAAAACAGCTAACTCGTGCTAGGACTGGTAATAGCTCTGGATATTAGAGGAGGGGTTAGCTAGAGAAAGTCCGGCCTGAACAGGTGGCTACAGAAACCAGAGTAACTAACTGAAGGCTTCCAGAAAACCACTCAGATATTTCCACTTTGACATGACAGAGGCCCGGCTGCGTTTATGTCAGTTTGTGAACGACATGAGCCAGTAGGCCAGCGGTCTGAGTCAGCGCACTTCAAGCAGTGGCTACTCTTCACTTCTGTATAGCTCCTGATTAGATGACCGCAACAGCAGATATTGCATTATTTGTAAATGATAAAAATGAATACCCTTAATTTTAAGGTGTACAATGTCGATGTACATTTTCACCAATATCTTAATTTGACAAATTTTTTAATAGTGTAGAAAGATTTTATTTTATTTTTTTACACTGCTTGTGCAGTAGAAACTGAAAACCGTTGGCCAACAGGGTATTGGATGAACTCCAGTGTAAATCAACAAATTCTGTATTCTTTAATCAAATAATTCAGCTTCACAGATGGGATCAAATTGTTCTGTCTGTTCGTTCCCGGGCTTCTTTTTGTAGCTTTTCACCAAATGGTATTTTTCTTTATAACATCTAGGGTTGAATTAGAAAGCATGTAATTGGACGTGACTCTGGCAATATGACTGAATTGCAGAAAAATTTATCAGATTTTTTTGAACGGATATTTGATCAAATTAAATTTTGTATGACTGCATATAAAATGGACCTGCTTGTCTTATAAAGTATCTCAAGATGACATTTATTTCAAACGGGAAATACATAAAAAAAAAAAAAAAAACGAAATAATTCTTTCGGCTTATCTTCAATTGTCCCATATATCTTTGTTGGAAATTTAGTTATAGTAATTTCTTGCACTGTGCTTGTTATGTGTGCGCTCTGATTCTTTAGCATGCGCTTCACTCATGGGCTTTCTTAACCTCTGCAGGCTATGAACAGTAAGCTGAGACAAGAATGCGAACTGATTGATTTTCTATAAGTGCTCTATCCCATTCAGCACTGAAAGTGAAGCTGGCTCAAACATCTTGGTGTGTCTGAATTGTCCATCCGAGAGCAGAAATTTCGAAAATCTAAATGAACAGGTGAAACGGTGCCTGTGTGTGCATATACTGTATACAGAAAAGCAAGAGGACATCTGTGTGTGTGTGTGCTGACAGCTGGTGAAGCGATTAAACCCAGGATTGATAATGGAGTGGATCAAGCTCTGTAGGAGGGATCTATTCATGGATCTGGACTTGTTTAGTTTTTGTGTAGCACTGGACTAATTTATCATTCAAAGTAGGAAGTATTTCTACAAGGTGCACACAGATGAAACACAGATGAAACACACCATCCAAATTAGCAGAGTAGATTACAACTAAGGTGAGTATCACTGGTGTGAAGCTTACACATAGTAAGGCTAATTCCAAATGCCATTGACTGGCTAGCATTTGCTAAACTTCACACATTCTGACCTAAAATATGGGATTTTATGTGATAGACTGATAGAAAATACAGCATGAATGTGAAGTGGCGGAAAGTTATACTTATTTCTCTTTAATCAGACACCCTGAAATAAAATCATGTGATGCTTTCAAAGACACGCGGTTAGTAAATAGTCTGTAATTTAACACCAGTGTAAATCTAGCCGGTCTGTGAGGGGCTTTGACTTTTTCTTGGAGAACATTAGTGAACAAAGTGTTTAAAACTGCAGCAAAAATTGATTTTAATAACATGAACACAAATGAAGGCGAAATGTTTTTGGATCTCAATTGCTCAAAAAAAAAGACAATTTTTTTCTCGTTTCACATTTCCGGACTACTTTGCGTTGGTTGGTATGTCACGTAAAATTTCAATAAACTATATACAAGTCTGTGGCTGTAATGTGGAAAAGACGAAGGGTCACGGATACTTCTGTTGTGTTTATGACGACACAGGGTGAAGCGGTACCTGTAGCGTCTTGGACCCCAGCGAGAGCCCCCACGGCAGCTGCCGTCTCTGCCAGCACGATCTGCCCCCCTCCTTGAAGAGTGGCCTCTGCCAGCGTTGCTACAGCATGAGCTGCTGCCTCACTGCAACACAACCGAAAAACATTTGTGCACACGTTTTTAAAATGCTATTACATTAGCAAAACAAACAACAAAAAAAAAGGTAGATGGAAAGTCTAGGCCTAAAGATACAATCTTCTGGCAGAAAGCCTAAAAGCACATACACACACACACACGTGCGCGCGCTTGCTGACGGGTTATTAGAGATGTGAGGTGAAGAGGCAGGAGTGTATGAACGGTAAGAGGCTTTACTTGTCTGGACTTACAGGGAATCTGTCACATCTCCCCAAAGGCCAGGTGCTATGGCTTTACCAGAGCAGTTTTATTAACCAGATCGACTCGGTGGAATTATCGCCAGCTTATTACCACTGCAGCTTTGATATGAACTTACGGAAGCAACTGCAACGGCTGACAATCATATTTGTGACAGAAGCACGAGATAAGCAGAAAGGAAGATGCGCTGCAAGGGTACTTGGTGATAAAAAAAAAATAATAATAAAACAACAACAACAGAAAGGCTTCTGGAGCTGGAAAACAGACTAAATGTTCCAGGGAGAGAGGAGAGGAGCAGCTCAGCACGAGTAAACAGCAGCAGGGGAGGTGAGAGGAAGCAGGACTCAGGAGGGCGCAGGTAACAAGCCCCGATGGGAGATACTCATGCACGTCTAAAAAGGATTGCCATGACAGTGGTCCAGCGGAGAGCGAGCAAACATCTCCGGCAATTAATGATGAATTCAGCAAATTCAAAACTTTTTTTTTCTTAAAAAAAAAAAGAAAAAAAAAAAGCATCCTTTGTCCTGCTAATTGAATCCCATTTTTTTGAGCCGCTGTCCTTTTGACTTCTGTTTAAAAATATTAACAGTTCTTGTATGACAAACAATTCACTGTTGGGTAATTAATTAGCTGCTGAAACGGCACGAGAGGGAGGTGACTCATCAGCATTGAACCCCGTTGACCTGCTGAAACAGACGCCAGTTTTATTCAAGCGAAAATTAAGAGTGGTGTAAACAAATACGAGAGACGTGAAGGTAAATGTTATGAATCCGCCACAGCAGAGTCCCGCGAGGTGAAAACATCAGTTTTCTGTCAGACACTGAAACTATGAGTGGCTTTTTTTTTTTGGCTTCATACTGTGGAGAACTTTGACAACAAGGTTCAAATAATATTTCACAGTAGGATTACTATAACTAGGCGCAGTATATTTAAATATGAAAGTGTAGAAGCTTCAAAAAAGTACTTTTATGCATTATTTTATGTTTTACAAAAATCACTTTACTTCCTGTCACAGTGAAGTCTGTATAGTCTTGGAAATCCCCCAAGGAATAGGTTCTGCCCGAATATTTGTATCAAGAACTCTTATACCAGGGCTGAAAGCCTTAAAGATTTGGGGAAAGAGAGTTTGGGAAACACTGCATTGCCCAGGGCTTGTATGATGTGATACAACAGCCATCTGTTTTCTTGTAGCAGGACAATCTGAGAGGATGTAAAGACTACGGGAGATTTTGGGGGTATTTTTTCTGTTTTTTTTTTTTTTTTTGTATTAAGATCAAAATACATGTTAGATACAATGTGATTTCTAAATGACATAACCTATGTATTAAACTAGCAGGACAACAGATACATTTTTCCTTGTAGTTTTCATACCCTAAGAAGCTTAAGCCGATGACCACTTCCTTTGGACATTACCTGACCCCACCCCTGTTGACTGACCTGTTGAGAGCCATGGTTACGGTGGCTCCAGGCTGGATCTCTTGACTGGCAGCGACTGCGGCTTCAGCCAACGATGCTACGGCCTGCGTGGCCTCCGACGCTTGAGTTGTTTGGATTGTCATCTCTCCACCCTGAAGTGTGGCCCAGTTCTGTTCCACCTTGGGAAAATGTAGTTTCAGAACAAAAAAAGACTGCTGTGTCCTACCTTAGCCTCCACTCCCTTTATAATTACCTACGTCTGTGTTCGGTGTAATGAATGTTTCAAAAAGTAATATGGAGTAACGTTACCTCCCCGTCTGTAACAGTCGAGTAGTTGACCTGCGCCACCGTGACGCCGGGAAGTTCTGACGCATCTGCCAGAGTTGCAACCGTGTGTCCCGTGCCGACCTAGATTAAAAAAAATAAAATAAAATAAAATAAAAAATTAGTGAAAGCTTCCCACAGCCATCTTGAGAAACATTTAGCCACTCAAAACACTTGACGAAAGCAGAGCAGCGCACACACCTGGATGAGCGAGACGGTTCCATCGGGATTGTTGACGGTCTGTACGACGGTCTGTGAGGGAACGAGGTGAGCGATGCTCTGGGCCGCGGTTAGGTGGTGCTGGGCGGCGCTCGCGGTCGTCACCTGCTGGTCCTCAAACGCGTACAGCAGATCCTCGCGGCCGTGCTGCTTGTAGCAGTTCTTCACTATGGTCCGCAATGCCTGTGTCCACGACACCTGAGGGACGCGCGAAGAACGGTTAGCGGAGTGGGACGAATGGATTCAAACAGGATAGAGTCGGGATACAGAAACCTGATTTTTCCACACTTCTCCTAATCCTTTGCAAATTTACAAAGTTCAAATATACAAAGGATGAGAGAAAAGTATGAACTGGTGGAAAGATGGATGGTTGGGAAAACAGAGGGATTAACAAAGGTACCTGGATAGATAAATATTGTAAAATTCAAGACTTTAAGAGAGTTTTAATGGCACCTTGATCAAAAAGTAAGATAAAAAAAAAACACTAGAAATATAGAAGTTGGTTGAATGTTCCTGTATTACAATCAATCATAGCAAAAGTGGTGAAATTTCTAGCAGTCTTTTGCTTTTAGCTGCGCTGCATATGGCTCTGTACAGCCTTAATGTAGTGTCAAGCTTAAAAGGTTTTTTGTTTTTTTTTGCTGCACATAGCCTTGCTGGCTGTGACCCAGATGCTAGGTTGGGTATTTTAGCAGCTAGTTACCAGAAGCCTCAACCGCTTCAGGTCACAAAGTATGTAATAAAGATGTCTGCGAGCGAGAAAAACACTAGATATAAGAGAATATATGTGTTTAAATAGTCCTGCCCTGGCGAAAATTAAAACCTGGAATTAAGGTCTTTAATGCCAAATTAAATAAAAAATAAATAAATTTAAGACATCTTAAAGGCCTTTGTCTCAGAAACACCAATTTAAAACCTTTTAAGGATGCAGACAGATAAACAGAAGAAGGTAGACAAGCGAATAGGTAAAAGGTTTGAAAATATCTCCTCCCCCCAAACTTGTTTACACCTGAAAATTACAGAAATAAAATTCCCAAAACTTTTCCCAACTTCATAGGAACCTCTGAAGGATTTTCAGTCAAATAACTGCATGGGAATGCTTTATACTCTTTGTTTCTGCTCCTCGGTGCGGACGTCGCTGCGAACGTTCGCCCAGGGGATGTCGTCAGGCCACCACACGGGCTTGCAGCTCTCCTTCCCCCAGCCAGGCTTCCCTCGGCCTGTCGAATACTTGAGCATCTCTGGAATGAAGGCTCGCAGTTGAGCCTGGAACGAAAACACGAGGAAAAGATAAAACGCCAAATCTTTCCGTTCAAAAAGGCACACAGTAACACGCCCTTGAGCGGGCCGCAGTGGATGCGTATCGATTGGATACACACCGAGAGGGTGAAGAACTGCAAATAGAAACAGGGTTGCTAAAAGGAGAACATGTTCATTAGGAGACCGATCTATGGCTGTGGCTCCAGACTGACACCAGGAGAACCTCCTGTGTGGCTCTGGCAGTGCAACACAGTCAGCAGGACTGGGAGCTTTATTTGCAGCACCCAGCAAAACATTGATGGTTTCCCCAATTTTCACAAGTGTCAAAGTATTCATCTTACATGAAGCATGAATTCTTTGACACTTGTAATCACAATGCGGGTTGGGTGAACTCGATTACATTTAGTCTTCGCCGGTTCGTTTTCCACGACACTTTGACTTGACTTTTTTCTTGGCCTACATGTAAAACACTAAATTTCTCCTACTCGTTAGATGATTTCTTACGGCTGTTAGTCAAAAGGGTACGATACAAAGGTTTGATTTAACGCCACTCCACTCTGTCACTGGATGGTTTTTGCCATCCATGTTTAAGTTTAAACAGGGATGCTTGAATAAACTTTTTGTACGCCCCACCCCACCCGATATTTACTAATATTCAAATGCATAATGTCCCATCTATGCCTTTCAAATATGCATACAGTCACAGTTACCGGCATGCTGTGGTGGGGTTTTAGTGCCTGTGTCCTCAGTGTCCCGATAATATGCACACATCACCAGGGGATTATATTGCACAATGAGGCATTGCAGCGTCTGCCTACCTTGACATCACAGGCTAAATTTGGTTCTGAGAGAAATAAATCCCTGCCTCCTCCCTATTAGACCCCCCTCTCCTAAGTCACAATCAGCCACCAATAAACGGCTTTGCAAGGCATCACATGACGACACACGACAAAATGGATCTCGGAAGAAAATGGAGGGTCGGCGGCGCTTAATTACAGCCGCTTTGACGAAACAGAGGCTACATCTGGTGGTTGGAATGAGGGAAGCTTGGGTTCAGCAAACAGTGGGACACAGCTTGGATTAGCCAAGGGCAGGGACTTAGCTGTAAAGGGATTCTTGCATTTCCACCTGTGGGTGATGCGGATGTTTGTGTGCAGGGCCAGATGGCTTAATTAAAGTGGCTAGTTTGTTAAGTGGCATGTTGCCCTCATGCCGACCACCCCACCCCCCCCGCTTCCAATCTTAATCCTCCGAAGCAGTGGGCCAATCATAGTTCGGCACGGCGGCTGTATTACCAGGTCCCTGAACCTAACAAGACTGGAGGGTAATTACAGGCTCAGGCTAGACCTGGGATCACCTGCTACAGATGCTCCTTATATGTGACGGGCGACTATGTGTGTCAAGCACATTGCAGATTATTGTTTTGTGATATATATCAGGAGAAGCAGGTCGCTTTAATGAGTTCTATCCCCTTGGTTTGCAAGGTTTTCCCACAGGGGAGGAAGGCCTCACGTTTCCAACACACGGCACCACACATATCTCTAAGAGCAGCCGCACCATTCCACCTGGCCTCGCCATGCTGAGTGAGGCAACAGGTTACTCATGATAATCCCATCCTACAACCTCCAGAAAAACAAGCGCCGACTAACACCTGGCCTCTGAGGATTTATCTGGCCCCAGGATTGGCTGGGTCGCTCCCTGGACCGTGGACTGTCTCTGAGGGCCGCCAGCATGCCCTACTCTGACGATGATCCACAGAGTGCGTCAGCAGCACGGGGACGGCGGCGTAAACAAGCCGGGCTCCCTCGGGTGAACAGAGGACTAATGCTGCCAGCGAAAGGCCTGCCAGGAGCAGACGGTGCTGCACTTCCTTCCTCTCTCTTTCTGAAAGATGGGTTCTGCTCCGCTTTGGCTGATTCAGCGTTCAATTATGAATTAGTGTCACAGCTGAAGTAGGAGAAAAGGGAAGGAAAACTAAACGTGTATATTTACATGTATTTAAATGGTTTTGCTGTAAAGAATTGGGATTTTGTGAAAGGGAGCTTAATATAAATGCATGTAACACTTTTCATTGATTTTACTTGTAAAAGATTTAGAAAATGTTATCTCTACATCACAGTGATGCACTACTTCCTGTTGCATAAAAATCCCAAGGAAATACTAATGCATAAAATCATTTTTACCCCCATCTGGTTTGTCACAGGGCGCCCTCTGCTGGGTACATCAATTTTATGCTGAAACGTAATTTACTGCAAAGCTACCAGCTGTTCCTTAATTTACTGAGGCAGAAGTCTGTGGATGTTTCACCTGTGTCATCTTATCCACAGAGACTGGGATGCCGTCGATGGTGAGCGGCGGCAGTTCTGACGCCAGCTCTCCACCTGCAGGTGCGTGCTCAGCCAGCGCATTTTCCAGGTCCTCCAACATCATGCTCTTATACTTCCTTACCTGGAGACCAGCAGACATCATGACACGGTGAATTGTGCAGACAACATTTGGATTAAAATTATATAAAAAAAAAAAACAAACGCTCCAAGGAAGTTGTGTTTTTAACATAACAAAGTTACTTGTTATGTTAAAAACAGAGCTTTGATGGACTCTCGTCTGATTATTCAACTGTTCTGGAGGAATTTAGATTTCTTTAGATATTTTTCAACTGTGCACCTTGAAAAAAAACAAACAACTTACATGACAGAGACAGAGTAGTGGATTATGTAAAGAAAACTGACTTGCTTTTATGATTTACATTTTGCTTAAATAAAAAAAGTGCTTTAAAGCCTTGCAAAATCCCAAGTTTCAGGACTGCAGTGTTTGGCTAGATCCTGCAAAGCTCTTCAAACATCCAAGGTTCTATTTTGAGAGATTTTGGAAATGTTTTGAAATCACACAAGTTCTATGCTAAATTTCAAAATCTTTGCAGGATTTCACAAAAGTCACTTCTGAAACTTTAGTGGGATCTTACAAAATTAATACAGGATATTGTTAAGATTTTTGGAATCTCACAAAAAAAATTCATTTGGGATCGCTAAAAACTTGGGAGCATGAACCTGGGATATTTGTTTTTGCATGATTTCACAAATATAATCTAAAAACTTTTGTTGGATCACATAAAAGTATTTCTTGTAGGGCTCAGTGCCATTTATTTCCCAAACATTTCTGCAAAGTGCACTGTACGAAACAAGATGGCACAAGACTCCAATTACTGCACTCTGAGTTTGACTAGAGCAGATTCTGACTGCGTGGATCCACTCACCACGTTCTCCAGAGGAGCCGCACCAAAAACTTTAAACACCGGGTTTGGCTTGGAGGGAGAGACACACAGCACTATGGCCTGCTGGCCCACTCTGGTGGTGTATTCGTCCAGTGTGGCCCGGAGTTTCCTGTAAAAGTACATCACGTTTTACTCCAGTTGTTGAATCAAAAGCAGCATTGACACAAGCTCAAATGTCTGAAGTTACAATTTTGGAGATCTGTTGGAGTAACTCACCTGAGCAGACGGGTTTGCTGCCTTTTACGGATGGAAGGGTTTGACTCAAAGATGTGAGGTCTTTTTCGTTTTTTGCCGGTTGCTACAGCAGCAGCCGCAGCCATGCCTACTGGACCTGAGACACGAACAACAAATTACTTTAAATTCTGCAAAAAAAACCTTTTGAAACATCTTGTTATTACAACAGAAAAACTGCATAATATTTTCTATATTTTTCCAGATTTAAATGTGTCATTAAAAATGACTAAGAAGTGTGAACTGCTCAGTCATTTTAAAAGCATAAGAAAGTTTATCTTGAATATACAGGGCAGATTTTTCTCCAGACATCAAGCTGCTGGGTGAGGAATCTGCAAAATCCAGCTACAGGATGGACAATGTTCTTGAATCCTGTTAAGAACATTGGCACCACCTGCTGTCAAACCAAGTGAATTACACTTTCTAAAAGCTATTTGAATTATTAGGCCACCGCCTGAGAGACAGCGCATAAAACTTCCCAGAATAAAGTCGCTTCTTCCAACTATTTTGGAGCCGTGTTTTCTCTCATGCAGGTAAATATTGTTCCCACCTGCAGCAGCCAGGTGAGCAGTGACCTCATCAGTGCCAGCTGAATTGAGGATGTCCGTGTCATCGTATGGGTCGTCGTCTGGAGAGGATGTCGAGTCTTCCTCTGCGCTCATCATTGAAGCTTCTGTGAAGGTGGTCACGTGTACCTACAGGACATATATCAAAAGTACATATCAACAGAAAACATATTTTATGAAATGATACACAAAAAAACAAAAATGGGTTTTTTTTGGAATCTGCAAAATTTGAACGGTGACGAACCTGTTGGCTGACGGCGCTCGCCTCGATGGTGGTCATGTGTTCTGTCGGGTTCATGGCGTGTTCATCCATTATCAGCTGCCAAGCTTACACAGCTAGATCGACAGAACTGCTGGAGAAAATACAAGAAGACATGTGGTTTTGCATGACGAGGACATTTTACCAATGCATGCTTTGTTTCAAAAGATGTTTCTTTTGTAAAAACAGCTCTGGAAATGTGAACTGATTCATGCTAGAGGCCACAAGAGACTTGATATTGCGTGGGGGTTCATCTTCCAGAAGGACAACTGTCCTAAACATTCAGCGAAGGAGTTAAAATAAAATTATTTACAACAAAGCATAATTGGATTTTAGAAACATCAGGTCTAAGTCAAGGAGGCCAGAAAAAGAGGCTGATACAATCTCCTGAGTCGGGTACCATGGTGATGCACCAGGGTTATAGTCAGTTACCAACCTAACCTGCTCAGCAACTGGGTTACATGTAATACTGTTCCTCTGTGACTACTGCTGTTGAAGAACAAGCAAGTTCATTTTATTTAATTTATACCAGAATTACATGTTCTAATCAATAGAATAAGACAATTTTGAAGAGGATGTGTATCGATTTGTTGGGTTTGGCTTATGTCATGCCTTTATGATAAGGACAGAAAATCAGTCAACATTTTAAGCAGCAGAAATGAGCAAAGGTTTTGAAAAGTTTCAAAACCATGTAAGCTACATGCCATTAATATTTCTATGATCTACACTCCTAATTAGGAGATAACGAAAGTGCCAGGCTGATCCCCTACCTGTGCACTGCTGTTATGCTGGCTGAAAGAAGGCTAGTTAACATACTACTTCACTTTTAGCAAAGATAAATTCTGATGTTTACAAATGGTTAAAAAAAACAAACCATAAAGAAATTGTGCTAGAAGTACTGAAGCACCAACACTTTTGCTTAGCAAGATTATGCTTGCTGAAGATATAGCATATAGGCTAATTAGCTAGCTAGTATCAGCTTGTTTATAATTGTGTTACCAGCAAAAATATATAATTACCTGCACACTAGGCACATAAAAGTTTTTTTTAAATTTTTTTAATACATTTTGCAATTGTAATAAATGTATTAATTTCTTTGTTAACAGTATTCCCAATTTGCTGTGTGACAAGGTAAAGTTTATATTGTAGTTTACTGGAGGCTATTGCAAAAATAAATAAATAAAAATTAAAGTAGACGGATGGAGAACTAGATAGTAGGTAACCCTGTTCATCCTGATGGGCCATAAAGTAGAAACAGAAAGCGATATGCAAGTATGTAATCTCAATTATTTCATTATTTCACTGAGCACATTACAAGTGGTTAACTGGTGTATGAATGTATGAACTATTTGGTTATTACAGGCTAAGAGGTGACAATCATATCAAAAAGAAAAACATCTCAAACACATACATGCATACAGGAATTTTACACACTTTATTTAAGCATACATTATTTGAAACTGAGACTGCAGAATTTAAAGAGTGGCAGTTACAGAAGTATCAATAAAAATATTACATTAAATTTGCTCATTTTTCAATTCTATCCAGAGGAGATAACAGAAATGAAAACCAGCTTAGCATCTAATTCATTACTGATGAGCTTGTTTGCAGTGGATCTTTAGCAAATCAATGGGAAGAACACACTGAGCCATAAATATACACGTGTAATAATTCATAAAGTCTGTAAACAGGCTCATGCTAACAGAAACAGGCATCGGAGGACATTTGTTTCAGTCTGTTTGTTATCAATGAGTCCTCCAGGAAGCTAAGCTAGCTATGTCCTACATTCGGCTACTTAGCTTCCTGGCTAACCATTTAGCGGTGTACAGTCGATTATCTGAATGATACAAGCACTATTACGAACACATATCAGGAATTCAGCTTTAAAATATGATGTGAACAATAACGACGTCTGTGTAGGCTGTGAGGCGATCAACAGTAAAGCAGCAGCTAGCATGAAACCCGCGCAATATGAAACAAAACATAACGCTAAAAAGAGGCCGAGCGGCCTAGAGCTCATCCAGAGCTGCTACTCTCCGTCTGAGCTGCTTGTCGAAACGCGCCAACAATATCTTTCCCTCCCAAAAAAAAAAAACAAAAAAAAAAACAGCTTTAAATGTTAAAGAGTCGCACTACGAGTCGACATCTAAACAACCATCAGCTCTCGCCCCCTGCGCTGCCGGGTTCGATGATGCGGCTGCGCCGGGGCTGAAATAAATGGAGATTGCGCGGTAGGGCACTAACCTCAGAGCGGCTGCGCTACTTCGGGCCTGCGCCGTACAGCGGAGATGGAGCCGGGCTTTGATGGAGGACGGAGAGGAGCCAGCGCTGAAAAACAATACTGATCCGGTGGTGCGTTCAAGTACCACCCCCTTAGCTTCTGCAGTCACTGTGGCATACAGACAATGAGTCAAAAACACATGAAACATTACTGGTTATTCCTAATGAGAAACAAGATGATATATGCTCTGTTTATGTATGAGAAAGGAAATAATGACACTTAAAAACAAATCAGTGTTGGTGCTTAGAATTTTACTGTTTTTTATAGTAACAGTGATAAGAAACGATGTTTAATCAGCTAGCATTTTCTGTATTTGTTAATGGTCGTGTGCATGCTTTGCAGAGACAGAGTAACTGTAATCAAGTACGAGTATCAATTCAACATCTTTCTAACCAAGTAAAAGTAAAAAGTAGTCATGCAAGAAATTACTCTAGTAGATTTTGATCACCATATGCAAGTTATCATTTGAATATGATGTAGTCTGGCAGACAAAAGTATTAAATATGTATTCTGGCATTGTGAGGCTAGAATTTTAAAGGTAAAAACTAATAACATGTCTACAAAAATAACAAATTCTAGCCGAAGAAACACTTTTCCAGAGCATTTATTTTTTTCTGTATAAGACTTTCTAAACTAATACTTATATTGATTATATATTGGAGCAGGGAGAAGAGCTTCTAGTGACAACTATGTTTATTGTATATTCACTTGTTCTCCAAATGATTGAAAGAGAGTATTATTTAATAATGATTTTACTCAAACAAAAATAAACACAAGCGTGTAGTAAAACTTCTTCTAAAAGCAATTTCCCCCAAAAAAGTTGCTCAAATAAATGTAATGTAGTAAATGTAACTACCCACCTCTGTACTCCATAAAAGCAGTCGGACTAATTAACCAATTGATATAAAATTAAAAAGGGACACAGTAAGCTTCAGTGGGTTGAAATATTTATTTGTTTGTTTATTTATTTATGCATATGCCACCTTTTTTGTCCAAACACATTTTGTCCACCAACTCTGTATGTCAGTCTCTGGTTCTGTTAGAAACTCTCAAGCTTTTGTTTAATTTTTTTAACCAATTATCATTTTAAGTGTAATTTTACACTAAGTTATTTAAAAACACACCATTCTTAATAAACATACTTATTTTGCTGAGCTTCAGGGTAGGCTAACTGGGGAATTTACCTGGGCAGTATTTATAATTTTACGGGTTTTTGTAAAACAAAATCCGTTGAGGAAACACAAGCGAGACATTTGAGAGCGACAAAAATTGTTTATAAACCCCAAAATGTATATAAGATTTAAACTAGCTGTTTGAACTATCACACTCATTGAGTCTGTAGCTATGCGCCATGAAGTTTAATACTTATTTCCGACAGCCAGTGAAGGTCACATGAAGAGTTGGGAAGCCACGCCCCTTTTCCCAACTCGTGATTGAGCTCTGCAGGACAGGTGTTTCATGTTGCCGCTGGAATATTATACTGATGGAAGTAAGTCAAACAATTAAACTACTCGATAATTAAGGAATAAAATAGCTAGTATGATAAAACGAATATCAAACAAACTGAAAACGTAAACAAGGAAGTGATAAAAGAAAAATGGGAAAATTAGTAACACCTGTGCCATTCAGATTAGTTTCCAAACAAATCGCTCAAGCCATTTCTGCCCTTTTCAATTGAGCATTTTTTAAAAAGTTATTATTATTATTATCAATCTTAAAAATGTAGTGGTACAATGTAAGTTTAGAAAACGTGTTGTAGCAACCAAGTTACAGAATAAAGTGATAACTTTCAGACAGGCCTTCTTGGTACCTATTGAAGTTTGTGCATATCATCTGAGCAACTCTTAAATGCCAGATTTAAAAAGTACAAAGGGTTCCCTCAGGATTGATTAATCCTTGATAAACTGGGGGATGGGCATGTGCAAACCAATTGTTTTTACACAAGCAATGTTATCTCCTGCTACCTGATTACCATGATTAAATCAGTTGTTGCCAGTTGTGACTGAGCCAGTTCAAATACTTTAACTATTATAGTAGTTGCAAAGGAATATTTTAATTTTATTTTGAATGGTATTGAATATATGTATTGGAGCTTGTATGCATAATTTCAAGTCAGTGTGGATTGCATAATATCCACTTTGAATTCAGATTTGTTCACCCTGTAAAAACGATTCCAAAACATTGGGAAAAACAACATTCATACCAATAGTTACTTGAGATGCCACAAGTCACATGCATGTAAATAAATGTAGAGATATAATTATGTTACACTGACATTATGAACCCTACTCTCCAAACAGGTTTGGAGCGTTTCGTATGTGCCAGTTCCTTCCGGCTCTCAAAGAACTGGACCAGAAATGCCGTAAAGGTAGGTCTATATATTTGTTTCCATCTATATATTTTTCCTTTACATTATGCTTTATCTCCAACCCTCAAGAGGGCAGCATTGCACTGCAAACAATGTATTTTGGCTTCTTTCATGCAAGTTTGCATAATAAAAGGTGGCAGTGGGGCAACAGTGCTGCACCACGCCACAGATACCCGTGGCATGTGTTCAGGATGATGGATGTTTCACTTTGGCATGTGATGACAGCCGCTTATGTTTGTGTCTCAGTAAATGTCAGCAAGGATCATATTCAAAATTGTGGCAGGAGAGCGCTGCAGAGTGTGATTACACTCTTTCCAGCGGCTGTACCTTGTAACTGACCTTCCTTCCTTCTACGCTGCCTGTTTGCTATTCCTCTCCCTGTCCGTCATTGCTTTCTACATGAACAGACAGGATGCTGTGCTGTCACTCTCTCACCTACATGATGAACAGTTTTGCAACAGATAGGCAGTATTTACATTGTTACTTAAACGACTAGGCTGACAAATCAACCGAGATTTCTAGAGTTTTTTGTCGCAAGTTCTGAACTTTTTTGAGGTGCGGCCCCTTTTTTTTTGTATCTCATTTCCCTCCACTTGGAGTTTATTTTGGGGTTGAAGGACACTTGATTGTCCTAGAATTTTAGTATGGTAGGTGGTGATGTGACTGAGTGAAAATGAAGCAAGCAGTTATTATGTGCTTCCATTCTGCTTTCGTTTCCTTGGATAGTGGCAGGCCACAGATAAGCCCTGCAGCCTGGGGGCTCTAAAATCAATAATGGATGTAATTGGTGAGCTAGAAGTGAGGATAATTGAAGGTAATTGTGAAACCGTCACGTGCCTCGGAGTCAGGTCAAGATAGCGGTAAAGAAAAAGAAATGGAAAGTGGTAGGGATGGGAAATAATGTTCAGTCTAACATTGTATTTCGATATCTCCTGTGTACTCCATTACATAGCAAGGCGGTAGACCTGCTGCAGGCAGTGTTTTCAGAAGAAAAAGCCATGATACATTGCAAAGTTTCATTAAATTACAGCAAAAAATATAGTGTCGAACAAGAACGCTTATCTATTTAAAGTTTGCAGTAATGCAAAATAATTGATGTAGACTTTTTGCCTCCTCTTAAGTCTGGCACATTCATAATTGAAAAAATACAGTTAGAGTTAACATTTTTATATAGTCACTTGCAAAGGCTTTAACATATTCATAATTTTTGTATTTTCTAGGAATCTCATGTGAATAATCAACAGAGTACTGCATAAATGTGATGGAAATGGCAGATGGTTTATTTATTCATTTTTTTCATCAATCTGAAAAGTGTGGCATACTTTTAAATTCAGTTAATTTGAGTCCAAACTCTGTCGAACTACCTCTGGCTCCAATGTAATCTGGAAATCCTTTAAGATTCGTCACAACTTGTTATCCACAATTTGACTCTTTATGCTCATTCATTTTTGCCAAATGGCTCAATAACACAGGATAGAAACTGCCTCAATTTTCAAATCTTGAATGCTCGCAATTTGACTTAGCTCTGGACTTTGACTTAGCTATTGTAACATATGAATATCTAGATCTTGTCCACTCTAAATTTAAATCTAGACTAAAAACCAACCTGTTTAGAATCACATTTGAACCATAACAAACAAGACACTGACCGACATATTTGATGTGTATTGAATGTTTATTGGTTTTCTCAATTGTAGACTGTAGGGTGTACTTTGTATTTTTAATGTTTTTATGAGCACGTTGAACTGCCTTATCGCGGAAATGTTCTACACAAATAAACTCGATTGATTCATTGATTTCATTAGGTCTCTGGCTGTGTGTCTTGAGAAGCTGGAAGTTGCTTGCCTTTATAAAAGGTGCTTTGGAAACACACTCTTCCCACGTAGTAAATATTTTCAACTGTTTCACAGGCTGTGTTGAAATGGTTTACAAACTGTAGCTGCTGATGTGAAACATCTTAAAAGTCGATGTGTTTTCTAGAGGTTAACGGTAACTGGCACACTCTGCATCCTTCTGGTAATGTGTATTTACCTTAAATCAATGTTCTGTGAGAATTTCAAAGACTGTGTAGAATACAGATGATGTACTTTTTCCACCTTCAGAGCTGATTGAACGTTAAAATGTGAAATATATATTTTGTCCACAAGAGGGTACTAGTGTTCCATGAATGTGCATCAAATGTAGTTCCCTTAAAAATGTTGTGGTGCTCTGCAGTCACACCAGCTGGATAATTTGACACATTCATTCAGTTTCTCTCTGAGAACTTCCCTATTGCTTCAAATGAGAAAATAAAGTTAATATATAGAGACTGATATTATCTGACCAGAGATTCTAAGAAATTCTGAGGATTTTTCTTTTAAATCAGCACCAAATAATTTAAGCTTTTTGTGTTTGCAACGTAAAAAGATGTTCCCAATATCACATTTAAAACGCACAGTGTAAGCGTATGCACTGTAAAATTATTAATACGGAGAAAAGTTGTTTAAAGATTTTTATAATCATACCCCATTCAGTGAGGTTGACATTTTGCTCATTGAAGACAAAAAGGAGCATTGGCGTAACTTCCCGAAGGACTGGGGTGGACATGTCCCCACCAACTTTGGCCCTACCAATATTTCCTTCTTTTTTATGTGCCTGCATGTGTGGACAGTAACTCGGCAGCAGCTGCACGCTGTATTCAAAAATTAGTTAATACTTTGTAAAACGTAAATGGCAAGTCCACTGATTGATCTAACAGATCGGACATCATGTGACTTACATGTGGCGGCAGTGCGCCAAGTGCGCTATTATTTTAAGTTGAATCAGGAATATCAATAGTGGGGAAATTACACAATAAAGCAAAGAACCTTAACATGTGCTGTTGCTGCGCAGTTCTGAGTATTTGGTTCAATAAACACATAAATAAGGTGACCTACATTTTCTGACAGATAATCAGGAGAGCAGGTGTTTAAGTTAACTAATCAACCATCGTGAGTCTTCCTTCCCGATGATCAAAATGAAAATTCAAAAATATAAATTTGTTATATATTTTCACATACTTAACATTTTTCTAGAAATCCCTTGCTTCAAGTAAACTTGGGATGCATTCTTGGGAGAATGTCTTATTTTATAAGTTGTGATTCTCTGTGTGATGCTTGGTGTCAAAATGTTTTCCCTTTGACTTAATGAGCTCCATGAAGTTCTGACTCATTAGTTTTGAGCTTTGTTTTTCTCTTATTAATTACTTGGTACAGGGAGTGTTTATCTGAAACTACATGTCTACAAAGTAATTATGTGTTTCTGGAATGTCCTTACTATGCATGAAGGCATGTTGAATATAATAATAGATTGGTTGTCTTGACTTCTTTTGGATTAACAATGTGTTCCGTTTATACACAAACATTTCTGAGTTTCAAGCAGAAAGGCTACAAAAATATCCAATGGTATTGGAAGTCCAAATTGGAAAGATGGAGGTGTCTGAGCAAACCTGTCTTTAATGTCCAGCATTATAGTGAAAGTTGCAGGTTTCAACTATTTATTAATGGGCTAGTTTCACAGTGGATAACATTGACTCTCTTTGTGACTATTTTGTGTTATTGCCATTTAACAATGGCAACAACAATTGTTCAGTTTGTTTAGAAAGTTGTAGCTAATGCTATACCTTGACTTGTCCTTGCAAGTCATCATAGTTGTGAGATTTGCAAAGTTTTGTATTGCTCAGTTTTATGCATTGAAGCGCTAAAGAAACATACTGACGAAGATTGTATAGTGCTATGTGTGCCAATGGTTTAATGGGATTACAAACTGTCAGATATGCAAATACATTGTTTACATCTGCAGGTATCATAGAGGATTACATAGGTGGCAGTCGTAAGATGCTGAAAGTGGGACTGCTCTACAACCTTTGTCTTTCCAAGTCAGGATTGCGACTTCAGAGAATGTTCTTGTTGTGTTTTTGCCAGCAAATGTGGAAAATTTGTCTTCAATGTGGAAAGGGAACCCGAAAAATTACTTAACTTTTCTGACTTGCAAACATAGCTCACTCAACTTGGATGTGTCCTCGTTCTTGGATTGTAGTTCTGATATGGACAACAACAAAGCCTTACTATCAATAAAAAAATGTGTTGTTACCCTCAAAACTAAAGTTTGCTGAAAAAGCTTAAGCCATTGTAAATATACCAGCTAAAGCTCAAATATGTTCATAAACATTATGCATAGTAAAAATGTTCTGCACCAAACTTGGAGAGGCCCCTCTGTGAAGTCATTGCTTTAAAAGCAGCATGAAAAAGACATTTTTTTAAAAAGTTCTCTGGTTTTTCCAATATGTAGCCAACAAAAATAATCTTAGCAATCTTAACTGAACTGAAATATTGAAAGCTAACCCCAACTTAGTCTTTGACAGTGAAGAATTTGGTTTTGTATCTTTTCGTTTGTAAAAATCAGCAAATATCACATTTCAACTCTGCTAGCTATATGTCAAAACGGAAACTTTCACATATCTGGTATTGGTAAAAATTCTACATGACTACCTGTATTACCGGTAGTCATACTTTCGGTATGTATTACCCGGACAAACTCTGCATTGGGGAAAGCTGACAAGAAGCACTTACCCCAGTTGTAAGTGCTTCTTACAACTTGGGGCAACAGCTGAGGACTGATATATTAACAGGAATGAGCTGTTATTTCTGCCCAATTTTATCCCAGCAGAAAGCTTTGGAACAAGTGAGTAGTTGTTGATAATTTAAAGAAATATTTGTCGATTTTAGAGAAAACAAGCAAGCGTACATGTAAAGGGAACGTGTGCTGTGCTTTACCTTTGCAGTGAGTAGAACCCATAATGACATACTGGCGTTAAAAATAATGTTAATGCTTTGTTTTGTGACTTAAAAACTCAATGTGTGGATGTTGAAAGTTTTTACCACTGAGCAACTCATGCACACATTCATCGTTCAATTGTGCAAAAAAATCAATGTGCTATTGTGAAGCCGTTTACCTCTATTATCAGACAGAGTAATTTTGAGCCATAAGAAATAGCCTTTGTGTGTCTGTCAGTGTGAAGCAGTACCTTAGTAATTTTTTTCCACAGTGGATGGCATTATCTTTGCCAAGATACCCACATGCTGATTCATTTGATGCTGCAGAAAAAGAGCTGACGAAAGATGGAAAGTAACTCGGTTTTTAAAGGCCAACAACTCCAGCTCTTTTTATTTGAGTGCGTACTTGTTCCGTCCTTGCCTTAATTGACCAGCTGTGGATATGTGTTCTGCCTCTGTGAAGCCACCCATTGATCCCTTGGCCATTTCACAAGAGCCTTATTGGTTTACTTGTAACCTCCTTTCCAAATATCTGAGAGTTCAGCAGCAGGAATCGGCAGGTGAATTGTGGGAACTGTAATTGTTGAGTGAGACTCCAAATGGTGCAGAAATGGATTGAGGTTATGGAAAATTAGAACGATAGTAATCTGTTAAAGAAAATTTTTTCTCTTTGGAAATACTGTTTCTAGAGTGAAACCCAGATGTTCCCAGTTGAAACCAAAGCACCATTTCTTTTACTTCAATTGGTTTATAATGTTGCCTGTATAGCTTGTTTACTCAATGAACATTTATTTTAAATATTTGCTTGTGTCTATGTATCATTACATAAATAATGAATAATAAAGGATCAAGGAATTATGATTAACAGTCATTAATTTAGCAGAACAAACATTCCTACTCTTTTTAAATGGAAGCAGATGGATCATGTTATCCATTCTTGAGTCAATTGGCCCCTTTCCCTAAACACATTTAATCCCAATTTACTAATATTGCATCTACTCATAAACAAACCAGCTTGTAGCCATGAAATGTAACAATTTTAGAAGATTGATCAGATAATATCTATTGTAATCTCATAACAAGATCTCTGTGCAGAATGAAGATCTCTGTGCAATGGTTGTTGGTGGAAAAATGTCCCCTTGTTTGTTTCAAAATATCTTTTTGCACCAGAAATTGCAAAAGTGTGAGATGGCAAAGGTTCAAAACTAGCACTCAGTTTGTTAACTCCACACAGCTTTAAAGAGTAAAAGAATATTACAGCTCAGCTCTTTTTGTTCAGATGCAGTCTTGCAAATTCCAGCAATATCTTGTTGTTTATGGTTTCACTTCCTTTTTACATTCAGTACAACAGAACTTGTAAAGTTTGAGATATATTAGCTTTTTTTACATAATGGATTTGAAGTTAGAAGAAGTTTATATGAAAAGCAAAACTGGCAGCAGTAGTTTCTGAAGGGTTCATGCTGATCTGTTGTTCCAATTTTCACATAAACTAATCAAATTAGTCTGTTATACAGACTCTGTTGTGAAATTTAACTTACATTTTTGCTGTTATGTAATTGATGTGACTAATACATAAATTAATCCTTAATAAACAAGACATGAATTTGTAAAAATGAAATCTATATGTCTATTGCTGACAATGAAGCTACATGCACTGTCTGAGTTTGCAGTTGACAGAATGCTAATATTTCACAATTTCCTCAACGTTACTGACAGTAATTTAAGCAAAGTGGACCACATTAATGCATTATCATTTAAGACGAATAACTGGGTAAAAAAATGGTGTTATATAGTCTAAAATTCGTCTCTCATAACCTCGAGGCCCAAGTTTGGTCCAGCCAAGATCTATTTGTCACACCTCACGCTCTCGTCTCCTGTTTGCCTCATGAAAGCAAAAACCTTTTAAAAACTATTGTAATTGCCTTTAGCTGTGAGCTAAGGTCAAACTTAGCCCACAGCTTTCAAACTTCGCTGAGTTTAAATGCAAACTTCAGCACATTTTCAAGGAGAGAAACTTGAGAGAACCAGGTTAACAGAATCCCACCACTTATTCGATGTTAAGATGGAGCTTAGCCAAAGGAAATAAAAAAATAAAATGCATTTCTGACTTCATCTGACCCTGTAATGTTATACAGACTTTGACCTTTCTTCATCCAGGACAATTCTGTGGGGTTATGGGCCAGGGTCAAGGCCATTAAAGCTGGCTTAATAAGCTGCTGAGCCCTCTGTCTGACCACCCCCCACAGGTCCATCTGAGACATGAATGTTCAGAGTCAGCATAGTCCAAATCAGATCCTGTCAGCATCCTCCTAGATGTTTTGAACACTGCGTCTTTGGCACCTTAAACGTCATCATTAGTGATACTTGCTGACACACGCAGAATCCTCTTAATGTGTAGCTGTAACCAAAGACGCAACATCTTCTTGGCAGACTTGCAAGAATCTGTGCATTTATGAAAATATTACTTGATATTAAGCTCAGAATTGCCTTTTTTTTCATTTGTAATATAAACAGCACAGGACGTTGCATAATTGATACTAAGATGATTTTAATTGAACCCTTTAAAAATCTGCATGTACATGTATGTACAGTGCTGACTAAATTTGCTTCCTTGCCCGGTAACAGCCTTGCAATATATTCTTTTATTGCTCAAGCATAAACTTGCACTTACATTTTTAGGGAAATATTATTATACAACTTCAAACTGTTGTAGTCACAGCAAAATCTTTTTCCTCTTAATAGGAGCTATTGCATGACTTAAGATAATTTTTGTCTGACTTGGATTGTGATGGTATTTGTGATAATCATTTTTACAGCTTTAACAGTTTGCCATAAGCACACTCCTTTTTGTTTTATTAAGCTGTATTTCAGATGATATGAACTTTGTTTGGAGGATTGATAACTGAGTTGTAATGCCCCCCTCCGCTTTTGTATAAACCTTTACTCTTGCTTTTGTACATCAGCTAACATTTAACCATCAGTCATTGTTCATAATTTCCATTTACATAATGAATTTACTCCAAATACTCATATTAAATATAGATTTCAGAGACGGAGATGATCCATTGTCGCTATGCAAATGACGGAAAACTTTCCTGCCTTGATCCCCCTCTCATATGTTTAACAGTGCAGTTTGTTCTGCTGTGTCTTATTCTTGCGATTCAATGCATTTTTAATGTGGACTTATTTTCAACTGAATAATTTAGTGCATGGTCAGCAGCAGGGGTGATCCAGAATCCAGCTGATGGGAAGGAGCAGCACAGGAGGTTTATCCAGCACAGGAAGTTTATGCTGGCGAGGAAATGTTCACTGCAGTAATAGATTTACTGAAGTATGTCATCATGAGTGAACTAATGATCTGCTTCACATTAATGTCATTATGCTATATAATCTATAGTACATAGTAATTTTCACTTTGTTCTTTTGTTAGTTGCCAGTTTTTCTTAGATTTGTGAAAAGAATTTTCGATTCTGCATTAAATGGTACCTGGACCAAGGAATTTAACTCTTAATATATAAGTATACATAAAAATCTACATATTCTGATGAAACTGCATTTGTCTTGCCTGGAGGGAAGATGGAGTAGTGTCTTCCTTCATATCAAGACTATCAAAAGGTACCTTTCCCTTGATGACCAAGCAGCAGGGGTTCTCACCTGAAATCAGCATGACTCCCAGGTCAGACATGTCAACCAGCCTACGTTCAGTCTCCATGCTAACCAAGCAAAGCACTGAAAGGATGGCAGTAGTCTCTGCTCTTTATCAAGGCTTCAGGTTTTGTTTCAGACATTTATCAAAGCGCCAGAATATAGGATTTTGCTGAAGACATACGCTCATATGTTTATGAGCAGCATTGCTAGAACTTCCTATTCCCTTCAGAGACATTTCTACTGAGAAGGGCAGAAACACAGTGCACTCTTACTTATAGGTGTTCAGTGCCTTAAAATATGTTATAGAATGTCACAGACAAACATAAAGTAGCCCATAACTGTTAAGAGGGAGGAAAATAGCACAGGTTTTGAGTTAAAAACAAAAAAATATCTGAAAAGTGTAGGCACCTTTCTCTCGCTCTATGCTATATGTTATAATTACGTTATAATTTTAATGATGATAGTTTTCAGAAAGCACATTGGACCAACACCAGTAGATAGCATGTTGCCCCAAACCATCACTGACTGTGGAAAGTTGAAGTGATGTGCTTGAGGTCTACTGCTCCTCCAGTCACTAGGAACTTTATTTCCAAATGGAACACAAACTTTACTTTTATCTGAAATGGGAACTTTAGAAAAATTAGCATAGGTTCAGTTCTTTTTCTCCCTAGGCCAGGTAAGATGCTTATAATCTATGTGCAGGATTTGCCTTTACTTAGTGGCTCTTGATGCATAGACTCCAGGCTTAGTTCACTCCCTGTGAAGCTCCCCCAAATTCTTTAATGGATAATGCTTGAGAATCCTCTCAAGGCCATGGTTATCAGTGTTCCTGGTGCCCCTGTTCCTACCACACTTTTTCCCTCCAGTCAATTTTATATGAATATGCTTGGATGTAGCATTTTGCTGGACATGATGCAGCATTCATAGCCTACTGAGTCAGACTGAGATACCATTTAAAGGCTTGGGAAACATTTACAGGTGTTTTGAGTTAATTAGCTGGGTTTTGGGTTTTCAGCCATGAAAGTGAAAATGACAACAACAACAAAAACAAACAAACAAACAAAACAAACAATAATAATAATAAAAAAACAACACTTGAAATATTTCACTCTGTATAATGAAACTATATATTTTATTTTTTACTTTCTGATATGAATAAATTTTTTTTTTTTTTTTACCATATTCAAATGTTTTATTATATTCAGACAGTCTGTGAGCGTGTGTGTGAATGACTGACTGACTGAATGTAAAGTGAAGTGCTTTGTGGTCATCTGGACTTGATAAAGCTCTATAAAAGTACAGGCCATTTAACAATTGCTATCTTGGAGCCAGACGTGTACATCTTCAGTGCACAAATTTGTTTTCCTTTACTGAACTCTCCTCCCAGTCCTCAGAGAGGGTTCTGTTAATTTATTTTATTGCATCACAGTATTATGTAAATATATGTATTGCCAGTCTCTGGAGGGTGAGCGCTCTGATTGGGTTGAATAGAATGCCAGAAGTGGGGAATTTAACAGCCAGTGATGAATGCCATGTAACATATGTCATCTTGTCACACAAGTGGACATCAACATCTTCATGAAGCAAAGATCGCAGACCCATCTGCGGCAGGGGTAGACCTGAGCAGGGATTGGGGTTCATCGCTTTCATTTACAACGTCTGGGCGCAGAGTATGAACGGTAGCATTGTGAATGGCCTCTTGGTAATGAGGCTTCATTCGGTGCAAGTCGACACCAAGGGCTTCTGCTCCGTGGCATGCCCTGAGCCAAACATGAATAACAAAAGGCAGGGGTAGGATCATTAGGGTCCTGGACGCCCAAGGGGTCCACTTCTTTAATCACGTTTGAGCAATGAATACAGCTGTGCTGAATTAATGCTTATTCATAATGTCACCAAAAAGCAATGGTAATGGGGTGTTAATGTTTCTGCTAGTTTGCCAGAGGTAGTTCATATGGGAGTGTGTAATTTCAGGGACGGAGATGGTGTGAGTTTGTATAACTCATGAATAGGAACTATGTTAGTTTGGTACTGTGACAATGTTATGACAAGGCCTGAGGCCATGTTAGATTGATCATCACCCTGGGATTTCTTCATTGTGTTCTCATGAGTATAATGACAATTCTCAACCTTCTGTGCTTTAGTGATACTAAAATGGAAATTTAATTGGAAGGCTGTAAAATGTAACACATGGCCGACGAGCCACTTCCCAGGTGCTCTGCAGCTGATGCAGTCGCGCTCCGCAGCTGACGCAATCACATCTTTGTACGTGGTAAACAGAATTTTCAGCAAATTTAATTTGCTTTCAAGTGACCTTCCTAACGCATGTGATCAGGTGCTAAATGATTAGATTTTCCTGCACTTTCTTTTTAGAAGGGTAGGATTTGACTGCTTCAAATGATTCCCAAGGTCCTACGCCTAAAATACCATTTGCAAACAGTTCAATTCAAAATCCTTATTTTTAGAGCACCAAATAATAAGTCTTTCCAAGGCACCTTTAAAACAGAAAAAATGCAGTTATAAAACTTTCAATTTAGCCTAAACTGAGATCACTTTATCAACAATAGACTCAGTGATGTTGGGTTATATAACAGAACTTGATTTATTGCATCAAGTGAGCAGCTCTTATTTATTAAATAATCTATAACCTTGTTTTAATATGCATCGATGTGGAAATAAGCCTCGTCGCCTCTTAAATCCCATGGTAGGTTTGAGATTGTACATAAGTTTGTCAATGTCAGCTAGTGGTGCAACAGAATAAACAAAGCTGAGTTGGATAATTGTTTGTCTAAAGCAGTGAGAAGGGATTTTTAGTGGCACAAGATTTTAAATTTCTTTCATGTTGTGGATTATAATGTTTTTGTTGTTAACCAAGAGGTTAAAGACATGTTTGGATAAATGTCCGGTAGCTTAAACAAAGTTTTGTTTGGTTTCAGCCCTAATGTACTTCTTGACTGGTTAAAGGAAGAGAAGGAATAGCTGCTGTTTGAAATCCATCCCAAAAAAAAGCAGGTCTTCACAATGCAGATGCAGTACACAAACATCAAGATGCCTACATTTATCAAGATTTTTGTCTATTTGCATATGGTAAAGCAAATCATTGTCATTTTAATGACAAGTGAAAACTACCTCCAAGGCAAACACCAGCGAAAAAGGTTATTTTGATGGCAGACACAGCTTCAAGATGAGCTTTAATAGGCTATTTTACTTGATAGCTGCAGTGAAGTGCAACACATTAAGAAACAGCTTAAAGTGGCTCATAAACTGCTAGAACCGTCCTATGTTCGCTGTTATCCTCCCAGACAGACACAAAAAAATACCAGTTTAAGTATTTTCCCACCTTATCATTGTCTCACACATCCTTACTGTGGCAACTTGTGTTTCCTGAAGCAGGCATCTGATTCTTCCACCAAAAAGATATCGGTGCTTGTTTGGGGCTGTTACTTGAGTTAGTTCTTAACTGATTATATGGAAGTACTTCAAAACAATTTTCAATTCCAACAGAAAAAGCCTTCATGCTTCTACAAAGGCAAAACTGTCTGCTTGCAGGTGTAATTTATATTTTTACAGTTAAGACAACAACAGTGCATACAGAATATAGGGTTTGCTGTGATATCATTGCAAGTAATCTACACTACTTTGGCAGCCATCCTTAAAACCAATATATTGCTTCATGTAGTCTGTTCTATTGATCTGTTTTTGGTTTTTGAAACCTATAGCACAACTTGCAGCTCTCTTCTTGCTTTGTTGACATTTTAGTCATGATGGCTGAGCAATGCTTCTGTAACGCTCAGAAAAACAATAATTTTGATCAATAGTTTAGTATCTTCACAACCAGCAGTGTTAAGACTAATCCATATATTTGCAGTTTTTTTTTCTTTTTTTGGCTTTCATCTTCAAGCCTAAGTCTGCTTTGCATGTCTGCTGTCATAGTGGTGACTAGTTCAGCTCTGAGAGATAGCCATCGGCTACACAGCATAGATACTGTGTGATGCCTCTTTCACCTATAATGCTTTCCCAGTAATCTTCAGTCAGTAGTGGTCAAATAGGCAGGTACTCTGAGCCTTGCAGAGAAAACGCTGATCTTTCTGGCAGTTTTTCTGGCATTTGAATAAAAGTGGTTTTAAACTGTGGGAATCATATGATGGAAATTTTGTGCAGTTTTGATGCTCTGGAATATTTTGTGTATCTCAGTTACCTGCAATTTGCCCATGCCTAACTGATCCTATGAATAATTATCAAGGTATCTCTAGTTAGTATGCAGTGTTTAAAGAACTAGTCAATCAATTTGTACACTTAGTTGTCTTAAATCAAGCTGATTTACTCGGTTTACACTGCAAGACTGATTTTTAAACTCACTGTTACCATTTCTTGTGTTTCATTAAATTTTTCTTAAATTTGCATGTAAAGTTGCATTATCTAGATGCCATCTCTCCTGTTCTGTTTGGTGTTTACAAGTTATTCTCCACGTTATGAAAGACATTCATGCTTCCAAGTTGACAGTGGGTGAGTTTAATTTTCTGAATAAATGAAGCTGAACTTTCTTAAAAACACCATATATTTTCAGGCTAAACAAACACTTTTAATTATGAAAGGCACCCGAGAAGCGGAACAGCTTTATTTTGGTCACCAACAAACATTTTTCTTTGATGCCAGGTATTCTTTCTGCACCACAAGGTACAAAGCATGTGCGGGGAAAAATAATGAGAAAGCAGACAAAAGAAATTACATATCATTCATTGTTTTTCTCTAAAAATAGACCTTACCATCTGTTGTCTCTTTGCAGCAAATCCCCATGTATCTGTTTTATTGAAAACGATTGTCCGCCTGGGGAAAGTGCTTTACTGCCTTTTCAAAATGTCCCAACTGCTAACCAAACAAATGAAAGCAATTTAATTCAGTTTCAATCCATAATTTAGGACAAGACAATTCCTCTGTACATGAAGATAGTATGTGAGAAGGGTAAAGAAAACAAGTTACAGAAAATATTGCGACAAAGAAAAATGGAGGGGTAACTTTTCAACTGGCCCTCATCCATCGTGCATATCAGCTGTCCGTTGAGCTTTTTTTTTTTTTCAAAGGCAATTTATTTTTAGATATTTCAAAAACTCATATGAAAGCGATTTTCACCCTATGGCTGCAGCCCTTGCCTTCAGCCTCCTCCCCCTGCGCCAATCTTAGCCCCTCTCATGTGGCACCCAATGTGTCTCAGAGCCTATTCCTTGGCAGTCAGCACAGTTTTGATTTAATTCTAAGGGCCATCTGTAATCCCATGCAGGACACAGAAGCCCGCAGTACCATACCACACCTATATATCTGACTATCTGCCTTTCTTTTCCAGTGCCCTCTTAGGACACTGCGCTTTTTTTCCCCCTTACTATCAGCAGTCTCTCTGCCATCCATCCACCTACCCCTTAGCTCTTTTACCCCTTTGTGGGAATGTCAACACATCTCCTACATCCAGAGATAATGGATTTGCAGAGAGCAAAAGTGAATACCGATTTACAATAGGTATTCACAGAACCAGGTTTAATGTTCAGAGTGACAATTTACTCTTCACAATTTACTCTTCAGCATATTATTTTGTGAAAAATAAATAAATAAAAATACACCCACCTTATTATTTAATTTTATTATTATAGGATACATTTTTATGACTGAATGAAAGTTAGGCATTTTTAGCACGGTCTAACTTGTTTCAGTGTTAAATTATGGTATTTAGAAACAAATAACACTAGCCTTCTGCGTTGAGCTTAATTAGAATATATAATCAACATTAAGGTGTTTGTCTCTTGCTTTTTAAAACAAGAGGCTTTATCCTCTGAAATGTTTTAGGATAAAGAGTTGCTTTAGTGCAACTCTTTATCCTAAAACATTTTAGGATAAACACACTCAGTAGACCTGAGCCAGAAGATTGTAAATATGAGCCACTGTTGCCTTTTCTTCATTTTTAGCCAGTCTTCAACTGTTATGCAAGGATGGGTAGTAATTTATTACTTTTATTCAATTACATTTACTTGAGTAACTTTTTGAAAGGAGTTTTACTGCACTATGCTTTTTACTTTGAGTAATATTAACAGAAAATACCACTAGTCTTACTTGAGAAAATGTTATTTAAGTGAAGACCAAAAATGCACCAGGCACAGACACACAGCTACACTTTATGTTAAAGTGAGAATTATTGTTTACACAGAAGCTTTGTTTTGATGTCAGTTTGAGCCTGCTGAGCTTCCTGAAATATGTGAAGCTAAAAAAAACAAACATGGTAAGCACAATATACTGTCAGTGGAGGTACTTTACCCCATCATATATGTTTTAGTCACTGTGCTGATACGTTATCATCAGTTAAATGCTTGCAACAATGCAATTATTTTTTCATTGCAGTTTTAATTAAGCTGTCCACGGTGTATTTAATTATTATTGACCTGTACTAACCTTAGTGTGTCTTCCCCTTCTCCCAGTGCCATTGTTACCACTGTTCTATTGTTAGCTCACATGGATGTCTTGTGGAAGTTGAGAGAACCCTCTGAAAAGTTACACTGGACTTGGTAGAAGTATATATCCTGGACATTACGCTGATTGGAACTTACTTTAAGAGCGTCGGTGTAAAGCAGTTTGGCGGTCAGTTGACTCTATAAGCTCTGGTCAGTGATAAGCACCTGGCTGGAGAGCTTTTCCATTTCCTGTGAAGAACCCAATCTAGTAGTGGCTGCAACTCAGCACTAAAGAGACCTAAATACTCACTCTTCCCGTCGCCCTCTCTACTTTGGATGCATTCCTGACTCTCTCTCTCTCTCTCTCTCTGTCTTTCTCTCTCTCTCTCTTTCTATCATGCAATTACTTTTATACATTCTTGAAAGCTGGAAGAGCTTTTTTTTTTTCTTAAAAAGTTGGTGTCAAGCAAAGTTTTCATACCCATTTTGTCACTTTCCAGTTTCAGTGGGATAAAACAATATACCATCACAAATATGAAGGAAACTGTTTCCTAAAGGATTAAAAAGTTATGTTTTCATTGTTTCTCAAGTCATGATAACAAAAATAAAGCCTTGTGACCTATATGCAAAATGATAAGAGTGGGAAAAATGTAACACGCCACAACTTGCAGCCAAATACATGGTAACCATTAAAATAAACCTGCTGGAAGTTGCAAAAAACACATAAATTTTTTTCTGCTTCAGTTGAACTATTTTGTATTTGCTTCTCATATAAAAACCCAATAAGCTTCAATTACAATCTGACTAAATGTAGTATCTCTTCAGCTGGTACCCTAAAATTATATTTCACTTTTTAAAACTGTATTATTAAAATCAATTTCCTCTGAATGTACAGAGGAATGTACTTTGTACTTTGTTTTGAAAGTGCATGAGTTCAAAACAAAGCAGATACATTTAAGCCTTCTTACTGAAACCAGATATTTTTTGGCTGACTCTTAAAGTTGTAGCTGTCGCGGTTGTGACACCACTCAGTGTGTTAATAAGGGGTCCAAAGTTCCTGTAATCCTTCATATCCTGATTCAAGCAGAAACGTAGAGTGTAAAGTTTTGTGTTTATCAGCAAAGAATAGTTAAACTGAGAAGAAATCACTGTAACAAAAGTAAAACAGAAGATCTAGATTTTGTTTTTTACATTTCTAATAATGGCTCATATAAGAGTTGAATCTGCTGAATGTGCAATACCATAAGATTGTTTTTGTTGTGTATTTAACCTTAAATAGCTGCTATATATTTTAATAGTCCTGTTTTTTGATTTTCCCAAACGACACTTTAAATATTTTTGCTATTGTATTTGTACTTGGTAGTCATTAGATCTTAAGTGTCATAATAGTTATTTTTTAAATTGCCATTCTTTGGTGCAACTTTGTTTTACTCCCTCTCTTGTTCCATGACAGATTTCTTGTCCTCTCTTTGGCTTTAAATTTTCTTTTTGCTTCTTTCTAGCCATTTCCTTTTTCTTTTAGCAGCAGGTGTTGTCTTTGGAAGTGCTGACTCAGCAGTAGCTATGATTGGCTTGCTGATAAATTGTCTTGTTTGTGACCTTTGTTGCTCCTCTGATGTCCATAACAAATTGCCTCAGGGTATTGGCATGATCACGCTGTGCCAACACAGCACAAGAATAACAACAAGCTCAAACCAGCTCCATTTCACTCTGTACGTTTATCTTTGTGCTGTTGCAAGGCATTTTTTAATTAAAGGCCTGGGTGTCCTGTTTTATATCTAGAAAATTTACATTACACTGACCAAATATATGAAGACCCTTGATAAATATATATTTGCATACTGTCTGGCCAAGAAAATGTCACCACTTGGATTTAACTAAGAAAATGGATGCATGCCTCCTATTGGTTATATACACATGATCAGTTATCTTTCATCTGATAAGTTATGTAATTCCAAGTGATGCAATGAGTGACTTCTTATGTCTTAATTATGCTAAATGACACTTCCTGTAGTATTATGTGCATTTTTGACTAAAAACAGTGTAGCCATGGCTGAATAATTAAATTACATAGAATTTGTGTTGATACAAGTATTAATGCCAAACTGCAGAAAAGAATAATGCAGTTTTTGGGAAGCTGACAGTTTTCTGTCTTTTGGACCTGAAGTGTGAAATTATTTTCTTTATTAATCTGATACTGTAGCAAAAATAATGGTTTCTGAAAATTCACTTAGCTGTTTATACCTGACCCAGCTTGGGGCCTTGCAGTTATGAGAACCTTTCCCTAGGGAAGTATTTTAATTAAAATTATTTATTTTTTTTATTGAAAGAACTTTAGTGTGGTAAGCCTTTGAGAAAACATGCATTGGGATTTCAAAAGACCTCTGAAGAGTTAATAATTGCTGGATAAATTAAAATAAAACATTTATTGTGGTGCAGAAACACTTTCAAAGTGCAGCTACTTAATTGTTCCAGCTCTCTTTTTCACATGGAGTGAAGCCAGTGGCATAGTTATTAATATGTTTAAATACCTGAATCATGGAGCTCAAATGGCCTCGTTGTGAGGCTGTTAATGATGCTGCACAAATCTTAAAACCATGTCTGTTCAATACTCAGTCTGCCCTTGAAGCTGTTCTCAGCTATTTGCTGCTGAAGTGAGATTTTATAGTTATAAGCACTCTAAGTCTTGACATTTTAGTTGTCAACATAAATTTCACATGAAAAAAGTAAGATGTAAGATTTAAGCGGGTCAATCGATTGAGTCATTAACCACATTTTTAAATTCCCTTATGCTCACATTAGTAAAGAACTTTGCGGCTGTTGCTTATTTTTTCATGAATTAATGGAGTTTTTCATAGTCAGGGTCTCTCCTTTCTGACCTTTTGGGGCCTATCACACAATAAGTTCGGCATGATAGATGAGGGCTCTTACTCTGAGCCAAACTGAGACTGTCCACAACCAGCTCTAAAACACTAAGCTCCACACACACCATGCTGCTGTCGCAGCATTGCACCGGCTTACTCTCTCATAAAGTTCCAAGGGCATCGATTCAACTCGGCTTCATTAATATGTATTGGAAATTATTTTCCACTTTGTTAAAGCGAGTCCTGCTCCCCTGAAGGCTAGTTCCTGTGGGAGTGTGCAAGCTCATGAGTGCATAGTTTGAGTTGTGCCACATATTGCAGATTTGTAAGAAGCAATATACCATGGTTGTTTAAGAGTTTTGCTCCTTGTTATTACTTTATGCTGTTTACTTTCCTTTCTCTGTTGACCAAAACTTGTGTAGCTGGGAATAATATTAGAATTCTTTTATATTTGATATGTTAGTGACAGGATAATGAATTATTTCTTTCCATTTGTTATCCTAACATACTTATGTGATGTGTGTGTTGACGTGCAAATAGACTTCTGATACGTCTTTGTATAACAGAGCAGAAGCATCAATGTATTTTTAAAATGGAGTGTCTGGGTTCATTCAGAGTTTCTTTTTAAAAGTTTGCCTTCTGAAGTCTTACCAGACCTACAATGTTGAATTTTTATGTTTTCGCTATGCCTATTGCTTTTATCCAGCTGCACTATTTCTCTCCAGAAACAGTCAACTTTATATTTCTTTAATTTCTGAATATTAATTGGGGTTGACTGTGGCATCTTTGATGAAAACATTTTATCAAAAGGAGAATATGGCAATTGATTTTAGAAATAATGGCATAACAGTTCAAATTAATCAAATATCTGTAGAAGCAGCTGCCATAATACACAGACTTTATTTTTCCAGATTTAAAAAAAAATCTGTCATAGGTAGTCTCTCATCAAAAGAGAGATGAATAACCACAATCTACAACTTGAAGCTGATAAACTTCCACAGTAATAACACCTTTTGTTTGATAAACACACAGAAAAGCTTCAAACTTCAATTTGAAACCACTTAACAGCCACAAATGTTTTTGGAGGATAAAGTGGTTAATGTTCTGAGGAAGAACTTGTTTAAACTTTTGTTTTACCCTATAGTGGGATTAAATGAAACCCCATAAAATCAATGTGGATTGTATTTCATTGAAACTTGCTTAAAGTGACACTTCACATGTCTAATAGCATCAATCATTTTTGCCTTTGTTGTAATTATACTCCAGTGAAGCAGACCCAATGCTCCTGAGCTCCTAATTCTTTCAGTGATTAGTGCCAATCAGTGTGTGTGTGTCTGTGTGTGTTTCTGGACGTGTGTCCCCTGCCATTGTTTTTTGACGGGGCACTTTATTGGCAGACCTGGCACAAAGCTACCCTCATTGGGGAGTTTGGGGCTGCAAGGGTAATTTGATTAAGCCTAGCAGATCCCTTTCTAAGACTTCTCAATAGACCAGGTGACAAAACCACTTGATGGATTATCACAGGCAGGTAGTTTGAGATTAAAGTGAAAGGAGAAGGAAGTGTTAGAAAGATGCCAAGATGGAACCTTTGTAAATATTCCATATGATTGACCACATGTTTGAGACATAGCTACTCTTAATTCAATTTTTCATCTTTACATAGTTTGCCTTAGAGGTCTTGTAGACCTCTTGTTGATGAAATGTCAAGTATAATTTAAATACAACCCACTTTAAATATATGGCCCTTGAGTAGATTAATAGAAACCTTCTTTGAAATTACAGCTTTACTCCCCCGAGCAAAGAAAAGGAAAAAAAACAAAAAAACACAGCAACCTGCATTAGTATTATTAATATACAACCTCATGCCTAAAATTAATCCACAGGATAGCATTTACATCTTTCAGAAGAGCAGGAATGCTGGATTGCATTTTTAATTTGAGAAAAAAAAAAAATCAAGGCAAAAGGTTTTTACTCTAGCAGAAGACATCATGCAGAGAGAGGATGATTCTGACTCTACACCCTTTTAGAAAAAGGAGATTTAAATGGAGGTGTCAGCTCTAACAAGATGGATAGGTCTCAGTTAATGCATTTTTTCCCTCAGTCACTTGGTAGGAATGAAGTCCTTCTCTTAACTCTGCCTCAACCCGGGATCAGCAGAGTAATGAACCCTAAGAGCAAAGCACTAAGCATGTTTATCTTTTTTTCAAGCCACTCCGCCACCACAAACCTAAATTCCTCGACTCAACCTCAAGACTTATTGAGGGATTCAAAGCTCAAAGCCAATTTCAAAAACATGTCCTCCATCTCCTATTTACTCTTGAATGTGTGCACTGAAGAGAAAAAATAGTGCTTTAGTACACATGGGTTAAGATTTATATGCCTGATTGTACACCAGTGCTGCTGAGGGATTTACCACAAGTGCACCCTGTCCTAATACTAAGAATAAATTAGTCAAACCACAAAATGTTTTTATTAAAAAAAAAAAAAAAAGAAAACTCATATAACTTTAGTGCAGTTTTTTTTTTCTTGGCACATGTGACAAAAAGTTTACACAACTCTGAAAAAATGATAATATAGAAAATCCTTTTTCTTTCTAGTTGCTACTGAAATCTACAACAGAGTATTAAGGCCATAGTAAGAAAAATAAAATAAATAAATAAATAAAATTATGAGAAAAAACCATGTTAGTCATAACATTATGAAAACTATTACAACCATAAAATCAAAATAACGCAAGAATAAAGCCTTAATAAAGTCAATATTTTGAGAATAAAGTAACAATATTACGAGAAAGATATAATATTCCCAGAATAAAGTCATACAACATCAAAGTCAAGATAATAAAAGTATAAAGTCATAATAATTTGAGAGTAATTTTGGAAAGTTTTGGCAATAAAGTCGTAATTTTATGACTATTTTCATAACGTTTTGACTTTGTTCTCACGACTTTATTAATATAATATTATGACTTTATTCTTGTAATATTAGGATTCTGTTCTTGGGCAACTTTTTTCTCTTAATTTTATTTTAAATTTTTTTTTTTTTGCGCAACACTGCTTGTTTCTTCCGTTTTATCCATTTTTACCTGTTTCTTCTGGACCTTCACCATCATTTCACTGTACACTAAAAAAACCCGGTTCTTTATCTGTAAATATGTTTTACCCAGAACTCCTCTATATAAAAGAAAAAGGGATGCAGTGCCTACTAATTGTCAACACTAAGACAACGAGATGAGGTCAAGAAAAAGTCTTGATTAAGAAAAAAAATTGTGAGGGGGAGAGAAGTAGTTCAGTTAAGCTAGTTTTACTTTGACAGTCTTATGTAGATATGATGTGGAATTATGTGTGTTTTAGTTCACATGCAAAATAAAAGAAAGGCAAACTATCGACCAACTCTGACAGTAGACCAGATGTTTAAATTAGCTAATTAACCACTGCTGTGTTAGCTTAGCTAATAGCAGCGGTAGCTAATCTACCACAGAGATCATTTATTAATAATCGCAAAATTAACATAAAGTCTGGGAACATAAAACTGCAACTGACTGAATGTTCCTGTCTTTGTGTGGGAAATGTTTAAGTGTTGAATCCTGATGCATTTAGTGGCGTTGTTGTCAGTTGCTATGTCAGTCGTTCATCTTTTTCTTTTTGTGTTGTGTACATACGCTTTCTGGATGTAAACATAGAAACTTAAACTGATTGATTGTGGTCTTTTTTTGTAAACTTTTGGTTATAGATACTAAAAACTGATTTTCTTCAACATGAAGAGAAAGACTCTTCTTTTGGAAAGCTGAAGAAAATAATTTGGCAGTGCATGCTAACTAAACATACTTGAGATATTATTGGAAGACTGAGGTGTGTAAAAATAAATTGGTACAAAATGCTGCCCAAATCTGCTCAGACAATTTGAAGTGTCTTGTTCTCCCCACGTGTTAAAGTCTTGATTGGATTAAGCACAAATTGTAAACAAATCCAATATGTCTGAAAGCAAATGCAGATTGAGTTTTGATGTAATATGTTATGTTATTTCACACAGTGCTGTGAATAAGCATTAGCCTGCTTGCAGATTTCTTTTTGATGTTTTATTACACAGATTTCAAATCATCAAACACATTTTAATACCAGACAACTGAGTATAATCAGAGCAAATAAAATAATTCAAATGATTACCCTATTTTTCCAAGAGTAAAAAGGTTATTAAAATCAATTCTCCCTATGTGGAAAACGTATTTACCCCTTGTGTGTGGCACACTTTATGGCAACAACAGCCATCAAAGGTTTGTGATAACTGACGACAATTAATTAACAATTAATTAGACTAAGTGTTGTAATTCAGCAACACTTAGTCTTAGGCTTAAAAGGCGTAACAGTTTCTAAAATATTTGGGTCATTTATTTTCTTGGTTTAGAAAAAAATCTCTACAGCAATCACAGCATATATGTCAGTCTTTGTTTGAAAAGGTTTGCCGTATTTAGCTATGTTTAATGGACAGGACTGCCTAAGTGTGCTATTTTTAAATTCTATTTTTTTTTTATAAAGGTCACTGGTTATTTCTAATCCTGCTCAGCATAAAGTTAACATCAAAGCAAAATATGTGACTAGTAAAATATGTATTTTTCTGCCTAACATTTTGCACTTTAAGAAGGTTAATTAATTTGCATCTTGTTTGAAATGGCTTGCTGTACTTGTGTTGGATTATCAAATCTGTACCATTCTGACAAATTTTCTTATTGAAATTCCTGAATTTCAATCACCGGCCACAGAAAGTTATTCAAAGAGGGACAAATTGCCAGCAGGCTGCACTATGAACCCCCTTGCTTGAACTACATGAGATGACACTTGTAACTTTTAGTTGTTAATAAGTGATGTTGTTTTTGTAGATAATATATATATATATATATATATATATATATATATATATATATATATATATATATATTAATAAAATAATAAATTAAATAATTATTTATAATTAAAAAAAAAAAAAAAAAAAAAAAAAATATATATATATATATATATATATATATATATATATATATATATATATTTTTTTTTATTTTATTTTATTTTTTTATTTATTTATTTTTTGTTAATATTGGGAAAAAAATCGCTTGTTTTCCAGTTCTATTTAACTTGCTGTTTATGAAGATGTTGAACAGACCAACTTTCAACATTAGTCATGTTTGACAAAATGCCCCCTTGTCTATTTATATTTACCTTTTAAATCTTACTGCCTCGGCAAAAAAGATAAAAAATCAACTTCCAACAAAGTATTCTTGCACAATCTTGCACAATTTTCCCCATCTTTACCACTTGAAAATGTTCTTTGTTGCCATCTCACATGTCATGAGGTTGCACTGTACCTGTTACTGCTTTACACCCCCATGTGGCACTTAAGCGATATGAGTCCCGTTTGGTTTAGTGTTGTTTTCACAAGTCTAGATAAATGTTTTTACACCTTACGAAAAAGGTTAGATGGATTTATAACTTGGTTTCTAATTCAGAAACTGTCTGTCCTAATATACAGCCATACATTTGTGCTGGACAATTTGAAACATGTGAGTCCTGGCCTGGAAAGCCTTCTGGAGAGAGGTGCTTTTATATCTCACCCAGTCCCAAAAGGCAGAGGGTGACTGAGCTTTTGTCCTCAATGTTCTGCATGAGCATGGGTCTCCTTTGTTTCCTCTTGACATTGTTTTGCTGCTATCGCTGCAGGCCTCAGGGAGATGCTACAAAGGACAGATAGAAGGGCACTAATTAAACTGAGTATATAAAAATAAGGACACAAATTTTGCATATGGAATGCAAAATCTCACATGATGTTTTAACCATAAAAATCTTAAGGATTTGTTTGATTTTTATATTGACAATATTGGTGTCATTATGACTTGTGTCTGGTACAGTGATATTCTAGTGCTTTAGTAGATTTTTCTGCCATTTTCTAAATTTGATCTACCTTCTTGGCAAGGGCCGAATGTCTCAGTTTGTTAACTAAAGTGGCAGGAAAGAAAGAGCGTGTTTATAAAATTTAATTAATATTCAGTGGGAGCACATTTTGGAGTAATAGCTGCCAAAAATGAGTTAAGTGCATTTGCCAACATGTAGTTTGGCCCAATCTTTCTGATGAAACAGAGTTGTCTCAGGTTTCTCAGGCTTCTTCATTGTGCAATTTCAAGATTTTTCTGCAGATGTTCAATAGGATTACAATCTAAGCTCCTGGGGAGCCTTTTGAGAATAGTCTAAGGTTATTTTCTTTTTTCTTGAGAGATTTTAGTTGAATGCTTTGGGTCATTTTCCTGTTAGAGGACAGATTACCTGTGACTGAGGTAGAGCATTTGCGGTCAGACAGACAGTTGTACCACTGAGTAAAAAAATGGGAGAATAATAATACTTTGAAATATGAGTTCATACATGTCATGTTATTATGAAAGCTTATATCGATATTAACTATGTGACACAAGCTTTTTTATATGGTAAAAATTAATTAGTTGAGCAATCTGAAAGTACTTTTAGATAGAGATAAAATGTGCATAAAGAGGGACAGGAGATGTAAAGTCACTGGAATTATAGGCTGCAGGAATCCACGTAAATGTAAAATACATCATCTTCTTTACAGGTGCCATCTATTTGTGTTGTGAGCAAACAATGAAGCTGGAGAATATTTTCCCTCTAAGAAGATCAGTTTGTCAGTCATAGCAAGGTGAATATTTGTAGAAACCACAAACGATTCAACTCATCTGAACCTTAGAGGTGAACTAAATCTGTTTAATCCAGATTTTTTAAATAAAGCACTGTTTGTTTGTTTGTTTTTTTAGTGAAATGAAATAACATCAGACATATATAGCGCCTCTTCTGGACATTCAGATGATTTATGTGAAATGATTCACTCCAAATCACGGCCAGATTCTCATGCTGAAGCTTCAACCTGAACTTTGAACTTTCATGATTCGTAAATAACATTTGAGTGAGCGACAGAAGGACTCAGATTAATATTTCTGGAACTTTAAATCTCCAGATATTCTCTAATTCCTTCTCTTAAAAATACCTCTGCCCATCACTCTAAAGCAGTTTAAAAATATATATCAAAATGAAATCCCTCTTCCATGTCAGTGGTGCTCCTATATTACAGTGGTGCAGTTTGTGGATGTGCCTCAGGATGATAGCCAGACTGTGAGTTTCAATTTGATTATAATCCTTCTCTCTCGTCAAAGATCAGGTCTTATGATTGCTTTGTGCTGTGTTTGACAAGATTAAATCATTTTCCCCTTTTGTTAGACAAGAAGATATCGTTAGATAGGCTACTCTTAGTAGAGCTTTATTTGAACCACTGCACTACTGGAGACACTAATACAGCCAAATGTCAAGGCACAGATATCTTTCCATATATTATGAAACTTTTTGAGGTAATAACTATTTCTGATAACATGGAAGCTTTAAGTCTTTTGCTGTAATGGGCAGATTTTCCAGATGTTTTTACGCAATTTGCCTGGAAAATAAAAAAATAAAAAAATTGCCCATGATAGAAAGCATGCTTCTAATGATTGCCAAATAGCTGGTAAAAGAACTGCCCTTTGAAAAATAGCTTGCTGGTCCCCTCTGACCATATGTTCACTACATAATGAAGTTCCACTTTACTTTATTAACATCCTATAGCAGCTGCAACACAGGACCCTGCCAAGTCATTAAGGAATATCACCCTATAAGTCAATTAGCACAAAACTGGTGAATCAGCTTACTCTGTTTGGACTTTAGTCATTTGGACCAAAGGAGGCTATATACCACAAAGACCTGAAAACTAAAGGAAGTTAATTAGCTTATCATTACAAGCTTTAGCAATGTTTTGATGAAAGATTTCATTTGATGCATGAAAGAAGGGAGAATCTCAGGCCACGGCTTTAATTCACTTCTGTTGTAGTCAAGAAAAGGTTCAGCTGTATGGCAAACTGAACTTTAATGATGGGATTCACATTGGCTATATATATTTTTTATTAAGATTGCCTTCTGCAATGACAAGTTTTCTTTTTCCACTGAGGGATGCACATTCTATTTTATCCATCAAATCACAGCAGTTTTATCTGTTTACTTCTAAATGACATCAGACAGTTCACCAAAATCAGCAGATACTCACATTTTTTTGTGTTGATGCATAGTTGTGTATTTATTGCAAAAATGGTCAAAACATTGGACTTAAGCTGAAGCTTGTAGCGAAGACTTCTGGTATTGTTCATGTCACATATTAGTTTGTCTAGCGTGATTCTCTCTAAAACAGATCTGAGCCTTTTGACTCATTAATCAAGCCTCTTCTTGTTTTGCTTCTGTCCTTATCACTGATGGCATCAGTGTTCAGAGGCCATTCAGGAGCCATTGGTTCATGTAGTGTTTTTGCATCTTGCAGGATCTTAGGTTGGACTTAAAATAAAGTGTGTATTCAGTTTGCATTGAGGAATGGAGCTAAACCCTTGTGGATACCCAGTGCTGCTCCAGCCTGCCTTTCCCGCTCTAACAGATGGTGGCAGGTGACCAGAAGTGATATATTTTACTGCTGAAGTTAAAGTGAAGGAGGAGTTATTCAAAGGAGGAGACAGAGTGGCTGCTGAAGCAGAAGCAACAGCCAAACTCGTAGAAAGAGCAACAAGGGCTAACACTTAATGGACATTAGCAATTCCATCAAAAGTTCAAAATAATTTACTTGGAGGAAATTTTTAAAAAAAGTTCTGTGTTGCTACAATCAGACAAACTTTGCCATAATGAACAGAAGCTGCAGTTCTCAGGGATTTACTGCATATTTGTCGCCAAAGGGTACAATTGCAGTTGCCTTGTACAGCTTCCCTCCTCACTGACCCAGAAGCCCCAGCAGTCACACAAACGGATTGGCTGAGATTACTGCGCTCCCCTGCATCAAAGACGACATGCCCAGGGGCAAATTTGATTGGTTAAAACACAGCATCCATGGCTGTTTTCCACAATGAAGAATGGAAGCCCATAGCAATGCACCCGTGGAGCAGGGTTCATAATACATATTTATACCTGTAGTCTGTAGACCATTTATACCCTTACAATTTCATTTATGTCCTGCTTCTTATCTACTCACCCCTGGCTATGTTCCTCATTTATGCTGCAGATTTGCCTTTTATGTATTTTTGTACAATTATGTACTTTTTTTTGCTTCTTACGTTGTTGGAGAAAACTTCCAGTGAAAAAAAAAAGAAAAAGAAAGCAACAGTTTCTGGGCAGACATTCGAAAGGCTCTCTTTAGACTTGCTATTTTGTTCCACAGCAGTTGAATGTTTGGCATCAATGCAATGATATTTTCAAAAGACAGGCATTGATATCTTTCATAATGAGTTTAAACCACACTAGATCATAACTTATTAGCAAAGGAGCTGGTTGCTCAAGAAGTGCAACCAGCATTTACAGCAATACGTGCTGTATCAAGGCATATGGAAAAAGGTTGAATAGAAGGAAAAAACGTGGTAGGAAAATTACATAAAATACACAAAATCATAAATTCATTGAAGAATTCAGTGGAGTTTCATGAGGAGTGTTGATGCTGGTGTCAGCTTATCAAGAATAAATACGCACAGGCGAATCCTACACATGGAAAACTGCATTTTACTCACTATTGTGAGCCTCTTTCATTTCCAACGGCCCTGGGAATTTTAGCATGCAAGCCTTGTTGGACTCCATAAAATACGTGGAGATCTTAAATAAAAACCTTGTAGACTCTGCCAATAAACTGAAAATGGGTCACTTTTGGTCTTTAAACAGGATATTGGTCTGAAACATATGGCCAAATCCACACAGAAATTTTTTACTAGGCACAAAATACATCTTTTTTCCCCACTAAATAAATGTATTCAAGTGAAAGGCTGCATGTTTTAGTGTGAGATTATGCTTCTGCAACAGCAGTTTAAAACAGAATGGCTCCTTATACATCTTAACCAGAGGTGCCAATTTTTTTCTGCGTCTGTTTCTTGATTGGCATATAAGCTTTAATTAAGCTTAGACAATACAGTTGCTTTACATAATCCTTACTAGAAATCAATAACCAAATATTGTCTGCAAGACATATAAAATTTCACATGCAGACTCAGATTATTTATCTTAACTCTGACATCAATTTAAATATTTTTTCCCCTATCGTTATAAAATGAGCTATTAAAACCAAATGCTAATATTGTTTTGTTTTTTTCCACCCAAAGAATCGTAATCATACCTGGAAAAATATGGCTGCAATTTCCTCATAGATTAGAACCATTAAAATGATCCCTTCATGGGCATCTAACTAAGAAGAACAATTATGACCTCTGTGGTCATTGATTAAATTGGATCTACATGTTCTGTCGAGCAATAAAGCCTTTTTTCTGTTGTGGAGAGAACCTCGAAGGTACAGACAGTGATTTGCAGTACCATAGCTTTTTGACTGACATAGAATCCTACATCGGTGAACAATGCTGTAATAGCAATGGAAATCTTTGCAGATACAATTGCTCGCTGCCATTATGCACCCAGGCCTCTTATGCTTTTGTGGAGAAGACACAAAATTGCTATGCTATTATCGAACCATTCCCCTCCTCCGCTCATCATCTCTTCTTGAATAAAGTTGCCCCCAGAGTGAGATAAGCAGGGAGTGGGAGAAATACAGCCCCCCCCCCAAAGATACCGAGACAAAGCTGTGTTGGTTATCAGAAAGAAGGATGAGGCGAGGATATGTGAATGATGTGTATGTTTTTTGTTTTGTTTTTATCAGAAGAGCTGTGCATGGCGGATGAACATTTTTGACTTGTGTTTGATTTTACGGAGATTGGAACCGTTTTCTCTCAGTCTTCCAAATCTGTTGGCATTTATCATTTGTAGGTATTTGTAGGTTGCTCTTTGGAGATTTTATATTCTATGTAGTTTACATACATGATTATAAATGTCTCATAATTTGTCATACATCTTAAATTAAAAATCAGTTATGAAGAGTGAATCCTTCCCAGTGAGCATTCTCAATTGTAGCTGTAAGAGAATATTTATCAAAAATCAGATTGTCCTTTGGATTAAATTGATTCATTGTATTAAAATATGTAATTTATTTCCAATTTTTTTTAAATCTAAAAAGTGCCCATACATACATACATCGTCAGTGTCATCTCTGAAACAAACTTCCTGAAAACTTGAGATGTATAGAAACTGTTTATTCCTTAAAATAAGGACTGATACAATTCCTTACTGCAACAATTGCACAAAAAGAGTTTATTTCAAGTATGCAAAAGCATACAGAAAGTATAAAGACACGCATATAGTACTAATTTAAGGGGAAAAGTTGAGGAGAAGAGATTCAAAATTTCCACGACACCTGGAACTATTTCTACTCCTTTCCTGACACAGCACGCTGCACAAAGCAGCGAAAACCGTACTGTGGTCTGGATCTTGTTGTCTTGTCTCAGTGAACCAAACTGGATCTTTTTAACTTGGTCTTGTCCCGGGAGTGCTGACCATTTTGATTTGCTTCCAAAAACAAAACAAAAAGAAACACTTTTTAAGTCACAGAGTAATCCTGAACAAATTGGAACAAAATGAAAGTAATTAATTATGAATTATTTATAAAAGCTTTCCAAAAATATAACTTTTCAGATGTTCAAATGTAGTCCTTTGAGCCTAGCATTTGCTGTTTATAAGAGCAGCCTTATTTTGAACATTCAGTAATGACTTCTGATTGGGATACTAGATTGGATATTTGCAAGGTATTTGAAAAAAATAAAGTAAATTAAAATAAAGGTGTTTTGTAGATCAGATTTTTCTTCACACAAATTAACTTTCTTTATTTCAGCCCACAATCATTTGTTTGTGTGCAATTCTGACTGAACCCTTCTGCTGTGTGTTTTTTTTTTGTTGTTCACTCACACATTAACCCTCCTCCTACTTCTTTTTGTCCCTCTTTTATGTCCTGAGGGAGAAGTATGGGTCTGATGAACATGGAGAGCCTAGAACAAATCAGCCTATTGATCCCTCAATGTATCCCTCGCTCTACCTCTCTGATCGTCAGCAGAAAACAAAGTGTTTATTAAGCAAAACCTTCCCAGTCCCCCTCACCTCACCCAATCCCATTTTATTTGCTCGCCACTGTTCCCCTAAAGGAGAGGCTGTACTCTGGACCTGTTCACCCAACTGAGACTGGTTGTTTCTTCCAATTACGTTTCTTTAAATGTTCTACCTGTCAGTATTCCTTACTTCCTTTTATTCACACCCTTCTTGCTAAACCGGTTCTCCTATTCGGCCAATTTAAAGTTTTCCTCTGTTATGCCCAGAGAGCACAGTGCCTACATATTATGAAGCACTGCAGCAAAGCAGAGGCACACAAAAGGAAGAGTGACATGGAGTGGAGTGTTTATCATACATCTGCTGTCTATAGGGTTTAAATTGGGGCTGAATTTTGTTGGGGATCATTGCATTATGAGTTCTTTGAAAAAGCCTGGATTTGATTGAAGCGGAAAGCACTGCCTTCTTCCTCTAAAATATATCAGTTCTGATTAGATTATAACGAGCTGCAGAGGTGGAAAGGGAGGGAATGAGCACCAACAGCGCGTTGAGATAAACCACCAAACTCAAAGCAAAAAAAATTTCTGGATCGCAAGCTCTACTTCAACCCCTTATTTTATCAATAAGGGGTTGAAGTAACCCCTTATTGATAAAATAATAGATGAAGTCAGATAGTCAGAAGTTGTGCAGTAGAGCAACTAGCCTTTGCTTTGACAGACAGAATGGATCCATGTCATTCCTAGCCGCAGGGCTCCCAGGCCTTGCATAATCAATCACCCATTAATGGAGTAAGTGGCTGTGGAAGGATATTAAATGTTAATTGATGTAAGGTATTGATAACACCCATTGATCTTCTGGATAATTGCAATCAGTGAAAACAAAGATGCTTATAAGAGTGTAAGCCCACTTTGTCCAAAGCTGGAGCAAAGCGATGATGTATGGATGAGACTTTCTGTTGCTCTTATTTCCTAGTGTCCACGAGGGAATCTTCTGCATTCGCTAAAACATTGAAGCCTTCCTTCAAAGAATGAACCAATGAGTTCAACTATCTATTTTAGACTGACAATCTTTTTAATATTCCTGGATCATGAGTTAATTCATCTTGCTTTGATTCTTACTTGACAAGGATAACATTTGCATTCTGTAGCAATGAAGAATGATAGTTAAGGTGCATCTTTTATTGTACTGAAAGTAATCTGCCAATCAAAACAGAAGAAGAATCAAACATATCCCAACCTACTCATTTTTCATGGTGCAAATAGAATCTTATTCTGAGTTACTTTTTTAAGTGTGCATTTTATAACATTTGTGTTCTAACATGAAAATGGTGAACTATAGATATCCTTAAAGTTATTTAAGCTCCTTATTTTAATATATTTTCCTTGTTGGTATTATTTTTAATCATATATTTGAGTGAGCTTAAAATGGAAATCTGTTGCACATATATACCTTGTTGAACATGGGTCACTTTGAGTGATTTTCGTGGCATGATCAATAAGTGGAAAAACCACCAGTTTAAACATAGTTACTTAAAATTTTAAAACAAAAATGTTTAACATGACAGAACTCTAAGGCAGGAAAGAAACAAATATTACAATTACTATAAAACAATTCATATTTATCACTAAAAGTGTAGTAATATCTAAAATAGTTAGCTTTTGAAACATAGATAGGCATATTACTCTATTGTAAGTGTTCTATACACTGATGTATGCATTAGATTGTCTTGATCTATGTTTCTTATATCAAATAGTGACCATGTGTGTGTGGTAGTTTGTCACCTGGATGTGTTAAGTTGATAGAGTAGTGAAATGGGTCGACACCTCACAGCACTTAGCGAACAAGAGCAACAAGGTGTGGAAAGACCTGGCTCCCTAGAGCCTCACTAGTCCCAGACAGACAGACACCAGGTATCCCCAGAAAGTAACGATAAGCCTGACGCAGAACCAGGTCAGCAGCAAAGCACAGGATCAGCAGCCTTGAGGATTAAAATGCACAGGAGCGATGTAGGGTACAGAAACCTCAGAACCAATCTTATAATCCAGCCCCCAGTGAGGGTTCAAGCTTGGAAACTGGTTGTCTTGGTGGCCAGGGACCCACACAAGCCCCCAGCAACAAAACCTAAATACCAAGGAGAAGGAACTTCCCCAAGCTCCTACGCACTGAGCTGACATAGGAAATTTGCAGCAGCCATGAGATCCATAAGGGAGAGATCTCTCCAACACTACTACAGCCCCCAAGGTTAAATGGCGGCTCCACCAGTTGAGGTGGAGGGGATGGACTAAGGTAGCAGAATGAATCTGCTGCTGGGAATAAGTCCTCCCAAATGGCCCCAGGCCTGTGATTGCAGTTAAGAAGTCCTGGAGATCCCCACCAAAAATGGAATTCTTGGATTGCAACCCTTCCTCATGTAGAAGGGTTGCAACCTCTTCCACCTGAGGGAGAGCAACCCCTCAGGTGGAAGATGTCAGGGAAGACGTGGTCTGAACAAATGCCTACATGCCACGCAGAACCCAGGGACCCCACAAACCTGCTAGGACCACAGCAACCAGAGGGTCCTGCAAGTGGTTATTGCACAGATTATTAAACCTTTTGCTGTTTTGTGTTAGAATAACACAAACATACCAAAGAAGTGGAACTAATAATTCAATCAAACAGGTGTCTTATGTCTTGAAAGTTTGCAAGTTGCATGCAAAATTGTAAGTTTAAAAACAAATTTTCTAATTAATAAAAATGGGGCATAAAGTCACTAACTAGTACGCTCAAAACAAACTTAGACACTAAAAATTACTAATTTACTGACTAACACAGACATAATTCCTATTTTGCAAACACAACTTGGATCATTGAAAAGGAAAATGTTATTGAAACAGTAAATTAACAGTTTTCTATTGGAGATCCACCTGTTTCTGCCTGACATGATTTAGATAACTGAGACCCGGAGGAACTGGAGTTTTTTTTATTCAAATAAGAAACTCTTTTCATGATAACTTAAGTGTGGTCATCATGGAGTGTGTTTTCCTAAGGCAAAAACTACTCCATAACATAAGTGCTTTTTTCAAAGCACTTATCTCCTAAAACAGTGTCCCCAAATTTTGCCTTCATATTCATTGTATAAGTTTCAAGGTTTGAAATTCAAAATTTACTTTGTGCTCACCTAATTCTGTCTGTTTGTAAGAATATCACAAAACATTTTCGTTTCATGCTCATGAAACGAAACATACCTCTTATAGACGTGCCTCTTATAGATATAAATGGAATAGCGCTCCTTTGCTTTCCACTGCAAGACTTTTCTTAGGTTTTTTTTGTGGTCCATGATATGTCTGCACAGACGTCTTTCTCGTATGGAGGGAAAATGAGTGTCTTTCTTTATTGGTTCTCCAGCACTTCCTTTAGTACGTTAAAAGGACTAAACCTTATCATAGTAAATTTTGGACGTTTTTAAAGTGTAACTTTAAAATCTTGGTATGTCTTGGTGTGGGTAACTGATCTATCTATTGGGAACAGAAGAGAGCTGGGTTAATCTGGCTTTTGGTCTGAGTTTTTGTAGTTTTTCTTTCTGTGTGTGCACATATCATGCATTAAAGCTTTCACAAGAGGAATGAATGCACTGGTGAGTGCATGATATGGTAGGTTGGGGTGAGACGAGAGTTACAGCAACTCCCTGGCCACCTGAAAGAAATTGGCAGGCCCTGGTGAGGATTCCTTCCAGAATGCCTGTTGAATAATGCATGGCCCTCAGAGTAGTGGGGCCCTCTAATACCACATCGCTCCGAGACACTCCTCCTAAGATCAATAACACTTAGAAGCTGCTTTATAATGAAGGAGACACTAAAATTCCATCATCAAGTAATTAGTTGAACTCTGCCTTCCATTCCTCATCCCTCCTCACCAATTTTTCTCCTACCACGGTGAAATCCCAGGCACACCATTTGTTAACAGTGAGTAATGCAGAGACAGGATTTCCCCTGACGGAGTGTTTTTGAGCTCCAATGAGGAAATCTGTCAAGGCAGTTTGCCATCTTTGAATACACAGAGTTTGAAATCAAGAATTGAATTCCTCTATGGAGACACTTGCAAATGAGAAAGAAGGAATAAAACATAAACTATGTGAGAAAACTGAGTAAATGTTCAGTTTCTTGGGTTTAGTTTCTTATTTGACATTTCCTTCCTTGTTTTACGACTCAACTACCTGGGGGTCATCTATTACCACTTTCCACTTGACTCCGGAAATTCCCCTCAGCTACGAATTAAGATGTTGTACAGAGCATTAACTCTTTTGTGAAGGGCAGTCCAGCAGTCAGGGGTGGGTTTGGGAATGTATTGGTCATTAACATATACTTTATGTACACTGTCTTGCAAAACTGTTCATTATCCTTGTATTTTATCTTGTTACAATTATAGTGTTTATGAACCCCTAAGGTCTGACCTTTTCCACATATTTAACTGCTTTCACCAAAGGTCTTCAAAAGATTGTTGCTGGAATCTTGGAATTAGCCACGACAACCTCTTATCTCACAACAGTGGAGTCCTGACCCTTCAAAGTGTGACTGTTGTTTTATAATCCTGTAGTTTAAGGCTCCAAAAATATTTTGAGTTTGTGTCAAACTCCCTTAAATGAATGAATGAATGACTTAAATCAATAAAAAGCTAAGAATTTTGCAAACATCAAAGTATAAATTAACATAAAACAAAAATAAGTAATATTAATTATTAAAATTAAACTAAAACAAAAAAAAAGATGCATCTTAAGGTGCTTTTAAAACGATCAATGGTCTTGCCGTGAGATTTTTTTGCTCATTTGGGGTATTTTTTGAGATGTGGCCTCTGCTGATTCAAGTGGCTGATTTATTTCAGAAAACCTTAAAATAATACATTATTACTCTACTTTGATTGCCTTATGTGTTGTAAACCGTTGTCTTGAGTACATATTGTTATGCAGTAGATTGAACATGTGTAAGTAAAAAAAATAAAATAAAAAAAATAAATTAAATAACTATGAAAATGAATAGTTATGCAAGGCACTGTATATGGAATCCATTTTTGTGGTCCCATTCTGTTGTGTCTGTGTCAGTCCATACACTGGAACTCTATAGATGTAGGTGCTTTCTGCCTCACTCTATTGGGAGGCCAGAGGTCATTGGGCAATAATGCAGTTTAAATGCACTGACATGAGGTTTGGGGTTCATTAGGGCTCCATTAAACCATTTGAGTGACATCACTCTCTCTGGGAGCTGGAAGGCAGCCGCACATGTGCAATTTATCCCTAACCGCCTCTGGTATCTTTGATGTAGTGATTTTTGATGTGTAATTCTAGACTAAGGGTTTGTTTACAAAAAAGGGTATTTTAGACATTGCATCGGTAAGCTTAGAATGCATCCTGTTGATAAATAACTTGTTCTCCTTAATTTATTTTCAGCTCGACACCACTGCACTTTTTCTTTGACTCATCAATATCTTTTCCATCTTCATTCATATTCACAGTCAGACTCTGCAAATTTTACTGTAGTCATCTGCAAGTAACCAAATTTATAAGGCAAGAGCATGGATGAGAATTGCCATGGGAAGCATGGTTAATTCGGACCAGGGTCAGCATCTCATTATTCACTTTCCTCACTGTTTATTGGTGTGAGGTAGACAAAAGAGGTAGAGAAGGGGCAGTCAGGGAGTCGGGGCTTCATGGTTATATGGGGCATTTCCACTTTTCACACCCCAAGTTCCTTCAGGTCAAGTGAACTTCAAGCCCTCCTCTGTCAATCTAGAATAATAGCAATTAACTGGAAGGAAGATTTTGCCCAGGGGATATGCTCTGGTGGTCCATTAGCAGAAAGCAGAAGTCTTGGTCTGGACTATAATTAGGTCTCCATGGGTTCTTACTGTCTTGCAGTCTAAGTTAAAAATGGTGACAGAATGGAGAACTAGGATGAGCCTGAATGAAAACTGAACATGTGATAAATAAATACAAGTTAGCCCAGTTAAATGTAGTTCCAGTACCATCCAGTTCTCTAAGATAAGCAATAAAACCAAGGCCTTCACAATATGCAGTAATAATCTTGATTTTTTTTTCTTTTTAATGGGGAGGGAAGTTATTTAAAGGCTCATCCACAAGAGCACAATGTAAAATGTTGTAGTTTCGTTTTAGAAAAACAAATATCCAATCATGTATCCTTCTGTGTGGTCTATGTTACTCTATATTCTTCAGGGTATTCTGTGTCCTTATTCTAATCAAAATAACGTATTAATCCCACAGGGACATTACTTATTCAACTTAATAATGGGTCAACTGATCATAATTTGATTTGGAGCCAGTGGGAGTTATCTTCACAACCTCAGGGCCCACCGGCTGACCTGGTGATGGTTCTGCTAGTTCTGGTCGGCAAAACAAATCAACAGTGAATCTAGGAGCAGATGGATTTAATATATTGGATTAGCTTTTATTAGTTCCTTTTTGAGATGACAATGAAATGCATCAAATTATAAGAATCACATTTTGTGCTGTATATTATAACCAAACTGCAAGAAGTAGAGCTTCAAAATAAAAAGAAAAGGGACAGACAATCAAACAGGACAAAATATTGAACACTGCTTTTAAATTCCAATCGGCTGTTCATCAGTCGTTCAAAAGACTCTTAGCCATAAAAAGGGAAAACCTTTTCATAAATCTTGCTTTCATGTAATTGAAATGTGAGGGTCGATGTCATGACCTGCTGAACTCAAACGCAAAAGGCTTTCTGTCTTTAAACATAGCAGGATTCTTGAGTTGCACAAGCAAGGCCTCTTGAAATGTGGTTTTGCTGATTGGATGGGTACAAAAGAAGTCATTTAAATTTCTTTAAACATACTATAGAACAAAATGATTAGTTGCTGTATCAAATTATTTTCAGTTGCACTGAACTGGACAATCCACTGGGATATCCATAAACACACAGCCATTTTCTTGTTCCAATTTAAGGAATTTAAGATGACACGTGGGAGAGATGGACCTCAAAGGCCATGTCTTTCCTACACCGCAAACTTGCTCCTTTGAACTCTACAAAGAAACATCAAATATCGAAAGTTAGAAGAAAGTTATTTCTGCCAACCAGAACAAAAATTAATCTAAATTGTCCTGACAGCTTCTAACATTTCAAGAATCACACGGCAATCCCGATGAAGATGTTGTATTTTTGGCAAGAATCGAGGAGGCTTCCTTGTAATCAGCAAGCATGTCCCTTCGATGGCACATTGGCTTCTAGTTGTTCAGGGCTGTCAAACTGTGACTGCAAGCATCTCTCTTGATTGCGGGTACTCTTCTTTCTGGTGATGACTTTCAACAAGACAAAGCTGCTGTCCACAATGCCCTTCTGACACATGAATTCTTCCAGGAGAAAACATTTTTCTGTGCATGTTCTCATGCTAAATCCATGATCATGTTTTAGGTATAGATAACACAGGAGCTTTACAAAAAGGACTTATATTCCAGACTGTGAATGCTCTGGAATTATGTAACATTCTAATCGACCTACTGGAACCATTAGCATCAAAAATTTTAAACGTAATCAACTAAAACAGTGGTCTAATTAATTATTTTTATTTCTTGCCAACTTTTAAACATTCTGTTAGCTTAAATGCAGTTTTCAAAAAGTTCTGTTTTTGTTTTGTTTCTTGTGCACGTTTATCCATTTTACATTTTAAGTGTCTGCTTGCAACAATCTAACTGTGTAAAATCACATTTAGCTTTTCATTTCATCTTAATTTATTATCTGTTGTATGTTAGCACCTGAAACTGTGGACATCATGGACAGTAAGTTTGTTTTGCAGATGGATGACTATAAAAGCACTAAAGCACAATAGGCGAAGATTAATATTAAGCATAATGCGATACAGCAACCGATTATTGACAAAATCATCCAAATGTATTTAATGACACCTTTTATTTTCTCCTGAGAAATCCATGGGGTCTAAAATGCTCCATTTGGGTACAATTGTTTAGGTTAGCTTAGAAAAAATCAGTAGGTTAAACATTACATTGGGCTTATAGTTTAAGAGATATTTTTTGTTTCTTCCAAATTTCCTTGTCTATCAGTTCATGGTTATCTTTCTGAGTAACACTAACTGACATCATCACATTTCAAGAATTATAGATATAAAAATAGATCTTCCACAATTAGTTGAGGGAGAGGGAAAATGCAATTTACAAGAGGAGTCATATCTTAACGGGCAATAGTGGCAACGTGAGACTAACACTTTAAAATTTTGATGGGCAAAAAGGGAAAACTGCTGTAGATCTAATTATGTCTGGTATAAATAGCAGTGTTTTCTTCATGTTGACAGCTTTTTGGACAGATTAATAGTTTTTTCTTAGTTCTGGCACATTTCATTTGCTCTTAATTCTGATAAGCTTGTGCATTAAATACCAGATTTATTGATGCATAGTTTTTACCCAAACTTAATAAAGAATATATCACATATGTAAGGTAGCTTGAAAGGGATATCAGCACAATTCTCAGAAGCTTCAAATGCACAGTGTTTTTTAAATTTTCTGTTACTTTAAAGTTTTGTGCTCACTACCAAATGAGGTTGAAAAAAATTTAAATAAGAATGAAACCCAGCTTTTGTATGTGCTCTAAGATGACAATTAGAGTTTTATTGTTGCTAGCACATATTATAACTAGAAATTCTCTGTTTGAAACAGAATCAACTTTATTGGCCATATTTGTGCTCATAAACAAGGATTTGTTTATGAGCAATTCCTTGTGCTGACTTTTTAAATATCTAACTGTGTAAAATCACATTTAGCTTTTCATTTCATCTTAATTTATTATCTGTTGTATGTTAGCACCTGAAACTGTGGACATCATGGACAGTAAGTCTGTTTTGCAGATGGATGACTATAAAAGCACTAAAGCACAATAGGCGAAGATTAATATTAAGCATAATGCGATACAACGACTGATTATTGACAAAATCATCCAAATGTATTTAATGACACCTTTTATTTTCTCCTGAGAAATCTATGGGGTTTAAAATGCTCCATTTGGGTACAATTGTTTAGGTTAGCTTAGAAAAAAAATCAGTAGGTTAAACATTACGTTGGGCTTATAGTTTAACAGATATTTTTTGTTTCTTCCAAATTTCCTTGTCTGTCAGTTCATGGTTATCTTTCTGAGTAACACTAACTGACATCATCACATTTCACAAATTGATAGAATTGGGTACAAAAAGTTTTTCCCCCCCCCTTAATTAGTTCAAATATGCATGAGAATGATGTAGGCACTCCAAGACACTTTGTGTTCAACAGTGTGATAGATTCAGCAACCTGAAGGTGAAAGTCTGAACAGTTTTTGTCCAGGATATGAGGGTTTTGCAGAGATGCCAACTGCCTTTTTCTTAACCCCAGACCTCTACATTTCCTGGGTAAAGAGACAATCTTCTCTGCTGACCTGATTGTTCATTGTTCTATAGCTGTCATGTTTTGTAGTTGAGCAAAACTGCAAAGTAATGCACATGTACAAGACAAGTCAGGCTGAATTATGGTGGTGCACAAGATGACCAGCAACTCCTATGGGAGGCTGTAGTTTTGAACAGTTTGAATCCTGCAAAAGCATGGTTTGTAGAATTTGGAAGTGAAACACAGTATATTGTTGTTCTGCATGGTGAGAGCAGGGAGATAAGTATCTTTTAAGACTGTGTAGCAGTGGTTCAGATTAAGATGGGACACTTGATATGCTGTTTGAATTTTGCAAAGTCTGCACCTGTAACACTGCGACATCAGCACACCAACCTTAGTTTATAATAGCCGATTCCACCCTCACTCCACCATCTTGCAGAAGCTGGAAGTCTGATATCCATAGTGTGCAGTCCAGGTTGTGCTGCACACCAGCGAGCCCGATCTCCTAAACTCACACCTTTAAGTGAGCTCCCATTAACAAACATGGGGGTTGCCATGTATTGGCTTTTCACACGACTGCTTGCATTTAGCTGCACTGGATACTGAAAAGAGCCCCGCTTCATTCCTGCTTCTGATTTATCTGAATTTTCATCACCTCAATTGATCGAGGCCATTTACTCGAGGGACAGACATACACACTAAATGACTATTGACTGCCAAGTGTTTGAAAAATGCATTTGTCAGACCACCAGTGCTATTGATGAGGGTGTATTAAAAAATGTCTGAAGAATCAATGGAAAAGGAAAGAGTATCTAGATGTAGACTGCCAGTGAATGTTTTGCTTTCTAATTTTTGCCCTCTCCCTCTGAAGCGCTGACGATTTTCCTGTTTTTTTTCTGTATTTTTCCTTTGTCTCCTGGTGCTTATGTGCTAACCACTTCTGGTGCAATGCAGTAAACTAAAGCAGGAAGAGTAGCAGGTTGCAATGGGTGTGTGTGGAGAGTTATGGCAGGGGCATTGATAGGCATCTGTGGGTTTGTATTGTCTGAAAATCCCTCTTGCCACACACATTAAAAATACTTATTTTACCACAACTGTCCCTCTGCAGCCCCCCCTTACAAATATTAATTACGTTTGAGCTCCAAATTATCACTCATTGCTGGGTTCATTGATGCAGTATGTGCAATTAACATTTTTGGGATTGAAATTTCTAGTAAGACTTTTAGTTAGAAATGCAACACTCAGTTTGACAAAGATTTAAATATGCCTAATCTTTTTCATTTGGTCAGCCCTAATTAATGATTAGCAGACCAGATACTGAAGGATTTGATTGTTGTGTCCTGTTCATTAAATGCAGTTTAAATCCTCAGTTTGGCTCAAAAATTAAATTAAAATTAAAATACAGTTCTAAGAAGTTCTCAAGAAATGTCTTAATTTCAGTTGAAATCAGCTTGGTCACAGCTAAAATAAAAAAGAGAAGAAAATGGAAATTGTTACTGACTAGGAAAAAGCTGAATTGGTACAGCTCTTTTTTATTACCTGATATATATACAGTATTCTTTATTTTTGCCATATGGTAAGATATATTCCTTATTTCTCCTGTAAGTGAGGTCAATAGCTGCTTTCTGCAAAACAAATATTTTGGGTGTTCTGATGATTAAAGAAATTTAAGAAACCTTCATAGGATTTCTTTGTCAGTACTGATCGTACATTTGGGTTACCTTGAAAAGTTAGAATACAACCACATCACTTTTATTTCCTCTAAATCTGGGATATTGATTGATTGAGAATCTTATACCAACCTTTAAAAGCCAGTCTTCCTTCATGCAGGACCAGTCAGAACTGCAGCCATCTTCATAGTCATGTTACCCGTCTGGCAGCTAGCTGTACAGGTTGATGGTTGTATTTGCTATAGGATTTTAATGTCCTCATTTCATGACTGGCTAGACTTTATGGAAGAGATGATGAAAGGTATGACAGTCGACACCATCTCATATATCATGCCCCTTTACACACTCCCTGTCTTAGACTACCTCCATCTCGGTTTTATCTCTCACCAAGATGGCGTACCTTCTGACTAATGTCCTATCATTAGTGAGTGATGGACAGCTTTTGATGTGTGTCCTTGATCACTGATAGAATGTGTGGCTGTGTTTATGAACTCAACCAGTCAAGTTGAAATTCCTTTGAAAAAGCACTATGTGTTTTAAAGCAGAAAAACATGATGATGGACTTTGTGAAAAGGAAATTGCTATAATTTCTATTGGATTGAGTTTTGCTTGGTCTTCGTTGCCAACAAAGCAAATGACACACAAGGCCCAAGTTTGCTATATGTTTAAATAGCCTTATGTTCAAAGGACATTTATAATTTTTGAGATTTTTTACAAGAACATCAGGAATTGTTCTCTTGTGTGTAGTAGAAAAATGTAGAAAAAGTTCAGTGAGTTGTAGAAAATTGCCAGTAAAGTAATCAAACTGTGTATTTTGTGCAAAATTATTTTATTTGAATTGAAAATGTTTAACAAGCCGACTTTTTTGTATTTCATGCTTTGAAGATTTTAGGTTTTTAAGTGTTAAAATATGATTTGTGCTCTATTGACCTAATTGTTAACAATTTCAAGAGGGCTAATGTAAGAAAGTTTCAGGATGGTATGATGGCATTGGGTTTTAATAAATTAAGATAAAGTTCAAGGAAATTAAACTTTATTCAATTGATGGGTTTGGAGAGAAAAACACAAGTCAAGGAGACTTGAAGGGTTAATTAAAGTACAAACTGTATCCTTGACCTTAACTCTGCTTATTCAAGTGTTGAGGAGGTGCAGACTGAAGGCTCTAAGGTCAAGAAGGGTTGCTTTATACCAGTGGAATATGCTTGTACTCAAGTGTATTAGTGTATACTGTATGTGCATGATCACCTGCTTATGTGCTTGTAAGTGTTTGTGATACCCAGTCAGCAAATCAAACATGTCTGAGTGTGATCAATGGCATTGTAAACATTGAGCCAGGCCCAAACAACCCCCTGAGGACTGACACTGTTTGTGTGAGATCAGCAGAAAAACCCTTATCGGGCTTTTACGGGTTTCCCCTCGGCGTTGGGACGGTATGTGCTTTGCATAGTAATGTCATAATCTATTCTTCATTAAGGCTTAACGCAGCAGTTAACATGCCCTTTGATAGGATCACACTGTGCCCTCACAGCAGCACAGATGAGGCCTGCGTGTCACTGATAAAGCCCCAGAATGCAATAGAGATGGCAAAAAATATGTGACAATGACATCTCAGAATGCCAGCAGCAGCAGCAGCAGCAAAGGCCACTGCTTCCAAAGACACTTGATGTCATTAAGAGCTGTGTTAATTTTAGAAGAGAGTTCTCAATATTTCCCATAATTCAGAGAAAACGCTGACGTTTGGAGGGCCCTGTCATAAGGTGCCATGTGCTCCCGGGTGGATGCTGCCATCTGGCCTGGTTTATAGCAGGCTGCTAAGGTTGCAGCGAGGGCTCCACCAGCTGATGTTTAACTGGCACCGTCTTGAACCTGAAACCAGCCTGTGTGTGTGGGCAGCACCACTCCCACACCCACAGTCTGTTAAGTTGCACTTCCGCTTTGAGACGCAGATGTGTCGGTGTGTCAGACAAGTATAGGAGATACATGACTGCAAGACAAATGAATATATGCCTCATAGCGGTGTGGTAAACTAAAATCCTTTGACTGTTAAGAAAAAAACACACCAATCTGTCATCTGTTCAGGTAAAGATGCTGTAGACTTCTAAATGTGGGATTTAGAAGTCAAGACCGTTACTTCTGAACAGAATGAATAATGGATTTATGGAGTCAAAGGAAAAAGATAATGGCTGGAAAATAGAGAGAAAAGGAAGGGGATGATTGACAGTGATGTGTATAATAATACACATCACCAACTCTCACCTGCATAGACACTTACTGTCTCTACACAGGATGCATAAACCCATCAGTAGAGAACTGCTGTATTCTGTCTTTACAAAGAACTCAGAGATAACTTATTCAAATTAATTTAGCTTTCCTTTTTTGTATATGGGTTTTTAAAATGATTTTATATGCTACTACTAAAAGTATGACAAATTGTCCTGTTTATGTGTAAAAGCTCTCTTTCTCATTTGTATGTACTTCACCTTCTTTGAGATTTTTACTTTGTTTATTTTCACCTCACTTCTTCAAAGATAGAAACTGAGAGAGTGTGAAATTAGATGCTTGAAATATTTCACTCTGTGTTTGATGGACCAAACCTTTCAAAGATATAACGGTCTAATTTATTGATATGTATCTGTACACCATTATGTCACCTAATTTAAAAGTGGCATTCGTCATATTGGAGTCTGTGTGTGTTGGAAAATGTTTCTTCATACATTCAATTATGAAAACATTTGTGACTTTGTCAACACTAAACATGCATCATGTCTAGTACCTTTGATGCTATGTAAATATTATAGTATTCAACGATTATCATGTTAATTGCTATTTTATATGTGAATGTTCTATTTGATGGATACGTTTACAGTAAAATTGCAAATTGATTTCATTTTAGACATTAATTTCCTTGGATTATTGGATGTTTTCTTCAAAAGGTTTTCTGTATCTAAAATACAAATGAAACTGAGAAGTTAATTGGCTGATATTTTTTAACACCTCCAAATGTACCTTGTTCCACTGCAACTTGTTATAGACTAAGCAAAGTGCTAATCACTCTCGCCCTCTGCTCAGATTTACCTCCATAACAAATAATTCTAACTTCCTCATGTTGGGAGGAGAATCCATCACGCTACCGTGTTTCCACTGAGGCTCAGTATCATTGATTAACGTAATCAGAGATGCGGCATATCGCCCATAAATGAGTTTGAGATTGACACTCCAGTTTATTAGGCTCCATGCTGCAAACTGCCTGATATGTAATTAAAGCTCTCACCCTAGCAAACACTGACATGCAAACTAGCACCCTGTTGTTGAGCTGAGGATTACATTATGTTTCAGGTGTTTGGGATTTTTTGTTGTTATTCATGAGGTGGCTAAAAATTTGATCCCTAAATTAGCTTTTTTTTGCTAGTCTGTTGACTTTTTTTAAGATAGAATAACTTCACAGGACAAATATTTGCAGTTATTACCAAATAAAGTGCTATATATTTAGTTGCTGGTAAGACCTGTTGCTGTTTTGTCACCATCTGCCTGGCTAATTTTTAAATTTCTTATAAAACAATGATGAGAGCTAAGAAATGAATGTGAAGTTTGACTGATTCACACTGAGACAACAGTTTAGTCCTATAATAATTCCTGCAAGCTCCTACCCTGAATCGAAGAGCTCGGAGGTAACTGTTCATGCTAAATTAGCTATTTCCTAACTGGGTGTTTTGACATGCTGTTGAGTACCTCTGGATTTCCTTAGTTTCACCCCTGAGGTGGTGAAGCAAATCAGACTTTGGTAGATGTTAGCTGTCAAATAAGTCATTAAAGGAAAAAAAAAGTCCAGAACTTTCTGTAGCCTGGCTATTACAGTTCAAGTTCTTTTGAAAGAATGATTTCTGTTCATTAAATGTCACTGGCCATAGTAATTTCTCCTCCTCTTACGGATGCCCAAAGCATTTCTCATAAAAATATTACAGTTTGAGTTGTTGGATGTTCTATCCTGAGTAGGGAAACTAAGCAATACCGTACGGCTCAGAATTTTTAAAAGCACATTTCTCAGTTGATGCACCGTATCACTATATTCGTAACTCAGAACATTATTAATTAGTGAAGTAAATGTTTTTAATTTCCTGTTTAATATTGCACTCAGTACCCTGAAAAAATGTTAAACTGCTTAACTTTTTCACCTTTTGTCATCTTACAACGCCAAACCTCGATGTCTTTTATTGGGATTGTATTAGACAGACCACTATAATGTAGTGCATAATGGTGAAATTAAGGAAAAATGATAAATAAGAATTTGATCTTACGTGTTGCTGTTTTTGCCATGTTTCTAACTTTGTGCAGAGCTCAGAGATCACACTCTTATTTAATGTCTGAGACGCGATAAATTAATGATTTGTTGCCTTGAGATTTATGACTTGCTGCCATTCTTTGTAGCAAAATAAACTTGAGATGAGTGACATATTCTAATATTCCATTCTTAATATTGAATAATGTCACACACAGCACCCACACATAGAGCTCCCAGATATCGCAGTAGTGGAATATTAAGCATGGCCAAATACAATTTGAAACACCCAGGTGTGAAAATGGCATTTCTAATGCAGCAGGGAGGTCATCAGATCTGCGGGTTGAAGTGATCTGTTTTGCTGTGGCAATCCTGGTGCTATCAATTTAAGCTTGGTGATTTGGGATGGCAATGGGTTGCCTTAGACAGGTAATCTGGTGCAACCATTAGAGCCTGTTAAGTGGCCGGGCCTCAGGTGTCGCACCTTGTCCATCAGTCTCTATTTGGTCAAACTGGAACCTTTGTTTCCTACGTTAGATCCCTTCTGCACCACAGGTAGCAGAATGGCGAGAGCCTGGCAGAGGTGCTGACACCCCAAATCGACAACAGAGATTAATGTGGTTTAAATGAATTGACTGACCTGCCACATTAACCACTACCAAGACCCAGCTGTAAAGCCATCTCCCTTCAATTCCATCATTTTAACACTCAACCTCTATCGTGAGGGGATGAAACTGTGGGTTGGTCTGCAATTAGAGGGGTAATTAAAACTAACATGTGCATAAAATGGGTGAAGATCTTGAAAGATTTTAATATCCCCATAATGCAACAGATTAATCTCTGTTCAGAAAAGATCAAGCTACTCATCACTACCTTCTAAGTGATGAGACAGTGCCTCTGTTCAAAGACAGAGGCACTGTCTTTGAACAATTATGTTCCACATTGGGAGACTTTTAAGGTAAAAATCACTTTTCAGATGCCTCACCAAAGCAGCATGGTTCCCTTCAAAAACAACCCCCCCACTTCCCCACCTGTTACAGATTTACATCAAAATGATACAAGCAGAAAATAACTTGTTACTTGAAAGTTAAAGTGAAATCACTTGGGGGGAAAAAAATTACTTTATGGTGTTGGCACACTACACGAATGAAAACAATCTCCCATCACTCTGAAAGTGACCTTTAAAGGCCAAGGAATGGGAAGGTTGAACATTGACTTTATGCTACTTTTTGTTTAAATTGCATTGGAAAGATTCGCATTAAGGACACAAGCTGCACAACCAATCAGGGGCTATGAAGTATATTGTACCTATTAAAGCTGTACAACAAGAAAAACACATCCAGCATGGATGAGAGTTGTTCATAGGTCACTTTGCCGTCAAGACAAGTCCCAAATCTCCAATGAGATTTAATGAATGTTCTTTCAGTAGATGAATGGCGGCTAGTTTGTCTAGAACGCTATTTTCCAATAGTTTTGAAATTCAAATCAACTACTTTTTTGTCCTCCAGTCTAATTTAACACATGAACAGTCATGAATGATTTTCTTTTTAAACATTTTGTTTAATTAATTAAAATATATATATATATATATATATTAGGGACTCTTGAGAGTAACTTTGAGTATTCATTAGGTAAATTTTTTCTACCTAATTAGAAATTGCTTTCCTCAAAAATGTTATTCAAAACTGGCTGCAGACCCAAAAGTGGTACAAACCACTTCAGTGTTGATCTATTTACAATCACAATTGTAATGAGTCTAGCGCAACTTCTGGGTGGGAGACTCTCATCCACTGGTGGGTTTATACCTTACTAGATGCAAAAAACTTGGAAATATTTCTAGATCTGTCTACATCTTGCTCTTACAGCCATCTGTCATCTAATGAAATTATTCATTGTGTGACCTAGTTGAATCTCCTTATGCATAAGTGGATAGAAACAGGTATTTTCTCTTTTGGAACATTTTAAAAGTTCGCTCAAAATTTGCATGACAATTGGATGGAAACATGCTTATTGGTTTCCAACTGGTGTTATTGGTATTGTGAATAAATGCAACAGGGGATGCTCTTGTTTTCACATCCAAATAAGTCATTGATATTAATAAAATATTATATAAAGATTTATCTTGAAAATTAAGAAAGTGCTACTCCAACTTGGTTAGGAAGGCTATTATTATACTTTGACAAAATGTAGCGTTTTTATTTATGTTTTGATGACTTGTTGATAATTTAACATTAGAAAATGCTTGAAAAGTTTTTCTAATTACTTAAAGAATTTCACATTATTCTGTCATTTGGCATGTAGAAGTAATTTTTGTTGTATTAGCTGACAGAATAGTTTGTGTAAATTAATGTCAGTAAATGACAGGAAGGAGGATAAGTTTGTCTTTTTATACACTGAATGTAAAACATTGCTAAAGTGAATTCTCGTGTGGTTGGGGATCTCTTGTTTTTTTCATTCTTCCTTTCTTTTGTGTATTGATGAGAAGGAAAAAGTTCAGGATGTAGCTACTCGCAATGTAACCAAGTTAAATGAGTGGCAGGTGGTAAAAGGTGCATGTGCTTTGTTCACAGAGAGGAAGGAATGTGATGGCAATCACGCCCCTGACGAAACAATTATCCCCCCTCTCAGTCTGCTGCCACATCTGACACACAGGGCAAGATGAGAGTCTGCGATCACCATTCAGCACCTCCATTTTTCTCCTGTCCTCGCCTCTCTGTCTCAGATTTTGTCTTCTCTTTCACCTAGCCATCACTGTAATTAGTGCTTCTGTCATTTGTTCTGACACGGGTGCTCACGCTACTTTGTGCATGTTTCTGTCACGGAGAGCCTTAGTGAAGGTGGGTGTGCATTGGCCTCTAAGAGCGTTTGTTTGTCTGATGGGGGATAAAGCGAAGTAGCAATAGGTTGACTCTTTGAGCAATTGATTCTCAATCGCTGAAGAAGCGTTTTCCTTTTTTCTTTTCTTTTTTCCACCAATTCAACACATGATTAAAGGCGGTGGGGCAATTACTATTCATCTGGAAGAAGACAGGAGGGACAAGCCCACAAAGAGTGTGAGAATCAATCCATGATGAGCTATTCTCCTCTCTTATTTCACACTTTATCCTTCATTCTTACAAGATCTTTTTCCTGCCTTTCCTCACTTTGTGCTTTTTCCTCTTTAGATTTGCTATTTCTGCCAGTTTTTTTTTTTTTTTTTTTTTTTTTTTTTTTTTTTGGTTGTCAGCTGTTTGACGATATGACCAAACACTATCATCATTGTTCCACAAGATCATCAAGGGTGTTGTTTGTTGTTTTACCAACAAACACTGATCCAATAATGTGCATTAGGACACCTCTATATAAAATAACTTGCATAGGATTTCTCAGGACAAATACAGAATATTGTGTAGCAATGAACAAGAAGCAGTATATATTTTTTCATCTTCAAACTTGGCTACCATGACTGCATCCTAATAATTAAATAGTCTGTCCTCATACAGCCAATTATGTTTTATATTGAATTTGAAAAATATATATAAGCATATGACACAGTGACTTTATGGATCTGCCTCTACATTTATGTAGATAAGTCAAAAATGGCTAACTTCACAGGTTCTCTGTAGGAAAATGTTTAAGTTTGTGTCCTATATACTACTTATGTGTTGATTTGGAATTATATTTTTTGGCAATCTATTGATTAATACCCATTTTCACTTTTCTTTTTTACATAGTGGGATGTACGTAACGTCTATTGGATGTGACGGAGACTTGGTGATGCTACTCGTTGCTGAAGTTCTCCAAGGAAATTGCTTTAATTAGTTTGCCAACATCTTCAGTTTGCATGGTGGCAAAAATTGACTCTGTCTAGCCTAGTAGCCAGTGACAAAAATAAATTTGTCGCTGTTGTATATCATGTTCTTTTTGTACTACAGTGAAACATGGAGTCAAGGATTAGTGGTTAGGTCATACAATCAGGTCTAGAAAGGAATTTTCCTTTGGTGTTTGGTGCCATGTGAGGAAATGTTCATGATGGAAAGTAAGAAGAAATTGAAAGAAAGTGTATACATTTCTTAATACTTACTGAAGTGCCTGATATTAAGTGCCTTATCCTTAATGTAGTTTTGTTTGTCAATTTGTGCAAAATATTCATTTTTCATGTATGTCAAAAGCCGAGGTTTGCATTGCGCAGGTCTGAAATAGTACTTTAAATGAAGCCCAATGACATTATTAAGGCCATTCTTGCACAGTAATGCACAAGAATTAAACTCTAAGCAGCAGCCAGATTTTTATACAGTTATCAGACAAAAGAGTGGAGTTAGTGATTTTAGAAATGGCTGCTATAAGTACTGATACCCAGCTTTGCATTGCTTCATATTCGAGGTATAGTTGATTGAAGCTCTTGGAAATAAGGTCGTATTCACTCTTGATTTTTTTCAGGCAGGACTGTCCCAGGTCTGCTTCGTGTGGGTAATGCATCTGTCCCAACTCATTAAACCCAGCAAATTGTTTGTTGGTGATTTCATTTAGTTCTTGTGATTGTTGACTGTTGATGTGGGATTAGATGAAAATGAAACGGGAAAATGTCTTGTTAACGGGAAGTTTGTTGACACAAATGTCTAAATTATAATTGCAACAAATGGAATAAAAAATAAACTGTCTTGTGGGCATGCAAATGATTTATATATATGTGCAGAGCACAGTGACATGCAAATTAATAGGTGCTGCATGAATAATATCAATGGATCTTGATATATGAGTGGTACAGGCAACAATTCTGGTCATTTATAATAATCAGAAAATCCTCTTGCTTGCCTTATTAGTTATGAGGTGTAAAAAGAACAGCATTAACATGTTTATTTGTTCCTTTGATAGACATAATAAGTTTGAAAGAAATCCAAGTGCCGAGGCTTTGGTCTTTGGTTCCAGAATCAAACAGGACAATCCTTGTTCATCAAAATCGAGAGGCTTACACTCTCTTCCTCTACACAACAGGAAAGCATGACCAATTAAAGTGTATTTTTCTTCACAGAGCTTTGCACGGCTAGGGAAAGACAAATGCAGACAGGCACTGAAGTCGGCATGAACAGGTTAAAAAGAAACTGTGCTGCATGAGAACAGGAACAGGAAAGACTGGAGAATTGTGCTTGCTCAAATATGCTGTGGGAGTCTTAATGTTTTCAGTAACTCACAAAACTATTTTCTAAAACGGTTATTTCTGCTTGCTATAGAAAGAGCTGTATTATTTGATTGGCTGTTTGATTGTTCACAAAAGATTTGATCATCTATATCTGTTGCCATTTTTCAGGAAAGACGAGACAGAAAATGACTATAAATGTCCAAGTTGTTGTCATATTGTTAGACTTTGAGCATTTCCTCCTCTGGAAATAAGGTTAACTTGTGTAAAAATGATATAATTCATTCTACTCAAGATATTTTTGCACTGCAGGTGACGCATAAAACAAAGTTATGTCCAGTAGTGTGCACAAATCTATTAAAAAAATTGCATGCTGGAGATCTCAATGAACATGTTTGCATCACTAACAGGCATCAAAAGTTTAATCTCAACTAAATTTAAGTAATTAGAAAATATACACTGAGTTTGTAAGGGGTGGTTGTACAGCAGGCGATGCTAATCGCTCTTTGTGTACATCTCATTATACTGGACGGAACTAAAGCAAATCACCATCCTGAAACAATTAAATTATGGGCATGCAAAGTGAAATCAATTGTCAATTATACTATCATGTCACTCCATCCAAGGAGGCTCCTTTGTTAGTGGGTCTTCCAGGCCAGCACGTAGCCATGGCGGTTGTACTTGTGGAGCCAAAGTCACCTCAGTTAAAAACAAGAAAAAGATTCTAACAGCAGAATTAAATTACATGTTTAGGATCTTGAACAGTAAAAGAATGTGATAAATTACCCTTGAGAGTGAAAACATGATGTGTGTAATGAACGAGAAATTTGATTTAGCATCAGGGAATACTGCAAAACTGCATGTTGCATTATTGAACATCATGGAAAACACTGAGCGATTAATTTGAGATAATAATGCACAAATTGAAAATAAAACATATTTTGAGTGCTTAGTTAAAGAAAGTGACCTTTCAAACACACGCTGATGTAAATGTACTATTTAATTAAGGTTTCATGACCTGATGAAGCATAGAGGGCATTTAAAAGGACAAGTCAAAGGAATATTTGCATAAGTATAATATTCTTTGTGCTCTCTGTACTTAGTACGGAGGATGTCACAGACAATGTACAGGGCAATGAACTGCAAAGGCACATTGTGCCTCATTCGTAGAGTAAGTGATCTGTCGATTGCTGTGATAAGCAACTTTAAATGTTAAAATGAAAGGCGATTTATATCTTTAAGAAATGGTGAAGAAAATATCCATAATGCATTGTGATAGTATGATTTGTGAACCCAGGCTTAGTGCATTGCCTCCTGGGCATTTCAGACACAACTATTTGAATTTTAAACAGTGCATTGCACAGCAAAACTATTGGCATTGGCCCTTGATATTTTTGCCTGTTATCTTTGTTTTGCACATTTACTTATAAATCACCCTTTACACCTGGGCAGGCTTTAGCAGTGCACTGCTAGTTTTACTAACGTGAAGAACAAAGCGTGCTCACAGCAATGCATCTCAGGAGGTGTGCTTGATTTTTATGGTCTGTCAATGTTTCCTTTGACTGCCTGTTGCAGTGAATCCATGTAATGCTGTTAGTCAACTTTAACTTTTAACACTGTGAAAGTTCCCTCCCCCCCCACTTTCCTGAGCTCATCTTCAAACAGCTCTGGTACAAACCTAATTCTCCCTATCAGCACAGCCCCGGCTCCTTTATGTTTGGTATTATATGAGGAAGTACTCTCGCCCGAATTTTATTTTTTGAAAAAGAAAAAAATATCAGTAAAGCATGCAACAGAGGAATATCGAGCTATTTAATACTCTGTTTGCAAATAGTTTTCTTGAGCTTTATCAACAGTGTTCACCCATTTTTATAGCAGTAAGTGCACATTACATGATAGCACATCTTGTGAAACAATGCAAATTATATGTCCAGGTGAAACAATTTGAAGGCACCATACCTTTAATTTTATTTGTTCCTAAACAAACAAAAAATAGTTGTTCTTTAATTTCACAAAAAATAGCAATATTTTGCTATATATGCTATTGAAATACTTTCAATGTAAACAATAATACTGTAGTATTTCTAAGTACTGAATATTAATCAACATTTACAGTGAGTACAGCAATTAGATCCACACTGTCATGCATTATTCAACAATTCAACCAACTGTCAGAGATGCCGCAATATAAATTGGCTGCCATTTATGTATTTTACATTCATATGCTTTCAAACAATTTTCAAGAAATTTACTAAACTGCTGCACAGCCCCAAAAGCTACCAATAGCTACAATTTGCTGTTAAACGGTAAAAACCTGCAATTACCCAGCTTTTGCTGTCTTCTTGGCTTTTCAGTTTGCTTCACGGTATACAATCAGAAATCACATTCTTTATTATTCATGCCGGCATCCGTTCAAGTGTGCTGCTCTTTCTTGTAGTGGCTGGATGGATGGATGGATAACTGGATAAATGGATGGATACTTGTGGATAAACACACGTGTAATAATCAGTGGCGAGCTGTTGGGAACTTTCAAATATTCAGAAAAGGCCAATAGCTGAAATTAAAAAGATAGAATATATATGACTGAAAAAATATATAGTAAAAATATTTTATTTTAATTGAATTAACAACTAAGAAATAAGAAGCAAGTATTTGCAAACTGCGTCTTGGATATTGGCCACAAAGCAAATACCCTTTTTACCCAAAATGAAAGGGACATCTTTGTGGCTAAAGGGCAAAATTTTCATTTCATCTAACCTGGAGTTTTTCTTTTCCTTTTTCCAGAGGAGATTTTTAAAATGCCAACCAGGCCTATTCGGAGGAGAACCTTTCTGCATGGGCTGCATCCATGGTGTCCTGTAGTTCCCATTGGACTGCATGCCTGGAGGTTGTGCTGTTTTCAACATGGCTTTGGAGGTGAGGCTCAGATTTTTTTTCACCATTCACATAATCCCTCTTGTCTGTGCAGATGTTACTTTTACCTTCTATCAAGTTCTCTAGGGTTTTCCATAATCTGGAACTTCTTGTATTTTTTTGAAAATAATGTTTTTGTACTGTGGGGACTAAAAGTGGAGAACATTTAGTCATTCCCAGTTCAATTGCAGAGCTGTAAGTAGACACAAATTGCAGCAAATACAGCGGATCTTCACTGAGCCCTTTTGTTTTAGCCACAATTTGCCCCACAACAATTACACAGAGCTGCTTCCTTCCAAATGTTGTACATCGATTAAACAGCTGTTTTAAATTATTCAGGATAATCAGGATATTTTAGAGCAACATGGATTAATTGAAGTGGTATAAAATCCAAAAAACTCAAGCAATTTGCTTGGACATAAATTTGGATGTACATAAAGTGGATTTCAAACCTAAAACATAACTCTCCTTACTAAAATTGGCTAAAATCCATTGCAGATTGTAATATAATTTTTTACAAATATCTATTTTCTTTCTCATTACAAGAAGCATGTTTGCCAAATTAATCAAATACTTTAAATCTAAACCTGCCAGAGGAATTTTGGGCTTAAGTAATTCACTGCTGGCCAGTTAATCTTGACCTTCTAATTCTAGACTATTATTAAATTATGTACTGCCAGTTAAGTTATTAAGATGAGTATTTGAGTAAATGTTTTAAAAGGCCTTTCAGACGTCATAGCATTGTTATAACTGTCAGTAATTAACGCTCACAGCCTTGAATGTGGTCAGAATCACTCAAAGCAACTCGCCCTTGGCTTCTTGAACAGACACACATTTTCCAGATGACGAGCTCCATGATTGAATGGACACTGGCCTGTAATTAGACTTTAACAATATGCCTGATGCCGTCTGCTCCTCAGCCTTCTCTCTCTCCATTTGCCCTCAAATCCACAGACTCAGTGGTTTCCGTGTAATGACTACTGAAATGGGTCATTTTGTCTTATTGACACAGTCTGGACATTATGGCATGTCGGTATCAGGGATCACAGTTTCTATAGTAATGACTGCTGTTGTGGATCACAGTCCTGTTAATGACCTCCGCTGCGTTTGAGGAAAGTTGTCTCTTGCTGGCTGTGGTGCTCTGGCCATCCGACTGTCAGCAAACGTCTGGAGAGTATTTCGGGACACATACCGACGTACAACAGTGTCTGCTTTTATGAATGCATCGATTCATAATTTTCAACAAAACAAAAAAGACGCATTCTCAGGCATCGGGCTGGATGCCCATTACAATGACGTAGAATTTGTCCCTCCCCTCTTTTCTTCATCCAGCAATCTCACCTGATTCACTGGGAGCCTGGATTATGGTCTTTGTTCTGCAATTGATTCTGATGACAGCATTAAACATGAAAACATTAAAAAGATATTCTGCATTTTGTGCAAAATATCCTAAACATATGTCATAAACATAAGAATATGTACATGTATTTGCACACAGATAAGCAAGGCATCTCAGGCAGTAGACTAGGAACAAGGACTGAGAGTTGTGCTTAGTGAAGGAATGAGAAACTGATCATTTAAAAATGCCTCAAGCTTGATCCGATGCATAAGATTGGATGAGAACATTCAATCCCAAATCCGAAGAGTGCAAAAAAAAAACACAGAGATATTTAATATGGTGGACTGTTTTTAGAATACAATATAATTAACTTTTAACATTCAAGGAGTGAAACCAGGGTAAACACGAATTAACTAATATTTTTAATAGTTCCAAAGGGTTTTTCCTAAAACAAACATCTTAACTGGAGGTAGAGTAAAATGTAAAGTCAAAGAAAATCTTACATTTACGTATAAAAAACTGAGCTAAATCACCACAATTTTAGTGCAATAACTCGTAATGCCACAGAGAAAGAAATAACATCTCTTCTAAAAAAATTAATTATGCTGCCAGTTCACTCTTTCTTTCAAGAACGCTGAAGCTGTGAGAGTGTGAAGGTTAAAGCAAAAACCTTCAGCCTGACCCACAAGTGAAGGCTTATTGTGTATTGTTCATTTATTTGAACACCTCTTCAAGGGAAATTTTCTACTTCCCACTAGCTCCAACATAAACTCAAAACAGGAATTAGTCGGCCTCATGCTAAGCCAGTTGAAAGATTTTTAAATAGCACTCCAGCAACAAAGTTCTGTTGTAGCTTAAGTGATTCAAACAACCCAAATACTTTAATACTTGGTTCAATTGTTAACTCAGTTTTTTTGGGCCATTAATAAAGAGAATGCCTTGTTTCATGACAATCATATAGGAATTATAGGATGGTAGTAGCATTTATAGCATAGGTTTAGCTGGCACTGTAGACTTTAACCTTATTTTTTTGTTTATATGAGGAAAAAAAACCCAGTTGAGATTTTGTGATGTGGTCAGTCAAATTCTGCTAAAGTTTTTGTCAGACAAATTGGTGTGTTTCTGAATTTTAATCTGCAAGCACTGTATTCAAATAATGAGTAGTAGAAACATCAAGTTAAAAAAAAAGAGTGAAAACTGATATCCTGTTAGCAATATTAAGCAATGCTATGTCGGTCAGTGCAGAAGTTTGCTACTTTAATATCAGTGGAAAATTCTCTTTGCTGTTATTTCTCTACTTGAGTGCATAACGTACAGGAAGAGGAACAAAACAAACAGCAGAATTTAGAGTAGCATACACTTGTACGTGTATAAATGTATGCCTGCTTGATGCAAAACACAGGACATGCAGTATGCAAGGCTCCTCCTTAATGTGTGCAAAAGAACTATGTCCAAGATTTGTCAATGAGCTCAGCTCTTGTATCTGAGCACAAAAACATCCTTGATTAGCTTAACATTCATACTAAAACCATGATTATGACATGTTTTAGGCACAAAATTAAAAACTCTTAATAAGCAGGTTGAGTTTGAAATCTTTGCCAAATAAAAGCTGAAGCTCACATCTTGTATGACGACTAAATTGAAACTAATCTTGCCGCAGTGAGGCGCAGTGATCATTTGAAACGACTACCTATGATAATGTCTGTACACATCCAGGGGGAGCCATATTTAGATAAGGCTGGAAAAAGAGAATATTATCAATTTTATTTTCCAATTTTTCCTCTATTTTCATGAAAGACCTGCATCTTGAGGCTGTACTCAGAGACTGAATGTGGTGAATGTAATTCTGATTGTGCTCCCCTGGGCATTGCATAGGTGACATGACTGAATTTAGCTTTGATGCCTGAGGCCCTGACGGAGTCTGTGCCACCCTGCGCCTCCTAATCTCTCTAAAACAAGCCCGTAGTCTCTGGCTATGCGAAAGATGTATATAATAGTGAATTTTAAAATGCACATTTATTTGTGTGGCTTATTTGTGTCTGTTTTACTCTGTCAGTGTGTGTGATTGACTTATGTCCATCTCTCATAGTTCTATGCTTTGTCATTTCTATGAGGATAGTGGATCAGTCGCTGTTTACATGATGTCTGCAACCATAGCAACAAAAGAACCTTGTAAGAATCTCCACATCCAATTATCTCTGTTCCTCAGGCATCTTGGACTTACTGTGCTTTCTGCCAGTCCCCAAATGTTCTCATTCAGTTTTACTCTTGCAAACACAACACAACAGAAACATGCAGACGTAAACGCACACACTCACAAACCTACACATTTTTACATGCCAAGACCAAAAATATTTGGTTGCTTTATACTTTATGTGGTCTATGATTCCAAATTTATGATTGCCAAACCTGGTGAAGAATTGTTCTGTTTTTGCAAAAGCTTATTGTACCTGGGTTATGAAAATGTATACTATTTTGTAGACAAAATAAAGATTGTATGTGTGAGTATTTTGAGTATGAATGCATCTGTATTAGTGTGGATATATGAGTATGTATGAGTACAAATGAGAAGGTCAGTATGCATGTGTATGAAAGAGTGTGATTTATCAGAAGGCTTTCATTCTGTACAGTGTGTTCAGGTCTTATTTTGAAAGTCTGAAGTGGTTGCTGTAAGAATTGGTTTAGTTCCATTAACCATATAGAATATAATGCTTATGCTACTATGCTAATTTGATGTTTAATCAACTTTAAATGTAGATGGTAAGAATAGAAAAGTGAATCTCTTATTTTTTAAATTTTTTGCAAGCTTCATTTGAAAATAGGATTCTGGTATTGTTGTCCTATCAGGTTTGGCTTAGTTGTTTTAGTAGTGGCGATGAAAAATGGAAAGTTTTATTTTAAAAATTTGTGTAAGAGCTGTTTCAAAGCAATCTACCTGCCAATTATGACTTTAAATCCAGATTAAATATAATTTCTAATATCATTGGCATCCTCTATAACACAATTACTTGGTCTTCAGTAAATGACACAGCATGGAGGTAACTTTAAAACATCTTTCATGTTTGGACTGTTTTGATTCCAATGAACTTTCTGAGTTATCAAGCATATTAGCTTAATCTAAACCTTCAACTTGTAAGACCCAATCCTAAAAAATACTTGTGTTTCCTTTGATTAACACTCTCAGTTTTGATATGATTAATCTGTCTGAAGTAAATGGTTTGCTGTCGTGGAGCTCTGCTTAACAGACATTAATCATGTTCAAGTTTTTCATTTGTCTCTCCAAAAGAGTTGTTCCCATTCTTTATTAACTAAGTATTTAATTTTAAACATGATATTTATAAAAGATTAGAGTCGTTGCAGTGTGCTCTGCTGTGCTCAGGTTTCTTCTATCATTTGAACCTCAGCTAAGCTATCCCTAAAAATGAGTGGTTCTGCATTGAATTGCTGTTTGGTTTGGATCTAAATTACTCTGAATTTTGAGAATTGACGGCAAAGATCATATTTTTCAAATTCAGAGTCTGTGCTGCTATTAAATTTAAATGCTTTTTACCTCCCACGTAACATCCTTCTATTCTCACTGTGTCCTTTCTTTGTCTGAGATCACTCAAGCTCATCTGCTCCTCATAAAGATAGCATTTAATTTTACCTTGTAACTCTGAAAGGGTGTCCAGTTTCAGAACAGTTAGGTTTCCTATTGTTGTTCAGGTGATTCTGAAGAAGCTAGGTCAAATGGAAAAAAAAAAGAGGCAGCATTAACTTTGAGGATATAAGAGTGGCTCACCAGGCAATTATAACAAGATTAGAGGGAGATTTAAGATGTGAGAGATCTTGGATGCTCATGCATAGAGACAAACCAATCTTGCCCTCTTCCACCCACTTTCAAACAAAGCCTGGTAATTTACTTTGGCATATAGAAAGCCAGAGCTGGCGGGTTTATGTGTTTAGACATGTTGCAACTCAGAAGGCAGCCAGCCAGTCACAAATACAGACAAGCTGGCAGCTGGGCGAGAGTCTCCTGTCCTACAATGTACAGCGTACTGTTCAAAACGGTTTGATGTGGCAACGTTTGCTTATTCCTGGACTCAAACTAGTTTACTATGAGGGGCATCCTTTGGATAACGTAAACTGAAATTATCTAGAATTTATGTGCATTTAAAAAAAACATTAGAGATTGTGACGAACATATTGCATTCTGGGAGCAAGGCCACAGTCGATATGTGGAGGTCTTAAAGTTTGTCAGAGCAACTTAAAAATGATTTTGTTTGCAGAATTTATGCTCTTAATTTAAGAAACAACTGCGAATGCAGGATTTATTTATAAAAAATATGTATTTTTATTAATGTAATTTTTAACACTGAATTTGGAATGAGATAGATTACTGTCAAAATGCAGCTCTTTGCAAAGGCTTGTTTTGGAGACATGTCCTGTGGTCTGGAAATTGAAGTGTCCTGAGACAGGAAGGTCCAGTAAGTGGACTTGCATAACAATCACTTGAGACACAGTCTCTGCACACATTCTAATGATTGTGAGACTACTGGCACCATTTTGCTGGACTACTGTTAAATTAGGTCAGAGTCCCATCATTGAGAATATTGCACAAATGCATGCAATCACTTCTGTTATGTTTACTATTTTTATTTGTTGTGACTTTGTAAAAATCAGTTTTTCCTATGAAATTAAAGGGTTCAAGCTTTATTTTGTAAATTGCTTTATAACAAGAAAAAGGGTAAAACATCGAGGAGAATGAATATCTGCACCACAGTAACTTCACCACCTTTTAGTCAATTAAAAGTTAATGAAGTCACAAAATGAGCTTCAGTCTTGGTTGGCACTCTCAAATCCCAACTGACCAACCTTTAATCTATCCCACTTAAAGATGCATGAGGCTTCCCAGCTGAGCTTTAATGGCCATTAGATCTCCCCATGATATAAATCTACACCCTTGTCTGTTTAAAAATGACAAGGTGCCTACAAGTTACCAGAATCAAAACTTTCCTTAAGCCTCACCTTTTGTGAGATTCTCAAAGGGACTCTTCTGATTTTTATTGATAGCTAGTCTAGTGCCGAGCTGAGTTTTAATGGCACCAGTATGTCATTTTATTCTAGGTTATTGTTTCATAAAATTAACTCCTTTTAAATGTACCTTGATTCAACTTGGATTTAGCTGATTTCACTTGATCATGCAATTTAATAGCTGCATTTTTGCTGCAATTGTTGAAAATCAGGTTTAATCGACCAAAGTTCTACAGTGTTTTTTTGGTTATTTTATTTAAATGCAGAATATACATATGTCTACAGGATTAATAAAATTGATACACTAACAGGTTGCTTTATTGTTTATTTTAATAAAAATCAGTATACCATGTAGCACAATTTTTCTCACCGTATTGGTTAGTTTTCAACAATACATTCAACAAAAATCCAAAGGCATTTTGTCTTATTTGTGGATCAATTATGAACACATGGATATTGTTGGAATGACAGCTGCACAGTCATTGAGTTATTGTAAACATGCCAATATCATCAATGATTGGCGTCTAAGCCGCAGGGGTCGCTTGGATTATTTCTAAACATATCAATAATGTTTATTTAAGAGACTGGCCTGCACAGCAGACTTTTCTGTGTTCCGCCACAGATTCATTTCATATCCAGATGAAATCAATGTGTTTGCCAGCTTATGTAATTTGAGTATGAAGTGAAAGAATTGCCCTTGTTTTCGTTTTTTCAATTTTCAGATCAACCTCTTGCGGGTCCCCAGTAGAATTTTAATAGCAGAAGTGCAATAGTTACTGCACTGCAGCGAAGGGAACAAATCTTATTGCACATGGGATACAAGGTCATCCATTTACATTCTGACTCCAGCTGCAGAGCCAATGCTCAAAAGGAAAGGCCGCTATTACCGGCTCCCCCAAGAGGGTATCAGGTCAACTCCCATCGGGCACACATGTAAACCCACACAAATACACGCATCCCACAGACAGATGAGGTGGAGCTTTCCCTTTTGACACACACACACACACACTCACATTGACAGGCATGTTCATCTCTGTGACCTCACTTCAATTAGTTGCCTGGATCTTTGTTTTGCTTGCCGTGCCTAATTAGGATGCTTTGCCCACTGAGCCAGTGCTTGATGAAATTCATTTATCAAAAGGGGTTGGGACAATGCGTCATGTCACACCATTAGGATCACTATCCCTCTCATCATCTTTACTGCTCGCTTCTCGAAGATGTTTGATAGTTCGGTGTAAGGGAATGAAAGGGGGAAGGGTCGGAGAAGCGCTGAGGAACAATGGCTGGGGGGAACGCCACGTGAAACAAAGATGTAGCAGTGGATCAGTTTTGATTCTGGGCAAAACAGCGAAGTTGTGATAGCAGGAGACACTTGGATAGAGAAATGAGTTTTGCGGCAGATGGAGGATGAAAGTGGAAAGGAGTTTGTGAAAGATACATAATGAGGGAGTAGAGAGAGGGAACAGAAGCCTCAAAGTGTGGTCTGCTCCGACTTGATATTAAGTGTTTACTTACAATTCAGGAGGGGGAATTTCTTCCAAATATTTCCCCATCAGATCGGAGCTTGATTCTTATTTTTATTTAACTTTTACTGTCCAAGAACGTCCTTGACATAAACTGCCATCATTTTTTTCAAAGGAAAGTGGCATCTTTAAAAGTCACGAGCTTCACGTTGACATCACAATACATGAGCAAAATGAGTCAATCAAGCTCTGGCTTTAGAACAGCAGTTGCAGTCTCCAGTTACAGAAGCTACAAGCTTTTAACCCCTGAGCTCAGAATATTAAAGGTTATTACATGACCGAGGGTCACGCTAAAAAAATGCTGTTTAACCAACTTAGGAAAAGGTTCTAGTTTCTCTAAAGGCAAGTCAAGTCCTGCAGATTATAGCAAGTTTTTGTAGTTGTTCAAAATCCTGTCAAATGAAAAGCAAATTTGTACTGGTGCTTCCATAACCTTCAGCTTAACAACAACCAAGGAAGCCGATTATAAAGTACACAGTGACGTGTTCTGTATAATAAATTTGTTATAAAACATAAAGAGTAGCGATGCATGGAAGCAATCTACAGTCTTAACAGCAACATGCAGAGGGAGTGACATGAATACAAATAATGTCACACTAGTATGAATGTAAAAAATAAAAAAAGTTGCCTAAACCAAGATTTTTTTCTTCACTGATTAAAATGTGACATTTGTATAATAAAAGCCCAATCTGACCCACAGCTTTTTGAAGTACTCATGCATCCTAAAAGAAAGGCTAAATATCTAAATATTTGTAGGAATTTCACTTTTTCACTAAGGTCTTCCCCTAGTAAATATGTTTAGTTCACACAGTGAGGCTTGTAGCATTTAATATCTTTAACACATCAACAATTACAGCAGCAGAGAGCTGCTTTTAGTTGAAGCATTGGTAATTTTATTTACCAATAGCTGTTGTTATAGTATGATAAACCTACCGCAACTCACAATGTTACTGTTAAAAAACAGTTTAAGACTATTGCTTCATTTTATTGTTTATTTTAGTCCATACATTTGCAGTAGTGGAAGATGTGGACATTAAGGGTGATAATAACTTAAACCAGTTAGTAACACCCGTTATCGAGAGCGGAACAAAGACAGCTTTCAATTTTTTAAGGACATTAGTCTCTGGACTCGAAATAAAAATCAGAGATAGGCTTGGGAGTAAAGATAAATGCATGTTTTGAAAGCTGTTGATGCATCTTCTTTGGCATATTTAAATCACATAAAAGCAACCACATCCTCTTATATCCTCCTGATATTCAAAGCTTTTTAAGAGAAAAACACTCACATTTTTCTGCAGCCTCAAAGCCATAAATGTTTATATGGAAACAATGCTGGCACATCTCCTTCTCGCTTGCTGTCTGTTTCTGTTTTGTTCCCTCTGTTCAGTAAGGTTAAATAGTTTATCTAAATTGCTGCAGGATATTGTGAGTCATTTTTCAAAACATTACCATTTATTTTTCTTACGGTGTGCAAATTGATGCGAGCAGCAGGGAGGGGGCAGCGCGCAGGGATGTTGGGAGACTACCATCGGACCATCGATCACAGCAAAGTAGCCTACAATGACAGGCAGAAGTTCTCGGGCATTTTTGAATGACTTGATTGATGTGTTTTTGAAGTGCAGTGGGAGAAGATGTCAAACCTGCTCTCTGGCAGAGCGCGGATAGATCACACATCACTGTGCAGCTCTCAGTTGGGATCAGCAGAATACTTTGCAGCAGTCCGCGAGGATCTACTTCAGGTGTTCCCGCTGAAAGAAGAGGCACGGGTTTAGTGAGCATCTTGTGGTTGTCTCGACAGCTTTGATAGCAGCTGCCAGTCAGTTATTGCAGACCTACTGCTTTTCTTCACTTGTGATAACAGCTTTAAAATAGATGTTGCTAATATTGAGTTTTAGCTCTGTCAAATTCTGGGTAGCTTATATTTAAATACAGTTAATATCTTTATGGATATTTTTATTTGCGTCGACCTATTTCAGAAACTTAAGTTTTGATAATAAACATGATGCGACACAGAACTGATAAAAATTAACAATAGATTGAGATTTTGTATTTTACTGCAAGCTGCTGTCTAAGTAATATATGAGCTGCAGCATGGAAGCTTCATCCAGATGTGACATTTAGATGCTTTCACCTGCCATTCACCACTTTACTATGAGTTTGAAAGCTATTACACTACACCTAAAGGTCAGACTCAACTTGACACAACGTCAGTTATTCTTTGAAGACATTTTTATTTTCTTATTAATGGAAAGAAATTGAATTTAAAGATTTTCTGTTGATATTTGTTTTACAACTGTTTCATGTTAGAAATAAAACATGAACAAAGGAGATAAACTACGTGTAATCTTTTGGATTTTAGCAAAAATCCATAAGATTAGGTTTCATTTATTTGTTGTCTTTTCTTAAAACAGTCTTCAATGCTTTGGTTCTATGGCCATAAAAGTATAAATTTTTCTGATACTTTCCATGTTTGTCACTTTGTGAAGTTTTACTCATAAGTCTTTGCAAAGTAGGTGGGCAACAAAAACATGCTATCTGAATGCACTTTAAACTTTAAAAACTACCCAAGTTTAAAGTATTTTTGGCAGCCTCTGAGAGTTTTTTTGTGTGTTCCTTCTTAAGGTGTTTAGAAAAATACATTAGATTATTTTAGAGAAAGTCAGACTAGCAAAACCTCCTGTCTATCACCGAGTACAAGATTAAAAATTTTTGAGTGAGTCTAGGTAACTGAATGAACTGCAAACCACACATATAACTCATTTTAGTTGATCATCAAAAGCTTTATTTCTCAAGAGTATTTTTTATGTTGGCTGTAAGATGCAGCTGGTTGTTTGATATAACAGAATTACAAAATCGCACACTTAGGAAATAATAGCAACTGCTGCCAGAAGGCTGATGGGCAGTCTGAAAATAAAAATAAATAAAAACACATCTAGAGAAAAAGGTCATTTACCAAGGCAAAAATAGCGGATCAAAAGCATCCACCTTTTACTGGTTTTAACCATCTGAAGTCAGAAAGTATTAGTTCTTGGCTCTTTTTTTCTTTTATTTATTTTTTTATTTTTTTATTTTTTTATCAAAAGTACTAATTTAATGTTTATTAAATAATCATAAAACCAACAGGTTTGAAATTATAAATATTACAATAAGCAAATTTCTATCCTATTCCAGTATTTTGTTCATGCATAATTCCTTATTAGACTCTCCAGGATAAGTAGCGAAGAAGGTCCAGTGAAAAAGAATCAAAAATAAAACCCCTTCATAAAATTCATTCATAGTTTTTATTATGTTTGTAGAAATTCTATACCTTAGACATTTTTGGTTGGCAAAAGTTTGTTGAATTCAGAAAATGGCTGTCAGAAATTATAGAAATATTTGCTTATGGCATTGATATCTTATACAGATCTTGTATCTTGTACAGATTATGAGATAGTAAAATTTTATAACCCTCACTGTATTGAGAAAGTTAAACTTTTTGCCACAGTATTTTGTCGTCATTTTATTCCCATCATTTTATTATTTAATTTCCTTTCAGTACAAACCCTTTTGCATTGTTTCTGTGCAGATCTCCTCTGCTCTGTTGTTAGTTTTGCTTAGAAATAACTGAGTTTGTCTGAGAGTCTGAAACTTGAAAAACAAAAGTCTTCAGAGAAAGCTGTTAAGGCTCCTAGCATACCAGATGATTATTATGTACCATGGTCTTGTGCAGCAGAGAACATTCATACCTTTGTTCTCTGCTCAAGATCCTTTTTCTTTCCTTGATTCTCAATTTCACACCATTCTTTCTCACAGCATAAAGGGTGGTGAGGCAAGGTGACATTTGAAAAGTGCATTTCCCTCTCTTCTCTGTCAGTCTTTTTTCTTAAAGGCTGCCACGTACACATCCGGCTACACACTGCCAAGGCAGAGTGCAGATGGAGAGGGCACATCCTACACTCACCTTTTCTCTGTCCACTGACAATGATGTCTGTGGCTACCACCAAGCTTGTTTGCATTGGTTGACCAGAAGTGACCCCTGGTCTCCTAGGTGACACTCTGGTTGACTGCCTTATAACCCAAAGGGCCCATTAAGAGTTGAAAACAACAGCAGATCTGTCACATGAACTCGCACACTGGACTGCACCTCCTGTTAAAGGTTGTCAGCACCTATGTAAAGATGATCGATAGATAGACAGATAGTCTCTAATTCCAGCTCAAGCTTTCACTTTTAGGAGGTGTTGTATTGCATATTTAGACGTCAACACCTTGAATGGGTAGATGTGTGCTAGGTACAGATCAGTCATTTAGAGCTTGGCATTGGTCAAGAAATTGTCCTAGTCAGATTCTTCAATAAAGTCAATTTGAATGCTTGAAAATGTAGTAGCTTGTAATTTTGTTGGGAATTATGTTCCAGATAAAACTGTTTAGTTTTTTTTCCTCAAGAAGATGTTTCTGAATATATATTGAATTTAACCCATAGATCCTGATGTCTTGGGCCTCCTGGTAAAGTTTTCACTGTGAACCGCTGAAATGGGCTATACAAATAAATAAACTCGATAAATATAGATTATAGCTACTTCCCTCAAGATGGTGCACCATTTCTAAAAGTCTTCACTGTCTATAAGGTCTGTTCTGTACTCTGATAGCTGAGTGGTATACTTTACTTACTTTTGAATTGGATGCTTTGTTATAATAATAATAACTAAAAGTTTCTCCTTAAAGCTGAAAAGAAATTGACACTAATATTTAGAGCAACTCTTTATTAATTTATGTGACATTTTATGCCAATGGCATCCAAAGACTTTCATCCAAAGACCCTTTTATAAAACCTGCTGAGTAAAAGGCTGAAAATTAGCTCTGTCACAAAGCCTTTGCTGTTTGAATGTGCACAGAAACATGCGACCCATTAAATGTTTTCTGCTGATGGCTTGCGAACACAAGAGAAGAATTGTGCTCAAGGACTTGTTGAAGGTTGCTGTGTGCCGATCTGTGATTGCTGTGTAAATCGATTATAGCAGCACCTCCCTGAGAGGATGCTGTCAGCCAGCACTACTTCAGAGCCCAAGCGTGCATTTTGAATCGTGATTAAATGTTAAACGTTGCATTCAGACATAGATTATCTACATGTGCTGTATGCAGAACATTCTGACATTCCCTCAAACCACCATACTTAAAGTCAATTGTGCTTTCAAGTTACTTTTAGCAAGAAGAACGCTATTAATCAAGATGCAGTGTTTGGCACAGTTGAGCTGTTGTCTGTATAATGGAGTATTATTTTTACCTTAAAGCACAAGACTGAAATCACTTCATAACAAGGCTTTGCACTTCTGCATTTATCATTTTATATCGTTTAACTCCCTCGGCTCTGTTTTGGCCAAAGAAGGTGACACATTGATGAATCTCTGCATCGTCCTGCTGACAGCAGCGGGACGCTGGCCAGGTGCACGCCAGTGGTCTTCTGGAACAAAGACAGGTATGAAGAGGATGTTGAAAGGGTGAGGGATGTAACTGGGACATGGATTGTGAAAGAGTAAAATGAAAGGTTGAATGAAAGAGAGAGGTGTCCTGAGGGACAAGAGGAAAGGGTAGAAAGGGATGAAGAGAATGCGAGCAAAGCCAGGTGAAGTTGTTTTTCCTCTTCTGAGGGGAAGGGAGGGGTGTTTTGTCAGCTCAAACAGACCGAGGGTTATCTGTCTCCCCCAGCTGTGCCACCCAGCTGTCACAAACCCCTTTGCCTCGTCTCAGTCCTGGTATCCTGGCACTCACTCCCTCTGCCCAACATTATCTCCCTGTGTGCTCTTCAGATTTACCTGACTTTTATTCGTATGGAAATGAACGTTTTGAGGTAAACAACGTGTCTCAATAAGTCTGTCCTTCTCTGCATCTTCAAGACAAATAAGCTCCCCTCTTGCTGCAGGCCATCCCAGTGTTCATTCATGTTCTTCCTCCCTTCTAATTATTTCACTGTTTGTGTAAAATGAAGGCAGAATCTGAATGCGTCTGCCATCATTTCCTGGTGGAAGTCACACCATGCCAATCTGAAGTCCCTGTTGCTGCTTCCACCACCCCAGCCCTGCCGGGTAAGAGCCTCAATTACCCAGAGTCTATCACTGCAAACAGCCACTTTGCAGCCAACCACCTGTGACTTGGACTAAGGCAAGCTCCGGCTAGAGCGTGGCACTGTTGAGGGAAAACAGCCAAAGCCACGGGCTGGGCAGCCAACCATTGATTAAAGGAATCAGTATTGATTAAGGGAGCAGGGGACATCTGGAATGGACCAATTTATGTCCCCCCATCAATTATTCAAATGGATTCCACTGAATTGGATTAGAGGACAATCTTCCTGCCGTCGTTTCCACCCATATACAATCTGCACCCTCTCAGCAAGCTGTCGTCACGAGGCTCCAGACAAGTCGGCTCAGTGAATTACAAACTTTTAGCTCAAGCTGGGAATATGCATGCACAAACAAGCCAGAAAGGGGCAGGTGCTGGGCTGTTAATGAGCAAACAGTAAGAGAAGCAAACAGCTAAAACACTGCAGGGCTCCAATTTTCACCTATTGCACCAACGATGTGATGTTTCAAGCTCCACTGCCTTGCTGATCGAGCTTTAGGTTTACTACATGGACAGCTACCTGATTTATATGGGCTCAGGGAGGTGTTAAATTGAACGACTGGTTAAAATCACTCAGCTCTTTACAAATTGTCAGCATTAAAAAGGTGCATTAAAATACTTCCAGGACAGGGTTCCTTTTATTCTTTCAGTAATGGATCACTGACTAATGCCTAAAGCCAATTGTTGGCCCACACTGTGTTGTTAGATTTGTTTCTCAGTTTGCCCTTCTGTCTCTGTGTTGACATCTTGAGGGCTTGAACACCGCACAGAATGGTGCATCCTGCTGCAGTCTGAGCCAGAGGGTTATTCATATTCATAATGTTGTTGCTGCAGAAGCTGCGAAAACGTGTGCTGCTTTGTTCACTTATGGTGAGTCACTGCAGGCCGGGGTGTTTGTTCCAACGCTTTGTATGAGTGTGTGCCTGCTGGGACTCCTCTTTGTGGATCACACAGCAGTCGCCTCACAGAAACCAGAGCTCACACCGAGTCCAGCTGATGGGCTCCTGTCCATCGCAAGAGGGCTAAACGTGGTGGCAATGTGACTGGAGCAGGAGCAGCGGCCCACAGGTGGCTGGGGATGATAGAGTGGTGCCCTTTGTCTGCTACCCTAACAGAAACAGTGATCCCTCTCATATTGAAGGGGATACCTCACAAATGAACATAGGAGATGTTCCACTCAAGAATTGCAGAAGTGTCTGTGCATTTTATTACTCGTGATGGTCATTTTTAAAGTCTTGGGTCTGTGTCTTAAAATTGAGAACTTTATTATACCACCTAGTTGAACAGTTTGCCATATCCATTCATTGGTGCTCTGTGAAGAGATTTTTTCTGAATGACGGTTAGTTATTGATCATTTTTATTCAAAACTGGAAATTTTAGGAATTTCTCTTTAAGTTTAATTTTTAAGTGGAGATACAAGTGGTTTCTCATAAACTCCTTGCCTCAAAATTCAATATGGCTGTCATACATGATAGCTGCAGTAAGAATCGCATTGTATCTGCACTCCTGGCGATTTGTATGTTGTCGGATGTTTCACACAGTGCTTTGAAATCTGCTTTATTACATGTTGTTAAAGTTTGAGAGTGAAGTGCTGAATTTCAAAGAGCAATGGGCTTATTGTAATGATGGAAGACTGGGGGAACTCTTCAGTGATATTACCGCAATGTTTTGTTTTCCTAATAATCTGAAGCTCTGATTTGTGTCTGTTTGCCTTGTAAATAATCAACACCAAAGTTTCCTCTCTGTACCACAGAAGGCAGCTCACATGTGGTACTTGTATCACAGTTTGAAAACCAAAATAATTAGATTATATATATATATATATATATATATATATATATATATATATATATATAGCAGGTGCCTTAAAACAATCAAACACAGGAACTTTAAGTTTAGAGTTAACACTTAGGAGAGTTTAACTCACTATTACACAGCTGTTTTCATACAACAATATTTAAAAAAAAATTTTGCCTGTGAGATTTATCTTTGATTGGAGAACAAGCACCAGAGAAAAAAATGGTTGTGATATTGACAGAAATCACTGGACGGGAAGATTTGTGACCCATGACAACAACTGGGCACCAGCAGTGATAAGGACTCACGAAATGTCTCTCTTTGTACAGCCTAACACAGAAAAGTTGACAAATAAGTTCTTCAGACTTGGTGTGGATTTGATGAATGGGAAATTAGTTTCTACAGCTCAAACTCACTTCTTAATGTCACTGCACATTCTCCAGTCACAATAAACCAAGGTGCATTTGTTTGGCTCAGATGGGTTCATCATGGCTGGTGTGAACCTGGCCAGTGTGACCAGTCCCACACAGTCTGCAGGGAGTTGATGATGTTGGATGGCATGAACTATGTAATATATATAGAGATAGTTTGTAGATAGACTTATGTGTTCATGCACAAGCTTGGAAGAAGAGGAATTTCAAATATGATTAAATCAAAGCACAACAGACACAATCATCTGCCTTTGGATGAGGCTCAATTTTAATTCAAGAAAACATTTTTATACTGAAAGCAATGAGAAAAACTTCTAAAGGTAAACATAATGTCACCTGCCTGCCATTCAAAATAATGAATAATGCACATCAAACCAAATATCAGCGGGCACATGTATACATCTGATCCACTGTATAATTTTGATCATGTGTGGACAAAAGCAAGTCTTCAATAAATTCAGGGTGAGCCCATTCACTTCTGGCTTGGACAAATGAGAGTAGTGTCATCTCTGCACCCGGAATAGGAATCAATTAAACAATATCCAAATTCATGTAAATGATAAGTCCACATACACTTTGTCTGCAACAGTGCATATGTTAATAGAAAATCCAATCATTTTAATATAATTACTGCAAAAAGACAAAATTTGTTGCATGTTTCTCAGATCATTTGGAACAAAATACATTCCCCAAAACTCAGAACTGAAACCAGAAATAAGAGCAAAATGTCCGTTGCTGTTGTAGCTTATAGATATTTCCATGTTAATGGGATCCTTTGAGTTGCGCCCATCTGTTGCACAGCTATAATCCATTACCAGCAGGAGGAACGTGTCGGACATGTAAGCAGACAATGAAGTAAAAATAAATTCTGTGTTCTCCTCAACTAGATAATCAATTTGCTGTGTTGTATAGACTCACGCTGCTTTGGTAATTTGTGTTTCGGTGAGAACATTTGGCACTGGAGCCCAGGGAGCAAATGTGCAGCTTAGAAGGAACTGCATGGTTGATATTGATCAGGAACTGGATTGGGATAGAAGATTTGTTGAGACAATAAAAAAGAGACTTAATGTATGTGTGAGGGAAGCAGAGCTGCTGTTTAGCATAACTGGATGGATCTGGTCTCTTAAATCTATGTCTATTCAAGGTTGTCCTATGATGTTTTAATCATTTGAATTTGAGGCATTAGTTTTATCAATATAATTCATAATAAGCAGTTTCGCCTTTTATTAGGTTATCACACAGTTGACAGAGGAGAAATATTCCAGGTTCCGCTCTTTGTTCTATTCAGTAACTCCACTAATATGACTCAGCAGGCTACTTTGTATTTCAGTCTTGTTGCTAAAAAGCTTGACAGACTTGTATCTTCCTCCTCCATCTGTAGAGTCTAATCTTTTTTTTTTTTTTCTGGATGTAACGTCGTGTTTCTGATTTTCTTCCTCCTGCCACCAGCAACACAAATGTTTACAGAAACAGAACAGACGGAGGAGAATGCACCAATAAATCAGAAATTGCTCCCATCTGCTTGTGATTGCAGTTGTCAATAACTGAGTCCACTGCTGAAATTAGACCCTTCACCGAGTGTCCAGGCTGAGCTGCTGTCGTCAATTCATCCATCCTGCCTGCCTGCCTGCCCAGCATTCAGTTGTGAGGAGAGAGATGAAGAACTTAATTCCAAAGTTGCAAATCAAAAATGTTTGAGTAAGTCTTTTCAGAGGAAACGAACATTGTCCACAGAGGCTCTTCATAGATGTTCAAAGAGTTCAAGAGGCCTGTGGATACTCTGGAGGAGCTGTGGACAGAGCCACAGCTCAGGTGGTAAAATCTGTCAGCAAGTTAGTGATCAGTGGCCTTAACAGACGGGCAAGGAAAGATCCACAATTGTGTTTTGCCACAGCCAATATTTAGTGGCAGATCCTCTGATTGGATTAAAGTAAATTTTAAGCTTTTAGGCTTTCATCAATTTACTGCACATTCCCCCTGATCCCAAAACACAGTTGTGGCAGCAACATCCAGTAAGGATATGTCAGTGGCTGAGAGTGATGGGAAGATGGATGGATCTAAAATTGTTGACAGACCTTCATTCAGAGCTCCATAGGAACGTTTTTGGTTAAATCATATTCATACATTTGAACGACTCTGCTTTTCACAGATGATGTCCATCCAGTGTGCCTAAGATCAAAATGTTTGTTTGAAAAGAACAACCAAAAAATTCAGTCTGAACTTTTATTCAGCAAAATATTGCTTTGTTATGCAGTCCACTTTTCAGATTAGAATTTGCTGAATGAAAGAAAAACATGTAAATTCCCTTTTACTTTATAACTGTACTTTGTGTTAGTCTGTTAAATAAAACACATTAAGATTTATGGTGTTATATTACGAAAAAAAAACGTAAAGGGTATGAATATGTTTGTAACTTTCATCTTTCATATTAAGAGTTACAAAGTGGCTAGTTTGAAAAATGGATGCACTTTCACCATCTTCTAACCTTTCCAAGTAGAAAAAGAGCAAAGATGAGTAAAATGCTAAAAAAAAAAAAAAAAGAAAGATTGAAGCTCTTAGCACCTTCAGTGGTTTGACACCTCTGAAATCCCCCCTTCTCTGCTCTTTTAGGTCCAAACGCAAAGATGCATCACAAACATCTGACAGGCTGCTACCATTAGCCAGCCCCAGCCATTAATAAGCATGAAGTGTTTTTAAACTCTGAGAAAACGATAAGCACACTCATTGTAAATGATGGACATGAAATTTGCTTTTGCCATCTCCATACGTCAACATGGCATAATGTTAACAGCGAGATGCTTTGGATCTTTCATTTCCTCATGTTGTCATCACATTAGTTTCCTTCCTGGAGAACTTTGACACAGCTACTGATGGTGCGAGATTTGTCACTCATATTGCTGTGTTGACAGTAAATGTAATAGTGTTTTTTTTTATAGTTGAGGATAAGTCTTTTAAACCATTGAATGAATATAGGCTGAAGTCTCTAAAGCTGTGGGTTCAGCCTTATTGATCATCCTGTTTTCCTGTCTTCCTTTACCCATCACTCTCTCTCCATGTAAGCAGACCTTCACATCTTATATTTTAAACTCCACAGCCACATTATTTCTGGCTGTGGGTTTGATGGCAGTGTGGGGGTTTTAGGGTTAAAGGGCTGTCGTGATCATGGGAGTGTGGAAAGCCACCCTGGTGCAAAGCAATCATAGCCGGCTCTCTATCATCCTCCCTCCTTCACTACCCCCATCCAGCCTCTCTCCACCCGCCGCCCCTCAGAGGTGCCTCCAGTGTCCCCTCCATTATTCCCAGCTCACTAGTCAGAAAATTAGGGTAAAACTCGGCAGGCCTTCCTCCTCTTCCTAACTCTTCTCCTCTCTGTTCTCCCACCATCCTTCCTTCTATTTTTCACCCATTACTCCCAGTTCACTGGTCGGTATATGGAGGGTGACTCTAGGCCAATTCAATCTCTTGTCCCTGTCAAACCACTCAGACTGCTGGAGTGCCACAGCCCCCTGTCTATATTTACCCATCCAACCAGTTGTCACTCTGTTTTGTGCATCTCACACACCTCCTGCCCTCCTTCCCATTTGTCAATTCTTCTGCTAACTTTTTTGACTTTTTTCCAATTCTGTTTTTCCCAAGGAAGCTATTTTTAAGGTAGCATGTGAAGGAATTTATCATGCAGATTGCGAACAGTAGTTGTGTTTGGAAAGATAACATGTTGACGTGGAAAATGTTAATCAAAATGTATATTTTGACTGCCTTTGATGTTGTAGGAGGAGGAGTGCAGATTTAACTGTAGAAGCACATTTAGTGCAGTTTGTAGTTTGACTCCCTATGATTAGCTAAAGGGCTTACAGGTTCAGTCAATCTTTACCAGTTCTGCAGATTCCTTATCTTGCTTCAAGCAAGCTGTTCTTTATTATAATGACCTGGGTTGAATCATGCCAGGAAACGCCTCAATAAAAGAGTAAAGACTTTTTTTAATCTGCCTCTTGACAGCGAAGCCTCAGGAGATTAAATGCATGTTTGTTTTAACTGGTGCCAGAACTTGCTTAAAGTGCTCAGCTGTACAGTTCTGACATTTACATGCTCTCGCCTTTGACATAAATGTGACGGTAAATACTGTGCTACCAATTCAATTCAGTTTAATTGTCATAAAGCTCATTTAAATATTACGATTGATTCATTTGGGCAGTTTTGGTTGGGATAGACTCAATACAACAGACGAAAATACTTGAAATTACTTTAGATTCAATTTAGTCCACATTAGGTGGGAATTGCATATGCAGGCTCTTTCTTGCAGGGATAGCCGTATGCCTTTTGTAGCCATCTGCAAACTTCTGGCATTATACTGGCAGAATCGTTTACCTGAAGTGGTAGCGCTTGTTTGAATAAGTGACTTACGTGTTAAACATGGATTTCAGATGTTAAATATTTGATTACTATTCAGTTGCATAGTAGAAGCAGTTTTTCATTCCACTGCTTCTGGGTGAGATGTCTTTGTTTAATATGGAAAGTTTCTTCTTTAGCATCTGATGCTTTGACAATGGTGTTTATTGAACTGGATACCTTTACTTTGTACTTGGTCTTTGCTCCTCTAAATGCAGGCTGAAATTATAGCTTTTGAACGTTAACTTCCTGTTGCTGATTTTTTTCTGTTATACATTGTGTGCATGATGCAACACTTAAGGAGGTTCATTATAACCCCTGCATATGGTGATCTTTGGTCAAACTATGAATTATCTAAGTGTATATTCTAAAACTATTTTTATCTATTTATCCTATTATTACAGAGCAGTACATTTATAGCGCCCACAGTCAACAGTAATAAGAAAAAAAGTAGATCTGAGATTATCTCAGCTGGGCTGAACACAAACGTGAGCTGATATGAATTGTCATTTGTTTTGAAGGTTTGTGTAATTGACTATCATTTCAAGCAAAGAAAAGACTGAAACAGCTCCATAGATTCTTATACTGACTCATTTAGGTTGTGGTCCGGTGGAAGGTTTAAATATATTTTTTTTGTGCTTTACAGGAGTGTTACATCAGCAACCTTGCGATCTCCAGAAATGCCACGAACCACCATCTGATCATATGTGGATTGTGAACACGCACCAATGGTAGGTTACTTTCTCAGATATTTAACACCTTTCTTTAGAAAGAAACGGCGAAATTGAATTGAAAAAGAGACCTATTATGAAAAATTATCTATTTGAACTTCCATTATGGTCTTTACTGCTTCTACAAGCAGTTCAGACCAGTAAAATACAAAACTGTCCAGGTGAATGAATGATTATTTGCATAAGATAGATTGCATAATAATGCTTAATCCATTAAAGTGAAACACTGTATAAAATGAGGCAATGAGCAAAAACTAGTCAGCCATTTGTTTCATAATAAAGTTTATTCTATATTACAAATAGTATTTTGTTCTTGACTGCAAAATAGGAATGCATTATATTTACATACACAGGTATACAATTAATTATAACAAAGTTAGAGAAGCTCGCCTTATAATTCCCCAGGTTTCGTTTTTATCTCTCAATAAGATACTCTTTATCTTTCAGATATGATCTAGTAAAAGTATTTTCTACCATGTTTGTGTAACACCTGCGATAACACTGAGCTAGGAGGACATTTTAAATTCCTACAAAATGTTTGAAGGTGGAAACTTTATCTGTGCTGTTGGTAGCACGAGGAGGCTACAAGCAGGCAATCTTTGTTGGAGGGTAAATGTTGAGCCAGGAAGAAAGGAAAGCTGGAAAGTAGCACAGAGGAGGGAGTTTTACAATGACATCCAAGGACTCTCAGCTTGTGCTTTTTATTGTTTCTGGGTTTTGGACATGGTATATGTAGAGAGTCTTTACTGAAAGATTCAGTTTGCCGTTTCTTAAAATTTAGAAAATCTTTGATATGTAAACTAAGTGCCTGTCTAAGTGTACCTCTCTCAATTGCAACAGGCAAGGAATCTTTTCCCTGATCACTGAATATACCATAGCCAAAGCGATGGCGTGTTGTGCCAACAGCACTCTTCAGTGTGGAAGCCGTGACTGAAGAAAGAAGTCTCAAAATTAGCTATTTTTAGTGTCAGTGATGTGTTTTGAAGTCAGAGGAAGCATAAATAAACTAAGATGTTATTTAGAAAGAAGTTACATTCTTTGGAGACATACTGGCTGTTTGTTCAGGCTGCTGGTGGCTTTGCTTCCTCTCATTTTTTACTTTCGTAGAAATGTTCTTTTCATGTCAAACTTTAGAGTATGAAATGAGCTGTACACCAGGAGATGGTGAATTTGAAAATGCCTTGAAGATATTGTGTAGAGTTGGCCAAGAAGTGGATTGAACTGGAGCCAACTTCTGTAGATTCAAGGACGGCTAAATGCATTATAGTAAAGTTTCTGATTTTGAACATTCAGCCTCACTCAGTCATAGAATATGCTGGATTTTCATCGTTGTTCGGCCCTTGTAAAACTGAGAGGTAAAATTGGTGTTTACTTTGTGTAAAGATTAAACTCAGCCTTTTTGAAATAGTGATGCTGACCCACTTATGGCTAAGAAAAGATGATCTACAGCTGGAGATGTCAACATGGGAGTTTTATTGGATTTCAAAACGTTTGGAGCCAAGGTTAAGGGTCTTGCGAGTAACATTTACTGTACTTCCAACACATTAAATGCTGCTGGCATATAATTGAAGAAAATTCAACAGGTTCAAGTTTTACAAAATGTTAAGATCAGAAATTGGAAAACTTGGGGCAACTCTAGCCAAAATAACAATGTCTGTTGGTTTTCATCAGTAAGTTTCTTTTGTGCTCTTGATACATTTCCTTTCTGTCCAAGCTCAACAGATGGGTGGTAAAATAAACAACTGCAGGGCTTGTATGTTTTCTCACCCAAAATTCGAACCACACAGGAGGCACCGAGGGCCTGTAATGAAGGACATGGCAGACCTAAATCTCCCAAGTAGTTGCAGGAGTATATGAATATCTTTGAGCAAGGCATTTCCATTTCATACCATCCAAATAGGTCAACATGCAAAGGTAAATATCTGTAGTATTTAGCAACTATCACTTCACAAAAACTGTGGGTATGAAACTCTGCAGGAGGCCAAACGCGATAAAGGTTCCACCTTAAACAACAGTTTTTCTTATATGAACAGTTCACTTTTTCCCATCTCGGTTCTTCCAAGCAAAAGAAAGAATAAAGAACACATCCACATCATCATTGCAAGGCTTAGTTTTCTTGTTTTTCACTTTTTTTAAAATAAGTTTCTTAAATGGTTTACGTTTTACATGCGCTTAAAAAGCCAATAAAGAACCCAAGGTGGACCTAGGGCGGTCTTCACACATTCACATCACCACATGGGGCACGTTGTCAAGGCAAAAGAAAGGGCAGAGGTCAAAAGGTACGGAGGGCGCCTCCATCATCACTTTCAGTCACTCTTTCACTCTCATGGTGCCGGCGTATGTCCGACAAGTTGTAATTACTCTTCATGTCTGTGATGCTGACAGAATTTTGTTTCTTTTCTTTGAGGCTTGGAGAAGGCCGCCCCCTGTCACCACTGAGGACAACTACACTAATACAGAAAGAGTGCCTCAAGAAATTGGAGTTTTGCCATATGCAGCTAGCTACCATCTCCAATGCTTGTGCAAAACAGATAAGCTGTCGAGGAGCCAGACAAAAAAAGGGCAGCTGGTGTGCCGAGAGCAGGAGAGACCAGGGAGGATTGGATCACGTCGCCCACGGAGCCTCTCACCTCGACACACTGAGGTCAGAAAAATCACACAGGCTTCTTACAGTTCCAGTCACAATATGTTTTTTTGTCAGTTCCTCAGTGGCACTTTATAAATACATTTTTGACCGTTTTTTTGAAAATTTCAAGCTCCTTTGGTTTTTGGCTGACCAGCAAAGTCCATCTCGTTTCATTTTCCCCCACGTGAAAGTCTTAAATAATAACATCCTCGAAAAGACGTGCTACTCAGACAACAAAGCCCCTTTAGGTAGCAGTCAGCCATCTCTGGCTATACTGTGTTCAGTCATTCTTACTCCGTGCATCTCAGTCAGCTTCTCCGTTTAGCTCCTTAGGGTTGTTGTGGATATCTGGGCAGCTGCTGATTTATTTTTTCTCTTGTGTATTTTTGTGTGTGCTTTGATAGACCATTGGAAGAGACTGGTGTTTGTCTTCCAGAGTTGGTTGTGTGCTTTTTAATCAAAGGATCCAACTTGGGTGGGACTCTAGTATTTGATCTAGTAGCTTTAATTTGCAGTAGCCATGGAAGCAGAAATCATGAGCTTTTTTTTTTTTATTTCTTGAAAGTACGCTAGGCAGGTAAAAAGGTGTGAAAGGTACAACAAGCTAAAGGCTGAGGATGCTCTGCTTTGTTTCAGGGAGGAAAAGTTCAGGGAGCGATATTCCCTCCCCACACCCCATCAGTCTTGTCCTTAGATACAACCCGAGCTACATTTAAAGAACACAAAAACATTCTAGGTTTGCCTGGATTTGACCCAGATTCACGGATATGTATGCTTTGCTTGAAGGTACAGTGTAAACTTGGCAAACCATTCTTGCATTAATTTTCTCCAGAGGTGTTCATTTGGCTTGCAGTCATCGCTCTTGATGTTTGCACTCAATGCCATATGTTGAATCTAGAACTACAATAAACAGAACTCTAGATGATTTTATCTTAACTATCCTATTTTTAAAAGTTCAACATATGGAGACCCCACGTTGTAGTTTCCAAAGATTTACTATCAGTGTAAATTCTTGAAGGCAACATAAATTTTTTTTTCTTCTTTTAATCCAGCAGGGGGAAGATGCCAATATGGCCAGCTCTCAAGTAATCCCCCAAAGAAGCTCTCCCCTGTGATGAAGCTGAGGGACGCCCCACATTGCACTGCAGGAGACGTTGACCTCAGCTGCGCACCACCCCTCGTGAATATTCAGGTAATCTAGTCTATGCAGCTGTGTTGATGAGGAAAACAAAATATCTCTCAGGGAGGAGGGAAGCAGAAGAAAAGTTGAGGAAGAAGTAATCTCTGAAAAGCTGAGGGTGGAAGTCAGATAATGGGGAAAAAAACATGGGGACAGGTCTTCGCTCAGGCACAGCTCGGTTTCTGACGGGGTCTCTTCCCAGTGCACCCTGGGAAGTGCGGTCCTCAGCTCTCCAGACTCATGAAGGCCACCACCTGCTCCAGCTTGAAGGCCAGTCTCTGTTTCCTGGCTGCGTCATCCTGCTCCAGCGAACACACAATCTGTTTGCAGGACAGGGAGGCAAACATGGAACAATAATCATTAATTACAGTATGTAAAGAGCTCAATAATGCTACTCAATTGTAGAATTGTTAAAAATGTTTTGCTGAGCAGTTTAGAAACCATACATATCATGTTAAATGGTTTTTATCCCTATTTTCTCATTTATTTCAGAAAATGAAACTCGTCATTGAGCTCAATGGTGCAAATCCCAGAAGGAATAGAGATGAGACTAGAGTGGAACTGTGTAGGTAAGCAAAGGAGGCCAAACAAAGTATTATTGGAATAGTAATTGACATACTTTGCAGATGGCTGATGTATCGCTTTAAATCATTCTGTAATATTCAGTCACCAACACTACAATAAAGGATTAATATGTTTCACTTTCTGAAAAGAGTTCTTTAGAAATGTAACGGTGTTACGTACCTCCTCAGTGTACTTTCCCACGTACGAGTAAATCTCACTGAGAGAGCTCATGGTGTTAAACTCATTCATGTGCATCCGTGACTGTTCTGCCAAGTAGGCATTCATGTCCTGGTCACTGATTGCTGGCATCTTGCTAATGTCTGAGTAGTACCTGTTGAGAGACAAGAACACTTTATGTATAACTTGCAAGAAAAACTTTTTTGGAAAAAGATGTTAGTATTTTTCTTACTTCCTTTTAATAATTTTTTAGCTAATGCATATTGTATGGAAACCATGTGTGTTTTGTAGTAAAGTGACTGAGGAGGTTGTGCTGCCTCAGTTTTCAGCACCACAACAGTAGACATGCACACATGGTCCATTAAGTTAAAGGCAATCAGTCAGTGTCAGCAACAGCTGTGTTTCCCATATCAGCTATGTTAATTAAAACAGCTTATTAACATATTAAATTCCTGTAGCTGCAGCCACTTGAGGACAGGCCTGCTGGATAGCTAAATAATTTTAGGAGTGTGTGAGAGAGTATCTGCCAGACAAGCTGAGAGACCAAACTGAGCAAAGGAAAGGCAGGTGGGTGTTGCTCACAGAGGTCATGCGCACATCAACACCTGCTCAGTGTTGGAAGACAGTAACGGTGAGCTCCTAGCAGGGTATTGTCAGTGCAAAAATCAGGTGCGTTTGTTTCGTCCATGAAAGTGAACCATTTGACTCTTTTCTCACAAATGTCTGTGCTACATTAATACAGCTTTTATAGATACTGCAAACCAATTTACAGTGTCTTATCTTTTATTCAGGATTTAATTGGTGATAAGAATGTGAAGTCTTACTTTTAACATTACCGCATTCTGCTGCTTGTACCTCTAATATTCTGTCTCTTTTTTCCTCCCATGTGCTGCAGCTCTCTTGCCGTAGGCAAACCAATCCATCCTCACTGTGTTGTAATTTGGATGGGGTTTCACAGCTCATAGATCAGTGCTACAGCCACATAGCTAATGTAAGTTCTCTCTCCTTCCATCCATCCACTAAGTGCTCACCTCTCCACCCAGCTCTTATAGCTGGGGATGTCCTTGGCATAAAGCAGCTTGTTGGATGGTGAGTCTTTCCCAAGGCGGTGTTCTGAGGTGGAGCAGGAGTCCATGAAGGTCTGGGCCACTACAGACAAACAGGCATCTGTGATGCTGCTCTTGTGGATGTCAAACACAAACTGGGGGTTCTTGATCACATTCACCCAGAAGCGCAGAGGTAGGCTGGAAAAAGGTGAGCAAAAGAGTTTAGTGGTGAACTATTATTACTGCAGTGAATCATGAGTTAAACATGGACAAAGAAAAATCTTAACTTCTGTTTTTTAATACAGAAGTTAGATTTGGGCAGAGGCAGTCAAATCCCTCTGTTAGATACCAAACTGTTTCTTTTGTAACAACCTCCTCCTGGTGTTGCATATAATCACTTCTAAATCTTTATGAGCTGGAGACTAATCTGTCACTACTTCTTGTTTAGGGTGGACATTGTGCAAAACCATGTTTTGGTCCCTTGCTATGTGCTTGTTTTTTTCCATATGTTCCTTAATTCTAGTCATGAAAATGACTAAAATCATGAGCTCCATGTGAGTGACATTATGTTAATCCAGCTATTCAAACACAGAAAACAAATCAAAGCAACACAGAATTGCTTTAAGATGAAGTTTAAATGTTATTTTGAAATTTGCCAATAGGCATGAACATATTTGCCAGAGGGGGTGAAGATTCAATCATGTCGAAAAGCTAGTACACAGTTGCTCCTGTATGTGCCTAATTCAATAAAGGCTTTATCTTTAAAACCAGGTGGTGGCCGGTTCTCATTTTCTCAAACAGTGTCCAGCAGTCTTCACTTGATGCCGCACTGTGACACAATTCATATTGGCTTATTTGTGCAAGTGGGTCCTATTTTTGTGCCTGTCCAGAATGATAAAAATATACAAGTCTTTTTATTTACTGAGCTTGTTTCTGCCAAAATAAATAGATACAGGGCCAGCTTTATCTGGAGGCTGCTGTGAAAGAAGCTCAGGTGGCATTAACAAAGAGCTGTGTGGATCACTGTAGCTTTACTATTTTATAAGCTTTTTAGGTGATATGAGGGAAAAAAATCAATCAGGATAGACAACGTATTCTATACAGTACAGGTGTTTCAGTGGCACAGTAATAAGGGATAAAGGAAAAGTAACCATTAAAAAAAAGGAAATGAAATCATTTAAAACACTAGTGATAAGTATGTATTTTGGCCCAAAAGCAATTCAGATGTACATTCTAACAAAAGAGGATTTGGTATTGGAAAAGATCTCTGTATTATGCCTACAAAATTAATCTAAGCAAAGAATCTAGTGGGATTAGATACAGGGATCAAAGGGATATTAACAACACTGCTGTTCTGCAGTGATCATTGGCAATCTGTTCTTTCAATAGGGCAGTGGTTGCCACAAGTCCCCCATGCGAATTTTGTAATTGTGTTTTTTAAAATTTCCATCATAATTCTGGTGCATCACCCACTGAAAATTACCAAAGCGTGTAAATTTGGCAGTTGGCTCATGCTGTGTATTTTTGAATGTTGTTTTTGAGGAGTTTTGGTCGGGGATTAGGGGTAAATATCATCTGCCAAGATCAAGGGCTTCACTTATCCAGGAGGAATTATGCTGGGTGGTGCATGAAACCATGGAAAAAAAAGACCCTTTCCACTGATTCATGACTACAAAGGCCAGCTAATGGGGCCTTTTAGGCAAAGTTGCCTTATTTGGTTTAATGGGTAGTCGAACTTTTTATCAGTGTAAAGAAACTACTGATGCTCAAAATTAACTTTTTTTTTTTTTAACAATCAGCAAAATCACAGTGATACACGTATTGTTCTTTATATGTTTAAATATTAGCCAGAGATAATATACTTGCTGATGTTTCATGGTTAAAAGGATGCTCTTCTAAAGTCATTTAAAAAAAATAACTTAGTTTGCAGTAGCTGCGCTTACAGCTCAATATTTGGGGTCTACAGTGGCAATGAGCCCAAAGAACAAACATCTAAAAAACTGGTTTTAATTTAGCAAATTGCTGGTAACATCATGCTTAGGATCTCATTACTAATTCTGAAACTGCCTGTATTGTGAAGTTAAAATAAATACATACAAAATTATTCACCATCAGCTTCATGAACAGCTAAGCAGTTCAAGGTGAGACTAAACATAGTTGACTGAATGTGTAACACTGTCTGTACTGAAAATAAACCTACAAATTCAGTCCCAAAAATGTTGTTTGTTACATAATAATTACACACTGCATAGTTCAAATACGTCAGTACAACACCCAGGTAAATGACCGTCACATACATACTGAGGGTATATAATCTTCTCACAGTAACTTTAAAACCCAGTTTCTTTATAAAATCATTTAAATTTGCTCGAAGTGCATCAATAGTGAGGGTAATTACCATCAACAAGCAAATGGTTGGATATGTGACACTGGAGGCATTACAATGTAGCCAGGAAAGTGACGAGCTTCATAAACACAATCTAGTGGGCTTTGCTCCAGAAAGGACTTCAATAAGCCAATATGCAAATTTTGATGAGAATGGCACATTAATTATGACTAGAACATGCACTAATCTGTATCTCTATCCTAACAGGGCTGTTTATAGTCTGAGTAGGGAGGTGCTGCAGTAGCGCTGAGGACAGATGATCCACATCTATGTGACAGTTCTGCACAGTAATTAAATTTCCTTCTATCTCCTCTACACGAAAAACACACTGTGGCAATCGACAGGCAGGCAAAAAACAGAAGAGAGAAGATGTGAGCAGACGCCGACACGCTGCCATTAATCCAAAGGATACCATCTGGAGAGGCTCCTAGAGCCAGTGATTCAACTATGTAGAGACTTATTGCAAAAATAAATCCACAGTTCAACTCAACACAATGCAGAAGAAAAAGACTGAGCATTTGTGTTATTTAAAGTTTCTGCAGAAATTAAAGGTATGTAAGTTGGTTTCAGTGTTTGAAACTTGAACAAAAGCAAAGGTAAACTGGAATGGTTTCACTTTTGACAGCTTGCAGAATAAACTGAAGAAACATTCAGATTTTCAGTGTAGACCATGTTATTTGAAACCTAACGTCATAGTAACACCATTAAGAACCACATAAAAATGTGATAGGAGGCAAATGGTAGGCGGGGGAATAATTTAAGGTTAGGGCTATACTGTGATACTTGGCGCGTGGGAATGGGGGTAAATGGGACTTTGGGGGGTTGCATTGGGGTGCAAAAGCTTTCACTGCAGCTGAGGTTAATGGTGTGTATGATGACAATGAGAATGGGGGACTTAATGGGACAGGGGCTCAGCTTGGAAGAGATGCTTGCATCATTATTCTCTACTCTTGGCCTGTTGTCACAGCTAATATTCCAGCTTAAACTTATGCATATTCAAGCAACTACAACTGGCTCAGCCTCAGCAGTTTTTGACAGTTTTCTATGATAGATTGCTGGTCATTTATGACAGATAGAGCCCATTAAGAAAATAATACTACAAAACTTGTTCTGCTGTCAGAAAATACTTAAAAACGGTAAACTATCCCATGACGTGACACTAGAAATACCAAAATTAAAACGAAAAGCAAACACTTCCTCTTTGGCCTCCAACCACCTATTCCTCTCTCCATCTCGAATTGTCCTTCTGAGCCTCACTCTGTGCTATGCATGTTGGGACCTTGACACAGGCCAGAAGGCTAACGAGTTATTAGTGTATTTAACTCCCATTGCATCCACTTCTTTTTCATCACCTTTTCATTTCTCTTCAGTTCCCCTTCTAGTTCATGGCTGGTTATTTAACTTCAACCAGGCTTCATAAAGTGGTTTCACAGAGGTCAACGTGGCCTAAATTAATAAGCGGATATTAATTTAGAGGTGTACTCGTGCACCTGGAAGTGCACATTTGTCACTATGGAGATTTCCACAGTGACGAGCATTATTTTGGCCCAGTAACCTATGATGATAATGGAGAGTCTTGGCAGTCAATTGGATTAGCCTCTTGTGAATGGCTTTAACGAAGATTACACACCCCTGTGGCTACTGGGTATTAGGAAGAGAAGAAGCACATGGAGGAACTTGGCAGTGACAAGAAGCTGCTATGGTAGATGTGCCAAAATGTACAAGAGGCCTTGAAAAAATCCAGACCGCAGCACAAATAAGCAAAAGACTTTCTATCAAAGAAACCACACCCTGATGTTTATAAGTAGTAAATATTGCCGATTTGAACTCACCAGTTGCTCTTCCATGTGTGTCGCACATGCGGGTCGTGGATGCTGTGTTTGTCTGCCTGCTCGTCCAGGAAGTCAAACATGTATTTAATTGCCAGTGGCAGGGCACTGCCCCGGTGGGCGGTGCTGAAGATGGTTTCAAACAGGTCGTCAACAAACTTCTGTAATGTACCCTGTGGGTCAGAGAGAACAAACGTACGCATGTATTATGTGGTATTCAAAGCTTCAGAAGTTCCTAGCAAAGATATTCTTACCCCTGGAACTTTTTCACATTTATCAAATTACATTCATAAAGTAGTTATCAAATGAAAAAGAAAAGTTACATGGTTTAGCAGTTTTTACAAATAGTTTGAAAAAGAATAAACCATTTTCATCACTTTTTACTCTGTTGATACCCCTAATTAAACTTAGCACTAAAAGTTGTCATCCTAAACTGAGACTTTGTTCAGCATCATGGATGTTGCATTTATTGTTTTCCTGCAAAAACACCTTCTCCCACAGAACTGCTGTGTCCTCTACATGGATTGAATTGGAAATTTGACTTATTTGCTTTCTTCTCTAGACTTTATCCACATTATCTCTGTCTCATGTAATCTTTGTACTTATTGATTCTATTCACCATTATTTCCTGACAATGGCTGTTGTGCTTATACTCAGAAAACACAAAGATGAACTCAATTTAGTAATTAGGCAACTTCTAAAGGGACACTGTATTTTACGGGTTGTCCACTAAAGATGTTTACCACGTATTAGAGATTTTGTTTGTTATGAATGCTTAATAAGGTACAGACTCTAATCCCATAGTTAAGGTTTGACAGTTTTTTTTATTATGTTTTCTGATGTACTAAGAATGTCCAATGAGAGGTTACTATAAACTTACTATTTTTTCCAATCATATTCTGACTTGTGCCATGCAATTTCATTTAGTCCCTTCATTCCGGTGTTTCTGTATGTGACTCATATCTCACAGACCCGACCCCTAAATCTGCTTGCAGCTGTGATGGAAGAAATTGTTATTTCACAGCTGACTTTTAATAATATCTGGGAACAGGAGGTGCATCTCCTAAGCCTCTTTGTGCTGCCGGATTAGCTCCCACACTGCACCATTGACCCTAATTTGATTTAATGTTGGTGACTTTAAGGAGGAGGAGGAGATGAGAGGAGAGACACACAGAGTGAAAGAATCTAATCCTCTTGTAAAGAACAAGTTGATGGGATGCAGAGGAAAGAGTGGAAGCACAGGAGGGAAATGAAAACGTCACGTTTCCTATCAGAAAACGAGGCCATCGAGTGTGGCAGATGAGGTGTGTACAGGCGCAAGCAAATAAAAATCCAATTTGGAAAAATCAGATGACCAAATGAAACTCAAGAGATGTAAAAGAGAGTTGGAGGAGGGAATCCCGTTAGTTCAACAATTGCAGCAATAATTTTAATGCAGCCAGTATTCCCAAAGGCTTACAATTTCTCTATGAGGATAAGATCATGTGAATCTTTATTAGGCCAGCAATTTTCTGACTGGCAAGTGAATACCTATTGTGTGCATGAGGTCATACTATGAGAAATTTCTGCTTGTTTTGAGCGACATATAATAATATCACTCATGATATACTGGCTCATTTTGGATGTCATACAATACTATGATTAATTTTTTCATATTTTTCGTATCATACTATACTATAACTATTTTTTGCAAATTTTGGATGTCATACTATCCTATGACTTTTTTGCACATTTTTGAAATCATACTATACAATGACTATTTTTTCCCATTTTTGGCATCATACCATACTATGACTATTTTTTGCACTTTTTGGATGTCATACCATACTATGACGATTTTTTTTCTCACATTTTTGGCATCATACTATACTATGACGATTTTTGTACATTTCTGACGTCTCACTATACCATGACTAATTTTGCACTTTTTGGATGTCATACTATACTATGACTATTTTTTCACATTTCTGACATCATACCATACTATGACTATTTATTTCACATTTCTGACGTCATACTATAGACGATTTTTTTTCCACATTTTTGGCATCATACTATACTATGACGATTTTTTTTCACATTTCTGACGTCATATTATAGACGCTTTTATTTCACATTTTTGACATCATACCATACTATGACTATTTATTTAATATTTTTGGCATCATACCATACTATGACTTTTTTTCACATTTCTGACGTCATACTATAGACGATTTGTTTTTCACATTTTTGGATATCATACTATACTATGATTATTTTTTGCACTTTTTGTATATCATAGTATACTATGACTATTTTTTGCAATTTTTGGATGTCATTACTATGATATCCAAAAATGTGCAGAAAATAGTCATAGTATATAGTATGACATCCAAAAAGTGCAAAATATAGTCATAGTATGGTATGATACCAAAAATATGAAAGAAATAGTCATAGTATGGTATGATGTCAAAAATGTGAAAAAAATAGTCATAGTATACTATGACTTCAAAAATGTGCAAAAATCGTTATTGGATAGTATGACTCCAAAAAGTGCAAAAAAATAATCATAGTATAGTATGACTATTTTTTTTGCACATTTTTGAAGTCATACCATACTATGACTATTTATTTCACATTTCTGACGTCATACTATGGACGATTTTTTTTTCACATTTTTGGCATCATACAATACTATGACTATATTTTGCACATTTTTGGATGTCATACTATACTATGATTATTTTTTTGCACTTTTTGGAGTCATACTATCCAATGACAATTTTTGCACATTTTTGAAATCATACTATACAATGAATATTTTTTCACATTTTTGACATCATACCATACTATGACTATTTTTTCACATTTTTGGCATCATACCATACTATGACTTTTTTTCACATTTCTGACGTCATACTATAGACGATTTTTTTTTCACATTTTTGGATGTCATACTATACTATGATTATTTTTTGCACTTTTTGTATGTCATACCATACTATGACTATTTTTTCACATTTTTGGCATCATACTATACTATGACTATATTTTGCACTTATGGATCTCATACTATACTATGACTATTTTTTCACATTTTTGGCATCATACTATGACGATTTTTTTTGCACTTTTTGGAGTCATACTATACTATGACTATTTTTTTCACATTTTTGGCATCATACTATACAATGAATATTTTTTCACATTTTTGACATTATACCATACTATGACTATTTATTTAATATTTTTGGCATCATACCATACTATGACTTTTTTTCACATTTCTGACGTCATACTATAGACGATTTGTTTTTCACATTTTTGGATATCATACTATACTATGATTATTTTTTGCACTTTTTGTATATCATAGTATACTATGACTATTTTTTGCAATTTTTGGATGTCATTACTATGATATCCAAAAATGTGCAGAAAATAGTCATAGTATATAGTATGACATCCAAAAAGTGCAAAATATAGTCATAGTATGGTATGATACCAAAAATATGAAAGAAATAGTCATAGTATGGTATGATGTCAAAAATGTGAAAAAATATTCATTGTATAGTATGATGCCAAAAATGTGAAAAAAATAGTCATAGTATACTATGACTTCAAAAATGTGCAAAAATCGTTATTGGATAGTATGACTCCAAAAAGTGCAAAAAAATAATCATAGTATAGTATGACTATTTTTTTTTGCACATTTTTGAAGTCATACCATACTATGACTATTTATTTCACATTTCTGACGTCATACTATGGACGATTTTTTTTTCACATTTTTGGCATCATACAATACTATGACTATATTTTGCACATTTTTGGATGTCATACTATACTATGATTATTTTTTTGCACTTTTTGGAGTCATACTATCCAATGACAATTTTTGCACATTTTTGAAATCATACTATACAATGAATATTTTTTCACATTTTTGACATCATACCATACTATGACTATTTTTTCACATTTTTGGCATCATACCATACTATGACTTTTTTTCACATTTCTGACGTCATACTATAGACGATTTTTTTTTCACATTTTTGGATGTCATACTATACTATGATTATTTTTTGCACTTTTTGTATGTCATACCATACTATGACTATTTTTTCACATTTTTGGCATCATACTATACTATGACTATATTTTGCACTTATGGATCTCATACTATACTATGACTATTTTTTCACATTTTTGGCATCATACTATGACGATTTTTTTTTGCACTTTTTGGAGTCATACTATACTATGACTATTTTTTTCACATTTTTGGCATCATACTATACAATGAATATTTTTTCACATTTTTGACATTATACCATACTATGACTATTTATTTAATATTTTTGGCATCATACCATACTATGACTTTTTTTCACATTTTTGGATAACATACTATACTATGATTATTTTTTGCACTTTTTGGCATGATACTATACTATGACTATTTTTTGCACACTTTTGACTTCATACTATAACTATTTTTTTCACATTTATGAAGTCATACTATACTATGACTATTTTTTTCACATTTTTGGCATCATACTATACAATGAATATTTTTTCACATTTTTGACATTATACCATACTATGACTATTTATTTAATATTTTTGGCATCATACCATACTATGACTTTTTTTCACATTTCTGACGTCATACTATAGACGATTTTTTTTTTCACATTTTTGGATATCATACTATACTATGATTATTTTTTGCACTTTTTGTATATCATAGTATACTATGACTATTTTTTGCAATTTTTGGATGTCATTACTATGATATCCAAAAATGTGCAGAAAATAGTCATAGTATATAGTATGACATCCAAAAAGTGCAAAATATAGTCATAGTATGGTATGATACCAAAAATATGAAAGAAATAGTCATAGTATGGTATGATGTCAAAAATGTGAAAAAATATTCATTGTATAGTATGATGCCAAAAATGTGAAAAAAATAGTCATAGTATACTATGACTTCAAAAATGTGCAAAAATCGTTATTGGATAGTATGACTCCAAAAAGTGCAAAAAAATAATCATAGTATAGTATGACTATTTTTTTTTGCACATTTTTGAAGTCATACCATACTATGACTATTTATTTCACATTTCTGACGTCATACTATGGACGATTTTTTTTTCACATTTTTGGCATCATACAATACTATGACTATATTTTGCACATTTTTGGATGTCATACTATACTATGATTATTTTTTTGCACTTTTTGGAGTCATACTATCCAATGACAATTTTTGCACATTTTTGAAATCATACTATACAATGAATATTTTTTCACATTTTTGACATCATACCATACTATGACTATTTTTTCACATTTTTGGCATCATACCATACTATGACTATTTATTTCACATTTCTGACGTCATACTATAGACGATTTGTTTTCACATTTTTGGCGTCATACTATACTATGATTATTTTTTGCACTTTTTGTATGTCATACCATACTATGACTATTTTTTCACATTTTTGGCATCATACTATACTATGACTATATTTTGCACTTATGGATCTCATACTATACTATGACTATTTTTTCACATTTTTGGCATCATACTATGACGATTTTTTTTGCACTTTTTGGAGTCATACTATACTATGACTATTTTTTTTCACATTTTTGGCATCATACTATACAATGAATATTTTTTCACATTTTTGACATTATACCATACTATGACTATTTATTTAATATTTTTGGCATCATACCATACTATGACTTTTTTTCACATTTCTGACGTCATACTATAGACGATTTTTTTTTCACATTTTTGGATAACATCCCCCTATGACTATTTTTTGCACACTTTTGACTTCATACTATACTATGACTATTTTTTTCACATTTATGAAGTCATACTATACTATGACTATTTTTTTCACATTTTTGGCATCATACTATACAATGAATATTGTATAGTATGATACTATAATATAATATAGAAATATGACGTCACATTTCTGACGTCATACTATAGAATGAATATTTTTTCACATTTTTGACATCATACCATACTATGACTATTTATTTCATATTTTTGGCATTATACCATACTATTACTTTTTTTCACATTTCTGACATCATACCATACTATGACTATTTATTTCATATTTTTGGCATTATACCATACTATTACTTTTTTTCACATTTCTGACGTCATACTATACTATGATTATTTTTTTGCACTTTTTGGAGTCATACTATCCAATGACGGTTTTTGCACATTTTTGAAGTCATACTATACAATGTATATTTTTTCACATTTTTGACATCATACCATACTATGACTATTTATTTAATATTTTTGGCATCATACCATACTATGAGTTTTTTCCTCACATTTCTGACGTCATACTATAGAATGAATATTTTTTCACATTTTTGACATCATACCATACTATGACTATATTTTGCACTTTTTGTATGTCATACCATACTATGACTATTTTTTCACATTTTTGGCATCATACTATACTATGACTATATTTTGCACTTTTTGTATGTCATACCATACTATGACTATTTATTTCATATTTTTGGCATCATACCATACTATGACGATTTTTTTTTCACATTTTTGGCATCATGCTATACTATGACTATTTATTTCACATTTCTGACGTCATACTATAGACGATTTTTTTTCACATTTTTGGCATCATACTATACTATAACTATATTTTGCACATTTTTGGATGTCATTACTATGATATCCAAAAATGTGCAAAATATAGTCATAGTATTGTATGATGCCAGAAATGTGCAGAAAATAGTCATAGTATATAGTATGACATCCAAAAAGTGCAAAATATAGTCATAGTATGGTATGATGTCAAAAATGTGAAAAAATATTAATAGTATAGTATGATGCCAAAAATGTGAAAAAAATAGTCATAGTATACTATGACTTCAAAAATGTGCAAAAATAGTCATGTGAGAGTATGACTCCAAAAAGTGCAAAAAAATAATCATAGTATAGTATGACTATTTTTTGCACTTTTTGGAGTCATACTATCCAATGACTATTTTTGCACATTTTTGAAGTCATACCATACTATGACTATTTATTTCACATTTCTGACGTCATACTATAGACGATTTTTTTTCACATTTTTGGCATCATACTATACAATGAATATTTTTTCACATTTTTGGCATCATACAATACTATGACTATATTTTGCACATTTTTGGATGTCATACTATACTATGACTATTTTTGCACATTTTTGAAGTCATACCATACTATGACTATTTATTTCACATTTCTGACGTCATACTATAGACGATTTTTTTTCACATTTTTGGCATCATACTATACAATGAATATTTTTTCACATTTTTGGCATCATACAATACTATGACTATATTTTGCACATTTTTGGATGTCATACTATACTATGATTATTTTTTTGCACTTTTTGGAGTCATACTATCCAATGACGATTTTTGCACATTTTTGAAATCATACTATACAATGAATATTTTTTCACATTTCTGACATCATACCATACTATGACTATTTATTTCACATTTCTGACGTCATACTATAGACGATTTTTTTTCCACATTTTTGGCATCATACTATACTATGACGATTTTTTTTCACATTTCTGACGTCATATTATAGACGCTTTTATTTCACATTTTTGACATCATACCATACTATGACTATTTATTTAATATTTTTGGCATCATACCATACTATGACTTTTTTTCACATTTCTGACGTCATACTATAGACGATTTGTTTTTCACATTTTTGGATATCATACTATACTATGATTATTTTTTGCACTTTTTGTATATCATAGTATACTATGACTATTTTTTGCAATTTTTGGATGTCATTACTATGATATCCAAAAATGTGCAGAAAATAGTCATAGTATATAGTATGACATCCAAAAAGTGCAAAATATAGTCATAGTATAGTATGATACCAAAAATATGAAAGAAATATTCATAGTATGGTATGATGTCAAAAATGTGAAAAAATATTAATAGTATAGTATGATGCCAAAAATGTGCAAAAATAGTCATGTGAGAGTATGATTTCAAAAATGTGCAAAAATCGTTATTGGATAGTATGACTCCAAAAAGTGCAAAAAAATAATCATAGTATAGTATGACTATTTTTGCACATTTTTGAAGTCATACCATACTATGACTATTTATTTCACATTTCTGACGTCATACTATAGACGATTTTTTTTTCACATTTTTGGCATCATACAATACTATGACTATATTTTGCACATTTTTGGATGTCATACTATACTATGATTATTTTTTTGCACTTTTTGGAGTCATACTATCCAATGACAATTTTTGCACATTTTTGAAATCATACTATACAATGAATATTTTTTCACATTTTTGACATCATACCATACTATGACTATTTTTTCACATTTTTGGCATCATACCATACTATGACTTTTTTTCACATTTCTGACGTCATACTATAGACGATTTTTTTTCACATTTTTGGATGTCATACTATACTATGATTATTTTTTGCACTTTTTGTATGTCATACCATACTATGACTATTTTTTCACATTTTTGGCATCATACTATACTATGACTATATTTTGCACTTATGGATCTCATACTATACTATGACTATTTTTTCACATTTTTGGCATCATACCATACTATGACGATTTTTTTTGCACTTTTTGGAGTCATACTATACTATGACTATTTTTTTCACATTTTTGGCATCATACTATACAATGAATATTTTTTCACATTTTTGACATTATACCATACTATGACTATTTATTTAGTATTTTTGGCATCATACCATACTATGACTTTTTTTCACATTTCTGACGTCATACTATAGACGATTTTTTTTTTCACATTTTTGGATAACATACTATACTATGATTATTTTTTGCACTTTTTGGCATGATACTATACTATGACTATTTTTTGCACACTTTTGACTTCATACTATAACTATTTTTTTCACATTTATGAAGTCATACTATACTATGACTATTTTTTTCACATTTTTGGCATCATACTATACAATGAATATTGTATAGTATGATACTATAATATCATAATATAGAAATATGACGTCACATTTCTGACGTCATACTATAGAATGAATATTTTTTCACATTTTTGGCATCATACCATACTATGACTTTTTTTCACATTTCTGACGTCATACTATAGACGATTTTTTTCAAATTTTTGGATGTCATACTATACTATGATTATTTTTTGCACTTTTTGTATGTCATACCATACTATGACTATTTTTTCACATTTTTGGCATCATACCATACTATGACTATTTATTTCATATTTTTGGCATCATACCATACTATGACGATTTTTTTTTTCACATTTTTGGCATCATGCTATACTATGACTATTTTTGCACATTTCTGAAGTCATACTATACTATGATTATTTTTTTGCACTTTTTGGAGTCATACTGTACTATGACTATTTTTTTCACATTTTTGGCATCATACTATACAATGAATATTTTTTCACATTTTTGACATTATACCATACTATGACTATTTATTTAATATTTTTGGCATCATACCATACTATGACTTTTTTCACATTTCTGACGTCATACTATAGACGATTTTTTTTCCACATTTTTGGATAACATACTATACTATGATTATTTTTTGCACTTTTTGGAGTCATATTATCCAATGACGGTTTTTGCACATTTTTGAAGTCATACTCTCACATGGCTATTTTTGAAGTCATACTATACTATGACTATTTTTTTGCACTTTTTGGAGTCATACTATACTATGACTATTTTTTCACATTTTTGGCATCATACTATACTACGACTATTTTTTCACATTTCTGATGTCATGTTATACTATGACTATTTTTTGCACATTTTTGAGTTCATACTATACTATGATTAATTTTTTCACATTTTTGAGTTCAAAATATACTATGACAATTATTTGCACTTTTTGGATGTCATACCATACTATAACGATTTTTTTTACATTTTTGGCATCATAAGATACTATGACGATTTTTTCCACATTTTTGGCTTCATACTATACTATGACTATATTTTGCACATTTTTGGATGTCATACTATACTATGATTATTTTTTTTGCACTTTTTGGAGTCATACTATCCAATGATGGTTTTTGCACATTTTTGAAGTCATACTCTCACATGACTATTTTTGCACATTTTTTAAGTCATACTATACTATGACTATTTTTTCACATTTTTGGCATCATACCATACTATTACGATTTTTTTTCACATTTTTGGCATCATACCATACTATGACTATTTATTTTATATTTTTGGCATCATACCATACTATGACTTTTTTTCACATTTCTGACGTCATATTACAGACGATTTTTTTTTTCACATTTTTGGCATCATACTATACTATGACGATTTTTTTTCACATTTTTGGCATCATACTATACTATGACTATTTTTTCACATTTTTGGCATCATACCATGCTATGACTATTTATTTCATATTTTTGGCATCATACCATACTATTACGATTTTTTTCCACATTTTTGGCATCATACTATACTATGACTATATTTTGCACTTTTTGGATGTCATACTGACTATTTTTTCACATTTTTGGCATCATACCATGCCATGACTATTATTTCGTATTTTTGGCATCATACCATACTATGACTATTTATTTCACATTTCTGACGTCATACTATAGACGATTTGTTTTCACATTTTTGGCATCATACAATACTATGACTATATTTTGCACATTTTTGGATGTCATACTATACTATGATTATTTTTTTGCACTTTTTGGAGTCATACTCTCACATGACTATTTTTTTCACATTTTTGAAGTCATACTATACTATGACTATATTTTGCACTTTTTGGATGTCATACTGACTATTTTTTCACATTTTTGGCATCATACCATACTATTAATTTTTTTTCACATTTCTGACGTCATACTATAGACGATTTTTTTTTTCACATTTTTGGATGTCATACTATACTATGATTATTTTTTGCACTTTTTGTATGTCATAGTATACTATGACTATTTTTTGCAATTTTTGGAAGTTATACTATAGTATGACGATTTTTGTACATTTCTGACGTCTCACTATACCATGACTAATTTTGCACTTTTTGGATGTCATACTATACTATGACTATTTTTTCACATTTCTGATGTCATGCTATACTATGACTATTTTTTGCACACTTTTGACTTCATACTATACTATGACTATTTTTGCACATTTATAAAGTCATACTATACTATGACTATTTTTTTCACATTTTTGGCATCATACCATACTATGACTATTTATTTCATATTTTTGTCATCATACCATACTATGACGATTTTATTCCACATTTTTGGCATCATACTATACTATGACTATATTTTGCACTTTTTGGATGTCATACTGACTATTTCTTCACATTTTTGGCATCATACCATGCTATGACTATTATTTCGTATTTTTGGCATCATACCATACTATGACTATTTATTTCACATTTCTGACGTCATACTATAGACGATTTGTTTTCACATTTTTGGCATCATACAATACTATGACTATATTTTGCACATTTTTGGATGTCATACTATACTATGATTATTTTTTTGCACTTTTTGGAGTCATACTCTCACATGACTATTTTTTCACATTTTTGGCATCATACTATACTATGACTATTTATTTCATATTTTTGGCATTATACCATACTATTACTTTTTTTTCACATTTCTGACGTTATAATATACTATGATTATTGTTTTGCACTTTTTGGAGAAATACTATCCAATGACGGTTTTTGCACATTTTTGAAGTCATACTATACTATGACTATTTTTTTTCACATTTTTGGCATCATACTATACAATGAATATTTTATTCACATTTTTGGCATCATACCATACTATAACCATTTATTTCATATTTTTGGCATCATACTATACTATGACGATATTTTTTTCTCTTTTTTTGCATCACACTATCCAATGACGATTTTTGCACATTTTTGAAGTCATACCATACTATGACTATTTATTTCATATTTTTGGCATCATACCATACTATGACTTTTTTTCACGTTTTTGGATGTCATACTATACTATGATTATTTTTTGCACTTTTTGTATGTCATAGTATACTATGTCTATTTTTTGCAATTTTTGGAAGTTATACTATAGTATGACGATTTTTGTACATTTCTGACGTCTCACTATACCATGACCTTTTTTGCACATTTTTGGCATCCTGCTATACTACGACTATTTTTTCACATTTCTGATGTCATGCTATACTATGACAATTTTTTGCACATTTTTGACTTCATACTATACTATAACTATTTTTGCACATTTATGAAGTCATACCATACTATGAATATTTTTTCACATTTCTGACATCATACCATACTATGACGATTTTTGCACATTTTTGAAGTCATACTATACTATGACTATTTTTTCACATTTTTGGCATCAAAAATGCCAAAAATGGCATCATACCATACTATAACTATTTTTTCACATTTCTGACATTATACTATAGACGATTTTATTTTTAAATTTTTGGCAACATACTACACTATGACGATTTTTTTTCACATTTTTGGCATCATTCTATACTATGACGATATTTTTTTCCCATTTTTTGCATCACACTATCCTATAACGAATTTTGAACATTTTTGAAGTCATACTCTCACATGACTATTTTGGCACATTTTTGAAGTCATACTACACTATGACTATTTTTTTCACATTTTTGGTATCATACTATACAATGACTATTTTTTTATATTTTTGGTATCATACCATACTATGACGATTTTTTTTCACATTTTTGACATCATACCATACTATGACTATTTATTTCAAATTTCTGACGTCATACTATAGACGATTTTTTTTCACATTTTTGGCATCATACTATACAATGAATATTTTTTCACATTTTTGGCATGATACTATACTATCACTATTTTTTGCAATCTTTGGAAGTTATACTATACTATGACGATTTTTGTACATTTCTGACGTCTCACTATACCATGACTAATTTTGCATTTTTGGATGTCATACTATGACCCTTTTTGCACATTTTTGGCATCCTGCTATACTACGACTATTTTTTCACATTTCTGATGTCATGCTATACTATGACTATTTTTTGCACATTTTTGACTTCATACTATACAATAACTATTTTTGCACATTTATGAAGTCATACCATACTATGACTATTTTTTCACATTTCTGACATCATACCATACTATGACGATTTTTGCACATTTTTGATGTCATACTATACTATGATTATTTTTTTGCACTTTTTGGAGTCATACTCTCACATGACTATTTTTTTCACATTTTTGAAGTCATACTATACTATGACTATTTTTGCACATTTTTGGCATCATAATATACTACGACTATTTTTTCACATTTCTGATGTCATGTTATAGTATGACTATTTTTTGCACATTTTTGGCATCATACTATACTATGATTAATTTTTTCACATTTTTGGCATCATACCATACTATGACTATTTATTTCATATTTTTGGCATCATACCATACTATGACTTTTTTTCACATTTCTGACGTCATATTATAGACGATTTTTTTTCACATTTTTGGCATCATACTATACTATGACGATTTTTTTTCACATTTTTGGCATCATACTATACTATGACTATTTTTTCACATTTTTGGCATCATACCATGCTATGACTATTTATTTCATATTTTTGGCATCATACCATACTATGACTATTTATTTCACATTTCTGACGTCATACTATAGACGATTTTTTTTTCACATTTTTGGCATCATACAATACTATGACTATATTTTGCACATTTTTGGATGTCATACTATACTATGATTATTTTTTTGCACTTTTTGGAGTCATACTCTCACATGACTATTTTTGCACATTTTTGGCATCATACTATACTACGACTATTTTTTCACATTTCTGATGTCATATTATACTATGACTATTTTTTGCACATTTTTGACTTCATACTATACTATAATTATTTTTTGCACATTTTTGACTTCATACTATACTATGACTATTTTTGCACATTTTTGGCATCATACGTATGACCTTTTTTGCACATTTTTGGCATCATACTATACTACGACTATTTTTTCACATTTCTGATGTCATGTTATACTATGACTTTTTTTTCACATTTCTGACGTCATATTATAGACGATTATTTTTTCACATTTTTGGCATCATTACTATACTATGACGATTTTTTTTTCACATTTTTGGCATCATACTATACTATGACTATTTTTTCACATTTTTGGCATCATACCATACTATGACTATTTATTTCATATTTTTGGCATCATACCATACTATGACTGTTTATTTCACATTTCTGACGTCATACTATAGACGATTTTTTTTCACATTTTTGGCATGATACAATACTATGACTATATTTTGCACATTTTTGGATGTCATACTATACTATGATTATTTTTTTGCACATTTTTGAAATCATACTCTCACATGACTATTTTTGCACATTTTTGAAGTCATACTATACTATGACTATTTTTTTCAATTTTTGGAAGTTATACTATATACTATGACGATTTTTGTACATTTCTGACGTCTCACTATACCATGACTAATTTTTCACATTTTCAACGTCATTATAGCACTTAAGCCTTTAAACTGCTGCGGTGCAGTTACAGGAGAAGTTTTTTGTTTATAAGAGTAATATAAAGAGCAACAGATAGAGAACTTTTTTCATATACAGTATGACGTCAAATTTCTGACGTCATACTATGTACTACGACTATTTTTTCACATTTCTGACATCATTCTATACTACGACTATTTTTTTTTACATTTTAGATGTCATACTAAACTATGAATGTTTTTTTTGACATTTTTGAAGTAATTTGATACTATGATTTATTTTTGCATCTTTGACATCATACTATACTATCACTTCTTTCACATTTTTATGTCACAATTACTAATATATTAGTAACAATATATTATTACTAATTTTTATGATGGTACTGAGTTGCAAACCACTACAACAAATTCAAAAACATAACATTAACATCACACAACTACAAATTACAAAACTACTTCAACAAATTACAAAAACAACATTAAGAAAGCACAACTACAAATTTCAAAAGCACAACATTAACAAAACGGAAAGGGTATGTCCCAGTTTATGATTTCCCTTGCTTACATCATAAAGTACTGAAACATTTTTTGAAATATCTATGGCTTACAACTTTATAGTACCACTTGACCAGTAAGGTCAAAGGACAGAAGTCATTGGTTTTGTTCCCCAAAAAATATGGATACAGATGCGAAACTGATTGTTTGTTCTGTGTTTAAGGATCACAAAGCAAGTAAAAAAACCTCCACAGTCATCATGGACTCAAATGTTCTTTCAACAAATCCCACCAACATATGTGAAATGCAATTTACTATCATCGAAAAAATGGCAGAATAAAAAGTTTCTTGAAAAGGGACACATAGCCACCTATTGTAATGGAGTCTATGTATATATACAGGTTAAAAAAACAATAGCTGCAGCTCATCCAAGATTCACTGTTTAAAAAAATGAAAGGAAAGACTGATCAGGGATATGAACACAAAAAGCACAGCATAAAAGAACAAGAGGAGGGAATAAAGAAAGATAAGAGAGACAAGAAAAAGTACAAAAAAAAGGAAGGCAGGAGAGGAAAAGGCAGGAGACTAAGGAAGAAATAGTAAAATGCAAGATACATAGGATAAACAAGGAAAGGAATGAAGGAAGGAATGAAAAACAGAGGAAAGACCCTCAGAAAGGAGAACAGGAAAGAAAAGATGAAAGCACACAAAGAAGAGACACAGGGAAGGACACTTTTTGTAGTCAGACTTAATTTGTAGTATTGACTACAAATATTTTACATGCCTCATTTTCTTTTTTCATTTCTTTTGGGAGCAAGAAAATCCTTCAATTAAATGCCAACATTTTCCAAGCTGCTTTGGAGTCTTCTTATGGCTTACAAATGCTCAACCTGTGACATTGTCTGTTATCTTCTCTCAAAGGCTACTCTGGTATCAACGCTGTCATCGTCACAGGGTTCTCTTGCTCCCTGGTGGAGCTGGTTACTGCCAAGACACCACCACCCCCCACAACCATCCACCCTGTTATTAGACTGCACTCTAAACACAACGTGTCATCTGGATGTTTTGATGTCGTTCAACAATGAAATGCAAAAAAACCAAACAATCAGAACGCTGTGGAGGGAAGAAGAGCCCCACACTCACCTGTATAAAAGTGAGAAAACGCACCCTTTCCCTGTGTCACTAAATAAAACACCTGCTGCACCCCCTCTTACTCCCCCACCCACTCCAAAGCCTCACCGGTGAAGCTAATATGAGAGGCATGAGCCATGTTGCCAGGGAGAGGTATTTACTGGCAAGGCAAGAGGCAAACGCAGTCAATTACACCGCCTGTCTGCCTAATCATTTCTCACCAAGAAAGATGGCCAGCCAACATAGACTGGTTATTTCACAAAAACAATCCATTTTTAAAGACGATGCTCTGTCAACAGCCAGAAGCTCCCTTTCTCTGCACCTCAGAGTGGTATAACAGCAGGGAAACAAAGCGACTCGCTGAGGCTGTGAGCCGACATGACTGCATGTGTGAAGGTGTGTGCAGGGCTGTACAGTATGTGCCATGATGACAGCTGCTGCAGCTCCCTGGCTTCCTTTTAGTCTCCAATCACCAGTTTGTTTATTAGTTTCTCTCATATGCTGGTTATTATGTTTTCTGTTACAGTCACTATTACACAGCTCCTACCCTGTTAATTGAATACCTGATTCTGCCAACACATCTGTATGGTAGCTATCCCCAGAGAACCTGTGTACTACATTTAAACATATTCTCTTTTCTACTTGAGGTTTTTTTTCTTACCCTGACATTTCCTTGTCAAAGTGAAGTCTGTCTCACAAAGGGCTGTCTACTTGCTGTGTCGGCCTGACTTCATCGGTTTCAATAAGTTTAGCCTATTATCATGAGCTCCAGTTAAGGTGAGAGGTTTAAATTTGACATCTGGTGTCTGTGCCTGAAACTCTCAAACTAAGAAAGGAAGTAGCTCTTGAGAAGCCCTGTTGTGATGACTGAGTCTCTCTCACACAAGCTTTTAAACACTGACGTAGAATAATACTAAACCGTGACAGACAGAGTGACAAGAGATAAATAATTTGTAAGCACAGTAGGAAAATATTGTACTTTTTTTGTAAAGTGTATTGAGGCGACATGTTGTGAATTGGCACCATATAAATACACAGAATTGACATACAATGTGGTCGGCTAAAGTTTCAAACCACTTCAAAGCTTTTTATATTATTCAACATTGAACAAGTTGAGATCCATCAAACTTTTTCTTCTTTTTTGCTGTTTCGAACCACTAAATCAATCAAGCTATTTTTTACTTTCCACAGTAGGTGAAAATAATATTTTTTACAACAAAAAACAATATGAATTTACACAGCAAGGCCAAAAATATTAATATCCCAAGCAATCTTTTAATTTTACCTACAAGTTAGTTTTATAGAATCTGTGAAGGAAGCTTAATATTGGGGTGATGGCGACCCACTGCCATCAGAAAACTAGTAGAAACTTTCTCCATGGGAAATATTTAATTGGTGTTATGTGAATAATTTTTTGCATGGATTAATGAGATGGCCATAAAAATGGGCAGTTTTTAATAAAATGTTTTTTTTTTTCACAAATGGATTTTTATGCTAAATTAATTTATTCTGTTTTGAGATATATATTCTCATTGCCTATCAGAAGAAAACATTTCGGTTTTTGGATTGTTTCAAGATCATCTAAAAATTTCAAATAAACTCATTTTGAATTTATCAACCTTGTAGCAAACAGGTTTAATGTGTTTGGCTTATCAGCACAAATCATGTCAGAGCTTATATTTTTCCTCACACTTTTCATGCTCCTGCTTATGACATATAAAGAACTGAGTTGTGTTCTCCCTGTAAACTTTTAAAAAAAGCTTCGACTGGATAGGGGGCTTGGGGGGAAACAATGTGAAATTGTTCTGACTGAAGCAATATCAGCCTGAACATTTCCAGAGCGTAGCCACCCTTTCCTTTACTGCCTCAGTATGTCTGGCTCCATCTTTCTAATAATGTTAGTCAAATGAGAAAGAAAAAAAAACAGAAGGATGAGGTGCTTTAAGAGCAGATTGTGATTTATATTCAGCTCTAGGATCAAAGTCACACTTCCCTCTAAACCAAATTAACTATTGGGTTCTTTCCAATCTTAGAGGCTATTGTCCCAGGGCACATTTAAAATGTCTCATTTTTTATCACCAGTTCTGTTTGGCCATATAATTTTTGTAACATTCACAAGCTTTGTAGCTTTTTTTCTTCTTTAGACTTTTTGATATGCTGCATCTGTGGAACGGTAATGAAAGAAGCAAATAAACAGAAATATCTATTTTCCCTCTCTCACCTGAGGGGATAGAGAATACATTTGAATAATATTTTCCACTGAGATGATTCATCCCAAGTAATATATTTAAATATTTAAATAAAGTAAGACTTTTCTGAGTCGTCATAACACCGCATTAAGGTTATAGTGACCGGTTACACTTCCACTTTCTCAACAGTTTCAATACATTACATGATGCTCAGATCCCAATAAGAATATGTGTAGATAAATATCAATAAGAATACAATTAAAGGGGATTTATTTTTTCTTCAGCAGGTTTCTCTTACCTTTGTAGCCAGAAGTCGTGTCAGGTAGATCTCGGAGACCATCTTGCTGCCACGGTCGCCTTCTTTCTGGTCTCCGTGCTCGTGGTTCTTAACCAGATGCCAGACCTTCACCCCACTCTCCAGGTCAGGAGTGATCATAGGAGTCCGGGAGCGCATGCTGTCCGGGCTTCCAGTGTACTTAATCATGTTCTCTGTGAAGAAAAATGTTGACTTCAAGGTGGTGGATATCACTAGGTCAAAGACCATTGCTGTTTTCTTTCTATTTATTCAGATTTCTATGAATATACAGTAGGAGTAAGTCTATGTACTCATCCAGATTGTTAAAATTATAACCAAAGACTTCAATGATTTTTTTTTTTTTGAGTGAGGGGAGTACATAATCATGTGTAAATATAATAAAGAACATAACTGTGAAGTGGAGAGACTTGGAGAAAAAATAAGAATTTATCTGAATTAAATTTTTTGGACTACTTTGTGCTGTTCTACCCCATAACCCTTGTAATGCAATAATTCAAAAATATTTGGGGATTTGAACACTTTTATTAGAGTTGGTAAAAAAAAAAATACATGGAATAAATGTTGAAAAAATATCTCAACGGAGGCATGAAGAGAAAAAAAAAAGATGGATGAACGTTAACCAGGAATGACTGGTTTAAAAACAATTAAAAGAAGGAAAAAGAACAATTACAGTCGCTGGAAAATAGACTTAAATAAGCAACTGTAACTTAAAAGCCATTATGGATCAGGGTTTTGGTTCAAGGCTTTCATTTTATAGGTCTGTGAGCTTGTCTTTGAAACTTTCAGAAAGTCTGCATGGTTAATTTTTCACAACATCTCCTTCAGTTGACAAGACATTATATTGGCAGCTGACAGAAAATCGAACAGGTGTCAGACGAGATGAAATATGTATGGCCCACCCAGCGGTCGGAGTGGCGATGACATTTCCAAACACATGGCTCAATGAATGTTTACACAGTGTGAAAAAAAATGATCAGTGGGTGCGGTCTGTGGGGAGAAGTATGAAAAAAAAAAGGTGATTTTCACAGTGCTAGAAATCAATCTGTCCAGAGAAGAAAGAGGAAACAGAGTATGAAGGAGAGAGTTTAAAAAAAAAAAAGAAGATGGATATAGGGGGAATATGTTTGGTATCGATTACTGAACTGAATGAATGATCAATTGAAAATGTTTTTGTCTCTTAAGGGACACTTCGGTGAGCGTCAGCTAATTGCTGTTATTTCATGGGGACAACTAACTTCACTCTGCTTCATCAATCCGTTAGTGCCTTAGGGCAACACAGGTCAAACCTGTGACCTTTAGGATTTGACACAAGTGTGGTTTCTAGACAATGTTGTGCCAAAGCAAAATAGGCCATTATATAAAGACCAGAAAAGAAGTCAGTGTTTGTATATATGTTGAAATTTGTACCAAAGGGTTCCTCCTCTGCCTTGTCTCCATGTTTGTTATTTGCCAATTGTACTCAGGAGGAGTTCAAAGTCACTCCTCAAGTACCACACCAGTCCTGCATTACATTTATATTTCAAGTCAGTCCCATTAAAATAGTAGAAGGAAATATTACAAGCTTCCTTCCTCTCTCATGTGTTGGACCACTCATGTTCTATCTGGTGTCATTAGGTAGTGAGAGGTGAGGTTAGATCGTATGGAAATGAGGCAATGCTAATACTGTGGCGTTGCATTTGAAGTGCCTGGAGTGTTTGTGACCAGTAAAGCTAGCCCTTTGATCAGCATCTAACTTGATGGTTCGGCAGGCTCAAGGAGACGTGGAGCAGACGGGCAGGCGGAGGATACATTGGCACATGGAAGGATGAGAGGACACTCTATGTCTCAAGAGGCCTGAACAAGTGAAAGGAAAGGTCTATTTGGTCTCTTCATATTTTAGAAATCCTTTCAACTACTCTAATATGTGACTCGTCTCTCTTGCTCTGACAAGCCACACGTTTACCCCTGGAGGATACGTGTATATATGATGCACTGAATAAGTATTTCTTCTTCTTAAACCTTTGCACATTTTATTAAGTTACAGACACAAACAGTTTATTTAGTTGAAAATTTTTATAATCAATCACCACAAACGTGCATAATTGTGATGAAGACAGAAAATGATGCATGGCTTTCCATATTTCTTATAAATAAAACATAACATTTCCAACTATTGCTACAAATTTTTCTTTGGATTTAGTTCTGGACATTGGACATAAAAATGTTTTTGATTCAAACCGTCACATTAGGTCTGAGATGCATCTTTAAAAGGTTGATTTTTTTCCGCTTTTGTTTGTTTTGCAGCTGCTAACTGGTTGTCTTCACAAACTGCTCAACATTTGCCTCCATGTACCAGGTTCCTCATCTCTCCATATATTTCTCCCAAATTCTTTTAAAGCTCTGCATCTCTCCCCATTTCACAATGATGCAGTGCATTATGATACAAATATTATGTGGTTATGTTATTATGCATTTAGAAATAAAATGTAAAGATACACAGCAATGAATTCTCACCATATTTACTTGCAGACGTTCTGGACACTGTGGAGTTATTTACTGAGTTGTAAGCTGTGACCTGCTTGGGAACCAGGGCCATCACAGCATTATCAGGTACCTGGAAAACAGACGTACACATCATGAGATGACTCCTCAAACACAAAACTGTTTGTTTTGAGGTTTTCATTTTAACAGACCTCTAACACAAGCAGCCAGAAGTATACATCATTGTGTTGGTGTAATTTTCTGTATTCCCTTTCATCTCTTCTGGTTTCGTGTGAGTAAACACAGAATGTGTTATTACCCTTATGCGCGCTGCTCAGCCCACACATCCCTACGATGAATGACAGGGAGGAGTGAGGGTTTAACAGAGCATTGCGGAGGCCTGTGTGAAAGGGGACGTCCCGCAGTCTCCATTCAATAATACATTTTCTCCAAGGTGGTGTGTTCGTGGAAATGTAAAGAAACAAGGAGTGTAAATGAATAAAAAAAGTCAATCATCTGCCTCTCCAACAACCAGCTGGATTCAATTAATACAGCTGGGATGGGGACTTTTTCAGCCACACACAAAGAATGCCTCTTTTTTGCATAATCAGGCTATGCTTTGGGGTTAATTGAAGTGATCTTTATCAGTGTGTGGGTGGATTGGACAAGCAGGAGTTAGTCTGCATATATATGTGCATGTGCGAGCTAAGGCTTTATTAAGATTGTGTCATTATTTCACCTCATCTCTCAATCTGCTACTTATGCATAATATGTTTATTTCATTTGTAAGCAGGAGGCCCACAGGGCAGATTCTGATGTCCCTTTGTGAGGAGCCCAATAACCCTCCAAGAAACTCAAGTACTCACCCTCATCACTGCTCTTATATGTTGAATCGATATACAATGAGCAGGGGGACATAATGAAATGTGAAAGAGAGGAGTGGCATTTGAGGAAATAACATTTGGAGAGTAAAGACAGGAAACAGAGCATTTCCCGAAAGAAAGAAGACAGTAATGTGTTGTAATGGACAGATTTATTACATGTGTTTTCACAAATCAAACTCTTTCCTTAGCAACTCAAGATTGTATGAGGTCAGAAGATTATTTAGCAAATTTTTAATTAAAGCCGATTAACAAAGAATCGCATAACAATAGTGATTCTGATCAGTAACTTTGAACTGTCTGCTTCCTGCTTTGAGGTTTGATCTCTACAAAGATGCAATTGAATTGTCAAGAACATTTAATGTTTGATACTTTTTTTTTCTCTTTGCTTTGCCTCCTTATAATTTTCTGAGTGGCTCTGAGTGTTTTTCAGTTTTTTATGTCCGTCAAGGTGAAGTTGCCCTTTTTCTCAGCCTGGAAAAAAAAAAGAATTAACTTCTGTCTTCATTATCTTATCTCCGATTCAAATCAGCTCTCTAATCCATTCCACCCACGCTTCGTACTCCCAGACTGTTGACACTTGCTGCTGCTGACATTTAATTTAGGCACCACGCAATTTGCACTTTGGAGGAGACAATCACTACTTGCCTAGCTGCTTGAATTATTAGCACCATATTGGTGAGGCAGGTCCATTTTCCTGTGTTTTTGCTACATGGACACTTAATCTTCATATGACAAAGTGTACCAGGTAAAATGCTTTAAAAGAGTTCAATATCAGCTGCCTTGTTATTATTCAGTAAATTAATTATGAGTTGGAAATACTTTCATTTGAAAATAACCACAGTCATAAGATAGTAATATGATTGACACCTTTTGTATCTCTCTAGTCTGCATTAATGTGGTTAAGTTGTTAAAAGTTGGTAGATCATAGATGGTCTGGGGACTTTTCAAACTCATCCCCCTCTTTTTAATATAGAGTAAAAATGAATCCAGAAAATCCTTTTAGTAGGCTCACGAGAAAAATCAAACTGCTTATAGATTTTAGACTTTATTTGCTGCTATTTGTTGATTTTTACAGCATAGAAGTAGTAGCTATAGAGTACAATCAACAAGAAAACCTTTGTTCTTTAGATTTGTTATTCTGAAACTCTTTTTTCTCAACTATTAGTTGATAAACAGTATTAGTTTTATAATTTTTTTATGTCTGATTACACCAATTGTCAGTACTTGTTGATTTTTTGTTTTTTTAACTTAATCATTTAAGGCATATTCTGAATAAATAATCATGAGAAATACAAAACAAACATTGTTTATAAGCTCAACAGGGGTTTCTTTTCAGAAAAAAAAAAAACTGGTCTGATCTTCAAAGAAAATTATAATCTTCAAACAAACGCTCATCTTTACAACTGATTTCCTTAGCACTTTTGTTGAATGCTTTAATATTTGGACAGCATACCTGATAGTGGAACAGCATGTTGAGTCTCTTCCAGTCACCTTCAATCTTTGTGGTTATGTCCTCATCTTGTAGGATCATGCGCTGTCCTCTACCTTGGCGCCACTCTGCAAATGAACAGAAAATAAAAAATACTAACCCCATTTTCCAAATACCTTCACATCGCTGATGGTAAAGACTTTTTTTGTCTGCCGGGAGGATTTGGTTTTAATCCCCCCTCTCTCCATCTGTCAAGATATCACCAAATCTTACCATGTTGTTTGATAAACGGGGCTGCCTTTGGGACGACGAGGAGGGAATTTTGGCGCTTGTACCAATGCCTGACTTTTGCTTTTGGGAACAGCTAGTACTTTTCAACCACAACAACTAAAAATGAAATCCTAAAGGGGATGTTCACAGTGGCAATCAATATTTGGAGGTAAAGTGCTAAAAGGGAATGATGTTGTATCTCTTGGTAAAAAAGTTTTGTTTTTACTAGTTTGTACCACAGGTAACTTTGTAGACTATATTTTTTTATAAATATTTTATTATTGTCTCAAAAGCAACATTGGGATTTGCTTGAAATATAATCCAGAGGGGCTTTCCAATGTCTTCTGCGTCAAAAACAACACACTGAAAACAAGTTTTCATAAAACAATAGGTGATATACACAACCTCTCCTTCTGTACTGCATCAGCACAACACTAATGGCAGCTTTGATTGAATACTTCAGCAACATTATTTGAGAAGGAAAAGAACAGCCATATTGAAAACAAGCAGCTGACTCTTCTATTCTTTTTTCAGGCATCAAGAGTTTTCTGAATATATAATTCTGTCTGTGCTCCTTGCTGAGTTTCCTCACTTGTGTCGGCCATTGTCATCTGCTATTCTGATCACAAACAGAAAAACAAAGCAGCAATCAGAGTGCTGCCTGATGAGGCCTGTCTTTGGAGGATCCACCAGAATTGTGTTCGCATCTAAAAAATCTGCAGGAAATAAAGATTCTCCTGTTGTTTTTGTCTGTGCAGTACATCTTTCTATAAAGATGCAAATGAGCTCTGGTCTCTAGTCAAGGCTCAGTAAACAAATGAAGAGGCTCAGAGCGAAAGGAATGGCAGGAAAGATTTAATAATAATGATAAACACAGGGTAAAAACCAGTGCAAACTGAGATCCCCCTTGTTCCCAAATCTGGTGGTTTCTAATCAGTCTAATCAGAAGGAGTCAGTGTATGTCTGTGTGAGCAAACAAAGCCAAGGAAATGAGGGCTTTCATAAGAAGAGATGGCAGGTCTTACTTTGCTTTACATAAATCCATAACATATTTGCAACAAGATGCATAAATATAGTATCTTGCAAAAGTATTAATTCTCCTTGAACTTCAATGTATTTTATTGGGATATTTTCAGATAGATCAACGAAATTTGGTTCATAGTTGTTGAGCAGAAAGAGAAGCCTAAAGCCATGTATATGTGGCTTTGCACTTAACCAGTCCTTAAGGCCTTGTGTTTTCAGTGTTTTTTAAATACCACTTTCTGTTTTAATACAAAAAGAGTTCAATTTGGTTTTAATTCCTAGATCACCCACCACCACAAGTCTTCTGTGTCCCCTAAATGGCTTATGGTGAAACTGAAACAAATTTGTCATGACTTTCTTTCAATAATGTCTTTGTTTTTGCCCCTCTCATATCCAGACAAGATTTACACGAGTAAGCCTCGTCTAATTCACAGATTCCTCTATCCAAGCTGAGGTTCTTTAATACTGAGTTGCCATAGGCTTCTTAACTTCTCTCTCCTTGCCCACCTGGCCCATTTAGGTGGGTGAGCATTTCTTGGTAGGTTTTGCTGTAGTCTCAATTTGGCAATAGACTGTACAGTGCTCTGTAGATATTAAAGTTTAGGATATTGGTTTATAACCCAAACCTGCCTTAAACCTGTCACAATCTCATCACCCTTTTTAGCCACTGTGGTGAGTCTGTATATGTCTGTGAGTGAGAGTTGGAGATGTTTAGCTTGGTACTACATGTTGACCAGTTAATTTCTGAAAAAAAAGAAAATAACTAGTATTTAAAAAAAAAACACTAAAATAAAGCCAGTTTTGAATAAACAGTTACCGTCACTAAAGAACAAAAGACTCGGATCCTAATTACATTCGCAAATTAAAATCCTACAGGCATGTGTGCTCTGAGAGCATTAATGGATTCCTGATTAAAAAGCGTTCCTCCAATCTCGGTTGACATGTTGGATATATTCTTTGAGTATAGGATGATGGAAAAAGAATTCATTCATATGTTCTCTAGTGAGCTTGCTTAAATGCAGACAAATAGACCCTAGAGAGGGTGGCCCAAATTCCTCATTCCCTTTAACAACAACACAATAAGAGAACCATGTCTCCTTCCCAAGGGGGTTCATCAAGTTTTTTTGTTTTTTTTTCCAAGAGTGTCATCAAAAGGATGAACCAGTTTTTCCACTTAGCTGTCTAACAGACAGAATCCCCATGGTATGCACTCAGCCCATCTTTGATTTGAAATTGAAAAAAAAAAATACATTTGGCAATATCAAGCCATGAAAAGCACAATCTATCTTGATGAGACAGTCTATAGGTATTAGTAGGTCAATACCTACGTAATGCCTGTTACAAGCACACAGCACTGCAGTATCATTCCATCCTTGTTAATTAACAAATAGCTGATTATGTGAGATACTAAAAGATCTTTATCACATTGTCAGAAATATCTATTTGTAATGAGAGAAGGCAGATTTTAAAGAAAGAAATAATTGCCTCTAACGATTTAGTGATCAATCATCTGGCTCAACCAGTGACAGAAGTATAACGTAATTTCTGCACTATTGAGCCTTAATGAATAGAACATGCACTCACTAACTTTTAAAGAAAAAAATCTATCTATCTATCTATCTATCTATCTATCTATCTATCTATCTATCTATCTATCTATCTATCTATCTATCTATCTATCTATCTATCTATCTATCTATCTATCTATCTATCTATCTATCTATCTATCTATCTATCTATCTATCCAGGCCTCACTTGTCTATAAGTTGTAGGTTCTAAAATGAGACATTCTAAAATGTTAGGATGCTCCAAAATGAGACATTTACACAAAAAGGTTTTAACATTTATTAAAATACATATATTTCCCCCTCTAACAGTTCCTGTAGCTCAGCCACTTCAAAAAAATAAAGCAACCTCTCAAGAAATGCTATTGATTGTTATCTTCACCTTCCTCCTGTGCTAAAACCACTAAAATCGTCTTTTTCAGTGTCAGAATTCAACAGGCTGACACACACTTCCTCAGAATCTCTTTTGTCGCTGCTCTCAGTGTCACTTTCGTCTCACTCTTAAGCTTGTGCTGTCCTCTTCATCACAGAACAGTCAAGCCTTTCTAAAGCTGTTGGTAAAAATCAATATATTTGCTTGTGAATAAAAGTATCAGCTTAGAGTCTGGAAATTGTGATAGATTGATTGAAAGTTTTGGTCTAGATATTAGAACCATTACAACCAAGATATGAACACTGAAAGAATAAAAGGAAAATACTGTATTTCTGTTTGTGCTTCTCAGAAAGAGTTTCTAAAAGTCATTAAATCTAGGATTCTTACCTAGGTCCATATCTGAGGCCTTTAGGCGGTGTGAATATGGGACGTTCTTGTAGATGGCATCCAGAATTTTCTCCTTTACTTGACTTATTGTATCACAGTTTAGGACCTTCACTTGGATCTCTGGACTTTTCTCATTCTCTGGATGTATGCAGTTGACCACCTGGAACAGAAACATGAATGAAATTGACACATTGTAAGAAATACATGCGGAGCCACCAATTCTAAATCCCAATCCCAAAAGACAAACTAAAGGAAAATAAACAAAACCAAAAACCTGTGATACCAGAGCTGATAGAGAGGACTAAAACACAGATTTAGCTAATGACAAAGAGGTTTGCAGAAGGGAAAAATCTTATTCATTTCGCAGCTTGTGTGCAGTCATACATGCGTCGAAACCCAGCTTTTTCTTGACAGCTCTTGCCACTAGTGAGGTCACCACTCTAATGCCCCCTGCGCATGTCAAGCGTGAAAACAACAACTTCTGTGTCCCTTTGCACATCTCACGACCGACCACCCATGACCACCCTATTCACTCTTCCTGTCCCTGAAAGCATATTAAGCATCTCTCTTTAGCCCCAGTACTCCAGGGCAGGTGAATCCCTTACCAGTGTCTTGTAGTCAATCTGTTGTCTGATGAGCTTGTCTTCGCTGAGCGAGTAGCGAGCCTCTCCTGTGATCGAGTCAATGGGGCCTTTCTCCATCTGCTGTTTGATGGCACAGAAGAGGGAAAAGAGGGGCTCGCCTGCACACTCCTGCAACAACATTTGAACAAATAAGTTTCACAGAAGTGGTATAGCTCAGAAAGCTATTTATGGACTCACTTTTCTGGGAACAAAATTTTAACAAAATATTTAGAACAATGTAGTAACTTTCTGTTAATGTTTCTAGTCCTTCTTTTCTCCAGTATTAAGTAAAACACAGAGAACATTAGATTATTTAAAACAGAAATGTCCACAAAAGAGACTCTGGTTGCAAACAATCATTTGAATTAAAACGCTGCAGTTCCTCAGTCAGAAGTGGTTGTGCATTCATGAACCTTTTTCTTTTCTCATTGCCATAAAATAAACAAACAGTGATTTACCATCCAGCAAGAGCACAGAATCATACAGCCGGAAGGAGATTGATTTTAAATATACATATATATATATATATATATATTATACAAAAGCATATGAATGTGTTAGCATGGCTTGAGCTATTTTCCAAAAAATAATCAGTTTCTAGACATGCTCCCCCTGATATTCCCGTTAATATACAGATAACTAATTGAAAATGCACGTCACATTTTTTAGATATTTATCTGTAAAGAAACAAGCAAACAAGGTCTCATTTTCTTCTACTTCCAAATGATACTTTGTGATGGTCTAGCAGATAAATTTTATTTTTACTGCAATGTCACAAAATCCCAGCGATACAAAAGCTACTTTGCAAAAACAACAAAAAAAGCATTTGACAGCACTGTATGCTGCATACATTTGTTGAAGTTGAGGATAAAGAAAAAAAAGTTACTGCACCTTTAGAAATTTGTAGAGAAGAAACGTAAACCAGTTGGTCAGCATTTTCTCTGCAACAGACTCCGTCCTGCAAATAAACCAAAGGACATAATCAGGACTTGATCCCAGCACTAACATCATAAATATTCAACATTAATGTCAGATTTTCTTCAAATAAAAATGGCGGCAGCTGCTAATGAATAGGCTTTCACTGGACAAATGTATCTGTAAAAACATGAACTGGGAGAACATTTGCACACACTATATGATGGCCTTTCAAACAATCTTTCGGCTGCCTTTTATGCTCAGGCACGCCAAGGGCAGCTCGTGTACAAGCGGCGGGGATTTTAATATGAGGCGAAGCAATTAAAAGCCTTTATTTGATCCCGGTGGATTGATGTTGTTAGGGGCCGCAGTGGCTCTGTAATAACACTGGCCTCATTATCAAGCGCTCCCTCGCCTATTCACTGGACTAACACTCGATCCGGGCACAATAGAAAGTGAATGAATACATCTGCCTCTCCTCCGCCTGGCATCTATGCTCCACTGGTGTGGCAAAAGTAATGTGTGTGTGTGCACGCACATTGACCTGGGCCAACAGTGTGATTGATCTCGTGTGAATGACTAATATGCATGCATAATAACAACAGCGGTGGTGGCAGGAGGCGAAAAGGAGAGGGTAGGATCGGATATCCTTTGACAGCAACCCTCGTGGTTAGCAGCGGGAGTATGTGGGCAATAATAAACACACACCCCTGCGCCTGCTTTAAATGAGAGTCTAGCGTAGACATCAATATTTCAGGATTAGTGTCCATTGTGCCCATTTGTGTGTTCAGTTTTTGTCCTTAGTGAGTCGGCTGCCACCTGCAGCCCTCCCTCTCTTCACCATTCAGTCTGCCTCGTAAAAAAAAAGGCCTCCACACTGCAGCACGAGGGGGGAGCGTGATGTGCCAGTGGGGTAGTCTGGTACCCCCCACCAGTGCTGGCACAACACCTGGAGGGGATTAACTTCCTGCTTCTCACTGTGCCTCCACTTTTATTCAGTCCGTCCCGCCCTTTCCTCCATCCACAGATCCAAGGGTCAACAAGGTCACTTTTCATCTTTTCTTTCATGTGTCCTTGCTGACTTCCTCCCTCCCTCATTTCCATTTGGCTGCCCTATTCTGGATCATGTAATCGCGCACACTTCCAAATCCTCTCCATTTTCACAATTGTAGCCCGTCTGGGATGAAAGAGGCATGGGGAAAAAAAGAGGAGGTGCATAGGGAAGGAAGGAAGTAAGGAGCAGTAAAAGGGTAAAAGAAGAGAATGAAGAACAAATAGCTTGGCTGAGTCTCAGCCCCACATTTCTTTTTCTTTAACTTCCTTTTACTTAGTCACTTCACTTCCAATGGACATTGTGTGTTTTCTGTTTTGCCTTTGTGCCCAGACAAGTGTGTGGCAGCTTGAAGGCTTGTGTGCAAAAAGCACAAATTAATCCCACTGCGTACGTTTTCAAAAAATTAGCCCCTGTCCTCACTACTCTTTATCACGCGTGTGTGTGTGTGCGAATGGCAGCGGGTGCCAGCCCAGCAGTAATAAGAAGTCTTGGCACACTCCCACCATTTAGCTTATGCTCATTCTCACTCAGCACTCTCTATTGGGAGCCGTGATAAAAATCAGCACTGTGATGGATCTGCTCAACATCTAACGATTGTGTCTGGTACTACACCGTTTTAAAACAATCATATCCCAACCTCTCCTCAGCTAATAATCCAAACACAGCAACCTATGTTTGGGTTAATCTTTTGAAATTTGCCGTGCCTTGTTGGCATGGCCACAGGCGTTGCCCACTTGGCAGTCAATCAGACAGGCCAGTGGACGCTTGGAAGGATCTAGAACCCAGGAGCCATGGAAGTATTTAGATATCCCTGATTAAAGAGGGACAGTGGGGGATCAGACAGTAAAAATTTAAAAGATGGCACCCTTTCTCCTGTGTTGTGTTTTTAAATTTTGTATAATACTGCATGTGTGCTGATAGTCACTAATAGTAGACTGGATAATTCAAGCAGGGAAGTCAGCATTTCAGCAACTTATTTTACCATGGTTTTTTATGGTAGAATAATACAAAATGATCTGATTTATTTTACTCTCACATAAAAAGTGTCAATTATTTTTGCTATTGCTAACATTACAGCATATTGTTATCAGACGGTTCAAATATCCCTGGATACTGTGCTTCTTATTGGTTTTTGCCCAACATTTGTTGTGCTGATGCAAATGACATGGCATATGCCATTGAATAAATAAACAAAATTTTATAGTAACCTAAAGCAAATGTGAATACATATTGGCTGTAAAAGAGAACATTTTAAATAGACATTTTCACAGTGAAGGGAAACAAGATTAAAGCTTTCTTGTCAACAGGAGACTGCTGTATATAGAAGAATTTTGAGAAAAATTTATTGGTAAATATACTTTTTAAAATAATGTTTTCTTATTTCACAAATGGGACACTGCATGGATATGCAATTTGTTTATTTTTTGTTATTTTGACTTTGAGATAGCAAAAATATAGAATTAATAATTATATTTATTGTTATTGTTAATTAGTAGGGTAGTCAGTCTGAATTCAGCTGCTTAACAGACATCTTGTTCATAGCTTACCAAGAGTCATTTTGAAGCAGCAGTTCTGTAATAAAAGTAATTGGTAATGATAATTAGACCATGTATTTTCCAACAGGAAATATTGCCAAGCTGTTACATTTTTCTTTCGCACGAACCAGGAAAAACTGTAGCTCCCCTTTTTCAGCCAGCTGGCCCGCAGTGCCCAACGACAGATGGGGTAGAGAGGCTGCTGTATCATGAGATGCTGTACAGAGTAGGAGATGACTGTCAATTTTCCTGCATCTCTTTATAAGATCCACCAACTTAAAAATATTTAAAGGAAGTTGAGAGAAGGTAATTAAAAGTTTAATTTCTGGACTGGTTTGAGTCGCATGCCAAACCAACTATTTCCATTTCATACTTCGGCTTTGTGTGGGTGAAGAATGCAAGTCATCCAGTATGCCACAATGTTTTCACAGTGAAGCAATGCTGCTATCCATCACTCTCTTGCTGATGCATGTGCTCAGTTATCTATTTATTTCTCACATGCAAAAATTAGGACTAAAATAATTTTCTATCAACCAACATTATCCATATGGACCTACAGCGAGGCCTGTCCACCTGCATGCTGATGGGGTCTCTGTGCTGGAGGGTAATACTGTGATTAACACATAAACATATTGGGTCCTGTTGACCATAATCAGAACTAATATTTTGATGCCTAAACTGCAGCCAAATAAAACTTAAGGCGGAGGGGGAGGGTGTTTAGCTCTGCGTGACAGGAAGAGCGAGAGAGATGGAGAGATGGAGCTTAGAAAGAAGTTAAAGGAGTAGAATGCAGGAAGCAATACGACAGATGGTTGTGGAAGGCTCTCGTTAGTTAGCTTGCCTGGTGGTTGTGCTTCAGCACAGGTTGAGATGGGACAGATGGAAGGATGTGAGCTTGTGTGTGGAGCGAGGAGAAAAGCATAACACACACACACACGTTTCTTGGAAGAGGAGGTAGTTGGGAGCTGTGCTCACATCCCATGCCAGAGCTCGCGCACTTTAAGCATTGATTTAGCAATCAAGAAAACAGGGAATGGGAGGAAAGGGCTGGGAATATAGATTGAGAGCACGAGTGTAGGACAGCGAAAGAGACATAAAGGTAGGTCCTACATTACACATGCGATAAGCTCAGACAGGCAGGAAGAGAGCTGTGAAGAGCGAACAGAGGCAGAAAGAAAAGGAAAGTAACACCGAAATGAGCAAACACAAAAACGAGAGAAAGCTACAGGCATGGAACAAATTAAAGACAGATAAAAATAAGAGAAAGGGGGTGAATTCTCCCTTGTTTAAGCTTTCAAGTTTGTGTGTCTGCATCAAGGCTATTTTTATCTGCTAACCAAGGACACACCAGTCAGCACAGACTACAGGGTGGCATAGCTTGCCATATCAGATCTGAAATTCATGCTGGGTTGGTGAAGCAGGAGATTTAAGGCGGAATAATGGGATGCAACAATATGATCAGCGGCCATCGCCATCATATGTATGACAATTGGGAAATCAACCTGAGTGTGGATGTGATGTGAACATGTGTTTTCCCTTCTGTGCAGTCAGCATGCGCTGGCATTTTCCCCAGGTTTTCCTTCTCTCTGTTGTCATCAAGGAGGAGAAATGTGCTTTGCATTTTTATTCTGTGGTTGTTGATCGGTCTTAATTTCCATCCAATATGCAGAAATAGATTTGCAGAAATAGCACAAACAGGGCTCTTGTGGCTCATGAAAAATAGCGATCAAAGGGCTGACTTTGTAGCTTGTTTCTATGCCTTGGCGTTCAACTTTCTTCACTATGTAACAAAGCTTGAAGCGTCTTTACTGTCCTTGACTGCCTCACTGAGTTCTTTATGGCACGCCTCCTGTTCCATTTATTGACATCTGAAGTTGCTCTATTGCTTCGTGGCTGCACCAATCCCTGAGGAACCAAACTGCAATTATAGTACTTAATTAAGTAATTCATACCAGAAAATTTGTCAAAGTTTTGATGTTTTGTTATAATCAAAAACATCAATATATTTTGATTTTATGTGATAAACCAACATGATTATGAAGAGGAAGAAATTTGATAGATATTAGAGTTAGCCAGTCAGCCCCCATTAAATCTTATTGAGCACATCTAACAGCTTTGAAGATTTACAGACTGAACATTTTGCCCACTTGTTTTTGCAGAATCTAATAGGAAAAATTCAGTCCGATTGGATGGAGAATACAATTTTTAGGTCTTTCCACAACAGCTCTGACCAGATTCCTTGAATGACAACATGATGCTGCCAGTGCCACACAAATCGTTCAGCATGTACACCAAACTGTTCAGTTTTGGTCTCTTTTGAACAGACTACCTACTTCCAGATGTCAGCTTTGTCTGTGCACATCACATCTTTTAGATTTTTATTTCTAGAAATTTTGAAAACCATGCAAAACAAGTGTGCAATATTTTGTGTTGGTCTATTGCATAAATTAAATGCATTAAAAGCAGTGTGTTCCTATTTACAATGACTTAAAACAAAGCAAAACAAAAAAAACAGTATTCCTTCTGAGGAATTTGATATGCGTTTACTGAATGACCAGACATTGCTTTCGTACATGTGCTCCATTTTTATCAATTTACCTTTAGGCATGCAATATTGTTACAGGTCTTAACAATAAAAAACATGTAGCTTTAGAGCTAAGTTAGCTCTATAAAAGCCAAAACTTGCAATGGAACAGTGGAAAAATAAATATGTTTGCATGATGTTCATATGCCATGCTGTTAGAACTAGATGAGGCTATCACATTTAAGCAGGAATAAACAAAAAGACTTGATGGCCACACTAAGAATGTGTTTGGCACAAATCATATCTTGATTTCAAACCATTAGTTTCAAGAGTAAACTAAAAATTGTGGAATAATCTTACAAAGCACTGTAATCAGGATTTCTACACAGGCCGCTGCATCTCTCTGCATCACCTCTCAGAGACTAAACATACTTCAACAAGAAGAACATGCCCACTGTCTCTTGGACAGCACAGTGAGCAGGATTAATTTCAGCCCTGTCTGCCTTTTCCATGTTGCGTTTATGCATTTGTCTTTATTGGCAGAAAACACAAGTGTTTGCAGCCAGAGGGAGACTTTGAATTTGAATTGAAATGCGATGGACAACTTAATTTATCTCATGCCTGTCAAGTCATTTGGGGGTGTCGAGGCTTGACTGACAACCTGTAAGCAAAAAAAGAAAAAAAAACATTTACTGCGTGCTCAGACGTATGCAGCCGCCCGCACAAACCCATAAACAACAGTTATGAAGAAGCTGGTTTACTCACGTAGCCATAATCACCACATTTACCAAACACCAGAGGCAAGACGCATAATCACATAGAGCTGTGTTCAAGTGCATGCCATTCAGGCTTTGACTACAAATCCAACAGAGGACTGTGATTGTGTCAGAGAGCCATTTATAATCTTTTTTCCCCCCTTATTTCATGAATGAGTTTTTCTTTCCTCATGAGCAATTTGAAATTGGATTCGCTACTAATTAATTATAATTATTTGGCTAATGATGTGCACAGCAATGCGCTCTGATGTTTCTGACTCTGAGCCAGTGATTCAAGGTCACAGGAGTTAATCCAAACATGTCACAGATAAGGAACACTGAGAAGCATATGTAGCCTTTGGTTCCTGAGAGCTCACATATCCACTGTAAACTTTTCATCTGCATCCCTTTCCACAAACAGCAAAACAACAGTGCTGCTCAGATGTTTATATAATCTCTTGTGGTGAAACTAATCTTTTGATTTATATGTAGACACACCGGGATGCTAAAAGAAGAGCAGAAGCTTTGGGGTAAGAACTGACTTGTGTGTTGTCCATCTTGTCAACAAACCCCAGTTTCAGTTGAGGGAAGTAACTACAGAATATGATGGTGCAATCACCATGTTTTATTGCAGGTACGATGATATGGGATGTTGTGCCAAACATACATGACGCATCAAATTGGGCTTGTCATTGTTTGCAAAAACCAAACAAACGCTGTCCACTGTGAAGCAAATTTCATTCAGTCATAGACCGGGAGCAACAGGACTGAGAAAAGAGCGGCCATTGATGACTGTCCTTGAGGAAAATCCAAACAAATACTAAGGGAAAAGACAAGACACACAACAACTATAAATATGTGGGGAGAAGTGAATGTGAGGCTTTTAAATCTGGTTTTGGTTTACTAAATGGCTTTTATACTAGGTTCTTTCATAAGTGTATTGTGAAGCAACTTGTGACCCTTACATGCTGAAAGACAAATAACATTTTACTTTTTTTAACTTTGCAGTGTGCTTTTTAACTTAGTAATTCTAATTTCATACAACTTTCCAACATTTTAAACAGCATGAAGAAGCAAGTGTCCAGGAGCGAGACCTGCCAGCTCTTGCTATTGATATGGAATGCTAGTGGTGCTGAAATCTGTGGTTAGTGTGTTGAACCAGGTGACCATCATGATGTCTTTTCTTGATTAATAATGTAGGCATTTCAAACTATTGCAATGAACTCTACCAAATATCAACTGTGAAGTTGAGGAGATTGACAGGAGATAATTTCATCTAATAATAAAGGTTTTCTATGTATTTATTTGTTCTTGTATGTAAAGTTGTGACCCAGTGTGGATAATTAATTCAAGTCGTTGTACAATCACTTCCCTCCAGGAAAAAAAACATTTCAAAGAAATCATTTCAAAGCTGTAAATTACTAGGAGGTTCGTGTTCATGATGAGTTCATTTAAACTTCTGCAAGTGAGAAACAGTGGAAAAATTAAGGCATTAAGCAAACAAAGTAAGTCATAAATGTCCCTTGTCAGCTCTGGGAATGAGGCCACCTGTGAAGAAGTGCTGCCTACAAAGTCGCTCACTTAGAGAAGGCTAATTACCTGCGAAGCAGCAATTTGGGGTGATTTTTGCTTTCAAGGTTGCGGTCTATCAGGTCAGACAGCAGGTGCTTCAGGACATCGGTGGCGTACTCCAGCTTGCTCTGCAGCACTGTCATGATCAGTGAGGCCACGTTGCCACGGTCCCTCATGGAGAAACCACGCTGGGCCTCCAGAGTGCGGATAAAACACAGCAGGAATATTTTGTTGTTAATGAGCTGGCCAAAGAGCTTCAGCCCCTTCTCCACTTGCTCCTGGCGGTAGCCTGGCACCTGGGAGAAAACAAGAGAAATGAAAAGCATTAGAAATTTCAAAAGCAGGCAAAATGTGCAGATTCAAACTGGCATATTCAAGACAATGATACATATATCTAATTAGTCACAGACTCATTTGAATTTATTGTTAGCGCTCTGTCCTTCGAGTTAAACTAAGTTTTTTTTTTGTCTTTTTAAGAGGAATATAGCAACTTCATTTACATAATATTAAGGTCACTTACAGCTGTGTTTGTAAAACCAGAAACAAATGAAAGCCATGTTTTAAATAATCCTAACCAATGAATGAATGTACAATTTTCTTACATAATCATGCCATAGCAATTAAATCCTTGGAAAGAACAATTGAAATAGAAAAAAACTCACTGAAAAGGGGGAAAAAAGAAGGAACCTAGGGAGATAAGGAGTTTAACATTTTCAAGCTTTTGTCAGGTTTCATCTGAAGGTTGAGAATAAAGTCTGAAAAACACCAGGGCTCAGTGGGGAGTGTTTATTATTTCGATGGCACCGTGTTCCATATTAATGCAAGTTGAAAGGCAGTGCAAAACTGTGAATTCTTCTCATCTGAGCCCACACCATCCCAGCACTGTTTATAGTTGTAACTTGCAACATGTACGTCCCCTCCACCCCCCATTTCTTCATAAACAGCACCTTAGGAGATTATGTTTTTTATCTGTCAGTAGCACTCTGGGTAAGACAGCATTGCTTTGCAGCGAATGCAGCTGTCAGCCCACATATGTTCCGTCTTTCTACCTTTTCCTTGAGGTGGTTGTAATCTGCCGGGAGCTATTGTTCAGTTGAAAGTCTAATTTTATGCAGCTTGTCAGAATGTGTTTCTGTGTTTGGAAGTGTTGGAATATTAGTCGTTTGTGAGTGCAGGATTTTCATTTTTTTAAAATTACTGTAAGGTTTTCTGCCTCCTTCTGCAATTAGTTTTTATACCATTACCAGTGTATGATTTATACACTTAAACATGGCATTTTATAATAAATTACAATGCTACAAACCTAATTAATCTCTAAGATTAATGTAGAAAAGACTATGTGCCAAATAATAGTAGCAACAGAAAATCTGTAATCCCATGTAATATTTGAGGTAATGAAATAATAAAATAAAATAGTAAGATTAAACTTAAGTGCTTCCATCCAGGTCCAGAGCAAAATTAGTTAATTTTAATCCATTTATTTTTTTTATGTAAGAAAAACTTTGATAAGTGTGTTGTGCATTCTACTAAGCCTTGGTCACTATGATGCCTCAATAAAATCCAAAACTGCTACTAGAAATCTTCTCAGAAGCAAATGCGTCTATTGATCTAATCTCTGCATAAATAAATCCGAGTTTTTAGAAAACATTGGTGAACAAATACATAAAGAGGACAAATAAACAGCAAGGAGAAAGTTGTGGAGAAAACTAAAGCAGTTTACGTTATAAAATATTATGTGAAGCTTTTGAATGTATTACAGAGTAGTGTTCAATCCATTGTGGCTCAGCTGGAATCTAGAAACTTGGCTATTATGAAAGAGAGCCAAAATCAAATCCTTTGTGGATAGAAAATGTTAAGAAATCCTGGTTGAAGTTTGCCACAGGCAATGTCGGGGACATAGCAAATACATAAAAATGAGCTCATTTTAGAAAAGAAACATTTAACTTTTTACACTACATGCAAGATGTTCCCTCGCCCTCAACAATTATCTCCACTATATTGCTGCTTGCAGCATCATGCTGTGCTGTTGCTATTCTTCAAGACAGGGAATTTGGTTAGAGTAAAGTAATGTAAAGAGAATTGTTGCAAAATTGATATTAACAGACACTTTCCATCCAGCATAACTAAACTTGACCTACACTGGAAAGAAGAATTTTAACAGATTCTAGTATAGATGTACAAAGCTAGAGATACCACCATATGGCTCCGACTTTAATGGCAGCAAAATGTGGTTCAGCAAAGTCCATTTCTAGGTTGACAGCCACAATTAGAACTTTTTGCATCAGCTATTTCATAAACTAGTTACCATTTTTCTTTCATGAATTTATGTTGATCCGTCATAAAATACTTTGTAGAAATGCAGGGGGAAAAAAATCCAGGAGTATGACTATTTTAAAAAGGCAAAAATAATTAAATATGCAAGTTTTTAAATGTATAAAAGAACAACAACAAAAAGAAAACTTCATAAATATGTTAGTGCTAAGAATTTTCCATGGCTTTGGTTAACTCAAGAAAAACTCCATAATCTTTCTTTATACAGCTCCCCATTAGCACTTGGCTTTAAATTATTTGGTGCATCAATAATAATTAGGTGGTCATCAACAGCCACGCAGTTTTTCCATTATGCTCTTTTTCCACATAATACTCTTCATATAGTTTGATATTTATGCCAATTAAAACATAATTAATATGGCTTATTAGTGGGAAATTCTCATCAGGGATAGGATAGTTAACTCTGGAGCCAGTGAAATAGGGGCCCATCGTTATTATAATGAAACAAGATGACCTGTTCAATTATAGTTGTCAGTCAAAGTTACGAGTGAGGATAAATGACTTAATGTTTTTTTTCATTTTGCATTTCTCCCGATGATTGACTTTTAATTTGGTTTTGGAGATAAGAAAAAAAAAACCCAGTTACCATCTCATGTCATTTTTCATTATTAATGATTTCACAGTTTTGATTTGAAGTCTGTCTTGTTTGCTTTGAAATAACTCTTCTGTCAGCTATCAGAGGGCTTTTGTTTACGAGATGGCAACAACAGCCAACATCTGCGTTAATTTCACCTACTGCGACCCACCCCACTGATAATTTGTTTGCTCATTTTGAACTCATTTCCAAAAGGGCTAATTGGATTACAATGATGTTTAATGAAGACTGAAGAAAAGGAGTCATATTTATTTATGTGCTATGTCAAGGAAACAAAGTGTGAGATTATGTTTTCAAAAAAAAAAACTTGAAAAAGTTCAGAAAAAACCTTGAAATATTTTGCTTTACAAATTTAATAGCAAACACATTTACTGAAAAGATGTCTTTAAAACTCACAACACAGCATCACAAATAAGGGAATTTAAATCTAATCATCTCTTTTTTAAAAGACACTTTACTCAAATGTTCAAAGGTAAACAGAATTATCTATTACCTCCAGATCTCTCAGTACAGGATGTTCCTCGATGCCTGGAAAAAGGACCCTCATGGTGTAAGTCCTGTAGTCCAGAAAAGGGATTCCTGCTCCATCTAGATCACTGGTGAGCTCATGAATGTCTGTTTGAAGTTCTGCAAAAGCTGGAAAATGACAAACATTTTGTGTCAATGTACATATTTGTTGTATATTTATTTGTTCAGCCAAAAAACCGTTACCATGTTGACACAAAACTTGTTTATTCAAAGCTTATAACATTGATGACAAGTCAAATGCCATCAAATAAGGGAACGTCGATTTATGTGAAGGTTTTACCTTCTTTGCACTCCAGTGCCACACGTGACTCAAGGTTGTCCATCTGCATTTGTAGTCTCTTCAGAGTCAGGTCACTTTCTCGAGACTTGCGCTTGTAGGCGATCAGAACCACCACAATGAAAAAGATGAGCAATGCACCAGCTGCAGCGATGCCGATGATCGCCGTGCTGCTGAGTGGGCTGTCAGATGTGATGTGGACCACACCAGGGGAAAATTCGATACCACCAACACGTGCCTTGTCACAGAAAAATACATCAATGTGTTATAACAAGCACCAGAATCTAGCGTTGTAGCAATTTTACAAAAAGAAGTATCTTGACATTTTCAAAATCAAACTTCTTTCACATTTTTCAGACAAAAATTTAAAGAGCTCATTCATAGCCAATAATAAACATATTCATACAAAATTTCACTTCACATTTATGGGAGATATTTAAACAGTGAGCAAAGTTTAATGTTGCGTTGGAACTAATGAATGGATCAAATCCTGATTGGTTTGAAGGACAGATACACAAACTGAAGACTTTGTTGATAGATGGATGGACAACGTATTAGTTGTTTGAATGGATAATTGAGTAATCTGATGGTTTGTTGGTTGGCAAGATGAATAAATGGAAAAATAAATAGGTCCAATCACTGAATGGACAGAAGTATGATCAATCATATAGATGGTTTGAGGGAGAAACTGAAGGCTAGCAGGATTGACAAACTGATGCTTCTCATTGTACAGAAGTAAGTATGGACAATGACTGAGATGAACAGATGGGTAGATGTGTTAAATGTTTAGACATTGGAACATGTAGTTTTTTTTTGTTGTTGTTTCAATTGCATCCAGACCTAACCAATAACTTATAGGCCTTATGGAGCCCCATCCATGTATAACTTCGGTTACCTTTTTAGTGCAATATAAAAACATCTTATACTGAATGCAAAACATATCAAAGATTTCACCAAATGTTTCCTGTTAGCTTAGATTTCTAAGAAATACTATTTTAATTGATCAAACAGAAGTTCAAACTTCAGAGAGAGTAATAGATGGAAGCGTCTACACACTTCTGTTTATTTTATAGTGATGTGTTTTTATCTTTCTGCGATGTGGGGTTCAGGTGGTAATATCAGGAAATGCTTTGCTCAAAGTGGTCTCTCTTAAAGCCACAAATGGAATCTTTATTGAGTTTGCTTTGGCTGTAATTCTTCTTATCGAAGGGTTATTTGTTTGTCTTTCGTCTGCTTGTGGGTACCAACAGGAACCACGTGGCTGATTGGATTAGAACCACGCTCCGTATGAGAGCAGACAAATGGAAAGATGGCAAAACAAAGAACGTCTGTCTCTAAATCTTTCAATTGATTTGTAAGACTGTTTTCCTTCCCAGCAGAGTCTAGACATTAGTTTATGCTACATCACCACTTACCAGGACTTTGTGGCGACCAGTCAGGTTGGGTGACTCACAAAGAAGCTGGTTCTCTGACACTGTTAACATGCAGGGTTTGTCTCCAATCAGGACTGTGTAGTTCAACTTTCCATTCCCACTATTAGTTGGCGGAAGAAAGTTTCGTCCCTGCAAAGACAATTCATGCCTTATTTTCAATTGTTCAGTTAAAAAAAACAACAATGTAGTCAATTGCCAAACCTAGTTTATTTTAATATTTTAGAAGTGAATTTTGCTCCAGGTGTCCTGACTAGTTCACACACAAACCACTCACAACACACCAATATTGTTATAAACAGGTTTGACAAAAATCCTGTGAACATATTCACAAAACATTAATCAAAGTTTACAAGAAAAAGTGCTGAAGATGTTGATCAACTTACTTTTAGTATGATCGGGGACCCCGGTTTAAGCTCTTGGACACCAGAGGGACTCAGTGGCTCAAATTCAGGGTTGGGGTAATAGATAAAGTTAGTGTTGTTGAGGGCCATCAGGGACTGCACATCATCCATTTTAAAGCCAAACTCATCGGGTTTTTCTGGTACTTGCTGCCTGGCCAGGCTTATGGACAGTTCTGGGACCTGGCACTGCATAGTTGTGGAGCTCAGCACCTGACACATCTTGAGGACACAAAAATGGAGGAAAATTTAAGTTTGCAGGTATATATATCTTCTTGACCCAACAGTTACAAGTCTTAGAATAATTTCCTTTTGTTACTTACTCCTCACTCCGTCCTCTTTCCCTGTCAATTTGACTGTTAGTTTGTAAAATATCTCTTTGTAAAATGGGCTGCTTCAAGAAATCTTCCCTGATTCCTTCTGCATAAACATGTGTGCCTCACTATGGCCATATTTGTTGAGTAAATAGTTAACAACCCTGCTTCAAATGTCAGCATACTCTTTGCTTTTCTTTTTTTTTTCATAAGAAAAACAAAAACATTGCATATCAGATATACCACAATAAAACATTATTTTACTTCAATGTATTTAAATTGAATTACATTTGTAACATCTTATTGCTAATAAACTAACAGAAATTGATATGTGAATTTTTAAAGATAGCAGACCCTAAATAGTGAAATTATTAAAATACATTTTATTTTTACTGATGATCAATCCAGCTTTAAAAATACTAAAGTCTTGAAAACATAATATGCTTAGGACATCTAGTTTGTTTCAATTGGTACATATCTGAATACCACAAACATTAGGTAGTTTAATTTACATATTGAGTTCACAGTTTATCTTAAAGACAGATATATGAAATTTGCTACTATTCATTCCTTTTAATTCACTTATTATTTCTTAAATTGTTCAGTTGAACATCATAAACATTCTTTCCAACTTCAGGTGTTCAATTCTTCAACTCCTACAAATAAAAAAGGCAGATTTTAAAAAGTGTATGGTGGAACCTGTTGGAGTCTTATTCCAAAGGTGGTGATAAAATAATGTACAGCTACACACAGGATGCAGATTTAACACTAGCAGATCAGGACGTGTGGAGATGATAACTGAGTTTTACCTTTCCTTCATTAGCCTCTACAAAGACCTCCAAAGCTCATCTTCACTCCTTCCTGATATCTTCTTTCTTTGTCCAACATCAGCCAAATTTCTATATGTTCTCTCTTGTCCTGTGCTTTTATACTTGTCTTAGATGTTGATTCACATTTGATATATGAAACAATTTTAAATATTTATTTTTTCTTTATTCACCTAAAAGTGAGTCTCACTAGCAATGACAGATTGATCTATCACTTTAATGCCCCATGCCCCTCTATATCCCCCTTACATCTCTATTCCTCTCTGCCTGTCAGGACGCTGACAAATCAACCTGCAGCACAGGTCTCCCTCACAGACATCTCACATCTCCACAATAACCTCTGCCATGCAGTCATTCAAACTATTACACGTCACTGTAATTGGCTCCTTGAACATCAGACTTGACAAATCCTGCAAGGTCTTCGGGACATTACTGACATGTATAATGCAACGGTATATGTCAGGTACCAGAATGAAGGGGAGGAAAAGAGAAAATTCTTCTGTTTTTGGAGAAATGTCACTAAAATCACTTTAGATGTCTGATTCCGTTTCTTTTTCCTTCTCATCTACATCCATCTTAGTGTCACACTGCATTGCAAGATGTGAGGTAAACTATATGGCAACAGTTACTTTTAGACAATACCTAGCTCACGTGAGTGTGAGCACAGATGTTAAACGTGCTGCAAAGTCACGCTTAAATGAACCATGACGATGGATAGCGTTACAACCTTTTGTTCCCCTCTTCTTTCAGTGAGATCAAACAAACTCTTGTATGACTTTCTCCAGCTTTCTGTGAGAAAACTGCAGATTACAGTTATATTATTTTTGGCATGTTGTCGCAAGTTTCTCCTTTTTGTTTGCAAGAAAAACTGATGTGATTAAAAGCTTTTTAGTAGTGGTTAAACCTGATTAAAATATTTAATCTTGCTGATTGCAAAGGCTGTAAAACTTAATATCAACAAAATAAGCAGCACTTTCCATTGAAAAACCTTCTTTGCTGTGAAATTATTGGATCGGAGACATTTTGTTTCAACAACAAAATATTGTTTTTAATTCATTCACTTAGGTAATTCAACCATTAGATTGGTGCAATATGCTACCCATTAAGATTTCAAGTGTTTCAGGAACCCCTGATTTGTAACATTTTGAAAAAATACTGTTCTTTGTGCATACTCAGACATAACATGTAGTCAATGTATTTTCACTATAGGTTAAAAATAAAAACATTTTAACCGCTTTCATTTCAGATGAAGCAATATTGGTGTTTTGCAGTTACTTACGCTGAGCGATTCTTGGCTGTTGTATTTAGCTCTTATGATTGGGGTCTCAATGATGTCCAGGTTAGTTCCTGTTACCATCACTGGAGTATGACCACTGAAAAACAGGCAATATTTCAGAGATTGTTTTGACAAATTGTGATTTGACAAACAAATTACTAAAGTATACCTTGAACCTTTTCACATTTTCTTACCACCAAATTGTTATATATTTTGTGGCAATATGTAGCTCACCTCAGTCAGATTAGATGGAACATTTCTAAATAGTCAGCTGTAACTGTCATAACATTTTAATTTCTTTCAAAACTGTCCACTGACGAGGCCATTTTTGATTAAAAACAATTCCTCAGCAGCTGTGGCAGTATGTTATAGATTGTTCCTCTGCTGGATAGCAAACATCCACCTTAGCCTCCAGTCTTTTGCAGCCTCTAGCTAGTCTTCTTCCAGGATTGACCTGTGTTTTGCTCTATCCATCAACTCTGAACAGCTCCAGTAACCCTTCTGATGAAAAGCATCCCCAAAGCATGATGCTGTGGAGGTGCTGCAAGGCTGTTGTGCAGAATAACTCTGCAAACCTTGGTTGACCTTAGACAATTAAAGTTGATTATAGCCATGTCTTGGTAGGTTTGCAGTTGAACCATACTGCCTTCACTAGTTGCACATGATTTTTTAAGGATTGTCAAAATAAATGAGTTGAAAAAAAATGACTATGTGTAAATGTAGCAAATAACTGTGGGATGCACAAGAGATGCTGAAGGTTTTCTAAGACGTATAACATTTTAAAGGTATTTTTAAATCATTTATTTTAAATTAATAAGCTTGAGGCCTGTTCAACAGAGATATGTACTTCCTCCAGATCCACAGTGACAAATTAATTCATTTGCCAAATTGAGAACGTTCTTCCTGTTTACATACCTGTAGATGCTCCACTCTGGCTCTATCTTTGTTATAGTGGGATCCTCCACATATTCAAACTGCAGATCTTTCTGGAGTTGGGCCTTATCTATGCTCACAGACACAGATACCCTTCCGTTGCCATGCAGAGAGGCATGTGTTCGGCAGGTTAGCCACTGTCCACCCCTCCTAGAAAGTAGCAGTACAGAATTAGCTAAATAAAACTGCTACTTAGGGATAATGCTGTGTAACCATTAAGAAAAAATATGACATTGGGAGATAATAATGTAGCTTTTTTTTAATAGCTTTTTATCTTGAAAGTTTCAAAATCATTTAACAAAACAAAAACTATTTAATAACCCTGTGTGTTACCATGGATGATAAAGTGGAGCTGAGTATACGGGTTATTGAATAAAACTCATCAGCATGAATACTGATAATACAACCTTTTTCAAGATGACTTTATTTTTCCTCTATGCATCTCATAACCAGAACCGTCAGAGCCAGTAACTGCCTACGCTTTGATGAAAACCGACTTTGACTGAGCTTTTTAATTGAGTCTTTGAAGAGTGATTGGCAGGGTCAACCGAGGCATGTTCCCACTAACCTCAAGTAAGTGCACGGCTGGTCCTTAAACATAATTGACACGTTGCTCCCAGCATCCAAGTGGCTGCCTGTGATGTTGACAATTGTTCCCCCGGAGACTGGACCACGGCTCGGCTTCAGCCCCGTAATTCGTGGGATCTATGTTGGGAGTTGCATAGTAAGATCAGTCACGTTAAAAATAATAATGCCAATGGAGGGAAACAAATATTGCAGATAAAAGGCTGGGAAAAAACTGTTTAAACTTTTGATGAAAATAAGAGATCAGCGTTTTTAATTTTTTAAAAATACCTACAAGGTTTTTTAAAAATCTTGCTTCTGCGTTTTGAAGTTTAATTTACCACCTAGCACCCAAAGTACAAAACGCAGTAAAAAAAAACAGCATAAAAAGTTAAAAACAAATCTATTTAAAGAACTGTTCCTTTTCACAGAAAAAGTTTAGAGAGAAAGCCATAATAACCATCTCATCATTCTTGTTTATTGAACATTACTAAATAAAATGTACTACAATCTGTAGCTGCAGATCCCACTGGCAATGGGCACAGGCAATAACATGTTGGAAACATTATACAATTGCCACAGCAGTAGTTAATCAAGTCCAGTCAAAGCTGGACATCGTACCAATCTATTATGAAGCCATCTGGCATTCTTATGGTCCCATCTAAAGCCTGTTGTGTTGCAAGTTTAGATGTAACATGTCATACCTCTGTGAAGAGGGGCCTCAGTGAGAAATAAACCTTGGCCAGTATCCTTTGAAGGGTAACAGTAAAAATAATACTATAGCATAAAAACAAGTCCATAAAAGCAACCACTGGAAATTTATTCCAGAATGTGGAACTGTGTTGGTGATAGTGTGCTGGGAGAGTATTGAAAGAACACAGCAGAGGGTGTAATGTGTTTTTTTATGAGTTCGTGTCAGAAAACGCTTTTAGAAATATCAGCTTTTCTGCCTCATCTTAAACTCATTAGTGAGTGCCAGTCGTGTGTCTCAACTGATCTAGACATGAGAGAAAAGTTATCATGTGGGAACAGAGCCGCAAAACTGGAACATATATTAGAACGGTAAGTGAGAAGAGAGAACACCTCACATTGAGGCGCTAAAATGGATACAATTCTGGAAGAAAGTCAAAACTCAGTAAGTCACATGTGCGAAGTTAGAGGTTTTTAAAAAAATTTTTTTACAATCATATGACTAACATTTAAAAACTGTGATATGAAAGAAAATCTCAAATAAAAATAGACACTCACCACAAAGTAGTAGTACTTGGATGATGTTGCCATAAATTCTGGTCTGCATGCTCCAACACCAACACACACCTGTATGTTCCCAGTATACTGGCTCAGCTCTGCTCGCCCCATCTCACAAACAATCCTGCAGGGAAACATTAGCATAACTGCAGATTGCATAGAAATTCACACTGAAATTATTTTAGCCTTGAAACAAAGTAAAGAGGAAACTGATCAAGAAGAGCTTACATTGTGATAAAACCTTATATGAAGCACCATTTGGCAATAAATTTACCTCTTATGATTGGCAAACTTGAGGGAGAAAAAGCAAAAAGTCTATCCTTTTGCATATGACCTCAGTTACAGCTACCTCTGCTGGGTCAGCACTTACTAAGAAAGTGCTGGCCCACAACTTTCTTTCTAAGCAGAAGCACTGTATCTGTTGATAAGCCAACTTTAAACTAATTTGACAGATGGCACCTGCAAGAAGCCCTCGCTGTGGATTAAACTGGAACGTCAACTAAATCTGACCTCCAGAAATGTCTAAAATGATTATTGGACTGTAAGGACAAATGTATGTGCAGCTGCTTGAGGGTTTGTTACTAGAAATTATAAATGTATGAATTGTGCTCCAAGGTACACTTAGTATTCAAGTTTTATGCACTTCATGTACCCTGCTGACACTTAAGTTTCCTCTCAAACAGTCTTGGATATAAAAATGAAATCAGTTTGACAACAATTTCAAGTAAAAAGTAGTAGTTAATGTACATTGCAAAAAGAAGGATAATTTGATTGCTAAATTATTTTATAGTTAAAAATACAACTTACTGTTCCGCAGGTATGTAACCATCACGTATGGGGGTGCAGTCCACGTCAGCCACCTTCACATTACCCTGAATCTCTCTGAAGTCCAGTCCAAGATTTTCACCACGGATAGTCACAAGTGTGCCGCCTTCCCTGGGACCGCGCAGAGGGTTGATCTGTTGAGATCCAAAACTTGATTATTTCTGTAATTTTGCTCATTTAAAACAAAGTGTTTTCTGTGCAATAGTTCGCAGAAAATGTGAAAACTTCATCAGACAGCTGATATGTTTATACCAGCGAGGCTGAGTCTGTTCTTGTCTGTCTCTTAACAGGTTTTCCAATATAGTTTAAATCTTCTCTTTCTGTCAGTTTATTGTACAAAAACATTGATAGCACAAACTTTTCACATTTTTTAAATTCAACTTGAATGTATTTCATCTGAACTTAAAAAAGTGGTCCATAGCTGTAAAGAGGAAATAAATTAATATGTGCTTTTAATATACAGCCTTTTATTTTCTCTGTTACCCCTAAAACAATAAACTGGAACCACATGTTTTGTGAAGGTTTGTAATGAAATACATTATTCTGGTCAGATAGCAACCAAATGTAAAAAAAGTTTTAGTTTGAATGAGTAATTGAGTATTTATTTTATTGAGTAATCGATGAGATCTCATCCATTTTGTGAATACAACTGTCAAGTTTTACAAAACAAATAAATATAGAAACCACAACAATGCATGACTATGACACTGCAATCAAAATACCAAGATTGCAAAGTTGATAATTTTTAAGAGTGCCAACTACTGACTAACTACTTCTGAAGACAATAAGTACCTCAAGCATTCTTTGCTTGCCACAGTAATTACTTCCCAAATGCCACGAGCATTTCAGGAGCTCTTCTAAAAATGCACTGCTCATTAGTGCTGGATTGTGGAATCAGTGTATTAACATAGGACCTCTTCAAAACCAATAGATTCCTAAGGTGAGCAATTAAACCTAATAATTAGGTTTGATTTGTTGAGCTTTCAGGGGAAAAGTGCTAATTGTTTGTGTTCGCACATATTCCAAATAAAGAGACAATTAACAACAAAATGAACACTCCAGAGGTTAAAGAAGCTTTGAGGTCAACATCATGTCCTTTTTTAAATGTGTATTTCAAGTTTACAACAGTCAGATAAACCCAGATCAACAAAGATCCTGACATCGGGTGTTATCACAGTAATCAAAAGCATCTCTCATTGCAGGTAATGTGGTTGCGACATTCATTACCACTTTCTTACAAAACTACCTTTTGGCTAGCCAGTGTGTGTGTGCGTGTGTATGGGTGAGTTCACATCATCAAGCCTGTCCAGATGGATAGATGTTACAAACGGAGACAGAGTAATCTCTGCCAAGTACAAGTCCTCCAGGCTGCAGACCGGAGCCAGCTGCAATGGCAGCTCTCCCCGTTTCTCAGCTCTGTGTATATGTGGCAAAGTGACCCCCCCTGTGGTTTTCACATGGCAGGTAGAGTGCTGAGCAAATGAGTGGGTTTATCTTGGAGCACAACATAGTTAAGATATTATAGAAAACTACTCCATATACTAAAAGTATCAAAAGAATTACTGTGGTTGGATTATTTAAAAAGATGTAGTGGAATAAAACAACCTGAAATAGCTGAACTTGGAAGGATATTAAGCCAAATTTAAGCCAAGTCATGAAGAAGTCTGGAGTCTGTCAAATAGGAGATATTGTTAAGAAATTGTTCAATGCCTCTGATTAATAATGCTCCCTACAGATTTCTTGATTGAAAAAAAGCCATTTGGGAAAGGGTTGCAATACATCCAGTTAAAAAAAAAAATCGCACACAATGCCTTGTGGTTCCCAGTTCATTATAAAATACATTTGACTTAAGAGGGTTGACTTAAGAAAAATAGAGGGGGAGGAGAAAAAAAAGGAGGGAGACAAAATAAGGCTTTAATTAGATTTTTGACTTTGACAAGATAATTAACAGTTTCGTGGGGCAAACAATCACTTCTCCTTTTGCTTTTTCTCATATTATTGGTGGGAGTTGTCATTATAATTTACTGCATTAGAATGCATTAAAGGCTGGTTAGTCTTGGGAAAATCCTCACTCCACACTGCTCAGTTTTTATGGGGGAGATGAGAAGGCTGCAATATGTCCCAATTGCAGCCTCAGGGATGCAAAAAGACATACAGTCCCATCTCCTTCAATAAATCCACTGCTTTGAGTGAAAACAAACACTGCAGAGCCCCAGTGATAGACTGAAGCAGACTGGCTTCACTGCTTTAAGAGGCATAAAGGGTGTAAAGCGTTTTGTTTTTTTCTCTGTAAGAATTTATGTGTTTTATTTATTATTTTTTTAGTTTTCTAGGTTGACATTATTTGAGAGCATGTGAAACTGAAGTCCAATCCTTCAATTCAGAGTGTGAATTGAATTGTTGCATAAAGAGAAAAAACAAAATCAAACTATTCTTGGGGATTTTGTGCGTTAGACCAGAAGTGTCAAACTTCACTCCTTCATTGACCAACGTCCTGCAACTTCCTAGAGGTTTTCCAGGGCCGACACAAAAATCAAACAGCTGAATTATCTCCTTAACATAGAATCACATTCTAAAAAATTCTGCATGATTTTTTGATTCAGGTGCATTGAAGCAAACGTGCAACTTAAAGTTGCAGGTCACTGGCTCTGTAGTTGAATTTGAGATCTATACAAACACGAATACGTAATTTGATTTCAATATAAGCATATATGTTCTGTAAAGGCCTCAGGCCTTTGTGGTTTTAACCTGATACATGAAAAAAACAATATTAATATTAATGCTTTTGCAGTGTTAATTAGGTCAATCACTATTTACCTGACTCTCATCATGAAGGAGTGCAGAGTATGAAACAGAAGTTATGAAATTCACAGAAAAGCTACAACTTCAACCATTTTGTCAGTTTTACAGTAAATATTTGAGCTGGTTAAGAAAAATGTGGACACTGCCGTATGTGGAATGACTAAAGAGTTTTCTGTACAGCGGATAAGAAGCTTCATGCTTCTTATTCATGCTTCTGTGTGAATTCTGACCACCACTCACCATTTTAAACACACTTTACTTTTTGGGTATTGTTCTGTATAACATGCATGTTTCTCCTGGTGTTTTTGTCTCACCTGTGTGATTTTGGGGTTGGTGCATTTGCTGTTGATCCCGTTGGGCTCGAGCAGCTGGTTCTCTGGGAGGAGGCAGTGTTGCTTGAGGGTGCAGCGGTTCTCTCCTTTGCACCAAACACACCCAAACAGTGGGTCTGCTTTCAGACATAAACCGCAGCTTGCACGCTGAGCATCACACTTATAAAGATGAACTGTGCAGTAAGAAATAAAGGTAGACAAAGAAAATGTGGAGAGAAGGGAGATCAAGTTATTCCGGAGAAATCACTTAAAAAAGGCTAGACCACTGTACACAACCTGAACCCTTACAAATATCTCGTTATTCCTGCCATCATCATCTCCATACACTCGCATTCCCTCCTGCTTTGCCTCACCGGGCTTCCTACAATGCTGTCTCCTGCCTCTCGTCACCCACCACGCATTTAACATATCATCTCCATGGCAACAGACCAGCCATTTTCTCTTTTAATTGCCATTAGATGTGTGTGTGAAGTGCCCATCAAAAAATGCCCCGAGAGATGCTTCCTCCGCAGGCAAACAAAGGTAGGAGGCGGTTTAAGAAGTGTTCTCCATTTCAAGCATTTCCTTTGTAACTTTTGTTGCCTCTTTGATTTTGAATTCACACTCAATGATTTATTTTAGCAGATGTGTTTTTTACACAGACACATGTAAACACAATCTAAAAACCCTACAAAGTTTGCCTTCAGCTCAGTGTCATTTTGGAATATAATCCACATCTTAACATTAAATTTCATGAGTCTGACTCCACTGCCTTTGGAGAAAACAAGGGGTTGCCTTTCAAAGAACAAGAACCCACCACATACTGATGTTTTCCTGGTGTAGCATAAACTGTTTGCAGTAGTGAATTTACAGTGGCCAAATTGAACAAGTGCAGTTCAAAGCCACATATTAAAACAATTCAGCAGCAAATCTTCATTTCACAGATAACTCAGATACAAAAACAATCAGGATAGCCCACAGTGTGTCGTTTACTTCCTGTAAATACAGGAAGGGGAAATAAATCAGAGCTGTTAATACATATTGCAGATTCATTATACACAAAGCGTTAGTTTCACCCTCGAAATCTTTATGATTATGGTTTACAGGTAATGAAAACCACCAAATTCAGTTCCTGAATTTGTATTTTATACATCTTTGTTACAAAAAAGCATGCCCATGCACTGTACCGTATATGGACACTCTATTTGGTTCAAGCTGTTATTGCACTACTCATGCTTATAAATGTAGCATCAATGAAGGTAAGGTAAAATCAAGTTTAAATACTCCACTTTTAAGCTAAATTGTGGGTTACTATTAACTATAAGCCATATGGATCAAAACCGACAAAGTACTTCCAATATATCTATTGATGTATAGCAAATCTCTATATGATTGTCTTTTGAATTGGATTCATAAAATAAACTTTTAAATGATACAATTTATCAGGATGCACACACACATATAGACACACACACACACACACACACACATATATATATATATATATATATATATATATATATATATATATATATAATATATATACATACATTGTTTTGTTTTACACTGCTGTACTTTTCCATTAATAAGTTTCCAGCAATAGGAGTTTGGCAAAACTAAGAAGGAAGGCAGTAAGAACACATAAAATTTTCCCAAAAAAGTCCTACATAATGAAAAAGAGAGAAATATTAATAATGCAGAGAAACAAATAAAGTGTAACCCAGAGAGTTAGAACAATGATTTGCAATGCAGCCTTATGAGAAAAAGATACACCAGGCAAAAAAAAAAAAAAAAAAGCAGGGAAAAAGGGAGGATGTGTTAAAGTTAACCACTCTTCATGGGAACATCAGGAAATAGATGCTTCACCTCAGCTCACCACCACCTGTTGCTATGGAGACAGGCTGCAAGGGCAACAATTGGGAGACAGCAGATCCACTGTATATATCTCGATGCAAGTTTATCAGGAAACCACGATGGACTAAGTGTAAAGTGAATAAGTTGGTGAGCAGATGTGCTTGCATGTGTCGCTGCACATGATCACACCAATGCCTGCATATGTCTGAATGCTCACCTTTGTTGTGGGCGGGGTTATCAATGCTGAAATCTCCGTTCCAGATGACGGTCAGCTCCACAGGAAGACTGCTCATCTCCATCCCATCGTAGAAATACTATAACCATGGCAACCAGAGAAGGAATGAGTGACATTGCAGGGAGAGAGGGAAATATTTATACAGTGTATTGTTTCTGTGTTCAAATGCCTTTAGTGTCCGATTTCTTCTTTCGTCCCAAAAATACATCAGCAACAACAGGTGGCTTTAAACTCAGCAAACACAAACACACACACACACACCAGAGAGCGTTCAAAGATTAGATTATTTTTCATTTGGTTCTGTAACGCCAGCAGCATGAGAGGTTGGTGCTAGAATCATAATTTTCTGCTAAATTACAGTTTCTCTCTTTCACGGCTCAATCAAACTACAATGTTTGCCCTGTACTGTGATTACACACCCAATCCCACCGACATCTTGACACTCACACATTAACACACACACATGCAGAGTGATGAAGACAGACAGGAAGATGGAATGTTATTGTATCAACAGACGATTAGCATCAAGACAAGCATAAAGCCTTTTATACTTGCTGTCAATGCATTATTCATGGAAAGGATGGAGCCTCAATAAAGGGGAGACATAGTTAGGCTATTGTCCCATATAATCCCTTTATATCGGAAAAATTTGACTTACCTTTTAACAGTGGAAATATCAGTGAAAGGAGTACAAATTTTGATGGCAAATACCAGGAGTCTTTACTGAGACTGGTTCGGTGAGAAAATGTGAACCATTGCTGATGCTAATTCTTACCGATGTGTTTTGACATTGCACTGAGGAGCTGTTAAAGCGCAGGGCAGGGACTCTGTGCTCATTTCCCTGGATGGTCAGGAGGCACTCGTACCCCCTCTGCCCAGACTGTGGCTGGGGTAGGTTCTTGGCCCGCAGGGTGATGGGCTTTACCACATTGACTGGAACCAGTATCCTGTCTGCAGGCAGCAACTGTGGACATCCCTGAAACAAACATAAATGTTGGGTTATCATTTATAATATATGAATAATATTAAGTTACTATGGCAGCATGTGTGTTTTTGAATATTGTACTAAAAGTACACAGTAAGAAACCAGAAGATATTTCAGTGTAAGGATGGCAGCATTCCAACCCCTTCAACTTTTTAAAATTAAGATCATTATATGTGATTTATGTGACAGATCCACACAAATCCACTGTCAACTGTGAATTGCTTCTTGAGATAATATCCAGATTGGTGGAGAACATAACTAACACTTGACTGTCAAAATATTCATCTACTCCAGCTGTGGATCTTTGTAGCTCTTCCAGAGTTACTGTGGATCTATTGGCTGCTTCTCTGATTGGTGGGTTTCTTATTCAGTCTGTTAGTTTTAGGTGGATGGCTGTGTCTTGGTAAGTTTGCAGATGTGCCGTACTCTATTTTCAGATAACGGACTTGACAGTTATCTGTTATCTGAGGTGTTCAAAGCTTTGATTATTATTCAGAAATTGTGCTCTGCTTTAAACTTTTCCACATTTGATCCCTGACCTATTTTGTGTGTTCCGAGGTTTTCGTGATGAAACATGCATACTGATATTTTAATTAAATGACAGACCTGTTCACATTCAGAAAATGAAGGACAACTCTGCTCTCTACTCTACTGATACTATCCTAAGGATGGAAGCATCAATTATACATTGAAGCAGACACTTAAGGAAGAATTTGAATATTAATTTGCTAGATATCCAAGAAGCATGCATACTGAAGTTTTTTCTTGTATTTTTAAGAAACAAAAGATTTCACAGATGTTTCCAATATAAGTTTGCCTCCCTTATAAGTAGGCTGCTAAAAATAAATGACAGGCACAGAGAGGGAGGGAGGGATCAAAAACAGAAAAAAAATGTGAAAGGAATGTTAAAGGATGAACAGACGGTATAGGACAAAGTGACAGGTCAACAAGTAAAACAAATACCATTAGGACAGCAGAATAATCTGACAAAAATACATGAAAGGTAAAATGGAAAGGGGGCAAAGACAGGTAAACATAATAAATACAGAACAACACTTCCCTGAGCACATTGCAAAATGTTTAGTGTGTTTTGCAGAAGAGCAGCAGACAGGAAGAGAAGGGAAAACAGGCTAGCAGAGAGAGGAACAACAAAAGAAGACCCAAACTGAAAGCGGCAGGAACACCATTAAGCGCATGTGACAGGGAAAGCTTTAGTATGTCTAAGAGAGAAGTGCAAAGAGGGTGAAAAGAAAGGGAGCAGATAAGAGAAGCCCCCTAACGGATGGAGTCGGGGAGGGGGAGCAGGAGGGAGAGGGGTTGAAGCAGAGCACACGTTGAACTGTGCGATAACACTTGTTTGAAGTTCATTAAAAGCCACTTGATTTGGGTAGGCTGAGTGAGTGACTGACTAGTGAGTGACTCAATCATGTGGTGAGAGAGCCGAACGCTCTGTGACACCATTCACAAAGTCATTATAGATAAATGACACACAGAGGGGGGTGAGTTCAGCGGTGGAGGAGAGGAAGGTGGCGGTGACTGTGTGTTTGCTCTTCCAAATCTCATTTTCCTAAGAACGAAGGGTCATATTTAGAGAATGAAAATGAGTGGGAGAGCAAAGAGAGATGCAATCCATTTTTAATCACATCTTTCCCAGTTAATAGACATGAACAATGGGGACAATAAATCTGATCTGGTTTGTGGAAATGAAAACACGGGAAGCACTGGAGTATGACTTAACACAGCGCCTGAGTGGAATCTTTAAGACACAGATTTACTGCAATCGTACTGTGATGTGATGATGAGACTGAATTTTACACACACGCTAAAATAAAAGTGTGTAGGGGCAAGTTATAATAATTTGGTTTCAAACATACAACAAACTTTGTTCCACTTAGACTGGTATAACAATTTAGCATTTTAGTAAAATATGCAATTTGAAAAAACAAAACAAAAAACAAAAAAAAAACAAAAAAAACAGTGATGATCCAATTGCATTTATTTATTTAAAGCAGAAAAAATAAAGCATTTTTAAACTGTTAGATTAATGTACAATTGATTTTCAGTTATACAATGGATAACATATTTAATGTTATTTCATGATTTATTGATTTAGCTACATATTGCTAGCTTAATACACTAATATCACTCCAATATTACTTATACATAATGCAAATAATTGCCTGGACTGCAATAAATGTTATTTTATGTACATTCAGGCTCTCTATGTCTGTAAGATTTTCGGGAAACTTGTTTATTGCAGCTCAAAAAGGTTTCAAACATAAAGAGGTGGTAAGGTAATTAAAAACAACTAAAACCAAGTGGTTTCCTTGCCAAGATTCATCTCAATATTTTTGTGTGCAAATAAACAGATCCTTTGCATAGAAATGCTTCATACTTGTATACAAAGTAAAACCAAAGCTTCAGAATTATAGTACAGTTTAAGGAGGAAAACCTAGCCAATAACCATAAAGTCAGACAAATCATACCTTGAATAATGTTTCAATATGGCAACATGTCTGGATTTAGAAAAACATCTGAATATATTTACTTTATGGCTACAGATCTGAATCCCAGCATATCTGTGCAAAACATCCGCATTTTATTATAGTCATAAACCAATGTCATATCAGCCTTATAATTTCAAGGCTGATATGACAGCTTTGAAATTATTGGTGTCCCCATAGACACCAATTCAGAACTGCAAAATGCCTACATGCCAAAAAGCCTAGTTAGTTTTTGTGAAATAAAAAAAAAGCACAAGGTAAAAGCATAATAAAAGTTCTGATTACTGCATATTTTTTATGTGCATTTCCCCAACCAAACCATAGCTTTGGTTTCTGTTTGTAAATAAAAATAGAAAATAAGATGCACTGAAACAGCAGCATATAAACATTTACAGCATTCACTTTTAAGGGTTTAGACAAACAAAGATTGCACATCTTCCTTGTTGGCTCGAAATTATGTCGTCCCGCCGTGTTGTTGAGATTTATGTAATGTGCTTGGTTTTATTATTATTCCCCACATGCTTAAGTGCAAACACCCCAAGAGTCGTGGTTTACTCAGATGCCTAATTAGACGACAGCACTTAACTTAAATATACTTAATATCCCACTGCTATATGGCAAGAATATTGAATAATTAAACTCTTATAGATTAATGTACAGATTCGTATCAGAGCTTTTGACAACCTATTGAACAGAGTATTATTAAGAGGAAGGTGAAAGACGTCAGACCCGATGATACAAACAGGCACAAGTCTGTTATTAAAGCAAACAGGGCTTTCAATACACCTCACAGATTGACTGCCTTCAGGTTATGCCACATTGATGCTGTTACTCCTGCAAAAGCAGCTTGACCAAATGCTAAGTCCATGTACTTTACAGTAATATATATATATATTTTTAAATGACTAAAACATTAATTTTATGTAATATTTAATCTTTCATCTTTTTAATTACCTCTAAGCTGTAAAATGAACAGAAATACATATTTCCATCCCTGAAGAATCTTTTGAAATGTAAGTGATGCATATTTTATTTTAAATTAACTAATCACTGGTTAGTTTTAAAGAACTGAAATGAAAAATAAAACAAAAAAAAAACAAAAAAAAGTCTTCTCTCATGTGGTAATAACATGCTTTAAGACATTCTTACATTCTGTACTTCAAATTTTAAAATGAGATGTAGAGTTTTTATTAACACATTTAATTACTGTGATTTTGTGAAATGTATTGACAACCTGTTTAATGGATTATTTCGTAGATGTGGAAAATTGACAGAAAATGTTGGGAAGTATATAGTTTCATCTTTAAATCAATTTAATTAAACACAATTATTTATCTGAATGGCCTTTTACACTTGTGAGGGAAGAGATGTCTGCTACATGGTGACAAAACCTCTCATCCTCATTTCCTTTTAACCTCTTTATACTTTCATCTTGCAGAAGACCAGAGAACCAGATTTGAAGAAAAACGACTGAAACTGTGTCCTGTGAATGTGCATTTGTGTGAAGCTGTTGGTGTGATTGAAGCTGTAAATGTTAGTGACAGGGGATGTAATCAAGGACTTTAACTGAAGGACTATAAAGAGAAAAGTACCTGTAAATAGCACGACTCAACATCAGCATAGAAGTGACTGAAAATCAAAGTTGCCTTCTGTTTTTCTTTTGCTCTAGTAGTAGCATCTCTCTCACTCTTTTTTCCTGATCCATTGTCATTTCCCATGTACATCATGTTTTTTGCCATGTGAAAGATCGATTAATAATATAATCACAAACATCATTTAAAAGTTGCATTTTGCATTTGCTTGTGTTGCCTTTGATATTTAAAATAGTTGGATGTTTTGAATCTATTAAATGTGACAAATGTGAAAAAACAGAAATCAGGAAGGGGCCAAACACTTTTTCACACCACGGTGTGTGTGTGTGTGTGTGGAAGTGTGTGTGTGGGTGCGTGGGTGTGTGTGTGTATAGCAGCCAGTGCAGTTCCCTATGGTTCATCCCTTCTCAATGACCAATCTCATATTTCTCGTCAAGCCCATCAATGATTCTCGCTCTCCTCCCTACTTTTCCCCAGCTCCTTTTCTTCTTGGGGACCTACTTAGATCTGATAATTAGAGACTGGTGGGAGGTGTGAAGGGTGGAGATGTGGAAAGTGACAGAGAGTAGGAAGCAGGATGGGAGCTGCGAATGTAAAAGCCCTTGGCATAGTTTGAAGCTAAAGAGAGAGGGAGGGTGGGCGATGGCAACAAAAAGAGAGAAAGACCCATAATTATAGCAGCGTAAGGTGTGAAGATGAAAAGGATCTTAAGTTTTTAGATATGTATGTGCACACCAACACCCTGTGGTAACCTAAAGCTTCCCAGTTTCTGATTTATCATATATCTATAACAGAGCCTAAGGGAAAAACACTCTCCTCCTTTCTCTTTGCTAACTCTCTCTGCCTGCAGCTGCTCCTCCTTATTGCCATTACTTCACTTTTAATCTTAAATAACCTTTCAGTTGTGCTGTGTTTTTACCATTTTCTCCTAATGGAAAACTAACATCTAGAAAAATCTTCCTGTATTGTTTAGCTTTGTTGTGGAAAAGCTTTTTATCTATCAAAATAAAAGTTGAGATAACAGCGCAGCAACAGCTGAGGTTTAATAATAAAAGTCAGAGTAAACAGCTGTTTTAAGTTTCAGCATAATTTTCTCTACTGGTCACAAGATTTCAGGGGTCTAATGTTTCTTTTCAACTGAGGGGTATAGTTTGGTTCAGTGTGGTTTGGTACACTATTATTTGATCTCAGGAAATCAGGAGAGTAATTCCACCCTCAGCTGGACTCTGACTGGGCAGGCAGGAATAAAAATGATAAACCCGTCTACTCAATGTTCTGTAATGTTGGTACGACGATGAACATGACGCACTAATATTTTTTGTGCTTCTCGCAGACAGTTAAATTTTTCTGTCAACAGACTTTGTTGCCCTAACAGTATTGAAGCATTGCTCTATGTACCTGCAACTGAAGTTGGCCCAGGAATGCAGTGATACGGGTCAGTTGTATGGTCTACTTTTCAATGGAAACAGACAAAGTAGTGTAACAAACCACACCAACCCGTGCCATAACACTTATCGAAAACGAGGCATTAAGGATCTGCAGCATAAAGGCAAATCTTATGAATAGGTTTAAGCAGTAATAACTTTGAAACTGTTTTAAAATTCCCCAAAATAATCTTAAAATCAACTCAAAATTCACTGATTGTCAGTACTGAAACTTGAAGGTTAATCCTTCAGGTTTATTACCTAAACCACTCCAAATTTCCTTTCTTTTACTACTGTTTCCTTCTTCTATATTGTCTTCTAACTCTTCAACCCTCAGCTCAGAGGATAACATTGATTTCCCTATGAATTGAAATGAGGTAGTTCTCTGCACCATTCCCATCCAATATTGGCAGCTAACAGCTATTACAGTTGGCATTTAGCTTCTTTAATAAAATTATCCTGATCACCTGATCAATAAATTGCTGGTAAATAAACTTCATGACATTGATCACCGCCGCACAGTCAGGAAGTAAATAATGCAAGGAGATGAAAAGTGCGGTACGAGCTGGGAGATAGTGAAATGAATTCAGTGACATTAATATTTTTGTGTTTTGTATCTCGCTACCAGCCGAATATATTAGGGAAAGACTTGGCAGCAGCTCAGGATATGAACATGCTGTGTTGTAGACAGGAAAAGAAGAAAGGGAAATATCCTCCTGTGGTTTTCATCAGACAAAGAGAATGGGAAGTGTACCCAGTTTTATCACTTTCTTATGGTGATACATTGTGTGCGTATTGTGGATATGGACTACAGTTTGAGGAAGACGGTAAACACACTCTGTACAGTGGATGAACAAGAACAATCAATTCATATGGCAGTACATATAAATAGAGGGTAACCACTGGTTCCTTCATTAGTGTATTCAAGTTCAGCTTCATGAACAGTCTTTGTTAGAAAGCCAGAATCTCTATGTCCTTGAGATGTGCGGAGGGCAAACAGGCCAACGTCTGATCCATGTGCCCATATCGTTGCTGGCATGGATGAAACACCCAGGCCTGGCTTAAACTCCACCCTGCCCTGCATACTAACATCAAGCTCAAGCGGTGGGGAGATTCTGCTGGCCTCACTTATTAACATAGAGTTAAGGGATTATTGAGATCACTGCCTCAAATCCCTTAATTGTAATAGTTAACAAAAAGAAATCTGTGTCAGCAGAAAGAAGCGACCTCATTTTATTGCAAAGTTGACGCGTTGCCTTTTGTGGGTGTGTGTGCACATTTCTAAGCTTTTTATGCATGTGTCGGAACCATTATTCCTAAACAGCATGTAAAATCTGTCAGTAAATACATAACCTTGGAATTAAAGGGTTAATTAAAAGCAAATTAAAAATCATTAAGCCTGCATTGACACCTGCTTTTTAAATCCCTCTTTATTTATTCTTTTCTTTTAGCAAGCACACAATATGAGAGGATCCGCACATTATTAACCTGAGTCAATACTGACCACCAGTGTGTAAGCTAATTAGAAATGTAAACCTGCAAAGAATTTTGCTTGGGCAAAACTAAGCAGACAGTTCAAAAAGATAAACTACGTGGAGAAAAAAGAAAATAGTGTGCAGGTTGAAATGCTCAAGGGGAAGGAAAATGGGTGGAATAACACAATTGAGAGCAGACTGCTCATCAAAAGAAGCAATCTGGCTGAGCTTGTCTCTGCCCGTCGTACGCCGTCTGCCAACCCAGACATGAGCACTAGTGATCTTCATCATACCTCACCTCAGGCTAAGATTAACAGGCCACTAAGTCCCTGTACATCCCTCCCCTGAAAGCCACAGTGAATTGGCAAAGTACAGGCAGGCTAACACTGCCACAGAAACAAATGCACAGAGCAGAGTTGCAAATAACTGCATACTGAACCCACAGTCTCAAGTCTCAGGCACATATCTCAACCTTCCCTGACCTCCTATCTTTTCATGAAGGCTCCAGCAGTAACTGAGTAAAATCTCCACATGTGCTCATGTGATGGGGAGTGGCTGGGTTGGAGGTCAGTCGCTTAGCATGCCCCTTCCAGCGCACAGCTCGTCCTCTGCAGCAGAGCTGCCTAATTACAGCCGGCTCTGCTTCGGCGGGAATAGAACTGCCTGCCAATATTATTGATAATTCACAAAGAGTAAGCTGTTGCAGGGAATAGGGATGGGCATGTGAAATGACTCAGTTTTATTAGCTTCCACTGCCCTTTGAAGAGCAGTCAAAAGCAAGATATGCCAAGAGACTCGTGCCAGATGGAGGTACTACGACTGAGAGGTGTTGCAATCCTTTTAACAAGACACTTTTTGCACATAAAATCTTAGAATGAAGATATTTCTCATATGTAAAAATATTTCCTTTCATTTTATTTCACCAAAGTCAATTTACTACCCACACAAAAACACATTTAAGGATAGTAAATATACATGAATAAAATCTGGTTCAAACAGCTCAAAAACAGACAATGGTTTTAGCCCAAGACCTAATTTACTTATCCTCTTGCTTCCCTGGTCTACAGTGAGTAGGCTTGTGCACACTGATCCATTCTTGAGTGACATAACATCTGTTGGTAATTTTAGTTTTAAAACATTCTTATTACCCCAAAAACTTCAGAGCAGGCCATGATCACAGCTTTAAAGAACAAAAGATGTCAGTGTCTATCTAATCATTGATCTGGGAAATCATTTTCATGTGAGGGCCTGGTGGTGGGGGCTGAAGCCTAGAACAATTTAAGCTACTAAGAAGAAGCAATATTGCCTCATCACAATTACTGACCATCTTCCATTTCAAAATGAGAAGAAATACTTGAATCAGAGAAGCTTGTGCATTCTCTTATGTGAAATAATTGAAGAATATATAAGAAGCAAACACATTTTCTCAAAATTATTCCAGTTTCAGATCAACTGACCTCCGGATTCTTGACTCGGCCCTCCTGGAAGGAGCAAGTGCGAGGGTCATGGGTACAGTCATGCCTAAATTTACACCAATGGCACTTGTAGGGACTGCTGACACAAGACAGGCACCTAAAAATGGAAATATGTCTTTAATTACCAAGGGATATTAGAAAACAGAGAAAAAGCTTAGTTAATCTACTTGCAGTTACAGTCAGAAGATGCATGCAGTCATGAGGAACATGGTAATTTCTGAATTTTCAAAGTGCATTTAACAGCTTTATTTGGAAAGTAGAATAATTATGCAATACACAACTTCAGTGCTTATAAAAATATATGTTCTTTGGAAGTTTTGTCATATTTTAGATTTTCTGAAATCCACACAAGGGTCATAACTATATAATTACTATGGAAAATTTGAACTGAAATTTTGAAAGATTTATAGTTATTGATAATTACTTCATTTTGGATCAAAGACTCAACTTTTAAACATGCGCTACATAATTTCAATATGGCTGGGATTTTTTCCAAACTATCTTGATTATATGTTTGGAATCACTTGGTAGAAGTCAAACTGTGAACTGATCCATCCCAAACTGTATAAATGTTGGTTTCTCTAAAACCAACATTTAACATGTAAGAATATTTATGAACTTCTTAGAAATACATTCAGGTAAGTACCAAATTCTAATATTTGAAAAATGCTCACATTGTAACTGTACTCCACCATCAAAAAAGTTTCAAATTCATAATCAAAGTCAAAAATATGACCGATGAGTGGATGTAAACATCTATGCAGAACTATAATTATGTATAAAAAAAAAATATGGCGATTTCATGACAAATGGTGCAGAACTTAAAACAACAGGCCTGCAGGTGAGTCTAAACTTTAAATGTCAAAAGAGAGAGAAGAAAGCTGGCTAGAAATGGTACATTCTGAAATCCCTCTAGAGCAATATTTCCTTCTGGAGCTCCTAAATTGGTACATGAAAAAAAGTAGTAAAACAGTCCGGCAGACTGTGATTGAAGTGCGTTTAAAAACAGCAGTCGACGTTGACTTACGACTTGTGCACGCTGCAGTTGTAGAAAACAAAACTGGCATTTGCAAAAGCCAGACCGGTCTCCTTGGACTTGAGATAGAGCTGAACAATCTGGTGGTCACCTAAGAAAAAGTGGCAGATGGTCAAAATTGAAATGACGGTTTCGAAACACTTATCGAACAAATTGTTGATATTTACTGCATGAAAATGTATTCTAATAGAGCTGTTTGAATAGAATCTGTTTGATTCTCCAATACAGAAGCAACAGGTGATGATCTTGTTGCATTGACACAGGATGTGTCTTAAAAGGCGGGAATTAATGATACAGTTCTGTCAAGTCCCCCTTTTCATGGATCTGTGCAAAAAGTTGTGCAGAGACATGTCCCTTGGGATGGGCAGTATCCCCACTGAAATCCCTTTGGGAACATTTTTTGACAAGTTAAAAGAAAAACATGAAACGGCAACCATGTGTACTTTTGTGCAAGTGTATCAACGAGCACCTTGTCTGTATTAGGTGTGTCTTTTTGTCTGGCACTAATGAAGGAGTTCATGTTTAATTCATCAACACATCTACACATCTAACTGCTCATTCTCTGTACTAGCTCTTTGCCTCTCCCTCTCATTCCTACTATCTTTACACACAGGTCTCTTCACTTCCCTCCACACTTTGACTCCCTGTCCCCAGTGTGTCTCCCTCCATCTCTCTAACAAAGAAGGAATCATTCATCAATCAGAGTAAAGCACCGGTGACAACGGATCTGTCCTAATTAGGCCACCTAAATGTTACCTTGAAGCCTGCTAACACTCTCCATCCTTCTTTCTGCTCATCGACTGTGCACCCTTTTCTTTCTATACCAAGCTTTGACTAATGAGTACTAGTAAAAACAGAAGATGAAAGACTCAAATTTAAGAAGCATTTTACTCTCTCCCTAGCAGAAAAACATATAGCCCACATTTGCCAGTCTGGGCAGCAAAGCTTTGCATGCGTGAATGGGTTTTGGTGTACATATTTACACATTTATGTTTGCCTTATGGCAGAATTACCAGCTTTACACGTGGCTGACACAGCAAACATTGAACAAATGTGTGTAATTCCCAGAATCCCAATGTCAGATGTGCATCTTTACATGGGCACTGCCTGTTTGTGGATTAACAAGTCATACATTTGTTCACAGCAGCAGATATGAGGGGGATTTTTCTTTTGCTTTGTTTCTGTGTCCACTTGTTAGATTAAAGAAAATATGAAGATATGAATTCACGGATTAAAGTTTTAGAGTTCAGATCCAACAAGTTGCAGGAAGTGTCAACCACTCACTTTTATTGACTTTTTTATCTGAATTATCTGAATTCAACATCTAAAATAGCAAAATGACCAACAGAAGATATAACATATCTTTGTAAATACATTCTTTTACTTGTAACTGAGTTGTGTCAGAAACGTTTCACCATTTCCCTCAAATTATTAGCAACGTTTATATATATATATAAATAAAACAAGAGTTCCATTATTCCCTTTGGATCAGACCCATTTGAGAGACAAATGGGTCTGTTAATAAATCCACACACATGCTAATAACTTATGTTATTATAAACACATCTTTAGGAGTTGATTGAATGCTTGTTGAGTTGCTTGTGGTAATGAGAAAATAATCCATGGGGTGTTCTTTTGGTCTAACTAACTGAAGGGAGGAGATCAAATGGCAACAAGTATACATGCCTGTATTTGACAGGTGCCACTGACTAGCCGTTTCCAGTGACACCATTTTAATTAACTGGTAATAAGAGATTTCTACAGATATTATAAATATATATATATATATGTTTATCAAGTAAACATGAAATGAAATATCAAAACTGTAACAATATGGTACTTTAAGGAACAATACATTTCCTGAGCAAATCTGCACCATTATCCATGCTTCTTACCCTTGTCCACAATAATTCGTGGCATCTCCTTTTCAGCTGGCGAGGAACACTTGATCCGGTTTCCTTCTACCAAGCCGTTCATCTCAGCTAGGTCCTCAAATGTGCAGTTAACGCCTGCTGAAAGTTCTGGGACATTATGGGCTTCCAGCACCAACTGCAAAGGCAATGGAATGAGAAGATTGTTAGGAATGAACATATAAACTATTATTCTTATGCGAACAAATTTAATCTCCAGGTTGTTGGCGATGTGGAGAAGAGATTCAGAAGATGATCCAGCAGTTTGTTTACATCTTAAGAAGAAGAAACACAAGTATGAAGACACCAATATGTGCATTTTGAACAAGAAATTAGTGGTTTTAGAGGAGTAAAACATAAGAAATCAACACTAAATAATGGAAGGTTCTTAAATTCCGTCTTTCACAATTAAAACACAATTTAAGAAACTAGAGAAGACGTCCAGTTGCATTCTACTTAAGAGCCTAGGATAGTAATTGAGGATTGTTCACATTGGTTGAACCAACTGTTTGTTTGGAACCCGCAATCCTAAAAAATAACAAAAAAGAGCTTCTTTACTTTAAAAAACAAACAAACAAACAAACAAATAAAAAAACAAAGAAGATACAAGACATCTTGTGACATTTACTTTGGTTTAATTCTATACTTTATCTATTAGTTACTAACTTTTTGAGTAAAAAGGAGCAAAAATTAGTTAAGAAAAGACCTTAGTGCAGATCTTGGTAGCAGTAGTTGAATCAATGCTGGGTTAAATAAGAAGAAAGCAGAATGAATTCAGATGAAATAGTGCTTAGGCAAGAGGAGAAACGATCTACTAGGATCACTGAGGAAACCAAATGAAGCAGTGAACCATTAGGCAAAGGCTTGCAAGCACACAGGCTAGCGGTCTGTCACAGAACAGAGCATTCTCCAGGATATAAAATATGCTAATTCTTCACCATCATATGAAAATGCTGTATAAGCTCCCCTGGCACCTCAGGAAGAATAGCCTCATGTGAAGTGGGAAGGGAGGGAGAAACAAAGTGTCCTTGCACAAAAGAGAGGAAGACATTGAGGAAGGTGGAGCAGGGTCAAGACCACAATATACATATTGATGAAAAACCCAGTCTGTAAAGAGGGCTATGGTTTAAACACTGATTTCAGGTGTAACCAGAAGTACACTTGTGATGCAACACTAAAAGCTGCATCAGCAGCACAGAAGGGCTGACCTGCACTGTTTTTATATTGCTATTTAATGAAAAGAAAGCAGCAGCTGCATAGCCATCTGCACTAAATCCCACATAAAACAGACAGTGAAATCCTATCCCTGTCTCTCCTAAATACTCCATCCATCACCTTCCTGATAACTTGCTTTTATTTGCTTTTCTTTTAAAGTAGTAAACAGCCAGTCTCATGGTCTACTTTAGTGCATTCAGAGAAAAAGAAAAAAAAAAGATAAGCCTTACCACTGAGGGAAATTTTTAGAAAAAGCATCCACTAAGCATGCATTTACACACATAGCCTTCTGTGGTTGGTAAAAGCCATTTTGTTCTGTAAGGTATGTAAGGATGTTAAGTCAGAAAGTCATAATTTTGCCTACATAAGCAACCTTGAAGTAATAATGAATAAACTGCAAGTAATTATGATTCTGAAATGTATTCAGATGACCTTATATCAACGCACATAGAGGCCTTGGTGGTTTTGTAAAGAACACATCTTCAATAAGCGAAACCAAAGTGAGAATTATTTCCAAGAAGAAAATCCTATGAGAGACTATAGGAAGGACATGTCCTTGCTTTTAATCAGAGATTCCTCTGCCGTATCTTTGCAAACACATTAAATAATCCAAAGGTCAAGTTGTGGCCACTGCCTGTTTGGCTGAAACCTCTGCAGAGCATTCAGCGGAATGGTAAATGTGTGCAGAAAGGTTAAGCACTCAGCAGCATTGCACAGGCACCCATGAATATTATTAGACTGATGCAGAGGTATATTTCTGACAATCAGCAGCTCACGTTTGACCTTCTGAGGAACGCAGATGAAAACAGTCCTTCTGGTCTGGGAGAACTAAATGAAATATTCACTTGATCTGGGAGATTCAAAGTCAGTTCTAAAAGACCATGTGAAATTAAAATAACCTAATGTAACAAGATCAATATTTATAACGCTTCGTAGCAACTAAAAATGCTTCTTAAAAATAGAAAAACTGCAATATAGTGGAGAAATAAAGTAGACTTTAAACTGCTCTGAAATGTAGCTAAAAAATATCTCAACAACCACGGTAGTGAAAATGACAAAAAACTTGGAATACACTGATGCATTTTAAATAGCCGAAAATACATAAATTAAGCCACTCAACCTTTTACATTTTGACACATTAGAACCATGGGATCGTTCTAAAGTTTTATGAGCATTTGTAATTTGTAATTAAGTTCTCCTTGGCCAATACAATCCACCAGATTAGGAAAACATTTACACATGTTCAATTTAAGCTCACCTTATGTGAAAGGTTCAGACTGTTAGGGATTAAACAATTTAACTTCATCAACTACTTAGAATTTGGAGATAGATATAGACAGTTATGCTCTTATGTAAAAGTTGTTTATTTTCTTCAGAAAAATGGCTTCTGTTCTACAATCCTGGTTAGACACTAACTACAGCTCCAGGTACACATATCAATATACCTGAACAGGTAAAAACTTGGCCTGCCAACTTACAATTCAGAGTCCTGCCTCCAGCAGCTAAATGTGCTTAATTTAGCTGCCAGAACAGATGAAAACACAGCTGTGCTAAACTGTATGCTGGTAACGATCGCAGCTATTTGCTTGAAGAGTGTTTCAGGAGCTGGGCCTGAAAATTGTGAGGTCAGGATTTAAAGGATTGGTGTTGACAGACAGTAAAATGATACAAAGCAGTATTGGAAAGTTAACACCATGTAGTCAATAGTACTTAAAGCCCAATTACACTGTAGTACAAATTATGTTTGAGAGGGTGATATTGTGAATCTGCCAAACACGGTTTTCTCACTTACAACACATTCAGCCATCATCACAATTTACTGCAAGGTGGTGCTGTTAAAGGAAATGCTTGAATGCTTGCTAGGAGTGTTTTCCTGCTGCATAAACAGATATATTCAATTGCTGCTAATAAAACACTAGAATGCCTACATTTTGTACAAACTCAAGCATTTGCTCTTTAAACCGAAAAGTGCTTAAAGATTCAATTTTCCTGTGAATCAGTAGCATTTAGTTGCACACCCACAGTTACTAATACCTTGCTTACATTTCTGTGAAATGGAATTGAATAACTTCAAGCCTAGATATTCTAGTCCAGGAAAACTGAACTATATTTTATTTATATATATTTATATATTTTATACTTTGTGTATTTTAGTATTACATCAGAAAAAATAGGTTTGATATGCCCCACTAGGCTATTTTTGGATTAATATCCAGTGATTTGTGGTGCTGTTTAACGTTAATCTTGTTGGTCAAGCTGCTGTTGCTTCCTGGTACTTTGCCATTGTCGTCTTGAACACGCTTTCAAAAGTGTCTTTCTTATTTAGCATAATTAAATCTGACCTCTACATATTCTAATGCACTCAAACTGATCCATGACTATGTGAGAAATATGCCCTACAGCATAGTATCAGACATTTTCCTATAGCATGACACAAGCATTACAATGCTTTATAGTCTATAGGAGCTTGAATACATTTCCAGTACAATCCAATAATCTCACCAGTCCACAAAATGTTATGTCTCTTCTCTTTAGGTCAGTCAATGTCTTCATTGGTAAACTGAATCCTCTTCATTACATGTTTTTTTCCTCAACAATGGGATTTTCTGGAGACATATTAATATGCCAATCCTATACATGTTTCCCTTCTTCAAGAAACTGAACAATGTTCACAATGATCCATTGAACTCCAATTTGTTGCCTTTGTCCTTAAACAAGGACCAAATATTTCTTTAAAATTGAGCAACCTCATCACCATTATTCTGAGCACACCCCTTCAATTACTGATTCAATTACTGAGTCGGCAGCATGTGCATCATTAGAGCACAAATATTCTTGATTAAAAATGGATGTCATGGTAAAAACCTGTCAAGAGTTTCTGTTTCAGAAGAAGTAATTCATGTGTTCATTTTCATCTACTCACCGTGACACTAAACTGGGACACTGATATGTTGTTCGGGTGGACACTTAGACGCACACACTGCTTGATGTCTGAAGCAAAGCGCCGGGGTTCTGATGAGCGCTCACATTTCTCCTTTCTGGCACACCTGAAAGGAAAGGGGGGAAAAAACAGGAGGGGTTGTTATTCTGGGATGAAAAATGGACAAGCATCCAAATGCACATAGTAACCTGATCAAGGCTTAGTCTTTTCTACCTGTTGGCATCTGGTGAAAAAAAGGAATGTCCCAAACCCTCTCAGACAGGGTCTATTGGAAACATTTATCATATTTCGTCTCTGGAAACGTACCAACTACTGTGGGTGGGAGCAGTTGTATTTAAAACAAAGGTTGCTCTATATGTGGAAGTAGAGACAGCCCATTGGGAAAGAGGTTTCCTGTGCTTTTGTGCAGCAACCTTAATAACTGGCATTCATGGGCAATGCCAAATGCAGGTGGAAAGGTGGATGCTAATGGGGGTAAGTAGGATAGATTACCTCAGTTCTTAATACCAAACCAGGTGGCCTGATCCAGTTTGTTACAGTGGTTTGAGGAAAAGGAGGGACAGAAGCTTTGTACTTAAGGTGGAATTTACCGACTCTTGTTCTTAATTACAATCCCTTGTTAGACTGAAAGGGCATTCCCCATTTAGACTGGAAGAAAATTGCCATTCATCCTAACCACAAACTTACTGTTGCTAGTTTTTGCATTAAAAAAAACATAGTTTTGTTTTTGCTATATGTATGCATTACAAGAAAGCATCAAGCTACAAATTTTTACACATCCATTCCTTTTTGTGTAATCCTATTCTGATTTAGCAAAAAATCTTACTGTGCAATTAAGAACCTGGAAAATCTAGGGAGGTCTAAAAACCTCAGAGGAAAAAATGATTGGCTGTAAGAGGCCACAATCAATGTAGTTGAAATCTGCCACAAGGAAACTTTCAGACTTTAAGGAAGGAGGATTTTGAGGTTGTGAGGAAGTTTAACAGCCTAACATGACACAAAGAAGACAAAAAAAAAATCAGTTAGAGAGTGAGAGAGCTTGAGCAGGAGGAAGACGAAAGAATGCAGCGAGGTGAAAGAGAGCAAAAAAAAGAGTTTAGATTTAAAGGAATACAGCCATTGTTGGCTGTCTGTGAAGCTTTTCCTGCTAAGCCGGTTTCAGTAGGGGTTTAATCGCTTCAGGTTTCTTTGTGCTCCTATCACTGGTGTCTGTGCCTTCCCTTTGTACTGATTTAATAGGAACACATCATTTGAACAGCCTCAGGCAAACAAGCCAAATATAAAAATCCACAAATGCAGACATTCAACAGTCAAGAAAGAAACAGAATAATTTCTTTAATATCATTGTGTGTTGTCTACACAGAGCTGCATTATAATTTTTCAATATAATTCTGAATGATTATGAGTGTTTTGATAAGAAGCACATTTCAGAAATAGTCATATTGCAAAACTGTGTACATGCACATGTAAAACATGATTTTGTGTGAACTCGCAAAGTTTCTCAGGAAGTTAATTGTATGACCCAACAAGTCTTAATCACAAGTACAATTATACAATCGATCTTTCTAACTGCAACACAGTTTTGCACATTAATTATGCAATGCAGCAGATAAAGTTCAGGAAAGCATTAAGGTGATAACATGTAATAGGCAATGTTATGTCAAATAAAAGCTAGGATAAAAGGCACTGTTAAAACTAAATTAAGGCCACAGTATGAATAAAATATGCAGTTACTTTCAAAAACATTACAGATGCACTTAAAGAAACAAAAAGCTTCATTACTTTATTAGCATTCCTCCACATCTGTGTTTATTTTATTTTATTTTTTGAAAGGTTTTTTCATTCACCAGTTCCAGTTTTTTATTTCCATGTGGTTTGGTTTTTAACATCAAACAGAAAAAAGTGAAGTTAAATGTTGATGCCTTTCCAGTTTTAGTTTTGCATACGAGTACAAACCTAATATCAGATGGCATTCTGATTCACAATACATGTGCTCAGGACTGATAAATGAGCTACGGAGTTTGAAGGACATACAAGTTTATGACACCATCTGGTAGAGTCTACAGACCATAAACTAACAGGAACAGACGATGATCCAGAAAAAACACCAAACAGTTGAAGGAGGCAACGTTTTGGGGTTAATCATCACATTGTCTCTTTCCCTTAAAACTGTTGTTTTGGTTGCGCAAACATACAGCAAGAATTAAACTTTTCACTTTTGCTCAAAGCAATCTAGTCTTAAATTACAGCAGATAAAAAACTAAACTCTAATTCACCTAACTGTGTTTTTCACTCCTCTCACACCTTGCCACAAAAACTTTAATGAACATGTAAATTGTCTTATTTCCTGTGTGCCAACACTCACGTGCTCGTATAGTGTGAATAGTGCATGCAGCCTTGTGCCCTATTCAATACATTAACCATAAAGCCTAGCTTTAGCCTGGCAGAGGGTAAGTAAAACCTAGCTGACCACAAGGGCTTATAATACACAGAGGAAAACCCTAAATAGCATCTAGCAAAAATATGGAAAATAAGATGTGTTGTCTCATTTTAAGGAAATTACTGTACTGGCATAATGTGATGACAAGTGCTTAATCAAGAATGTTCCCAAGTATCCTGTGTTGTTGTATAAAGTTAAGCACACACAGTAGCTATACATACAGTTAAATTTTGATGTGAATAGCACACATAATTTAGTAGATTTAGGAGGCGGCTATTACCAAGGCAAAACACTGAATAACAATTTTCAATTACTATCTACAAAGACAGTGCAAAAAAGGCTTCATTTACAACAATTTACAACACAGCTCTCTGTAAACACTGTTAAATAAACTGTTTAGCAAACCAAATCAAAGCAATTTCGATTGCAAATAATAGCCATAAAAAACACTGATACTGGGCATCGTTTTGTCCACCATCTCTTCATGTGGTTCCTAAACGCTGCTGTTATGCTGAGCCGTTTGGCTGGGCATGACGCATTGTGAGGAGGCAAACTGAATTGATTAGATCAACTCTGAATAAAAACTAATCAGCCTTTGATAAGGTGATACAATTAGGGAAACTGAAAAAAGGGCAAAGAAAAATATGTATATTTATATATAATGGTGTTTTTTTGCACAACAAAACTTCTCCAATATTCCTCAAAAACTAATTGAGTATCCATGAGGCAGAGTTTGCATGTCTCAGGAGGGGTGGAGGAAAAGATTATACTAAAAAGAGAGAGGCAGTATCTGGCCATGCAAGGCTCCAGGTGTAATGCATACCTAATGAAAGGCTTGGAGAAGGTCAAACAGACTGTGAAATGAAAGCCATTAAATTCCCACAAAGCTGTGGTCCAGCCATCCTCAGCTCCATCAAATACCTGTGTCAGGAAAATGTGCACAAATGCATGAAATCATACACACATCCATTAACCTATACAGTCCATGTTGGAAGAAGGTCTGTGTGGAAGTAAAATATATATATTTTTTAAACAATTTTGGTCAAATATAGGGGGAAAAAAGAGAAACAAAAACAACCATACAGTAATACTGTGTGGTTGTGGAAATATTATTTTAGATTATAAATGGGTTTTGGATCTTTACAGTATTTGGGATAAATCAATGCACAATAAATAGGTACCCAGTAGCTCAGCTGAAACCCAATTATCATACTACCCATGCATCATCACACACTGCACAGAATACTAGATATATTCATAGCCTGTGGCGTAATAGGTTACTTTTGAAGGAGTTGTGTCCTATACCTTTAATCTTCCAACACACTGCATGGCTGCATTTTCTCCTGTATGTGAGACCAAATGCACATGAATGTGTGAAACCTATATAAAACTACACTTTCTCCTGTCATTAAACACGAAATATTATGCAAAATTCTAAAAACTAAAACTAAAACAACGTCTGACCATTTTTGAAGCAATATGTGTATGTTGTATTAATATCTGGAAAACGAGCCGTTTCAAAAACCTCCTAATTATTAAGTCACCATCGTCAGGCACTGCTGTGTTACCAAGCAACCCTGGCCTTGTCAAATCCTTCACTAACCCAACCTGAGCTGCACTCTCTTCATTATTAGCAGAGGAGCACATTTGGTCAGCTAGTTTTTCTGTTGTAAACACTATATAGTGACTACTGTTGTTTGCTCAACTGAAGGACAGTTCTGTCCTTGCTACTTGTAATTCAACTTGAAATATTCCATTGAGAAGCTACTTCTTTCATCCTCAATGGATGTGCAGTAAGCTTCGCTCCTTCTGTGTCTAACTCAGGGCCAAAACAGGTATTGACCAGGTAAAACTCATATTTTGCATGAAATGTAATGAATAGTGTTTTGTATAGCCCATAGATGTATCCCAGCTAGTTCACCCTTTAAGTGAGGTTGTCCACACAGCATCCTGAAATTTGCATGTAGGAAATGGTGGAAGAGTCATTATCCAGCCCGCTGGCCATGACCGTGTTACTCCAGTTTTGTGGACACACGCTAAGGCTCGCAAATCAACCGACTCATGACAAAAAACTTCTCTCATGGCACCACACGAAAGGGCACAGAAATTACAGAGTGGCAGCTTCTAGGTGTAGAAATCTCCAATCCTGCTCATGAAAGAATCCCCTCTGAGCCAAAAATTATACATTTAAAGTTCTTTTGAAGGTTAGCAATTTCTTATGAAACTCTCTTTCAATGTCCCTGCATCAAATTTAGGCTAGTTTATTTTGAAAAACTCACATTACCATAAATATTCTTAAGGGAGTTCACAGCACAAACCCCCCCCATCAAATTCATGTTCAATTAAATCAGTTAAATTATGACAATTGCAAAGTCAATTTCAGGTTTAATTACAAACAGTCCAACATAATTCAACAACACAACAATACACTTAACATAAGCTCACTTGGTAAAAACTTTTACTTTTAGGACGCAGGCTACATTAAGTTATTGATGTTACTTGTGTTTTGTTTGTAAGGATCTCGTTGTCCAACAGCAGACCCCCAAAAAGACACTACAAAAGATGTTTTCATATAGTCTATTGCCATAATGGTAAGAATCTGGAAGTCATTAAACTTAGCTTAAAGTGTTTAGCTTTCACATTCATTTTATACAACAACAGCCTCGTACACCAATACTGCTGGCCATAAGATGGTAATCTCAGTAACAATGTTATCTGATAAGGCCACTTAAAGATCAATTAAGATTAACATTGGATTATGTATTTTGGTGAATATTATTCGTCCATAGAAGATACAATGTAATACATCCAAAATGGCTTGTCCAATATTCAGAATCATTTTCAATCAGTGTCAAGTTGAGCAACAGATGTGTAAGCAGAGTTTACCTCTTTATCTTTAAATGGAGATTCATTTATGATTCCAGACAGATGATTTCTAATCTTCCTTTCTGTTGTGGTATGAATTTTTATAACCCTTTTAGCCTGACATTCAGTGGCCTCATCATTTGGAATATATAACCGTATATCTTCACTTCCTTTGACTGTCACCACATCTCTCCTTCATCGTCCCTGTCTCATGTCAGTTCAGTTCATGCTCTACTGGGCAAAAGCAAGGCAACTAAACCCACTCTGAGAGTGAGTGAGTGTGTGTATGTCCATTTTCCAGTGCTTGTGCATTTTTGTGTGTGCTAGAGTGACAATAGGTGACAGTGAGAAATGGTCCTGACTTCAAAGTGGACGTGCAGCTGTTTTGTGTGTGCTTTAGGGTGTGTGCTGCTGGTAGATGGGTTGGCATTGTGTATGTGGGGGAATCATTCAGTGTGTGTTCTCACACAACGATGGTGGCAGTTCAGAGAGGATGCACAGCACTCGGTTCCATCCTGATGCCCCTGTCACTTCTTGGCCTTGTTCCTTTCTCTCAACCTTTCTTAGGACCCACCAGGAGATGCAAGTTGAAGGTAGGGGGAGAAACTAGTCTCTCATACACAAGGGGCATCTTCCCTCCCTTGGGCACGGATATCAACTCAGTGCCGTGGGATCGTAGAATCTCATCAAAGCCACAAGTTTGAGAAAGTTGAACTTTTTATGTGGAAAAGACATTGACAAGAAGATTTAGGAATAGTGTATGTGCTTTTAAAGTATTTTGTTCAGATAAACCTTGACAAAATGTTGTCAAAGTTACATGCAACAAATAGGAGGGGAACAGTAACACACTATTAAATGTATAATGAGATTCTGTGCCATATAATCTTAACCCTAACTTAATATGCCTGCTCCAGTTCTTGATTAGGACCATTTAAGTGATTATTTAGGGTCATAAAATCAAACTAACAAGTGCCTTTTTCATGTAAATAAACTCAAAACTTAGGCTGGTGTTAAATGTAAATCTTCCTATTTTTATTTTTTGGGTGAACATTATCTAACCCTGGCAGTAGTGTATGTAAGTGCACTTGAAGCTGTCTCCAAGGGAGCCAAGTGGTCACCTTAAACGGATCCAAGAAGCTGGTAGCAGTTAATTATGGCATTTCAGTTTAATTAGCATTAGTTTGGCATGCCACAATAATGAGCATAGTGAAGAAATGGATAGCTATGATCACAGTGACAGCTATTGGTGAAGCAGATTTAATGAAAGCAATAGAGGATTCGAGGAGAGACAGAGCAATGGATCTGCCAATTAACCTTTCCTTCTAAAAGGTTATTTGACAGAACCTTAGATGTCTCTGAAACACAAAAGTTTGAGCAGAAAAATCCCCTCCAGACTTAAAAAATGTATCAGGTTTTTCAGGTATCTTCTTGTGACTTCCTGAAGTTTTTACATTTCTCAACAGGCATGTACGTGACTAATGAGTATTTATAAGGGGTAATTGTGTGATTATAAAACCAGCAAGGATGCAAAGTTTACAAAAAGCATTTTTACCCTTATCTTTTTATGTTATCTGAAATACCACCACCTAAGTTTGAACTAAAATTAAAATCCACAGACTGTCCGGGATGCAATAAAAATTGACAACTGATTTGTACCTACTGAACTACTGATTGCATTAATGCACCCTGTCAAAAGAGAAAATGCATTTGTACAAGTCCGGAGGCAGATGTGATTACCATCTCTTCTCCTCTTGATGTAGGATCAATACTTATGAGTATTGATCATGCTTAGGTTCGACAGAACCTAAGTTGGAAGCAATGAGAATGCTTAAGGACAAAATTATTTCTGAATCCAAAACTCACTGCCAATCACAAAAAGAAATAATTTCAAATGATGACTTCCAACAATAAAGGATTAAACTAATTAATGTGTAATTAACTTGAATTAAAATTTATTGTACGCTAAAGTCTGATGGTTAGATTTTGCTGATGACATAGGAACTAAAGTAATAGAGAAATAAAAATGCAAGGAAAGCTATCACAGCCAACTGGAGATCAAGATACACAATCCAATTATTAATTTAAAGATATTGTAAAATTAGTGTCACTTTTTCCAAATAGACACTGATAAGACTGGGTATAATTTGTGATATTCTCAATATGCATGACAACTGTGATGACAATCATTTTGACAAAAATACCCCTCCAAATATGGTCTCCAATCTGTCTAGCAGTCATGCACTACAGGCATCTTGACATGCTAGTTAACCACTTACAAACTGACAGCTGACAGAGTAACATTAGGGGAGGTAACATATCCACAACATGGCTGGAGGATCTCTGATATATCGGTTCTCAGTAGGAGAGCCGCTGCCTTACTTGAAGGGAATAAAGTGTGGATGGAAGTCAGAGAAAAACTAACACGCCATATCACCCTTGTGATGTAAACAAAAACAGTGAGACATGAATCCCCAGAGCTTTGTTGAGTTGGGATGTAGAAATTACAAAAAAGAAAAGAAAAAAAAGTTTTTTCAAGAAGCACAAATAAACTGCAATTTATTTACACCAGTTGGGTCAACAATGTGTACAAAGAGGATCTGCAGCTCCAGTCCTCCAGGGCTGATGTCCTGCAAATTATGGAGACGTCCCTGCTCTGAAACACCTGAATCAAAAGACTTAATTCCCTCCTCAGCCTATTTTACAAAATCCTGGTCATTAAACTTTCTTTTGATTCATGTGTGTTGTGTCCACAGGTTGCAGGGCACTGTTCTTCGAGGACAGGAATTATAGGGTCATAATAAAACTCTATAATTGTATTATAGAGTTTCATTATAATTTATTAATGTTAGAGTCACAAACTCAATTTCATGCTGTTGAATATCCAGTTTTAAACAAAGTAAATATTTAATGTGAAAGCAGGTAGCAAACATCCCTTAGATGGATATGAATTGATGTTAGGTTGGTACCAAATGACCTGCAATCACAACATTTGAAATGGCAAAGGGCAAAATGGCCAACAACCTTCTGACATTACAAATTAAATAACATTAAATTGATTTCTTAATGTAAAAGCAAACAATAAATCCTTTTATACATCTAGTCTTCTACACGAGCCCTTTCCCCCCTAATTACTGACAGAATGTGACTTCCAATATCAGAGATAAACGGTGAATAGCTAGGCAATGTTGAAAACTAGGCAGTGATGTGGGTCAAACCCTTCCTTTCAAATGCTTAGCTAGCCAGGCATTAGCATAAGCATGCACTTCTCAGTATCAGCAGACCAAGACAGTTTAGTTGACAGGTGAACCTCCAGTTTTACAAAATGACTGGAAATCTTGTGCAAATTTCACTACGGGCTCAAACACACACAAATGATTTACAGTTGGTGGGATAGAAACAATCACATGTCTTTACAAAAACCCACAAACTTGTTCAGAGTCAAACATGTGTGACATTGACGGCATTTTTAAAATAAATGATTGGTGTTTGTCAAGGACAATATGAGTGCTATCAAAGAAGCAGGCACACACTCCTGCTGATTTTCTCTCCTGTAATATTGATTGCCTTCTTGCTCTTGCCCTGGTGTTCTCTCTAACAGCTCCTCTCACCGATCTATAGAGTAAATAAAGGCAATACTGATGGAGGAAGAGGAAAGTGAGTGTGTGGGGATGAGAGAGGAAGATAATAAAATGGAGAGAGAGAGAAGGAGCATGCAATTCCGTTTTTTTCCTCAGAGCCGTGAGGTGATTTCAAGGTTGATTGGAACAACAAACTATCTGGAGGAACACTTTTAAAGTGGAACGGTTTGCCGTCCTTCCCCACAACCATTTTCCCTCCAACACAAAGTGTGTGTGTGGGTGGCAGACAGAGATTTCTTTGTGTTTTGGTCTTTCTTTCTATATATTCTGAAAGATTAATTGTTTATGCCTTTGCTTTTGATTCTGTAGTGAAATATGTTTAACCTTGGACAAAACAAAGTATTTATTTTATACATAAAAACATTTCATAAGACAGTTTGAACACATCAGAACACTTCCATTATAATTCACAAAATTTAATTTGTTGTGCCTTTTGTCAAAAGCCCTGCAGACTGTGCCTGGAGGCTTAACGCATCAAGTCGCTGTCAGTCATGTGAGGAACTTGTTCAAATGTGTTTTAGTAAGTCTTTATATGAAGACTTAATAAATTTAGCTCATATTTTTTTTGTCTGCCATAAAAATACAAAATGTTTTACCTAAATGAAAAATTGGAAACTACAATCTGAGGACTCTTTCTAGGAGGATGCAGCAATACTTCTGGAGCTTTGGTGCAGTCAACACAGATGAGCGTGATCAATTTGTAAAAGGTTAAAACACCCAAGTATACTCCATTGGATATAATATACACACCTCTACTTTTAGTCATTTTTGAGCTTAAATTGCAGAACTTAAGCTCAAAAATAAAACCACTGTCCATTGATATTGACGCTTCAAGTGTCACAGTTGTTTCATTTTACTGAATTTTACAAAATGATTGAATAATAGATCAATAATTGATCCAGTAAAATGCTGACAAAAGCAATTCCTTCTAAAAAGTTTTTGTAACCAGGAAGAGATTTTGCTTATATTGGAAACTGCTGGCAAATGAATTAGTGATTCATGCAGGAACATGTTTGTGTGCTGTTGCCTGCACCCTCAATTTTGAGCTCCATGATCCATTCATTATCCATCATAGTTCATTTCTACCTCAGGGATCTCATATGTATTAATTTTCTGTTTTTTCTTGCTCAACTTTCTTCCATTTATTCTTTATCCTCGATGAGACCTGACACTTTTTTTTTTGCACTCACTCCCCAGCCTAGGAATATATGATCATCCTGAAACCATTTCTCTCTTTGTCTTTCTAAGAATCTATTGTTGACTACTTTGCTTTGCAGCTCTTTTTATGTCTCATCTTCTCATTCATGTTCTACTCTTCCCATCTTCATATCTTCTTCCTTGTCCATGTTCCCTTATATCTAAGTTTCACTGTGTCCCTCTCACTTCGTGCACTGTTTCCTTGCCCTCGTCACGTCTTCTCGGTGGTAGCAGGGATAAAGGTGCTAAATGTACTGGTCTCAATGTCCCTCTCACTCGCACACATACACACATACGCGAAGCTGCTTTACCCTTGAGCTAGCACCAACACAAGAAACCAATTTTCAATTTACAGTGTAGTGGGAAAAAGTCTCTGCCCCCACCAAGCACCATCTCCCTCTGCAATCTTGAGGGACAAGGTGGGTTGTTTGTGGATTTGTGCCCATCTTGGTGTACGTGCTTATGCATTTTGAGGGAAAAATGACAGAGACGTGCAATCTTAGAAGAAAGGCCAAAGGTAGTAGGTTAGCAGGGTCAAGTGGGTATCTAAAGGTTAATGGGATCATCTCTATGATTGCCAACAGTTTCCAATATGAGCAAAATCTCTTACTTTCAAGGTTGGAGTGGTGCCAGTCGGAACCCTTGGCAGTGCCCACCCATGTCCACGCTCTCACCGGGCTCTTGTTTCAGGGCCGGTAAAGAATGCCAGTGGTTTAGTTGGGTAATGGATCTAAGAGGGCTTCTTGGCACAAAGCCCAATCCAGTAAGATAATCCAACAATTGGCCTGCACCAGCATAAGGTGCTTCTGAATCCTCTACGATTGGGAAGAATGGAGTGCTGGGCATGTGATCAAACATCCCAGAGGTAGAGGAGGATATAACACAAGTATAAAATCCTTCAACATGCATACATGTCATATTACCAGACTGATAAAAAAAAAAAAGAAAAAAACACAGATAAAAATTATTTACATCCAGCAGGAGTGAAGACATGCTGAGAGGTACTTACATATTGTGCAAAACACACCAGCCACAGTGAGGATCACCCGATCCAAGACATTCACTGCAGGTGGAGTACTGCCCACAAGCTTCCACAGGCACTCTCGACAGCTGGGGAAAAAAAAAAAAATTAAAATCAATGAACACACTCAAAGTAGCTCTAAGGAATTTATTTGTGAGGCCTGTGCATTAGGGAACATATTTAATAGTGAAAAAACTTTATGTTGCTCCGAAAATGAAGCTCTTACTTATTCTAAATGCAGCCACATAACCACAAGACTGGATCTCAGAGAACAAAAAAAAAAAAAAGAATTGTGACAGCAGATGTCCCTCTTTACTGAGGATTCTGTTCTGCACAACGATGATTTTTTTTTTTAAAGGGAAACACTGCATTTCCAAACGTGTATTGCAAAACACTTCTTTCAGGATAATGATGCCCCTGTTTTGTACCAATCTGCAAGGTTAAGAGAAAACTTCTGGGGATGGTTCCCAAATGAAGTTTACAAAAAAATAAGTTGGTACTTGACCATTGGGATCATTTGTAAAGACATGTTTCAGCTTCCATTAAAGCTATAAAATATTTGATAACAGGATGAATAGTTGGTTTCTTCTGGTAGCTTCAAATTACTTTTTCAGATATATGCAATTTTTTTCTTTCTCCAATCCAGCGACTCCATATGGTAGAACTGGGTCACTAGGGATTAGCAGTCTATCTATGATGATATATGAGCCTGCCAATTCAAACTGGCATTGACTGGCACTGATTGGCATGGACCTTAAGTGGTTCAGCACAAGGGGCAAAAGTGAGGTGGATCTCAGCTGTCCCCTCCTCTCATCACCATGACAACAACAGGCTACCTGCACTTTTGATTAAAGAGCCATCATTGGTGGATGACCGCTGTCACTCATGCTGCTCCTCGACAGCCAGAAGAGAGATGAGATCACCAGTGCTGGACTGACAAGATCAGGGTAAAGGGTTGATAAAATGTCTCCTCTTACTACAGTAGATATTACGTCAAAATTAACAGTTTTTGGGGGAAAAGGAGGCTAAGGATTACCTGTATTCATGAACTACAGTTTATAATATAATCTTGTTTTAGAACATACTTTATATTTTAATATTTTTAGAAAACTCACTTAAATATTCTAAAATAAATAAAGAACCTTGTGGCCTCCCTCTTTAGAGTGTACATAAAAAATACTAGGTATTCTTGGATTTGTTTTTAAAGACTAATAATATGACATTCAAATTCGCACAGTGTAACTGTGCGAATTAAACTTTGTTCTGATCATCGACAACCATCTTTCCTGTGACATTTTTCTGTTGAAGGGGTCGTATTTTACAAAACAAACTGCATTTCTACTAATTTATGTAAAGATTAATGCTTAAAACTAGAATACAGCCACCAGATTATGTGCAACTAGTAAATAGCTTTTGCTTTGAAAGATAATGTTGAACTGCCAACACATCTACCGTACTTTCAAATGTGGGGGGAAATGCATTGAGTGTCACTCCCAGAAACGTGTGCTTGTGTGAGGACACTTTTAACAAACTGTAGGGAGGCTCATCAGTGATTCAGTCATTTTCCAGTTTCTTGCTAACCAGTATTACTAACTCTGTAACTATCTTGAAGGGAAAGCTAATTTAATGTATACATGTATATGAAAAATATTAGAAACCTCAACTAAATATGACATTAGTATTATGTAGGTGTAACTGAAAACCCCGCACTACATTGCTCCTTCTCTTGACTCAGTACGATTGTGTGTTTACCGTCTCTCAGCAGGGTGCTAAAAATAGCATATTAACATGTATACACCCCACACACCCCCACAATGGATTCACACATAGCTGAATGCATTTAAAAGGATGCGTATCTCCTTGTCAAAGTCAAGAGGAATTGTACATGTTATAACAGATTAGAGACAACAGAGGTGCATCTGTGTGTAAAGCTTTGTGTGTGCGCTTTGGGGGAAAAAAAATAGCAAGCATGTTGTGCCCTTCCTGCTGTGTTGAGACATATTTGCATTAGGTAGATAAAGGGAATGAGTTTCAGATGGAATCAGGGAGATAGAGGAGCAATGTTGTGCGCACATGATCAAACTCAGCACTGATCCACACTGCACAATGCGTCTCACAAGATAGGTTTCCTCTCTTCCCGTCACCCTTCCTCAGCTCTGCTCTTCCTCCTAACATTTAGAACTGCTTCAGTACACTGCCAGTGAAATAACCTCTTAGTTGTTGAAGAGAAAGGCCACTGTGATAGCCTGTGGATGGTGCAAAATCCTTTTTTTGACACTGGTTGAAAATATCATTTCCTCACATATGTGCAAGGTTTGTAACCATGTAATAAAAATTGTGATACCTCTGCACACTTTACGGTGTATAATGTAGTATCAATTCTCTACCTCCTTACAGATTTAACATCTATGCATTTAGATCATACATAAATGTTTAAAGTAAAGCAAATTTTCAAAAGTAATTGGATGTACAGCTTTTAGATTATTTTCTAAGTTGTCTTAGGTATGATAAAAGTGTTTTTGGCATTAAACATATACTTTTACATTATTGGCTTTAGTCTTATTGGCTTTCTAATCCTTTGCAGACTAAACAATGTTTTTGATTTCTTTAGATGAGAGCATGATGTGTTTCTTTTTGCGATATTTCAGCCTATTTCAAAATGTTAGACAATTTCATTTTAAGTGGGACAGAGGTGTGCAACACATTATTCAAGCCTGCAAAATGCAAGTGAAATTGAAACAATTTGTTTAGTCATTGTGAAGTCATGTTTTAACAAGGGGCGCAGCAATATTTTCATGAAAGACGACTTTGTTTGGAAAGCTAATTTCTCCTAATAAATGAAATTATTTTAAAACTACTTTTATTTTTGGTCTAATTAACAATATTATGATTGAAATATTTTGGATGATCTGAAAGACTGAAGGGCGACAAAGAACAGCAGAAGCAATATATTTAAGGGGACGAGTATAAAAATATAGAAATAAGACCAACTGTAGAATGGAAAATATTTTCATGACTATTGAAGCTGTAGATGCCTGCATCAGGGGATATGGTTTTGTTCACAGAGAACACACTCAAGCAAACACACACCGTATTCAGAGTCTGGCAGAAGCGATGGCTGCCAATAGGAGCCCTCTGTTCCAGAGCATAGATCCTGATATCATTCATTCTCCCTCTGTTTCTGTCTGCCTGTCTCTGTCACTCAGATGCTCTGAGGTGTGTAACATCACACATTCATCATCTCTCCAGAGCTCTCCTTTGCCGTCTAATACACACACACTCACACTTTAGTGGGCAACACTTTTGTCTCCACTTTTATCACAAAATTGAGGGATTTGGTGGCTAAACGACCCAATGCACCCCTTGTCCCTCTCATCTCGATATCACATTCATTTTATGCTATCTTCTTCGTGGGCTTAACCAGTGAGTCGACCATTACAGCTCACCATCTCTTCACTGTGACTCTGCTATCATATCAGCAGGGATGAACACAAAGGATGGGGTGCATGGCATTTATAATTCCCTCCTGTTTCAGGTGAGTAAATGACAGCCATTACACTCAGCACTTTCCCACCTTTCACAATAGGCAGAGATGGATGCTGCTGAATACAATCACGCTTTTAAAAGAAGTAGAGATCACAGAGGTAGTTGATGCCTTAATGCGAGGGGAGAGAGATGGGAGACACTTTTGATCATTTGCTACAGCAGCACAATGGTGTCAAATTACATATACAATATGCATATATGTGTGTGCCTTGACACATGGCAGATGCAAATCAAAGAAAAAGAAGGTGTATTTGAGACATATACCAAGAAATTTCTTCTTGAATGTGATTTACACTGCCCGTTTTTCTTTCTCTCCTTTTACCTACCATCTTCTCTTTACATAATGCCACGAGCATTCAACTCAGCCTGGATTGAGAACTGATGATTTATTAAATCTGCAGAGACTTTTTATTATCAACTAATTCCTCTGCCTCATCTCTATTCCTCTCTTTATCTAGCTATTTTCTTGCCTCCCTTGACTTGTAATTAAAGAGAGATTCCACCTGCAGCACACTCCACATGCACAGAGAGGGGGAAATTACACTGATAGTCCAATCCTGATTTACAGCCTGTGGGGCCCACTGAACTCTTCTTATCTTTTCTCTTCCACCCTGAGGCTAACTTCATCTTTTTCTCCTTCCCCGTTGTGAGTTTGTTCATTATTTTAGCTCATTGTCTGCAATGCAGCCACTCTGTCGTATGGGAAGTAGAGATTTGTGAGACAAAAACTGGTTAAAAGTAAATTGGTTTAGCAATCAGATAATTTTCAGTTTGACCACAACATTCTTTAGTGTGGATGGTTTTACCAAGTGAAAGCACTTGGTTTTAGTAATTTAGATCAGTAAGAAAACTAAGTGTGTGAAATAAAGGCAAAAAAGCATAGAATGTGTAAGAGGCGGTTTCAAATTAAACTGAATAGTGAGTGGGAATGACTGATCATTCAGGCTTCAAGAGACTGTTGGTGGCCTGACAGTGATGTTTTGGCAAACTGAAAAGAGGGAAGCTTAGCTCATTATAGCAAAGTACCATCATTACATTTTATTGTTTTGAGCTTTCCGTCATGCAAAATGTTGGATTTGGATTAGTAGACTTTTTAAAATGTCAAAATTAAGTCAAGGGAGACTTATGTGTCTCCCTTGGCAAATTGATAACCTAATATGATAGAGATCATTTAAAGGGTCAGTTATGATATTAATAAAAGAAATAAATCCTATTTTAAAGAAACTGCTCACTCGCACACAGGGCGTAATCTGTTGCTTTTTGAACAATTTGTCACTAATGACAAAAGGCTAGAGAGAAATATTCTAATCATGGCTAATCATAGATCTTTGTTGCAAACATTTCTAATGAGATGTGAGAGGTTTACACTGCAGGAGATCAGAAATTATCAACAGAACTATGACCAGTGCATGTTTGACACACTTGCATTTGGTCAGTTACTAACAATGCTATTTTCACAGTTATGACAAAATCAACAACCTTAAGAGAACACATTATTTTCACACCTACGACGCCATTAATGAGAATCACGTTTTACTGACCTGCCATTATGACAACGCAGCTAGTATAATTCTGACGTAACCTGCACAACCTGTAAACTTCCAGCTTTTTACTTAACATTTCACACATATTGTAGCAGATTTAATATTGTAAAAATCAAGTGGGAAGGTTGATTTTATGTAGGATTATAAATGCTTCGCTAGAGTCATTTTAAAAAACTAAAATATCCCCATCTGCAGTCAGAATGTCAGCCTAGCTTATTTTGTAGAAGTTAGTACTCCATGAAACATTAATAAAAAAATGGTAAGGAATTGCAAGACTATTGCTGGATATTGTGATGCCAAACAAACTGCAATTAAACCACGTTTTCCCAACTTCTCTCTTCATTATCAATATATTCTAAAATGTCTGTTTTGCAAGCTCTTTAAGTCATGCTATGTACTAACATTAGTAATTTTGTGTTTTTTAATTCATAGCTACTCACTGGATAGAAAACCAACTTCATCAGTTTTATCAACCCTTTCTTTTGGTGAATCTTTCTCTTTTGTCTTGCTCTTTGTCTCACCTCTCTCCTTTCCATCTGGATAAAGGCTAAGATTGACGTAGGAACCAAATGAACCAAGGGACACATCAACCACTCAATGCCTCGTCACAGCTGAGGCACCGCTCAATCAGTTAACACCCAATTGACATTGTTACATCATAAATTCAGCTAACAGTGCGGCCCAGTGGCTGCAAGTGTAATATTGTTTTCATTTGACGTTCCAGAGGTTAAATGACGGAGCCATCAATTGCACTGTCATCCTCGGCAGTGCAAGATAAATGACTTGGAAATAATCAATCATTTACTCTCATCTTTTTCTTCCAGAGAGTCTGAGCTTCTCTTACCCAAAGAGAAAATGCAGTTAAACAAGCAAGAGGCAGCTTACAAATCATAATTTCAAAGACATCCTGCTATTTTTTTTCCAACTGATTGATATTCCAATGCTTAGTAGTGCAACCTCAGCATGCATCATACATATATGCAATTTTGTCTGAATGTGTTTTTTTTATTAAAATGTCAGTTACCAGTGCACGAGTCAAGCTAAGCAGATCACTGCAAAGATTTACATTTGGCACAAAAAAAATTGTTGGACGTACAGCGATTTATTTTGTACAGCCTGAAGAGATCCGACCTGACCAGACTAACTGGTTGGACTGTAACTTGGAACTAAGATCCTGTCCAAAGGTCTTTAACATTGGCTTACATAAATGACAAATTGTATAACACATCCATGTGTTACACTGAATAATGGGTTTGCAGAAAACAGATAACCGAGCAAATGAACGGTCAAGCTTCATAAGATAGTCCCATTGCATCAAGATCATTTTCAACCACTTTGTTGACATTTTTTCAAATAGATGTCAGGCAAAACAGCTGCAGCCTATCATCTCTGCAGCTGCTTTGTCAGACCACAAGCCTCCAGCTAATCTCTGACACAACATAATATGCACAACTGAACACCTTTTTAATTCTCAGCCACACATTCAAGGGTTGGGGAAGTCAGATCCTGAAGGATGGGGCAAAAATTCTTGCTGATAGAAATGAAAGGATCTTGGTACAAAACATTTTGCCTGAGATGTGAGGATGTGATATTTCCACAAATTGGCTTATCGTATTTTCCTCGGGGGTGGAAAAAAAGGATTTGACTTTGAACGATCTCACCCTGCTGTAGTACACATTTTCAATAATTCACACTTACAGATCAGCATTTGCTACACTGAATATAAATATTTCATCACCCTGAATGTGACAGTGGCAACAAATTATTTAGCTGAATGCAAAGTCGTACAATTGTCAAAATAAATTACAGAGGGACTGAGGCAACTTCAGGACAAGTCACATAAAATCTAAGCAGTGACTCAGATGATAGGAGTAGGAAGGATAAGTTTGAGGACTTGCTAGTTGCTGCAGGGCAACAACATGGCTTAGTGAACACTAAAGGATGGATTCAACAACTAAGACTCAACAAATAGCTTGCATAACTTCCAAATGCTCTCAAACTCATGTCTCAGCACAGCCAGTTGCTGAATAATGTGGTCAGCAGTCAAAATCATATTCATTTTAAGAAAACGCAGGATGTGAAATTTAACAAAATTTTCATAACCCTTTCCTATATTTTATTATTTTTCATTCACAAAGTAGAGAAAACCTGAAGTGAAACTAAAATCACAGATGGCAACAGACCAAATCCTTCAGCAATTAAAAGTCAACACTTTGTAAAATCGTCTTTAGTTACACTTACTGATGCAAGCATTTTCAGAATGCGTCCAGCAAGATTAAACATGGAGAGTAGCTCTTCTACAATTAGTCCAGAAATAAATATTTCTTGAATTTGATTAAGCCATTCTAACAAATAAATATGATCTAAACCTTTCCACTGGAGGTCTGACTTTACCAAACGTTTACCAGCAAATCCACAGCATAATGGCCACCCCCATGTGAGCGCTTAACATAAGTGCATGCCACTACTTTTGGATTTTTATTGGTGAAAATTTTGTAATTATCAAGTGTAATCTTCCCTCCACTTTGTGCCGGTATAACATGAGGTGAGCAACCCTAGTCCCTGTAGTCCTGCATGTGTTGTTCCCCTGGGTTAACACACTTGAATCAATTAAATTGCTCATTAGCAGGATTCTGCATAACTTGATGAAATCCCAAGCAGGACAACAGCTTTTGAAGATCTAGCCTGACCGTCATCTGGTTGATTTCATTAGAATAAAAAAAAACAAAGGCAAAAACAAAGAAAATCAAGTTTGTAGTTAGAATGAGACCAAATGTGAACAGGTAAGAGATATCAATATTTATGCTGTGTTTAAAATCAATATTTTCCAAAATAAATGTGTTTTTATTTACATTTGTTTATGCCAAAAATGATCCGTGGATTTTATAGTTGTTTATTTGAAACATTGATGGGAATTAGTAAGTGATTTCTATGCATATAATGTTTTTTTGTTTGTTTGTTTGATTTTTTTTTATGGACGTTGAGCTGATAATGTCATATTGTCTTCTACCAGGATGAGGTTGACACATGAAACAGTGCAAACATCACTTGAACACAGTAGGGAGGTTTGATACCAGCACATATTAACAGTGGGACTGACCTGCCCTCATCACTCAAACAGCAACCTTAACATCCAAAATCACAGGCTGCTCCATCATTTAAGTTGTTTTATGCCTGAACATCTATTTAACCCACTAACAGAAAAAAATCAGACATGCCTGTATGTGTGTGAATGTTAAGGAGGGGTGAGGCAATGGGGAAAAAAAAATCTCATTAGAGGACCACCAATCACTGGATTAATAAGGAAGGAGGAGTGACAGATCACTCCGTTAAGGAGCATTGGGGGATGTCACATGATAAAAATGAAAATGGGTCATCGGAAAGAGAGATAGATACAAAATAAGGATAAAGAAATGTAAGAAATACCAGGCAAGAAAACAAATCACAATGGATCCTCATTATCTTGACAAATTCTTCATGAAAATAGGTTGTAGTTGGAAAACTCAATAATCCTTGATGAAAAATAAGCCGAACAAAGACAATAGACACATAGAAAGTGGAAATAAGAAAAGAGGAACAAAACAGTGAATATGAAAGGAACTTTTTTTTTTCTTTTTACAATCAATACAGTGAATGAATATGCCTGGATCTTAAAATAGTTTATATTGTCTGAGTCTATTGCAATGATGGCATGGTTAAAACAGAATTTCTGAAACTGAAAGGATTGCATTCTTTTGGCATAACTAACCCTCAACATAGGGTTAATAATGGTTGTATTCATAGTAACTGCTTTGTAAGAGTTCTTCATTAAAGTCAAGAAAGCTATGTATTCCACCGAGCTTCTTTCAGATGCTAACTTAATTAAACATTATTTAATTAAGTTAGTGGCAAAATGTATAAAAACAAAAGCACATTCCACATTTTAACAGATTTTTCAAATTTCCCGATATTTCCCTCATTCTGAAAATCATTTAATTCCGTTTTAGGAGACACAGATTATCTCTGAGCCAAAATCCCTGTCTAAGTGACTAACTTTTCTGTTCAGTGGAGGACAAGCACCCGCTAGGATCCATCATCACCAAGCTGAAGGGGAGCATTTCAGGGCTAAAACAGCATGTGAAGAGCTTTATCGATCAACTATGTTCTCAGCTGCCTGTTCAGGGCACCCTTGCCACTCTCCTTCTGACCTCTGTCTGTATTTCTCCCTCGTTCTAAGAATCACACTCTCTCAGTGAGCGTCTCGGTCCCAGGCCCCAGAAACAGCAGGTGGCCTTTAGCCATCGACCAACTCAGGCTGCTTTAATAGCATCCATCACTGCTGGGAATTGGGAGTGTGCATGTGTGTTCTGGATGTTATTCTAAACCAGCGCAATCATCAAGCGAGTGGTTCCTCACTCGATACTGGAGCTTGCTAGGATGACCATCCACATGCCCTCTGAAATTGGCAGTCACTGTGAGGTTAGCACAAAGCAAACAACGACAATTCAAATTGACATTTATTGCTGAACAGATCAAACAGTAATTGAAATCAATAAAGTAATAGAATCCCACCTTTTATAAGAACAATGGAAATTAATATGACACCGAACTTTCTGGGAACTATTTTTTTTATGATTCAAAAACATTGGATGTAATTATTTCTAATAAGATGATTTGTGTTTTGTTAGAAAACCACATAAATCATTTTACAAGATTTTGAACACTAACTGTGTGTTTATGGCTATAACAGCAGCTCTGCAAGACATGTTTATGCCATTTTATTTCAAGCTTGTCTTATTTTTCTGATGTATGCATCTAATAGTGTTGTACAAACACCACACCTGCCATACTATAAAATGCAACATCTGCTAGGAGTTCCTCGTATGTTGCTGTGTGCAGCCTCTGAGCAAATACAATGTTAGTTTAAAAAACCTTAACAGGTGAATATTACCCTCTGAGTCAGAAAAACACTGAAATCTGTTTAGAAACTTGCCAAGTCTGAGCACATCTTTGAATTTTTTTGCATTTCAAGAAATCTGTGAAGGAAAATAGTAAGAATGTTCTAGCTGCACGTCCATATCTCACAGAAAGTAATTTGCACTTACTCCTGATAGTGATTAAAGACATGTCGGAACTAAATTGTGTTTAATAGAAGAATCACAGCAGGTGGAAAGAGATACTAACACATTATTCAAGTATCCTGAATCAAAAGGAAAAATCCTTAATAATGACTAACCCTGGAAATCTTGGACTAATTCATATATTGCTTTTCAAAGCACTAAATATCGAGTGATACTAAACTAAATTTTTCAAAAACTTAATTCAGGTACCTAAATTTATTAATCTTAAAACATTAAATTTATTATTAAATCACACAAGTACAATCAATCAGTCAGTCAAAGAATACAAACAAGTGGTACTCACGCAATCTTTTTATGCTCTTCAATCTCCTCAGGCACTGATTAAGACTGTACACTGGATTTGTGTTTTGTGTTTTTGTGTGTTTTTTGGCTTTATTAACTACTTTAATCTGTGTTTGGCAATTCTCAATTGTTTTGCCTAAACTGTAAGAGGAGCTCAGACTTACAACTGAGCAAATTGACTAATTACTAAAAAGCCTTCATATGTTGTTACCCACTTTGTTGTTTTTTTCCCAGTATGAGCTGTATAATTACAATATTGAATTAGTAAACTTGATTGGCTGTAACGGTGACTCATAAAATAATCTAAAATATGACAAAATTGAGAATAAGTTTTATTATGCACAATGTTGTTCTCTGTGATCTTTTATAAAGTTTATTAAGTGGAGAGAAGGCAGATTAGCACATTAATGGTTGAGAGAGACACAAAGCGGACGGTGTATTTGAACTCTTGATAAACAACGTCTAAATATTTTTGTTTTTCCATCATCTCTCATTCAGCGGGCAGACTGAGACCTCAAGGGGAAATGATGAGAGCTCTGACTAAAAGGGCAGCTTTAACTCATTCTTTGTCTGTTTGATATTTAGAATATTATCTAATAATCTGGGCTCCTCAAATGTGTGCAGTTTTGCACACACAAACAAATACTATGCACTATAACAGTAAAAACTGACAAATCCATGGTGCCAAAAGGTCTGTAATCCTCTGAAAGCAGCAAACAATGTAGAGTCGAGGGAAGGCTAATGCTGACAACAAAACAAAAATGATTCAGTGATACTGAATGGCAGGAAATAGGAGCATAAGAAAGAAAATAATGTGCATATTATATGTACTTTGGAGATTTGGCAAGATCTTTAAATGGTTCCAAAAATAGTAAATAGCAAACAAAGATCCACTATTATCCTGATTATGTCTCCGTTTTGCTATAATAACATGTTATTTTAAATATAAAGTTAGTACCCAAACATGGGAAAAGTCCTCACAGTACATAGAAAAAAATATCAAAACATTTTCACATCTAAACACACCCAATCCTGTCCAAACTAATTATTTCCAGCTCAGCACAAACATAATTAACATTAATTTAGTCAGATTTACAATAATTGTATACAGGTCAATTCAATCTTATTTCAAAGCCATGTGCACTCAACTACAAGTTGGACAGTATTTCACAAATGCTACAATATTTTTAGTTTTTTTTTTTATTATTTTTTTTTATCATTCTGATAATGCCTTCGTCATATTCATTTGTTAGCTAGGACAGATTCAAACAAATATTGCTGTATAAAAATGTTGGGCCCCTTAATTTCTTCAGTTTTTATTTATTTTTCCACACTTAAACGTTTCAGATCATGAAACAAGTTGAAATGTTCTTAATATTCCTTAATATGATTGCAGTTACTGTGTATTTACCAGGATAGTTGTGTTACCCTTTTCATCTGGTCTGCTAAAGAAGCATTTAGCAGACCAGAGCATTTAGCAGACCAAAGGTAAAATATGCAAGTTTTACCTTTTGCAGAGTATTTGTTGGAATCTGATTGTGTGTAGCGGCCAATGTGCTGCCAAAAAGGCCATCCCCATCTATGATCTAATATAATCAATGTGCTTCTATTCGTGTGCCGTCATGTAGAACATCAGAAGAAATTCAGTCACTCACAGGAGCCTGCATGAGAGCAACTTTTAGTGGAGCTATTTTGGTGGGTTTTGTCTAGGATAGGTGTTCACAGACTGTGTCCATTACACAGAGTGCTGCTATTTTACACCAGATTCATGTCATCAAAGGTACTAAGAGATGGTGTAAATCTGCCTGTGCACATGCACAGGGTGCACACACATGTGGAAGAAGACCACTCTCATCTCCCTATAATTTAACACAACTATCCTCTATAGATCTGCCCTCAGTCTGCCACTATAAAAAGACAGTCACAGAATCCAGCAGTGCATCTAAACATTTTCTATTCTTATGCCATGCTGTGCCAAAATTATTTTCGGCATACCAAAGATTATTTTGCTTTATTACATAAGAAAATGTGAACTGCTGCTTTTTATGAAATTATATGACAGTAAGCGGAGAAAACTTGATTTTTCTTGAGTTTCTGACCTGAGTCTCCGACATGACGTAGAGGTAGTGGTGGTCAGAGGAGAAGGCCATGTCTCTCAAGATGGGTCCATTCTCAACAGCTTGAACAGTCTCATACTGAAGGGCACGAGAGGATCCATCTACCCGGATCTGAAAAATCCAAAGCACAAAAAACAAGATTGGTATTCAAATTTATTTTTGACATTGTAACTTTATCAGGATCAAACATACATCAGAAAAACAGAAAACAGTTACAAGAACACAAAGAACATAGAAAATAAATATTGACTGTATTTTGAAGTCGTGTCTGATGGCGTTTTAAGAATGTTTGTTTAGTAGACACAACCGTACTTTTCCCAACACATTATATCTTTAATTGCTGCATCACAAAAGTACATCTTTTTCAATCATAGTTTGAGTAATTTCAAAGCAATTATGGTAATATGGCATCTGGGCAAGAGTTGTGTTCCATGAATCCCCAGGTAAGTTTACTCAGCAGAAAAGGCATGGAATTGCCACTTTGCACACTGATGTGATAGAAACGGTCTGAGCGGTGCCAGGACATCTGCTTACAAAGCCCGTCTCTCACATGCACACACTCAAACTATATTCTATTCTAAATCTGCTCCTCTTCCTCTAATTTGGCAGAAAAATGCAGTTCTGACACAAACCTACGCAAGCAGCTTTCAGCTCGCTATAGATTAAACTTGCACACACAGACATACACACTGGTCTCTATGGACATATGGACATGTGTAAGGCAATTCTTACTAAAGTTGTAATGACTAAAGGTAGTTCTTTGTGCCCTTCAGTCTAAAGTGTTTACAGGTAACGGGCACAAACAGGAGATAATTGGACAGGAAGCAGATGGTCGACCAGGCAGGTGAGTCACTTCATGCTTAATTATAATAAGATTATGACAACAAACTCTATGTGTTCCCTCTGCCACTGTTAAACAACAAGAACAAAAAACTATGGCTCCTTGAAAGCTGAAGTTTTTAAGACCGTGGAGCTTTTAATAACCAGGGCACTGCTATTTATAATTTTGAATTTCTCAAAGCTTTATTTTTTTATTCATATACTTTTGGAATACTCTTAGCAAATTGACAAATAATTTATTTTTTGTTGAAATAGACTATAAGCTTGGGTACTGAATGTTTTAAGGAACTGTATATTTTCTTCATATTGGGAAATTAAAATTCCATTATTTAAATTTCACAATGTTCAAAAGATACAAATGCACAAAAAGTCTTCTGCTTGTCTGTCTTCCAGCCACACCTTCTTTTATCTTCCCAGAAATAGTCATCTATTATATCATAAACTGAGAAACTATGTGCAGTCTAGGTACTGCCCTGCTGTTCCCTCAAATATCCAGTTTCACAACATGACATTTCTTCAAACAGGCTCCATCTTTCACCCTGATTTCACTCAGGTCTGCCTTCTTGTTTGTTTCCCAGCCATTCTTCCCCTCCTGCCATGCCTCCTGCTCGGAGAAGGTAGTGACCTTGATCACAAAGAACCTCGAGTTCTGTTTTATCAAAGCCTGACACACTTCCACTGGGAGTCATTGTATGGACTGGGGTCAGCTGCACAGAAAAGAACAGAAGGCAGATAGGCGGGGGAAAGAAGAGAAGGAGGCAAGAAGAAAGAAACTATTACAAGAACTAAAGCCAGATTCAGCAGGTGGGGTTATCTAATCTGGCCTATTAGGTGAGTTCATTTTAGGTGCATATGCCTACAGAACACCACATGTGAATGAATGTGCATTCAGTGAAAGATGAGTGTATCATATTACCCCCAGTGCAAATGACCAAGTGCTGAGTTGCATAGAGTTTAAGAGCTGACAGTCTATAGCAGTGGCTGAGTATAGAGTTTTATTGTGTTGGGACAGATTCACAGTCACCAGGGAGCAGAGAGGCTTCAATGGGAAGCTCCTGTATATCATCTCTGGATCTGACCACCAACAAAACAAACAAGCCACCAGGGAGAGCACCGCATGTCCACAAGCATGCAATCCTGGCGAGTTAAGTCACACTGGGACTAAAGAGGAGTATGCAAGGGAGAGCCACTCATTTGAACTGAAGATTGACAGACTTTGTCGCAAAGCCTGTAGTTCATTTAAAGTATTATTGACCATTTGACACATTTTACAAAGGCCGTTGTGCCTGCAAAGCTTTTGGCTTTGACCTCAAAAAGTCTTTAACCTAAAACATACTACATTATTAAATTATACTGTATTGCATTTATATTTAGCCCTCTTTGACAGCCTAAGCTAAAATCCAGTGCAAATAACTTACCTAATTAGCAAACTGAGTCTGCCTGCATGTAGTTTATTCCTTAGAGGTTTGTTAGAAAAGATTAGTTAATAATCTTCCAAGCTTTACAAATCAAGATTACAGTGTAACTGCAAACCTACCAGGACTCAGCCATCCATCTATCAGTGTGGCTTAATTAGAGAAACAGCCAAGAAGCCAACAACAAAAGAGTGCCAAGAAAAAGAAGAAGAAAAATTTAATTTAGACCAAAAATGAACTTTTTGATGTATAAATGTAATACTATGTAGTTCACCTCATTCTTAACACACCACTATTTCCTTTGTGAAACATGGTGATGACACCATCATGCTACCAGCTAGAGCTACAATTAAATTACATATATCAAGCGTTTATGTGGTAGAATGTCCCAGTCAAAGTCCAGACCTAAATGCTTCTTAGATAATATCAAAAAACCTGAAAATTGCTATTCACAAACACTCTTTATTCAGTGCGACTGAACTTACCTAATTTGTTGAAGAATTCTCAAAGATATATATTATATACAAAGCTCGCAGGTCTCAAAAAGTCCCAGAGGCCCAGAAAAAGTTGGTTCCACAAATGAGTAATTCAACATTTGTATTGAATACAAATGCATGACACACCACATAAAATCCCAACAAAATACTTTACACAACTTGATGTAATGTTACAAAATGTGAATACTTTGTAAAGCCTCGCAGATAACACATTTTCCTGCACAGGAGGTAAAAATGAAATTGTGATTTATTATGTAACTACTAATCCTGGACTCATCAATCAGAAACATCAATTATTAATACAGAATGTCTTAATTTCTCATCAGTCAAAAATCATTAAGGCAGCACAGTGGTGCTAGCCAATATTATCTGATTCCTTTTCAACAGTAATAAAGTGGATTAGCTGCTCTATGCTAAATGGATTACAATGCTAATCTGTGCTATCACATTAGCACAACCCAGAGACAATCACTTCCAGACAGATCTGCTTTTGCCTCAGGGAGGAGCAGCTAAGATGTATACTAACATCTAAAGGTCAAAGAACATGTACCACTCAGGCATTGGGAGACGCAGAAAAGCTCACTCCGTTAAAAGCTCTCACAGAGACTCCAGCTCTCACCTTTTCTGACTACTGATTAAAGACAGTAAATGGCTGGGTACTCAGAATTTCCAGTGTCTTGAAGACAATAAAACGTCGTTCACATTTCTTTTATGTCTAAATCTTTAAAAAAAAAAAAAAAATCAATAAAATACATGCACTAGCAATGCTTAAATAAAGTAATGCCTTCTACAAGGCAATAGTTTGGACATGAACTGCGTCCCCTAGTGGAACAGAGGGGTTACTGCAGGCACACACAACAAATAAGCAAAACTGTGAGGTCTGTAGTAATAATGAACAGAAGAAGAAACTGTCCATTTGATTGCAGTTTTTAAATCAGTTACATTCTTTAAATATAAGAGTCTGGGGGTGAGTGGGGGGTTTAATTGTGCATAAAAATACCAAAGCGAAACATAGATTTAGCAAGAGTACTACTTTATCTCCATCTTAAAATTTGTAGTTCTTGGACATATAAGGATTTAAAAATCAGGACTTGAGTATCCTACACAACATGGACTCATAAAAACACAGCTTTGTCATTAATATTATTCCATTTGTGAATAAAAGACTAAAATTGAACAGCAAATAAATTTCTATGCTCATTTTTATGAACTTTCAAACCTGAAAAACACTTTACACAAATCTTTGACATTTCAAGAGTGAGTATGAGCAATCTACAGAAGATTTGAAAAAGAAACCTCAATCTTCTAAATGCAATATTTAGGCTTTGCATAAAGTTAAATATTTCCAGGAAAAGATTTTGGAAATGTGTAAAAAAAAGTTGTTTTTTAATTGACCTGAGTGTGCTATAGAAACATCTACTAATGAGAACTATGAATAAAGAAGTATGGATTATGAAAAGCAAAATCCCCTTCAGAGTAAAAATATTTGGCCACAACTCTGTATACAACTAGAAGAAATTAGAGGAATAGTCAAGACCCAGTATTAACAAGGGTTCAAAAGAACAAAACAAGCCAAAATAACTTTAAAAAATACATATTGAAAGTTGTAAACAGACAGTAACTTTGTGCCTCTGATTGAGGTTTCGTGATAGACAGTGCAACACCCTGTCCTTGACTGCCATGTCATGGATTTTGAAGCAGCAAAAGGAAGACTTGTCACACAGAGCTGCAGTCTGTTGAGCATGGCACACATACTAACATGGCGTGGCTGGAACACACGCCATGACCAAAATGTGGGTAAAGGAAGCCAGAATAAGCTGCTGACTAAAGTATCACTGGTTTGACATACACAGTGAGGTGAGTGGGCTGGAGCAGAATGTCATCCAAAGTCATGGGGCATGCTGGGAATTTCACAATATTTAGGTGAGAAATTTCATTAATCCTCTGAAACGAACTCCTGGGCAAAACCTAAGCTTTTCACGATTCCTGCAGCTCAAAAAAGTCAGCTCTTTTTTCTGGTAATTCCAAGAGTTTAAATAATTTTCAAGAATTATTTCTCTTAGCATTATTTCATTAGCATTAAGAGTTCTCAAGAACTCTTATTGCTAATTTTTCTAACCTTAAAGCTGCAGTAGCTGTGCACAAGTGGTTATCCACTTAAACAGCCAAATCATAAACACATACTACATGTATTTTTATTATGGTTTTCATGCAATGGGCCAGTGTGAAGTTCTGCGTAGTACTTCAAGAAACTTTTGTTTAATTTGAAAAGAAAAGTATAAGTGTGGGTGTACTTGTACTTAGACCTCTTTAATCTGATACAAAATTCTGCACAACCAATTACCTTCAGAAGAATTACTAAATAGTCCATATATGTCCAATTTAACTGAACTTTTTGAGTTACAGTCAAAATGCAAACGCTCTCCTTAAAAACATGGTGGTGGCAGTATCACATTGCGGGAGGGCTTTACATCAACAGGGTTTGGGAAGCTGTCCGAGTTAATGGAAAGTGACTGAAGACAAATACAGGGTAACCATTGAAGAAAGAGTGTTTAAATCAGTAAGGCATTTGAGACTATCAAATATCAAGTCAGTCCAGACAAATACCAATGCATACCATGTTTTTCAGATTTTTATGTTTCATTGTGTGTAAAAAAAAAAAAAAAAAAAAAAAAAGATACATTTTCTTCCTCTTCACAATAATGCTTTGTGCTGTGACAAAATGTTGCAAGGTTCTCTGGGTGTGAATACTTTTGCAGTGCACTGTACAATATGGTGGTTATTTTGTGGTTTTGTTTTTAAGGTCACAAGTCTAAACCCATTCTAGATATCAAGCCTTTCAGTCCAGGAGCACGGTATACACATGTCAAAGGACTCTGTAACCCAACCTGTCACACATGGTCAGGTTTCCATCCTCTCTGTATAGCCAAAGCAGAACGTTAGTAAGTCAACCATGCAAGGCAGGACATGCATTAAAAGCTTAGAAAGACACACCGGCAGATTTACAGAGACAATGGAGAAGAACATTTACTGTAAAAAGAGACGGGTAGAAAAGAAACAACACATCGACACTAAATCATGCCAATATGTCTCTCCACGCATTGTCTTCACACAGACAGAATAACAATGGTGCCTGTCTGGCAGTCCAAATCTGTTCAGCTCACTGAAACATATGGTACAGTGAAGGGAAGGGGTGCACAATAGCTGACTGGCTTCATCTGCTAATGCCAATCAATGACAGAGCAAACATGTCTCTTATGATACAAGATGTATGTGGGGGGGTCGTAGGTTTGACATTAATCTATGTGTATCAATGAGGATGTGGCACATTAACATTGGGTGTCAGGATAGAGTAACTGCTCGTATAGCTAATCACATCTCATTCTCTATTCAGTGCCAAGAGTTTAACTGATAAACATAAGATTTTAAGCTGAGAAAAATAAGAATAAGACACAAAATCTGTCCTGAAACAAACAGTGTGACACATGGATAATAAATTTCAGGGTTATGTCTCTTGGTGTAATATTTCACATTTAATGACTATAGCTTTTATCTGGGAGCTATCCAAAAAGACAACACTGTGCTGATGCTTTACCGGTTTCCGTTTTAGGACTTAAATATTCAATCAGCTCATTAAATGTACTTTTAAGATCATCCTTCTTTCCTTCTTCCTTTCCTTTTGACTCAACCCCCACACTCTCTCTCTGTAGGAGGGTGAGGGAGTAAAAAAACCCACCGAGTGGAAGTCAACTCATTCTATGCCTTAATTCTCGACTCTGTTTTATATTTGCAATTAGGCATATCTGCTGCACGGCAGGATTTTAATTAACGTCTTTCTCCTGATGCGTGCACTATGAGGAAGGTGCTTTGTTGGTGCAAATCAAGAAAATGTCATTGTTAGCAGGGAACTACAGAGATTCAAATTGTCACTTTCTCTAAGCTGTGTAAGAATATGACCTCCTCAATAGTCTGCCTGTTGAGTTGAGATTTGCTGAGATTACTTATTTTTTTTCCTCACAAGTAAAAAAAAAAAAAAAAAAATTAAGGTAAAGAAACCCAAAATCTACTAAAGTTGAATAAAGAATAATTTGTGGTTTAAGCCACAAATGTGCATACACCAAATTAAAAGCACTTTTTTTTCTCACCATCTAAAATTAAAATCAGAACAAACATATGTTTTGTGACTGAAAAATATGTCATTCTTTTTTTATTTACGTCTTCAAAACCAGAAGTATACAAAAAAAGAGAATTTATACATGTGTATCTGTCTTGGCTTTGGAAACCTCTGATAGGTTAATTGACACATTTGAGTTAATTACTGTTGGGGATGGATATTATTATCAACAGTTACATTTAGACTGATTTTTTTTTTCTACTATGCTATGAATTTTCGGTTTAGCATCATAGTGACTTCAAGAACACAACCAAAGGGAATCACTTCAACAAATGTTTCGAAAGAAGGTAGGGAGAGTCCAGAAAAAAAACAAACAAATAAAAGAAATAGAATATCTGTGGGGTATCTTGATGAGGGCTGTGGAAAAGTTCACACAGCTTGACCAGTTTTAAAAATGTTTGAAATACAGAATGACCAAATATCCACAAGTCAAGATGTATCAAAGTGTGGATATTTATACAGCCAGGTTATTGCACCTTATTCTCTCCTTTTACATTTTCCTTAAAAGTTTGCAAATTATTTATTTTATATCACAAACATCTGTCAATTTAAAAAGGACTCTATACACTTTTGAGAGTCATTGTAAATGTGAATTCCTCTTTCTGCTGGAAACAATACAATGAACATTTATCACAGGTACCACACCTGATCTTATTCTATCAGACAGCACTGTGATGGACCCCTGTCTCAGTGACTGGCCATTGTGGCATTAAAGGTGTGCTGCCCATTAGCCTGCAGCTCCAAGTAACCTACTAATAAAATCTTATCCCCTGCTGAGAGATGAACAGAAAAAACACAGAGAGAAGAAAAGGACAAGAATGTTATTGTGAAAGATGATGGTGTTGATCGTGAAAAGGGGACAAGTGTCTGGAGACTTCCTAGCTCATTTCTCCCCCCTGTACCGCTTTCCTTCTTCAATCTCCCCCATGGCTCTAAAGAATGAGTGACAGGTCTCCCCGCTATCATTGCCGTCACTGCTGATCTGCCTTAGAGCAGTGTGACCAAGTGGGAGGTTTGGGGAGCAAACAGTGCAACTTTTGTCATTTATTTCCTTTAAGCAGTTATCTTGCTCTGTCTCCCAGTCACATCATTTGGGTTGGTTGGAAATGGCTGTAGGCTTAAAGCCAGTTCAATCTAGAGAACATCTGTGACCTATGGACTGTGAGCCGTCAGCTGTCACTATCATTGACTTTTTCATCTTGTGTTATGAAAGGAACCTTTGTTTCTTTTGTTAAATTACTAATATTGTTTCCTCTGTTGCATCTTAAATAATATATTTATCGACCAGTCTCTCAAGTGAGAATACACATTCATGCCAAAACATTTTCAAGCCAAATTAAATTATCTGAAACTTGTTGGAATGAAGGTTGAGTCCAAGTTCTCTATGCAGTTGTCAGAAGCTCTTCCATCTTCCATTTTATTCCCCTCCCATTCACCTTGCTGCTTTATATTTCAGTCCATTGATTTTTCACTTTTATAATTCTCCCTTGTCACATACGATACTCCATTATTTTCTTTTTGTAGCATCTCATTAGAGCCACGGGACAGCATTTGAGGCGACAGGCAAAGATCTTCTGACAGAGCCTAGTTATTGCTGACAAATACCTTACCTGCCTGAGTAAAAACAACTCTCACGTGTCTCCTACCAATTATTTTTGTAATGTTTGTACTTTGTTATCAAATGTTTTCACAGTGATAAAAGTTCCTGCTTTAGTGAGTCCCGCAGCAGCAAAGACTGGGTCTCAAAGACCCACAGAGGAAGCAGCAGCATAATGTGATGGAATAGCACCACCTGTGTCTCTATTAGTGCAGCAACCTGGTGTCAGACCTACATAGTGGAGGGTACCCCATTATATTTAGTGACCGGGGGCACTTATGAGCCACAGTTTAATGGAGTCAACATGCTCCCAAGTGCAGGGAGGGCACCAAATGAGGCAATCACATCAAGCTTTTGAAGGCAGAGTCTGAGCGATGGAGTCAGTACATCATGCGGTTCAATTTGATTTCAGTAGGGGCAGCACTGTGTGGATGGACATACAAGATATGACAGTATGTTTGTCATATCTTATATCACTTTTTCAACTGATGCATGATGTGCTGGAACCTTATTTCAGCCAGCTCACCTGCAGTGTAAAGCATTACTCTATTCTTCATAAGGCCAGAGTAAAGTCTGATCACTTTGACTTTTAGTTTTTAAAATGCTTTGAGATATCTTCAAACACTCTGCATTATTAATGGTTCATTTAGAAAGACTTCCCATGTATTGCTACAAAATTAAATGCTCCCAAATCGTTACAACTGCTTTACATGTAATTTTAAATATATCTTTTGAATACTTGTCTACAATCACTAGCTGCAGTAAAAACTGCTCTTTTGCCTAAAATGTTAGAAGAAATTCATGCCTACTTATTTCGTCCAGCTGGAATGCAGTCTGTGGATGCAGGAGCCTGCCAGTCAATATTTCAGCCCAAAATGCAGTGAGCATATGTGCAGGGAGGCATATTTGGGGATACTGTGTTGCACAAGCAGATGAAGTAGAAAATACTTTTCCTACTGCTCAGTATAACAAACACTTACTGCTGTCATTCCTATGCACAGCAGACCTCTGAGGTCAACTACTTCTAAAAGGTCCAAAAGGCCTTCAAAACTATTTTCAGTCACCCAAGTGTCTCCTCTTTAGATGTCAATCACCAATTTACCCAACCCTCTATGAAAATATGCATTGGATGTGTTCAAAAACCTTAGATCAATATTACACAAACAGCGTATACAGCTCTCCTAGGCGACCTTAGAAGAATATGAGCTCTTCAAATAAGGGTCCACTGAAATACTTTGATCAACAGTCATTAGGTCACTCCCAAACACCCTACTGTGACCTTTAGCCATCAGTATGCAAGGTGCATAATAGACTGCACTTCATGAGACCATCTGCTTCTATAAAAATCAATCAGCAGCATGTCTAACCTGGGTAGTGAAGAAGAGAAATGTCTCCACAAAGATGTCTGGGCCTGATAATGGTCAAATGACAGACTCTGATCAACTTGGCTCAAAGTGGAGGGATAACTCAGAACTTTGTTTTGCTGTTTTACCAAGTCTACTTTTGTTTTACAGGTTTGTTCCTCTTTTACTGATCGTCATTCTGTCTCAATTTCTCATGTCAAAACTCACTCTCAGCTATTTTTTATCAGTAAAGGGAACAGCTCATTGACTTGAAGACAGAGACTGGTATTCTGGGAGATGAGGACAAAGCATTCAATTTTACACTAATCCAAGTAAAAAAAAAAAAAAAAAAGAAAAGAAAAAACATAAAAGGAAAATAGTTCCACAACAAATGTGGAAACTAAAGTTGAGTTAAAAAGTAAGATGCAACAGAAGCATCTGTGTGTGCATCAGAGTGTCTGAGCAGGTGTGTGAATAATAGATGGGGAGCTGAAAGCCAGACGATGTCTGGGAGCAGACATAACTCTGGATCTCCTTACGAAACACTGCCATCAGAAAAAAACTCAGCAGACATTCAAATACTCTGTCACACATACACACACTTATGTAAAAATGTAGCATATGCAATCTGTCCCATGCACACAAACAACTACTTTGTGCCATTTCGTGGAGTTTTTTCTTCCCCAACACAACACATTCACTGTTTGGATATGGTGTAATCACTGAGTCAGGTAATGTGATCCAGGAATGGGAGTTTTAGGTCTTTGAGAAAAATGAGAACACTTTTAAAAAATTTTTTTTTTTTTTTATGAGAAATTGTATTCTGCTTGTGCGGTGACGACAGATAAGAATAAAAGTAGCACACATGCACATATTAAATCTTTGGATCACTGACTCCAGCTGAAGACCACACATACATGAATTTATAAATTATCAATGGGCTTACTCTGTCAGAGCAGTGTGTGTGTGGGTGTGTGTTGTGTGCTCATATATGTCTAGAAAACATTCATTGCCTACCCTTCAGTTTTGTGTTTTGGTGATTTATGAGGATCTTTCCCAGGTTTCCAATTAAATATGGAAGCACCTCAGAACCAATTCCTCAGAGAAAAGCAGGTGTGAATCTCTCAGATCTCTACATACGCTCTGTGCATTTGTCCATTTGTAAGTTCCTTTCTTTTGTCAAAAGGTCCTTCTTTTTTATATTTCATCTTTCTTCTTCTGCCTTTATTCATTTACCAAATAGACTGGCACACCTCATCTATTATACCTCCTTTCTGCTGAAGGGAAAAATTGCATTGCTCATGTAACAAGGAGAGGGGGAGACAGAGAGGCATAGAGAAAATGAAGAATGAGGAGAGTAGATGGGGACTTTGGGTAATGCTGCTCAAATACTACAGAGCTATATCTGAAGGCAGTTATTTTTTCTTGACTTTATTTTAGGGCTATCAGAGTAAAGTCGGCTTAGTACAAAAATATATGTGACATTTTTCTGAATTTTACTGGCAAATATTTCTTTTCCTTCATCTCCACAAGGATGTCCACATAAAATACACCTAGATGTGTTTTTGTAAGATAAACTTAACTGGAAACCACTTATCTGAATGTACAGTGTATGATTTAAGCAAAAATGACAAACTCACAAAAGCTTTTTCTTCTCAAGAGCCAAAAATAATATTCATATAAAACATGAACATAACTATAAATCTAAAATAAAATCTAACTTTCTACAGTGAAATTTTGAAATTTATTTGAGATCTATAAATATTTAAACAAACTTTAGACTTTTACAGCATTCTCCAAGAAAATATTGTAATATAAAATAAACTGCCTAGAAAAAGAAAAGGTCAAAAGTAAAAACAATCACATTACATATGCCTAAAAGAAGCTGCTTAGTTTCTCCAAGTCACATGTTTTATTTTTTCACAATATTTTTTCCTCATTCAAATCACCCATCTCCCTCTGAAGCCAACACATTTACCATAGTTTATAAAACAATTCTAATTCCATGTCTGCCCATATGGAGAGCCATACCTCCCCATAAACAATGTCTGGCACTATAGAATGAATTCTTTTGTTCCACTGTTTTTAAAACTAACCAGGAAAAATACATGAACTATTTGTGTTTGTTACTAATGTTTGAAATGCAATATATACTCAGTCTTAAAAGAGTTAAGCAAATAACTGTATACAAATAGCTTCTTCTCTCAATCCTTTTCAAACATGTTTTCCCTATTATACCAATGAAGACATCCTGATATCAGCTCTTTTCCACTGCCTCTGTGGGAGATTTTCTAAAATTAGCTCTAATCTATCAAGGGAGCACATTAGAGTTTCACGCCCATGCATTATGCGATAGCATAAAAGCAGGGTATTCTGCATGATAATGGAGGCTTCACAGTGGGAGTTAAATAACTTTATCCAATAAATAAATTAGGGTGTTGTTTCGGGATGGTTGGTTATCATCAAGACAAAGGGAACTGATAAAAAACCATGTAAGCATTTTAACAAAATTAATGTTGCCATTGTGAAATATCTTTGTACTTGGGGGCACACAAAATGGAAACAAACAAATTAGGTACTGAACTGTGAAACATAATGGAAATGTGAAATTCAAGTGTCATGAAGGTTGCTGGCTGGATCAAACTAAGACTACTTTAGGAATACGCTGTTTGTTACAAGTCAAGTCAGGGCAAAGGTTGCACTGAAGGTGAAAGTATGTTAGATTTTAAAACAGTAACCAATTCAAGAGTGTTGTAAGACAGCAAACCTATGAAGATATAGTGTCGACAAGCCGGGCAAGAAGAGCAATAATCAGAGAAGCAACCAATAAGCCAATAGTAACTCTAGAGGAGCTGCAGAAATCCACAGCTCTGTTGGCAAGACAACTATTAGTCAGGCACTCCACAAATCTGGCCTGGAAGAATGTCAAAAAGAAAGCTGTTAAAAGAAAAGGATAAGGGGTCCCATGTGATCTTTTACACACTCCACAAAAGAGAGAAAGAAAACATGTGGCAGATGCTGTTGTTGACAAACGAGGCCAAAACTCAACCTCTTTGGGCTTTCTATAAAAACAACAAATTTCACCATAAGGACACGATCCTCATGATAGTCGTAGCATCAGGCTGTGGAATGCTTTGTTTTTTAAAACAAAAATGTTACTTTTATTTTGCAAATATATGCTGCTTGGTATAAGTTTATTACATAAGATCGATCCCTATGAATACATTAAAGTTAGTGTTTGTAATATGACACAGTGTAAAAACTATAAAAGGATAGGTGCACTTCTGCACCTTACTATATGACTTTTTGGTAGTGTCACTCAAATATATTTAATAACAGCCATTCTTTGAAAATTCTGATCCTATGGCTCTTGTTTGCACTTTGTCATAGTCTGCCATCTTCATCAACATAATTTCTTCCTGCCCAACTATGGTGCCCTTTCAAGATGTGGCAAAGCAAAGTATGACACAAAAAGAGACAATCTATGTGCCACTGTGACATCAGAGCAAGCCTGAATGACAGAAGAAAAAACTGAGACAAAGAAAAGAAACAGGGAGGAACTGAGACACATCACCTGCAAAATGTTAGATAAAGATGGCTGTAAGCTGCACTAAAACTTGAAGGCAGATAAAAGTTAATTCTTTCCCAGGGAGAGACAGCGTGAGAGAGGAATCTAAGAGGATATTTCCTGAATGGGACCTGTCAGCTTGCATTGCACAGAAATCCTCTTATGCCTCAAAATTTCAATTAGGTTGGGAAGCGATTCGGTGTGGTGCGCTTCTCTCATTTTGCACAGGAAGTACAAGGTGCACAAGGTAGGATTTGTCACAGCGGAGACAGGTCTCCTCCACCAACATTATGATTCAAAGGACGAACACGAGCAAGTGCGCGCACACAGACACAAACTAGAGGAGCTCCCCCCTCCAAATGCCAAAACCATTTCAAGTGACAACAGTGGTACACTTGATACTACTTCAGTGCTTAGTGAGCAGTGTTGCAATTGAGTTTGTTCCACTGAGTAGGGTCTGAAATTTCAACTCCACAGGTTTGTGTTGGTCTTCTGTCATCTGTATGACAGCCAGAATTACACTATGTGCCAACCTCTTCAAAAGACAGCAACTTGCAGTAATTACAACAATGAAAGTGTTCATGGTTAGCTTTGGTTTAATTCTCCCCTTCACTTTCATTTCACTTTGTTATTTTCAGCTTTAAAGTTGTACATCAAAATCCTATTTTAGCTTTAAAAATGTTTATTGAAGAATCAGAATTGACTGAAAAGCAGTACAATTAATATGAACTTAACTTACAGGGATAAGGAGCTGTTTTATGCTAAAAACAATGTTAAGCTCTTATCCCAAAATGATACTTTCAGAGATTATAGGATAGATTTTCTAAATTAGGCTAATGAGACTAATTTCAATATTTTAGATAAACGAGATGGGTTCGAAAGTCACATGATTTCTTTTCATCACAAAAAAACCCTGAGATACCATCCATCACAGCATGAACACATAGCTTAAAGTTACCATAGGTCCCCATCAGCCACAACATAACCAGAATGGGTTTACTTGAACCTTTTTAGTTATTCAACAAATGCAGAAAGTTTGGAAATCATATCTTCTTTGTTGAAATGAAAAAGCATGTTTGTTACTTGGAAAGGTTTTGGCAGACTGTTTTTTTAGTCACAACACAAAAGCAGCTAAAATGCTAGGTCCAATTCAAAAACACTGTTAAATCTCCCCAAGCTAAAAAGAGAACCTCATTAACTTCCTTTTTTGTTGCCCAACAATAGCACTCAATTTACATTAATTTTCCAGACACTTCACTTTCTGCATGTCTTTAAGGCTCTTCTTAAGAGTGCATCTGTAATATTTTGTTTATTTTACTTTATTTTATACTTAACGTTTTTTGACTGTACATTTCTTTCATGCTGTCACAAATCCTGGGCAGAAGATATTAATCTCCATACAATTATTTCAGCTAAATAAAGTCCTTATTACTTTACTACAGAAAGAAGTACTGCAATTTAACAAATTTCACATGACAATATGGTGGGAATAATTTGCATAAGTAACAGAAAAACTCTGCAAATTCAACAATTTTTTGCTTTGGCTATTCACTTTTTTGTGACTATATTTTCATTTGTTCTAAAATGTGTGATAATACTTATGTTCAACAATAGCCAAAAACCAAAAGATAAGTAATAAGTTTTATAAAATTCCCACTGAAGAAAAAAGTTGCAGTAAGTTGATTTCACAGTTGGAAACATGCTGTATATAGTGATACCATTGAAGTACCATCAATAACTATTATACCAAAATATTAACCCAAAGTGGGATATGTCAGCTATATTTCCTTGGCAATATGGAAAACTTAATCTTACTTGATGCTTCTTATTTTTGTTTTTTCTGTATAATGGTTTGATATAAGTTAGGTTGCTTAAACCACCTTTTAAGCCACTAATTCCTTCACTAAGCCAAATAAGCTCGCCAATTTATGTCAATAGATTCAAAACTCATCCTTCCATCATCCCTAAATTGTTCCTTCTTTGCCTTCTTCTTCTTCTTTCTTCCCCTAAACTTTATTCTGTCGTTCTGTTCTTTCACCTTTCCCCTCTCTCTCTATTCCCAGCATCCCAGTGGGCTTTCATCTTCCTCAGGTTAGATTACTGTAAAGCACTGTCTGTCTGCCAGCATTCCTGAAAGCTTTTCATCTCTGCTCTGATTCATCTAGGGAGACAGAGGGAGAATAGAGGAGAGGCTGAGGGGAATGGAGTGAGAGCAGTGCAGAGGATGCTTTTGGAGACAGAAGGACATAGACACGGAGGGGAAATGGCAGGCCTGTGTTGTGCTATGGATTTCAGAGCCTTTAGTGGTTAACCTGCACTGCAATGGGCTGATGGGAAATTTCCCAGTTGGTCTCTTGGCTGTCTGTGAAACACCCACACAGAGCTGAGAGCACACCTCACTGGGGACGCACAAATATGCTCACATGGACACATGCTGGTTGAAGAAACACAAAAAGAATGTCGACACACAAATACACAAAACTGTAATCTGAAATATAAACAACAAAGTAAAAGAGATTAAAAAAAATAACTACATTTTTGGTCAAAAATAGTGATTTTTTACAGCAGCAGACCAACAAACCCAAAGTTTAGAAATTAAGTCTATTCTACCTTTTCCCCTTATGCTTGAAAACCAGAAATTCTAGTAACATTAACCTAGAGAAATGCTGATGGTGTATTTGAGTCAGCCAGGCAACGCAGATCTCAAAAATTGCTGTGAGAACTATTCAGCCTTAAGAGAAAAAAGTAGAACATGCAAAAGTAACTGAATATACCCTAGTGAATGTACAAGTCTGTTTCTGTCCATATACATGCATTGGCAGCTTACAAACAGCAGCACAGGTTTAATTACTGAATCGCAGCATCTCTTTACTGCTCTGCTGCATTGTGCGTGTGTGTGTGTTTTGTTTTGTTCATTTACACTGTATGTGTTTGTGCATTCATGTTATAGACAACAGCTGTGGAAATGAGACTGTGTCAGTAGGTGAGTATCCAGCCGTAAATACATAAATGCCTTTACACCAAAGAGCAACATGACCAAGGTTTGGTTATCATAACGACTGCATGTACAACACTGTGCGGGCATTGTCTATTTTTCCAATGAAAAATCACTAAAAGAGTGATTTTTCATTGGAACCTCTGCATGGAGTTTTATATTGTAAGACTGGTGAAAATTGTAACTGGTTGAATGTTTTTGTCCTTTGCATAATTCATTCAAATCAGTTCAAAAATGATGCAGCTTTTATCTTTGTTAACGTTAACTGAAATAGATTTTCAAACACTGATGCCTCCTAACAACCATGTGTAGACAAAATGTATATTAATTATTCCTAGTTATTTTTGATGGTTTAAAAAATGACTCTGCTGAGGCATGTGTAAAATCGTCCTCAAGAGCAGTGGATCAAGCTCTGCTGCATGCGATTAATGTTCCTTTGAGCTACTTTTCTCGGCCATTAATTTGAAAGTCGTTAAAGCTACAAACCCCCCTTACTTTGAAATTATTTATATTGAGCTTCATAGTTAAAATACTGTGAAATAATTAGAAGTTTATGACTAGAAAACAACATTTAATGAATTAAAACGTCACAATATAACAAATCAATATTGTCATCACAATTTTCGCCAATGGAATGACAATTATGATTTTTCTGGGATCATACCACCCTAGTTTTAATCACAAGCAGAACTGTCTTTTTCTCTCCCCTTCTATTGCCTTCAAAGTGAAAGAGCAGCAAAGTTTCATGTCAGTAAAATCCTTTTAAAATGTGTTTCATTGATTTTCAGTCATTCTACATAAGTTCTGAGGCGTAAATTATATGACTGGAAATTTCATTACTTTTTTTCTGACACTGATCCCTTCAATTGTTTTGCTAAAATGTTTTGCTAAAATAGGTACTGTGGACCATCTGGGTCCATTAATGTCCCTGAGGAAAAATGTGACTTTACAGTACGAGTAGGTTAAATACCATTATGTTTAATATTGTGATTTGGTATAATATTTTTTTGCTGTCATTTATATGAACATTTATTTTATCTACTTTTTCACTGTTTATAATTAGCAAAAATGGGAACACCAAAGTCCTATCTTTGAAAGGCATCTATTATTATTGCTCACAATCTTGAAAATACATGTTTCTACTCAATATTTAGTTTATGAATGGCAGATAAGCATTGCTATTGCATGGCAGCTTTTTTATATTAAACCTACATTCATTGTAACAGGGTGTTATGGGATTTTTTTTAATTTATTCAACAACCATCGTCATTCTGCTGCATCATTCCCTCACTTCATGAAAAAGCATCTAATTGAATTGCTGTTAAGGAAAGAGAATGTATGCCCATGTACTTTCAATGTGTCAGGTCACTGGTTTTGTATCAGGTTAATTATCATGTCAGCTATAAAACCAGTCCTGTAAATCAACATCAGGCAAGTTACCTTTGCCTTAAAAGACAACCAGACGACTAATTACACCTTGTTCCAAAAAGATGGCCACTGACCCTTTTAATTAAGTATAGATAATGACAGCTGAGCATTTGAGAATACTGCCCTAAATTACTTTGTCTATTTGATTTTTTTGACTGAGTATTTTGGACTGGAACAATTTGGCTCCTCAGATATCTGGTGTGTTATTTTTATTTAGCAGTAAAAAGCAAAGTAGAAGAAAAACTGTACAAATTGCCTTCTGGGAAGTTTTATAAAATGCCGTTTGAATTCTGCAGCAAGTGGAGAAGGTTGTCCTCTTCCATGCCTTCATCACATGCTTGCAGACTCCTTCAGACAGTCACATTGTCACCTACAAATTCTGGGTCCTTCCATTATGATGGGGCTCTGTGATGATACAGTACTCTGAAGTATTAGGGGCATCCCTGCATGTGATATTTATGAACCTGCCATTCTTATGGCTCTACTCACAACTCCCACTCCCTTTAATCTTAACTGCTGTCATCTACTGTCACTGCCTTATGTCTGTGGCCTTGGCTAACTGCCAACTGACACACAAGGCTGTGCGTGTTAGTGTGCGCACACACTTGAGTATGAAATAATTGTTTGTTATCGCAGAATATGTCAAATGAAGGGCAGTGATGGAAAAACAGCTATTTAATAATCATGATTATAGTAATTAACTCCAAACTATGTGTTTACACACAGACAAAAATGTTAATGCTAAATTACCACCTAACCAATATAATCCTACAATAAAAGGGCCAACATAAATAATTTGGCAGTGAAATAAAGGGAGATTAGTAATTACTGTAAGAAAAAAAATATTTCATCTCTTTAGTCTTTGGCAGAAACTACAAATCCCACACAGAAAATGAATATTATAAATAATGAATACATTAACATCTGAATCATGCTAATTCTGATCATTAAAGCTTCAAGTGTGTAGTGCTTATTGTCCTAAATTAGCTGCAGCTTTCTCAGTCCACACCCGCTTATGTATGGATTCCAAGATCACCCAAGGCAGATGAGAATCCTCTCTGAATAAATCAAGCCATCTACAGCCCTGCAATTGAAATAGTTCATTATAGCATCTGAAAACAGCAACACAATTCTGCATTCAACAACATCACAGATTCTTATACAGAAACAAAAGCCGAACTGCGTTCGCCAAAAGCTTTCCACAAAAACTGTTAATTCATCGGGCTCTGTGAAAAGGTCATTGTTTCCCTAGACTTAATGTGAAACTGCTGTGATCAGCTGAGTAATTATGAATATGAATTCACAATTATTGTGCAAGCAAGAAGAGGACACGCAAATTTTTAGTAACATGACAACATAGAATTATGTTATAAGTTATATAAAAGGAGTCTGTTAATAGAAAGTACCATGTAAAATCTTTTGCGAAACTACAATGTATTTTATTTGGGGAATTTTGCATAACTGGGTCATAGAAACAACGTTAGTTTTATTAATAAGAAGCTGGGAAGAATTGCATTAATTTGTATGCAACCCCTTCAATGACAGACCCCTACATAAAGTCAACTTAAACAACTGATCAAAAAAGTAGCAAAGAACACCCAATCCTAACAGGAATACAAAGTGTTGGAGCATCATATTGAAAGGATGATTTAAGGACAGGGAATGTGGTCAAAATTTGGAAGGGAAGGTGGATGGAGTAAAATGCGTACAGTACATTGATGCCGAGTATAAATACATTCTACACCTTTTTAATTTTCAAACCTGAAATTATTTGCATAAATAGTTTGTGGATGCAATATGGAAATGTTCCCTGTGATATCCCTTTGTGAGTCATGCATATTTTAAATATACACATATAACAAGTAAGGCCGTTTATGTTACTTGTGCACCGTGTTATGAGATTAGTTAATTATCACAATCAAGATCTGCCCTCAGAAGAGAGAACAAGCTATCAGCACATACTCAGGGTAATATCAAAGTGTATTAAATCTATTTTTATTGTCATTGTCCAAAGCAAATGATTGAGCAGACTACATCTAAGCCTGCATATAACTTTAATTTCACTGTAGAATGCATTAGCATAATCCAAACACACCCTTGTCATGCCCTTTTACAAAATCTGCCAGAGGGCTGAATGAAAGCCAGCACACTCATTTCTGGAGTCTGGAGAGATCCGCTCCCTTAGATCTTTAACGTTTGACACCAACAGATGGGTTTGCTCACTCGTTTTCTCCTTTTTCCCCCCAATTTTTCCTCTCCCTTATCACTTTGTGGTGAAAGCAAAATACTATCTATCGTAGGGGACTTCAGCTAGACCAGCTCAGTAAGCAGGCAAACTGAACTCAAAGAGTATTTTATGATTCAACAATGTTTTATGGCTTTGGAGAAGTACAAAACTAGAACTTTTAAAAGTCTAAAGGCAGTGCATGTGACCCTGTGGATTTAATCTGTTGTATTACAATTTGCTAACGTTGTAGTATTTTAAGCACAATCGATAAACACAATTAAGTCTTCACAGTACATCGTAGTACTGCATTTTTTGTAAACTGCAATGTGAAGCAATAATAAAAATGATTATTACTGCCTTTACTTAAGTACCTGCATAGCATTAATCTTTGGGGAAATTAACATCTCCATGTTTCTAGCTCTTTTTGCAAGCCTCACAGCTCAAATGTCCTGAAACTGAATGTGTCAATGGGTTTGGAGCTGGTTTCACTTTTACATGCTCTTCCTCAAAATTTTAACCACTGTATGAATTAGCAAGTTTTAGTTGTGGTTGAAAAATAAAACAAACCCTCTTATGCGACCACAGTAACTTTATATGTGTGTGACTGTCTCTGGCGGATATGCAACAGAACAATGAGCACCGGGACAGTCAGTTAAACAAACACAGCTGTGAGACTTCTTTACATTTTGTACTTCACTGGAAATTGGGAGGAAAAAAATGTTGTTCTTACAAATACTCAGTCAAATTGACAAGACTACATTGTAGAGGAACATATAAAATACTTTAAAATTTAATCAGTGTGCCATTCCTTCAAAATAGCCCAAATCCATCTCCTTCACTCCAAGCTCCCAAAACTGTCCCATTTGATCCCTATCAGTTCCATGTCCCGTGGGTTGTGTATTTTAGCAAACCCCTGAGCTGCTCATGATATTAAATGTGTGTTATGTGTCTCAGGGTCTTAGGCCAGAAGATGAGGGCTCTAGGAGAGGACCGGTGGAGGGATTAGCTTTCCTGCCCTGCTCCAGCTCTTTACCATTTTAATGAGGCAGGGCTGCAGGGTCTTTCTTCTGCCCCAGCCAACTGTGTCATAGACTTGGCCTGGGGACAGACTGTGGCTGCAGGGGTTCAGGAACAGTTGCAATACAGCACAGCCATTGTATGGAGAAATGGAGTGAGACATGGCACTTATTGGGAGAAGGGTGGGGGGTGAGAAAAGGTGAATAAGAGAGAAACAGACAGAGATGGGAATAGGTGGGTGTTGAATAGGAGAGCGTTCCCTCAAACTGTCATGTGTGTCTTTCCACAGAATAAAAGAGTAATTCAGGTCTTTCATTAGGCCTACCTCCAAAGCCCATATGGTATCCGCCCCGATAACATAGAAAGGGCACATGTGGATTAACTCAACTGAAGGAACTGTAATTGCCTACTGATATGATTATTACCAATATTAGCAGGTAAAACCTTAGAATTTCATATTTAACCAACTAACTACAACATGGAGAGGTTAGAAAGTTCAAAAAAGAAAAATTGTGGTAACATTTCAGCTGATTTTTGCAATATTGATCACACAATTAACTATTTGACCATTTGACTACTTTTTTTCAAGAATGAATAAGCATACCCTTAAAAATTAATCATTTTGTGACATGACATTTTGTCATTTTTGTCACATCAAAAAATTATAAAATTAAATTTGATGTGATAAACCATACAATTATTTCAAAAACAAATTAAAGATGTTTTGCCAAAAAATCATCTAAACATAATGGAAGGTTGGTTTTAGTGTTAAGATTTTCCTAGGCCAAAAATATAAATGTCTGTCATATCTGCCCATTCTTCCACACATGTTGTGTTCTCTGCATGAGTGACAAAGTTTAAATTGGATTTCAGATGTTTGTTCACTGATTTTCAAAAATAAATATTAAAATCTGTTGCTGCAATGTGATGCAATTCCCTCAATTTATGCAAGCCAGATGTCTTCAGGCGGGTTTGAAGAATGACAAAGCTACTGTAAAAGAATAAAAAAAGCTGCAGAGTTGCCACAGTGTTTGACAGCAGTGGACAAGATTAACCAAAGGACTGAAGAGTTGAGTTGTGAACGTGAAAAATAAAAGTTACTTTAGTCTTCTGTGCTTAGAGTGTGCACATGTGATTTTCTGCACTTTCATTCAATGTGCCATGAACAGTATCCACCTCTCAAAAAACAAAACCACTCCCACAGCAGGACGTCTGCCTGAGCCCTTTCAGTCAGACAAAAGGTCTGACAGTAATCACCAGGGGTCAAAATTCAAGGGATACTACAATGGCTTTTTGGGTTTCCACAATGGTATGTATGCACAATCACAATCCTTAAAGGAATGCATGGTAAATCAACCTAACGAAAAAAGAAAAAACACACAAATAACCTTGAACTGATGGACTGTGTCTGTCAGTGATAAAGGGTTTTACAAAAAGATGAGGTCCTTATGAATGCATGTATCTATGCTATTGAACTGGTTGTAATAGAAAAGTGCATGAAGAGGATTCTTTGATACAGGCTGAGGTCCACTTCACGGTGGTTTTGGCAAGAAGAGGGTGAAACTGAGAACCATTTCACAGCTAAAGACACTTGGCCTCGGGGCAGAAATGCCTCTGGAGCAGAGCTCAGCTCAGTCCGATGACAAGGAGGTTTTAGCATAGAGCACAATCGTGACACACACCGCCTCTTGACTTGGACTTTGTCTGTCTCTTTCATTCTCACGCATTCACTGAATGACCTTTGTTGATAGCAAGCACCCATGTCAGTCAAACAAGTGTCTCTGAAGTCATTTCGGGACCTAATGAAAAAATACACTGGCACATTTATCTCTTTCCCTTTCCTGTCTGTATTTATGCCTTTCTAACCTACTCTACAAACACAAATAGTTCTGTTTTGAGATACTACAATGTCAATTTCTGCCAGATTTTCTTTTACAGACACAGACCTCAGTTCTGACAGCTTTGATTTGCTAACTGTTCCACAGTTGCAGACCAGTCGGACACCAAAGACGAACCAACATCCACTTTACATGAACTGCCTTTTGGAAGAAACTTGCTAAGAGTAGATGGTACCAAGCATTTTCTTGATGACTGCCTACCATTTCCTTCTTACTCTGCATAGTAAAGTGCCAAAGCCCCTTACTGATTCAAACTAACGAACAGAGCATATACTCCATGTCAAGAGGAAGAGATGATTGGGGGGCACTGCGGTAGAAAGTTAGAGGGGATATAAATGGATAAAAATAAGCTGAGGCTAACAGCTACCTACCGTTTATGAAAGGGTGAATGTTAGTGAGAACAATGAAGGAAATGAAGGAAGGGTAAAGTAGGACAACATGCAGAGAATTTTATGTTTTCAGCTGGTATATGATCCTGCTGTGTTAAGTCGAGTAGAAACGCAGTATGAGGCAATAATCTTGCTAAATTATGGGAAATTGTAACATCATAAAAGCGTACATCACCAAGACAAAACATTTTCCTAACAACCATAGGGTCGAAATGATATCTGAAGCAGCAGCATGTCTTATTCACGGTTACAAATATTGCACATATCTGTGATATGTTTGTATATGTATTTTCACACTTACCCACTGAAAGAATAAAAATATCACATCTACAACGACTGTTTAACAAGCATTCAAATTCTTAAGGTGAGTAATTATGGAATAATATTTTACTTCAACTCTTCTCTCCACCTTTAAAGTCTTAACCAATTTTACAGACTTATTCTTTTTTATACTAATATTGAGAAAATATACAAATAAGGACAGAATGTAAGTGGAATTTGAAGTGTTAAACTGATGGTTCACTTAAAACAAAAAATAGCTCCAAGTTCATTTCACTCAGTTAAAAACTCAGTTTTGCATCATCACTTTTCAGACTGTGAACTATGAAAACAAATTCAATTTTAGCTGTGTGAAATGATTAATTACAATATTTCATTTTCTCCTATGACATTTATATTTAAAGTTTGATATACACATTTTAGAACTACTAAAAAGATGAAGAATTTGTAGCAGTGGAAAATGCGAGCACAAAATATTGAAGCAGCAGTTGTGCATTAATCCTCATCTTCAGACAGAAACAAGGCTCCTTCAGCACCAACTCCCTCACTCAAAATCAGTCAATTCACAAATGGCCAGCATGTTTTCCATAATGGGGTGCTTTATGGTGCAGACATGCATGTGAATCTATACTCTACATGCCTTTGTGTGACTAATTATCATTTTTTTCTTTGTGTATTAGTGTGTGTCATTGCTCCTGGCTGACTGCCCCCTGCTCCAATCTCGTCCTCTCACTTCATGCACACAGATGAAAGTGGGACTTGTGGGTAATTAATTGGATATGTTTGTAATTAGAGGGCGAGTGAGGGAGAAATGCACGCAAGCCTCCTTTTGTTTAGTCTGTTGCACCTAACAGCAGCACAGGAAAATAAAAACTGCTTACACAGAACACTAATTACCATGGAATTATCCCGCTCACTTCACAGGGTTAATTCTTATTCATTGACTCTTCGACTATGTATTCATATACATTGGTTTGCATACATTCTTTTTACATACACATGAACCCACATTTTTGTGCTATAATGAGTGTGGTATCGACCAGGCTGATAATTTAAAAAATGTGTTGAAACATAATGACAACTTTGCTTTCAGACTGAGCCCCTACAAATGAGCTCTCAAGTCCATACACTCAAGAATTAAAATGAAATATACTTGTTTGATGACTGTATCTCTTAGGAGTATAACCATCCTTATTTTTCCTGGGAAAGATCAGAGACAGACAAAGTGAAAGTTTAAAAAAACTTAAAGAACTTAGGCATAGACTCAAAGACTTACCAGTGTTTTTGCAAACATTTAATGTGTCAAAAGGTCTACTGATAAAAATGGAGTTTACAGAACAGCAATCAGTGTCCACAGAAAAAAAAAAAAAACTGTTGCCTTTCAGAAAGTACCATTTGAAAACTTATAGCAGGGAAACGCCAGCTCCTGTAGGGCAAAAATATGTAGAAATGAGAGAAATGTATATGTATTTGCATAGTAATGTTTCCTAAATTTATATCACTTCCACCCGGTCCTTCTGATGTAGAGCTTTTTTTTTTCAATTTGTTATCATTAATAAGCTTCTCTCATCTTGGAATACCTTATCCAATTTTCTTTACTCCAAAGAAGATTGCTTTGAAAGCATATAAAGCTTTCAGATTTGCATTAATCCCTATAGATCTGATCAAATTTACTGCCAACCCTAATGTAGACATTGATGGAAAATATTGTTTCCTGTTAGAGTTTGATGACTGCGTTCAATGTTGGCTCTTCATTTAGTTTATGTGTTTGAACTGTGTGGAATGGGCTGTCCTAAATGCTGCTCTCCAGTCTCACAGAGTGAAACAAATGATCCCGTCACTACATATGGAAAGCATTTAAATCAATAATTTTTTTGCAGTAGTTTAACCTTCCAGTAAAAAAAAATACAAACAAATCTATTTCTAAAGCAATTTCACAAATATTTTGCAGCATTTATTTTAGAATAAATGCAATTTAAGCAATAATTTCATTTTATAATTGATCTTTTTCAGTGGATAATAGTTTCAAGCAATCTACAATTTGCCACCATTTGTTTTCCTACGGTCTAAATATAACAAGAAAGAGGCTCCATTTTATGTCACTGGTCACTAAGCTGAACCAGGAACCATATTTATCTTGTCAGTATTCACAGTGAAGAGGATAGTAGTGGGGTATAACGACACATAAAACTCACTAGTTTTTAATTCACAAAATGAAAATTTTATTACTGGTTTAAGAAAACTTCAAAGATCAAATTTATGTTGCAAAAAGGCCTACAGTCTGCATTTTATTGATTTTGCTACAGTCATTTTATTCCTTCAGACTTTAGGATAGTTCTTAAACTATGGATGGTCTGCCATAGAACATTTATCATTTCCCAGTTGATAATGATAGTGCGCATTGATTATGAGGCAGCACAACATACCCGTAGACGTCTAGCCACTAGCCTGACAAATGTGTGGCAAAGCACCTAATTTCCACAATCTGGCATTGTGGAAAATCTGTGATGTGCATGGAATCATTAGATGCTTAATATACCAGAAGATAACTAAAAATTTGGTGGCCTTTCCCAGAGTCATTTAAAATGGATAAACATCCAAAGCTAAATGGCCAAATTAACACAGAAATGGCACAACAGAGACAAAATCCCTATCTCTTCAAGAACATCTCAGTTCCCACTCAAAAAGAAGAGTACATAATGAAGGATTTGGATCTCTATGTTAAGAGAAATGGTTAAAAACCCTTCGCTATTTATCCTGAAAGTTACTAAAATGTTTTTGAAGACCTATTTGTCATTGAAGGCTCTACAAATTAATGACAACATGGGTGAAAGTAATGGTACGACTGGTGATCTTTTTAAGTCTATTTCTTAATGTTCAATTTTCCAGTACTTGATAAATACACATGAATTAAAGATACTGCAATAAAACATATTCTAAGCTATATAAAATCTGGCACAATGCTTTGCTGTAAGCAGAAAACATACCACTGTCATAATTTTGCCACATGGAAGCTCAATAGAAGACATGCACCAACGATTGTAGATGAAACCTCTGTGTTGACCATCACAGCTCATTTGTATGTCTACAATTGTGTGAGCATAATTTGTTTGATATTTACACACAAGAACTGTGTCAATGAAGTTTAATCACACAAACATAAAGCAGGGTGAAAATGCAAAAGCCCAATTTAAGCAGTGGCAGCATGTCTAACCACAGGATGTGCTTCCTATGAGAAAAAAAATATATCCATTGAATCTAATTTTCTACCAAGGTGGACCTGGGGGGGTGACACTTTCCTCTCTTAGATTACAGAGATGGAAGAGTAGAGGATCCCTCTGGGCTTCACTCTACTCTGCTCTCTTCCTCTTTCTTTCCCTCTCTCAGTTCCGCCCTGTGTTGCCACAGCAACAAGGACTGGTGTAACATGATGGAGGCTGTAAAGGTAGGAAATAAGACAAGAGGGAAAAGTCCACCTGTGGTAGTATACCCTTCTGCGGAACTTTTGTATCCGAGGCAAGGGGACCAAAGTTGAGGCTATTTTCCTTTCTTACACACAACATTGGTTTTGCATAAACACATAGCTCATCTTTTTATTTTTTTATTTATTTATTTTTGTGCTCCATATTTAAAATTACATAGGAAGCATAGCAATAATACTTTCTACCACCCTGTAGTAAGTTTTGTTGTCCATACCATATTTCTCTTTTTCAATCTTTATCCTTTGTGCAAACAGTCCACAAATATTTCCATGAACAAATCTACACTGACAGCAAGTACACCTCTGAGTAATCAAAAAGTATACATTTTGATTTATGGATTATGAAAAATACATGTTTTTTTAATTATTATTATGCATTTTTGAAGAAACATTTGACCAATGTTGACAGATTCTCGTGTGTGATGCACAGCATGGATTAGGCTCATTATAAGTTTGTCTGTTTGATGATGACATTTTTGAGAACAAGTGATGCAGCGTTTTTGCATTAAATATTGTTTGAAAATGATAATTCAATTTGTCCATTACAGTTTGCCCCCGTCTTCTTCAACATATTCCATGTGTTTTATTGGTGTTTCAATTTCAAAAAATCCATGCGGGGCTCTTCCATACAGCTTAGACAATTTTCTGCAATTGTACAGAATAGAGTGAAAGTCCTGTGAAGCTGGAATGATGGCCAAAAGAATTTAAAAAATACATATGGATGTTTCTAAAGAATTAATCAAAACTTTGCCTTTTGTTAAGGGTGAGCAGCACAGGATGGTTGTCCTGGATCTGTTAGGTGTTTCCTTGGTTGAACACGCCTGACTTTAATGACTGCATCATTAGCAGGCTCCTGCAGAACTTGGTGACAGGCTGAGGAAATAATAAAATACTTTGAATCAGGTGTTGAAAGATACATCAACAACCTTTAGGTCACCACCCCTAAAGGAGCACAGATGTTCAACTATACCTCATGTGATGCAAGAGGCATATATAAGGAATAATGCTTTTAGGAGGGTAGATTTTATCTTTATAAAATAAAGTCTGTTTGAATTGGAGAATAGTCTAGCAAGTAGATTTAAACTTGTTTTATTTATTCTGCATTTCCCTCCTTCACATTGCTTCTTCCTTCTTGTTTTAAGCCCTCCTTTACTCCAAATAAACTGATGGTTATTCTTTGCTACATACTAGTACAATTATTAACATTAAAGTACAATCAATAACTTTTTGAGTAAGAACCTGTCTTAGCCAGCAGCTTTTGCCCTTCGTTGGAAAAAAGAAAAATATTTCAAGCATATTGTGTGTCCAATACTCCCTAAAGAAAATGACAACTCGATCTGTAACATACAGAGCAAATTGTCATACAAAGCTTAGTTTTAAATAAAACACCACTGATTTCAGCAACATTTGATAAGTGGCATGTCATGCAGGGGTGCCCAGACTCAGTCCTCGAGGGCCGGCATCCTGCATGTCTTAGTTCTCTCCCTGGTGGTAGTAACAACCTTTTCAGCAAGTCAGTGTTCTTCTTAGGCCTTCTAACGAGCCATCATTGGATCCAGGTGTGTTAAACCAGGGAGAGAACTAAAACATGCAGGATGCCGGCCCTTGACAACCGACTTTGGGCACCCCTGGCATAGAGTGTGCTGAAACTTGACGGTATTCAGCCTAAAAATGAGGAACACAGTATGCTGTTTGACTGTTCCACTAAAATGGACAAAATGACCTGGATGTGGAAGACCTCCCTGAAGTGTTTTGGGAAATTCTTACAAGATTACTTCCATCCATCTCCGGACACTAAGTGGGATAAACTAGATTTTTTGTTTGTGCTGATACAATCTTATGTGACTCACAATAGTGACATCAGACGCAATGTTCACTATGAAACTGTTTCCTGATTAATCTGTGAAATAAAAGCATCAATACTGGCATAATTCTATAAAGTTGCTTACATGTTTAGCTGCACTTACTGGAAATTACTGCATAGTTTGTTGAGGATGGAAAAAAAAAAACTTTTAGAATTCCAATCTTACATTTATGATACGACAGCCTATCTGACTTCAGACGGTAATAATATAGTCTATATCTCAGGCTGTTGGAATCATAAGTTAAGGCTGAGCTGTCAAATTGATGAAACAATCTTGCCCAGGTGGAGCTACAGGATCGAGACTCCCTCGAGACTGATAGTGATGTTCATAAAAGCATTTATATTGGATGTCAGAGTGGATAGATTGCTATCTTTCACATATACATGCAACATCTGTGCACATTTGCAACACCACATATAGATAGAGACACCAAACTGCCACTTTTTTCGTCTGTGCTGTTTATATTACCCAATGACTGTGAACTGAGTGATCACACAGACTGATTCTGGTCCAGATTTAAGGCATTGGATGACAAGAAGAAATCAGCTAAAGCCCAGATGCGATCAAAATCAGGGACATCCTCTGATGCCTGGTGCCCACACACCCGACCGTGTTCTGACACACAACACAGGCAGCCTGTTTATCCCATCACTGCTGCAGCTCACATTCCCTTTGAAAGACAACATAACCCAATTACCAACATCCTGTTTTTGACAAAGGCAATATCATGATGTTTCAGATAGGTGTTATTACACCAGGACGCATCCTACTGAAGGTCACACATTTATATCCTGTCCTAGGATATCTTGGCTCTTTATCCGTTCCCCTTTAAAGATTGGTTGACTGTCTGTTACCATGTTCAATAAAAATCTGTCATCCATCGTAGATTTTGTTTAGGATGTCTGCCATCAGGATATCAGTCTATTGCACAACTAGCCAGTGATTCAGTCTATGATTCAGTTATCACTGCCTCTGTTTACAATTACCATTGTGAACAGACCATCCATTTATTAGCACCCTATGTAATGATTTGTAAAAATAAGTCATAATTTCTCTTCTAGTTAAAATGGCATCTATTACTGTAAAATGTAGGAAAAAAATAACTTTAGGGATATTTATGTGCCACAGTACAGAGTGACGTATCTTAAGGGCTGACTTTTCAAAATAGAGAAAGACAAGAGAAAGGCCTCTTGAACAAAAGTTGGCAGATGGTTTTATATTTTAGTCAGACAATAGCTAAATGAGAAAAAGCCACTCATCCAAACTCATCATCAAATCTAAGCTCAGAATAATAATATCAAAATGTATAGTTTAAAACAACTCAAACTATAAGGGAGACGATGAGGAACCAAGTTTGTCCTGCGACCACTTACAATAAACAGTAAGGTAAGGGAAGAAAAAAATCCCTATTGGAGAACATCAGAGGGTCACCAAATTTTTAGCACAATTAGATGTCATCTACATGTCAACACCTCTTGAGAAATGTGTTGACACTCCAGCTGCACATTGTAAAACAAAGGCAGAAATGTAAAAACCACTGTTTACTGTCAAATTTCATAAATTGCAATACAAGTTCTGATGATGTTTGTCTGAGTCAAAGTACATATTGAAAGCAGCAACCTTTGAGCAAGCAAACACTTTCATTAAGCCCACATCTTTCATTGATCTTGTGTAATAATCTAATTATTATCTGTAAGCGGAAAATTATTACAATCTACAGAAAAAGGTCTTAGAAACATTAGTCATTATTTAATTAATCAAATGGGTTTCACTTAGCAAATTGTTTTTAATGGACCTGTGATGCTGTGGGCCTCCACCCCCTCACTTCTGAGAACCTCTTTAAAACATGATTTTCCAAATTATGAGTACATTTTAAAATAACATATGGCAACCTTTGCCAGTTAATAGAAAGTGGGACTTCAGTGGGGTTTTCAGCAGAATAAGAATACAAAACATGTGGCAAAACTAACTCAGAAAGAGGAGAACATATTTGGGAGCACACAGGAAGATCTAAATACCAATTTCAGGCCTTGGGAGTTACTAACCTGCAATTTTTAGATGTGTCCCTGAAAACAACACACCTAAATCAAATAGATGAAGTCCATCGTTAGCATGTAATTCAACGCTGCAGAAATCTGTAAACAAGCCAACCATTTGAACTTGCTGGGTTGGGGGAAGTTTAGTACATCAAAGTCTAACATTAACCATACTCTTCATAAACAATAACTTTAATCCTTGGTTGTCAGGAAATAACACACACAATGGTCATCTAAAAGGTGATTTACATACAAAAACATGGCAACAAACCAGATAATAAACATAAAAAACCACCAAAACCCTACAAACGACTCCCCTGTTATCGACTTTGTAGAGAGTGATAAAATGCAATAATGAGCTAGCTGATTAGAATAAGTGCACTGGAGAACAGTTTTATGACTGGCAGTGCCTCAGTGTAAACATAATAAAGAGCTTAGACCGTAAGATGGAAGTAGAGGTGAGAAAAACCGAGCCAGAACCATTCATTAACAGAAGGAATTAGTGCATAAATTAACGGTGGAAGTAAATCAAACAGGGAGGACTAATTACGATGTACTGAGCTGATATAACATGTGTTTTTGCATGTCTGTCCGGTGTTTATGAGCAGACTGATGTGTCAACTGCCATTTGAGCTAAAGGGGCTCACAAAAGTTAAAAAAGTAAAAAGTTATCGGGCTTTAATCAAGATTACAATGTGCCAGTTTAATTAACATACTGCCAGTGGGAGGCTCCACTGATACAACTCAGCAATGCATTCAAAGCCTTTATCAGGATTCCTGAAACAATGCCACAGGCAAGCAGTGCTTGCATTTTTCATTGAAATGAAGCAATAATAAATAATAATAAAAGCCACACACATATCTAGGTGAAGAAGGAATAAAAACAAATTCAACACAAAACAGATTTGAATCCATCATTGTAATACACATAGGAGGAGGACTGTTATGGTGTAAAAACTAATTTCAGCCCTTTGCTTACAAGGACACATTTTAAAGTGAAAAGCCAAATTCTGGTTAAAAGGAACAAAACAGAATCTATTAAATTAAATAAATGCAATTACAAATACTTCGAAAACTAAAATAAATTTAAAAGATGATAAAAACCTGAAAAAAATCTACCATGGTGCAGAGGCAGAAAATCAATTTGAAGACTTTCAGCACCAAGTTTAAAAAACAAAAAGGAAGCCTAAAGTATGGTAACATTTTGCAAATATGCAATATTTGCAATAATTCTCATAATTCTTATTAAAATGGTTATTTATTACATCTTAGCAAATTACATTACGTCCTTATTCACTAAATACATTTTCATTTTCATCCAAGATGGATGTTCAAACAGATATGCAAAATGGACAAAAAGATAAAATATGTACTTTTGAGAAAAGTCAAAGATAAGAAGGTGCAGAAGTTTATTTTTTAATTATTTCTAAATAATTGCCAAATAAAAAAGTATTAAAATAAAAGAAAAATATAAAATTCCAAAGTGTCCTCAGCTAACGTTAAAAATGACAAAACAATCAGTTATCTCTGGGTACCGCAAACCCAAAGTGGAAGAAAATATATTTTTCAGATTTCATCTACAAAATTTGAGGAGTGTGGTGCACATATGGCTCCAGTTCTCATTCCATTGACAGACCAGAATAACATCCAGCACAACTAAGTTCAAAACACTCCAGATCTCACAAGGCTTGCCCCTCATCAGACAAAATCCTAAAGGCCAGAGTCAGAGTGAAATGGTTTAAAGTAAAATTTATTTGGCCAAAGTTTGACATAATGCAAAAAAGGACATTAATATTTTTGCAAAGCACTCACATTCCCTCAGCAACAGGTATGCAGTTGATCTCACACAATAAAGGACACCAGCTAACATAATATCTAAGCATATGGCAAAAATGTTAATTAACAAATTGAAAAAAACAATTCCATACAACTCTGGGGTATATTTTGCCTCCCACTTCCTGTTTCAGCTTCTACTCGTGGCTATTATTCAGTCACAATGCACAAAGACATAATGCACTACCCAAACATGGACAAATATACAGCTTCACACATCAAAAACAAATACTTTATAAAGCCTTCTTGCCCAGAGACAAATCCCTCCTCAATTAATATCTTTCATCACATTTTAAAGCTCGACTATGCAAAAAAACTAAAAAACTGTCACGTTTTGTCTTCACTATCTCTCCTCCATCAAAATGTCTTCTCCCTGACGACCATTTACAGCCTTGTTACCCGGCATGCAAGCAAAAGGAAGAGAAAAAACAGCAGCACATAGAGAGAGCGAGGGAGAATGAAAACAGAAAGACAATGGCAGAAAGGGAGCTCATTACAGAGTTCAGACTGCACTAGAAAAAAAGAAAGAAAAAAGAGGAATGAAACCTGGCTGTCAGAGACAGCGGCTACAACAAATATACAAATACCTATGAAAAACTTAACCTTGTCAACATCAAACAGCTTTTCTTTGATAAATATTAATTAAATGTTTGCTTTCGATAATGGCTCATCAAAAAAAGAAAAAAAAAAACAAAAGAGTGCTCATAAAAAGTTAAAGCAAGCAACAAAGAACAGAAAAGAAATCTAATTAAAATGAGATGAGATGTATAAGCAGATTAAAGGTGGATAAGCATGCCTGCAATGCAATTTATGATTTTTTTTTTTACCTGTTCATAAAAAAAAGAAAGAAAAGGAAGGAACAAAAAAGGAAGAACTGCAAAAAAAGAAGGTAGTAAGTCCCTGTGTCTGACAGTGCAGTGCATGATTTATGGTCAGCACTGTCCAGAAATCTAATTGGCCGCCATGTTGGTTTTCTAGTGTGGGAAGGAGAAGAGAAATCTCAGAAGATGTGAAGACTCCCAGTAGCCACAATCAACATGAAAGGTAAAGGAGGCAAGATAAGGTCAGAAAAGAAGGACAAAGGAACTGCAACAAAAAAAGAAAAATTGTTTCACATCAGAAAAATTACTGAGCTCCGTTATGAATACTTTCCATGTATTTAAATGGACATTAGTATGAAAGCAAAAACAAAACAGCTGATGAGGTGTTGATTAAATTAGCGACTAACACTTAATTGGAGCATACTTTTATTGTTGCAGCTCCATTCTTTTGTCCCCAACTATATTGACTGACTAGCGTTTAAAAATTATGATTAATCAAAATTAGGTCATATTACCAATAAGGGATTTTAGCTAAAACATGTCCAACAAATAATCAACATAATATATAACAGTCTACATGGAAGACCTTATGATTGTCAATAATCTGTAAAACAAGCACATTGAGGTAGTTACAGAATCTCTCAACTTTGAGAAACAACTAAAGAGTCAACTGTAACTAAAATGCATGAAATTTCCTCACTGTGACACCATATGAAACAATAGAGAAGACAACATTCTCTACACTAAATTAAAAAAAAACTATAATAACTTCACAGACTGATGCCTTTCTCATTCTAGAAAGACGATTTTCTGGAGATATGTTAGAGCAACAAATAGAGCCGGCATTCTGAATCATCATGTATAAACTGTGTGAAACAGGCAGGTCTGGGCCAATTTGCTCCTTTGCCAAAGCTATTTCATCTCTTCCTATTTCAGTTTTACCCTTATACTTGAACTCTTACAAATCAATTAATTTTTCTTTGTAGGTTGGTATTTTTATATGACTATTTTTGAAATAATCACAAAAATGCAACAATGTACACTGTATTCTGCATTTGTTTGATTGCAACTTGGACCATCTGACTTACTAAATGTTATGACATCTGATCAAATTATCAGTTCTCCTGCTGATGAGCTATGAACAATGAATGAGAAAATAAGGAAAATCCTTTATCACCTATTTTATGAAAGACTGACACATTTTTCTTGGTTAGATCAAATTGGTGCACAGTTGGAACAAAATGACCAAAACCACAAAAGAACAAATTAATAAAAGACAAAATAATCAGGACCTGGTGCAGACTACAACGTAAAATTTTCATTGCTCAAAAGTAAGTAGGCAGGCAGAAGGATAGTCACTGCAGTACAACATTCAACATTCTGGACTAAATAGCTCAGCAATCTCAAGAATATCCTGGGTAACTCAAGTAGAAGAGAGAGTGATGCACCCATTTAGTCCATTGCCAACTGTACAAATATATGAAGCCGTGTCATGGTGTTTGATTTTACAGCAAAAAAAAAAAATAAAAAAAACACCATAACACATTATCTACTTTCTACTCATGAAAGAAGAAAATGTCTGCTTTCAAGAGTTGAAAATATACTAGAAATTTACAAATTTCCATCAGCACATGCTTTTTTCATATGACACTGACACTAAGAGTCCAGTATTTACCACCATTAGGAATATCTGGGATGTGCTGAAACAGCATATGTTAGCATCGGTGACTTTCTTTCTCTTTGTGGTGAGGCAGAACATAGTTTACAGAAATGAGCAATCATTTTCCAAAATGAAATTTTCCATTTGATCCAATTTTGTAAAAGACATCTTCCTGGAGCAAATAAATAGCGTACATTGAATCATCCATTCGTTCAAGTGGGCAGCCATGTTTGAAGTTTTGAAGTCAGTGTACATAATGCTGCTCTGATGTGTAAATGGATCTAGTTAAAAAGTGCTATTTGGTTTGGTGTTTAACTGATTTCATCTTTGAGAAAGGACATCAAAGGGTTCTGTGGGTCTTTTATCTTTCCATCATGAAAACTGGTTTAATGCACACACACAACAACATACACACTACAGGGGAAGACCATAACACTCATCATGACGGAGAAACTTCTGTGTCTCCTAAGCTGTACCTCTTGCAGCTTAATCACTCCTTCTTCCCACTGTTTTGACTTTCCTTCTTACGCCAGTTTCCCAACTGGCATAAGAAGGTATTTTTGGGAAGATTTCTTAGAGCAGGCCAGTCAGAATATCCTTCCTAAGACCATCTGTAGGGATGAGTGTGTGTTTCTGTTAAGTGGTGTGAATTTTGCTGTGCTATACAGAAGCAGCAAAAGAAAAGCTATTATTAAGAGTTGTGGTCCTTTATTTCCTTAATTCTCCCAGCACAGTCTGCCTGAGTCTTCAAAGGAATGGAGAGAAGCTCTTCAATAAACAGAGTCAAGAGAATGGAGGACAGATAATGATAAGAATAAAGTAAAGGAAATAAAAAAACTAACAAGTCAGGACTTAGCAGAACTAAACCAAATACCTTTGAATAAGCTGTAAGCTGAAGCAGTGAATGTAGTGGCACGACTGTTTTTGTCACTTTAGGCACAACTGCCAGCACCCATGTAAACATACCTGTATACATACCCCACCAGCCTCAGGCAGTTCTGTCAATCCACAAATCTCTTCCAAACCATAATCTCCTTAACCTTCATCTTTCCAGCCTACAGTGATTTCCAAATCCGTCACTGATGTTGCATCACTGCTGTGCCTAAGATGACATCGCAGAGCTTCCTTCAGGGATACATCAGTGAGTGTTCTACACCAGAGATTACATACCCAACCAAATATATTTCACAACCCAAAGTTTGGAAAAAATCTAGAGTTAGGACTCTGTTATTTGCAGATAAAAATGGTACATTTAAGAAGGATACTAAAGGTAAATACCATATAATTTGAAATGGGAAAATAGCCAAATGTGAAAACAAATTACGACTAAAAGAGTCCAGGTTAAAATTTCTGTTTAAACAGCATTAAAAACAGCTTAAATTTACTTTGCAGGGGAGCAGATGCACATGAATATTAATGAATGGAATGAGTATCAAGTTGAATTTCCAACTCAGTGTTGTGTGATTGAGTGAGAGACAGTGCTTGTGTGTGGGGTGTTTCTGTAGATTGACTCTTTTGTGTAGGTGGAAAAAATGGCCACTGCTCAGATACAGACAACTACATAAAGACAGGAGCAACAAAACAAAAGCAGGCTGACTGCAGTGGGGAATATTAATGAGTAAAAGAGCAACTTGTAGCAAATCAAGCATGAGTAACAGCAGGAAGGGGCTGAGAAATTCTACTAATTCCTGTCTGTTCAGTCATGAGTCATATAAGTCTTGCACAGTCCAGAAAAAAAACTGTCTTTTTGTTCTTTGTATAACATACTGCAGAGCATTTCAAAAGACAACCTTTAAAGTTATCTTTTCAGTTGAATAATAAATGTCTCTGCCAGTTGATGTGCATTTTAATCATGATCATTTTAATCAAAGCAACTAGATAGTTCAGTGGGTCATAAAAAGAGGGAAAAAATTAGCTCAGCGAGAGCTGGCAGATGAAATATCCAGCATATTTGTAAAAAGAACCAGTGGGGAATGTATTCCTACTTGGGTTCGGTCTTTGTAGTTTATGTCTACAATTCATAATTATTTAATAATTTCCCCAGAAAAGCAACTGCTGCAAAGTGCCAAAAAGCCAATTTTTTTTATTCAGTAATAAACACATTTGAGTCCACTGTGATAAAATGACACTGTTATTACTTAATTAGAAAGTAATATGGAAATAATATGTACTGTGCCGGTCTACAGTATTAGCAGGTTTTACAGCTGGATAAGGTCCTCTGAACATGCCTAGTTATTTAAAGTGTTTACATTATCTGTCTTACTACCCTTTCCACTAACCTTTGGTTCAAAATCATCATCTTTTCAAAAAGAAAAAGTTCTAACAAAATGTGACCTCTAAATTTTTTAATGGCCATCATGCATATTTCAAAAGAATGAAGTGGTGATGCATTGAGAAACGGACCACTAAATTTGCTTGAAAAGAAAAAAAACTAAACGTGATAGACAAAATAGGTACACTTTACAAAGTTTTAAATGTTCTAGAGTAATTAGAAAAATCACAAAATCAAAACAGGTGAGCCAAAAAAAATATAAAAAAGACATAAATGCAGAAATAATTGAAGTGAAAAAGTATTGTAGGCAGTTTAACCCACAAGGAAGACTGGAAAAGAGAAATCATCTTCAGCACATAGAAAAAAATACGTTATTTATGTTCTCATCTGTTTTTCCACCAATCTGATGAAATGCATTTATTCCAATGTGAAATCAAGAATAAAGACAGATGGAAGAGTGCATGAAGACAGAAGGAAAAACGAAAATCCAAGAACAGAGAAGGACAGTGGCTGCTGAATTCTTGATGAGATTAGCATTTTAATATATTAATGAGGTCAGTGTGAGACCAACCTTTCAGCATGGTTTTAATAATGATGGTAGTTATGATAATATTAATGATGTTGCAGTTCAAATCTACAAAGCTGGGCAGAAAATGCAGAAGAATAAGTAAATGAATCAATAGTTTCAAAATCCAAAAACAGTTCATCCTTTTTTAAACTCACACTGTTACCATGGGTTATTATTACCCAAATGACTGAAGTCATATTCAGGGAGCTTAGCTGCTAAACTTCAGCAACTGTTGACATAATTTATAACTTTATAGCTTATGAAGTGGCTGCTGCTGGAGCTGCCGATGATCTATAAATCAATAAACCTCTGGCTTCTGTCTATGCAGGCAGGTTTACGTCAAGGAGAGAGGATACACACATTTGTGTGTGAGTGTGTAAGTTTATGACCTTGGCATGCTGGATCTTGCCAGTCAGGATAATACGACAGGAGAGAAAGATAGGCAGTGAGTCAGCAAGGCACCTCCAATGAATCGCAATCAGGTCAGAAGGGCGGCTGCTGTGTCATAAGAAACATTCAGCGTCTGTGTTTACTAGGTGATTTCTACACAGCAAAGTCAGAAATGACAATCAAGACTACATTTTTAGAACTTCATATCTGACGATTGCCTAATTTACCTGTAAGTAAATCTGGCATATTCATTTTCCTACGATTAAAAGGAATGTTTTTAGCACATGCTTTTTTGGAGAAGCACCTAGAAAAGCTGAGGACAGCTCCAAATGTTCATACTTGTCTGTGCTTCTATTTTCATCTCTTCCTGTAATCACCCTTCTTCCTTTTCACCTCCTCCTCCAGCTGTCCAGCCTGCTGTTCCACCAAGGAAGGAGTGATCACACCAGCACATGACACCACGCTGGGACATGTGGCATTTCCACTGCTACACATCTCCTCTGCCTACATTAGCATGCATTACACTATGATATGAGCAATTAAACTGAGTGGGAGGATGACAAGTGTACATTTGGAGGGAGAGAAACTCTCAGTGCCTTCAGGTGGGGCGGGAGAGGGCAGGTGTTGCTGGGTTGGAACGGGTCAGGGGAGGGGGAATTTTAAGGAGGGCACAGCGGGAGCTAGAGAGAGTTTGTCAAGCACCAAGTTTGAAAGAATTAAGAAGCTTGGAAAAGCACATGACTGCAAATGACTAACAGGGAAATTAATATACGAATGTACGCATGCAGCATAGCAAAGATCTTAAAGCATCTTATTAAAATTTGTATATCAGCACAAACAACTCTTTCTTTTCAGCAGTCAGCGAGTCTCTTTAAAAACAAGATGATAATAGTCATTACATGGTTTACAATCACTGTGTGCACCAAACTGAGTGCAGACAAGAGAGAAAATAAGAGTTTGAGAAGATGGTGATGGCAATTAAAGTTCAGGATGCAGGAAGCTTAGGGAGTATCTATATCCAGCCTGACAGTTTCTGTGATCTGAGCTAATGGTTTGAGGTTGCAAACCTGGAGACATGACTTTCTGAATGACACATGGCACTGTGACAGATCTTACTTTAAGAGACACACATTATTCAGCTCAGCTGGATTATACTCAAATGCATACCAACTATTACCTTTGGAACAAAATCCTCTTTCAAGACATAAAAAGTAACAAAAATAAGATTTGCCTCCTCCATAATAAGATTATGTCACATTATGTGAACTTGATGTTGAGAGAGGAAGATTATGCTTTCAAAGAAATTAGCATCATTCCTATGCCAAAGCATAGTGGCAGCTCATACGTTTTTGCATAAAATAGAATAACAAATTATGAACAAGTTTGTAGAAATATGGACAAAAGAAGAAGAGTTATGAAGATGAAACAGTTTTATCAGTATTAAAATGAATCAAGGCAAAAGACAATAGCAAAATGACTGAAATTACAAAGTGAAGCATTAAGAACAATGAGGCTAAGGATTTTTTGAAGTGTGCTTTCCATCAACATGCCTGGTAAAAACCAACCCCTTGTTCTATGCTTTGCAGAACGTTTGCATCCTCAGCTATCAACAAGTGATTACTGGAGGTGTAAACTCTGTTGAAAATTTAAAATTGCATTACGTTGCCAGCATTTGACAAAGACGTATGTAATGGATATATAATGTATTAATTTTGTCTATTCATCGATCAAGTAGTTTTAAACTTGTACAAAGTCAATTTTAGCCCGTTTGCAAAAGAGCCACATCATATGAATTAAAATTTGATAAATCTTACTGAACTCAAAGAATGTAACATCACCTTATAAGAAATACGAAAGAGAGCTCACACTCGAGCCACTGCAGAAATTGTAGATTTCTTTGTGGACCTAATGAGTGATGGTAAACACTGCTGATAATGCATCTACATCTAAATGTGACTATATATCTGTTGCTACAAAAACTACAAGGATACAAAGTGATATCATTGGATACCAGTCTCTCTGGACCAACACAGACAAATATTATTCCTGACCAAAACACACGTGTTCTTTCAAAGTTTTCTGACATTACTTTACTATTTCTGACCCAATCAAAGACAAGTCAAAGAGCAGGACCTCACACAGCAACACTGCAGCATCATATGCATAAAACAGAGACAGCTTTAGCAAACAGCAGAGGGAGGAAAGGGGAGCCAAACACATAAATGATGCCAAGCTACCAGTGTGGTGTCTGCTCTCCCTGCTGCAAAATTGATTAAGAAAGCTTCTCAGACCGGATGCAGCGGCCCAAACAAGTTGGTCATGAAGGTCATACAGAGAACACTTGCAAACCTGAGCTTCACCAAATGGTCTCAGATTCAGTTCTCTCTCCAGAGTTCATTCAATAATCAAAAACTTTAAAGGGTCATTAGTAGGCAAGGCCCAATTTGAGATTCCCATTGTACCAAAACCTTGAAAAAAATACTTCTGTTCCACAAAATTTTGTGTTAAACCCAAATATTTAGGCCTACAGTGGCAAAAGTAATATAGCATGTTAAAGTGATATAATAATGCTCCTATGATATTTTTGTCATTTTGACTTTGAAGCATAAACTTTAGCAACAAATCTGAATCTACAGTGACGCAATGTATTTTTAGTGAAGATGTTCATTGTTCAAAATATTATTCAACTTTGCCATATTTATTCATTAGAGCATAAC